>ONZH01027494.1:1633750-2247500 GCA_900303285.1 Rhinella marina
AGCAACCTTCAGCATTCCAGCTGTTGTAAAACTACGATTCCCAGCATGCTCCATTAATTTCTACGGGAGGTCTGAGAAGAGCAGAGCAAGTATGCATGCTGGGAGTTAGTTTCACAATTGCTAGCATGCTGGAGGTTGCCTACCCCCGTGCTACAGGGTAGAAGTAAATAAGGATGAACCCACCTAATAAATGTGTATATTCTTGTGACCCAAAATTTAGCTATTTGCTCATTACCTTGGTATAACAATAAGCTGTTCTTGTGTGTATAAAAAAAAAAAAAAAAAAAAAAAAAAAAAAGCACCCATTGAAATGAATGGGTCAGTGCAGGTGCTATGCGTTCACATCATGCAGTGCACAAAAAACTCTTGTGTGAAAGGGGCCTAATAGTGTCAAGTAATCTTATTTCCACCCCCACAAGACTGTACAGTAGGCAGTGTTAAAAGGGTTTTCCTATAAAAAAAAAAAAAAAAAAATATTCATTTTCAAAACCAGCACCTGAACCCGAATTTTGTAATTGCATGTAATTAAAAGTTTAGTATAGTCAGTGAGTTATTCACTGAAATCTGTGTAGTGCCACCTGCTGTTTGCCCTTTCTAACTTTTCTGTCCTGCTCAGTAAGGAAGCACATGCTCATTTCCATCCTTCCACCAGCTGCAGCAGAAAGGACACCAATAAAGCACTGCCTCTAAGCTGCCAGATAGATATAAATCTAGTAGAGCAATGAATGTGGAGATCTCTGATCTATGTGAGGTACAGGGCTGATTCTAGTGTTGTTAGAAAGACTGTCACATACTAAGCCAATTAAGGTTTTTTTTTTTGTTTGAGGGCCTGGTTCCAATGCAGGAGTGAACCTCTCCTCACCACACACTCCCAGGTTATGGCTGCCTGTCTGCACAGAGCTCCCTCTAGTGGTAGTTTTAGGTAATCAGATTACAAATGGTCATAATCATCTTGATAAACAGAAGCAAAACTGTGTGGTGTGGATTGCTCGAGTAATGCCAAGAGCTTCACAATGGTGGGCACTAGTTTAGTACCCAGGTGAAGGACGATAAGAGCCAGCTTTATAATCTGAAGTGCTTTATTATTGACAGATACAAAATATATTTTTACAAAGGCCAACCCGTCAGAAGCTCAGGCGATCTAACATCTGCGCGGCTGCTGGATAATGTACAGTCTTTTGGGAAGGATGACCTTTTCCACTGTGGGTCTGGGCTTCTGGTGAGCTATTTGTGCAGCTTCTGCAGGAAATTCATGGCTGAGCTGCAGGAGCAGAATAGAAGAAAACTGAGCATCATCATCTACAGACAATATATCTTTTTTTCCCTACTCTGGTCTATGGGTTACTGCTGGTATTGATTTTTGCCCCATTCACTTGAGTTACCCTAATATTTGTCATGACGCTCCCTGCACAGCACAGATGCTGATCTTAATGGCACAAAGGGTTTGACTCTGCAGGTATTAGGCAGAAGAGTGATGGTGACTTAGTCACTATGCTCCTCAGCACTGACTCAACTCCAAGGCCTGTTTCACATCTGCATTAAGCCATTACTGTCGGGAATTCCATCTGGCCCCATTCACTATAATGGGACTGACAGATCCGGCTGCAACACAACAAATATGCCGAAAAGCAGCTGGACAAATACAGTTGTGCTCAGCAGTATTTGTCCAGCCACTTCTCGGCAGCAAGTCCTATTCTTGTCTGCAATTGCACACAACAGGGATTTCTATCATAGGGCCGACCATGTGCAGTCCATAAAATGCAGAACACACATGGCTGGCTTGCAGGTGATGTGAGGAGCAGCGAGTGTTGCACTGCCTGCACTCACACAGCCGGCTTTGCAGTAATACTGGTGATAGTGGAATACATAGGAGGGAAGAAGTCTCATGAACTGACTTGTAGATGTGGTAGTATTCCATTACAGGATCACACTGGGATTCAGCAGGCTCTTGAGAATGGGCCTTTTTCCCAAGTGTTTATAAGGGCAGACTGCATGGCTAGGGGCTAGATTTTATAGACCTGTAGCAATGGGAGTGAATGAAACCTGAAGTCCTGGAAAAGTAGGAATAACTTAACAGTTTGAAGTCACAATTCCTTTAGTCTATAGAAGGGGTGGACAACCTGAGGCAGTTGAAACTACGACTCCCACTATGCCTAGCTGTAGCCAGTCTGGACATGCCAGGGAGTTGTCATTTTTTTGCAATAGCTGGAAAGCCTCAGGTTGGCCACCCCTGGTCTATAGGGTGTGCACCTTCTGCAATTTGTGGAACGGGCCACCCATTATAGAAGTGCTTATTCTTGTCTGCAAAACTGATAATAGTACATTCTACTTTTTTGTGCCACAGAGCAACAGATGCAAACAGCGTTCCATGGGCTGTCCACATCTTTTGCGGCCCCATTGAAGTGAATGAGTCCACATCTGAGCCGCAAAAAAAAAAAAAAAAAAAAAAAAAAACCACCTTCGTGTGCACAAGCCCTAACGGTTCATGCACAGGGCTGTACATTATAAGAAACTGGTCTGGAGGCTTGGCTGGGGGGGTACATAGTTTGCCATCAGTCTGGACAACACCTGTTACCAAGAAGGCCAATAATCTAAGACAGGGATGCCCAACTTGCAGCCCTCCAGCTGTTGCAAAACTACGACTCCCAGCATGCCCAGAGCCTACAGCAGGCCATGATGGGAGTTGTAGTTTTACAACAGCTGGAGAGCCGCAGGTTGAGTATCCCTGACCTAAGATTAGCTGCAGTCCATTTTCTTGGATGATAGTCTTTTCCCACAGCTGCTTCACTGCACCAGTATAATGGCAGAAAGCAGGAAAGACAGCACTCCAGTGATATATTACAGTAGGAAGTCCCAGACAGCTCCCAGTGAAGTCACTTACATCACAGCAAATCCAATCTTCTCTGGGAGATGGCAGTGAACCTGGTGACAACAATCTTTTATGGCCATAGAAGTGCTGACTGCTACAGTGCTCATCAATTGCACCTGCTCCCTCTAGATCAAGTGGTTACAGGCAATATCTTATCTGCACATACTATAAAAAAAAAAATGCCACAACTGTCCACAGGTTGTGTATGGTACTGCAAAAATCAGACAACCCGTGGGCAGGCAGGCTACTGTTTGGAAGAAAGCAGCTATGTTCTTTCACCATCCCTTTAAGGCTCCTTCATGGCAGCAGACTGGGACCACATTTATTTTGGATCTCATCAGGAGATAGACATACGCAGGTACCAACCTTCTCTAGAGCTCCAGCAAGGAAATTCATGGCTTGCATCTTGGTCAGGTTCACCGCAGAGCTGTCAGGGAGGCAGAGAAGACATCTTGTACTAGATTTTAGAACAGTGTTTCTCTAGCTAATGAGGCTCAGTGATCTGTAACATCTCAATGCGCAGCCATGATAAATCACCATGTGTAACAGGCTTTAATATCCACAACTTCTCCTGTACTTGGCTAATTATAAACAAGAACTTTTCTTATGACAGATTTGTGAGACGTTCAGCAGATCTGAAGTTGCTGTTACACAGGATGCCCAATGCCGAGAATAAGAAAGTTACTTCTGCTCAACTTTTTGCTTTTCAAGTTATACGCACTACTGAACCCAGGTGCTTTTAATGAGGGTGCATTCACATCACAGCTTAGCTTTCTGTTCTTCTGATTGGTCAGAAGTGTTATTTTGAGCATCAGACACCAGTTACCATATTTTTCCCCTCCACAAGACGCACCATTTTCCCCAAAAAGTGGAAGGGTGGGGGGGAATTGGGGGACAAAAAAAAAAAAAAAAAAAAAGTCTTATGGAGCAAATAAGAACGAGCACTTCCATTATGGAAGTGCTCATCAATACGCAGGAGATGTGGGGAGCAGCAAATGTTGCACTGCCTACACTCACCAGTCAACATCCAGACACCACACATGTCCTGACTGCCTATGGTGTCAGGATGTAGGCTTGCACTATGATGCCTGGGCAGCATCAGGCCGCAGTGCAACACCAGACTGGATGGTACTGCATTCTCTCCTGCAGTCACCACTCCCTGGTCTTCCTGAGCAGGAGTTCATTTATTTTATGTCTGATGAAGATGAAAATTTACTCTTACCGGTAATTGGATTTTCCATATAGCCTCCCCAACGGCACCAGCTGAGGGTATCCCGCCTCCAGGGACGGGAAACATGGAGACCCACATTTTAAAAAGGCCCCTCCCCTCCAGCTTCGTGGCTGAAGGGACTTCTGCTAGCCTAGACCAGATCTGTAGGGCTGCTACCTGCACATTCTTCAAACATTATAAATTGGACGTTTTTGTAATAAGGACTTATCCTTTGGCGGAAGAGTTCTTTCAGCCGTAGTCCCGCCCTGAGTTATGTTCCTCTGAATTCCTCAGCTGGTGCCGTTGGGGAGGCTTATGGGAAAGATGAAAATTACTCTTACCAGTAATTGGATTTTCCATATAGCCTCCAAAACGGCACCAATTTATTCCCTCCCTTTTATTAATGTTATTTTTCTTATATTCTTCCAGATATGGAATTGAAATTTGTTAGTGTACGTACACACATCAAAAACATAAATTTCAACTCCATATCTGGAAGAATATAAGAAAAACAACATTAATAAAAGGGAGGGAATAAATTGGTGCCGTTTTGGAGGCTATATGGAAAATCCAATTACTGGTAAGAGTAATTTTCATCTTTCCCATAAGCCTCCCCAACGGCACCAGCTGAGGATTTCAGAGGAACATAACTCAGGGCGGGACTACGGCTGAAAGAACTTTTCCGCCAAAGGATAAGTCCTTATTACAAAAAACGTCCAATTTATAATGTTTGAAGAATGTGCAGGTATTCGCCCAGGTAGCAGCCCTACAGATCTGGTCTAGCGGAAGCCCCTTCGGCTGCGAAGCTGGAGGGAGACCTTTTAAAATGTGGGTCTCCACGTTTCCTGTCCCTGGAGGCGGGATACCCTCAGCTGGTGCCGTTGGGAAGGCTTATAGGAAAAGATGTTCTCCCCTAAAACCTAGGTGCGTCTTCTGGATTGACAATGGTGTGGATTTCATGCAGATTTTCTGCACCATGGGCAGCCACAAGCTCAGATTTTTAATTATTAAAGCCAGTGGTGGATAAAAAGAAAAATAACTTTCTGCATGCAGTCTTGGAAGCCAAGACAAGGAGTGAATATCAAAAGACAAGAAAAGTTGTGTCCTTTATACTTTCTCTCCTTTCATGATTCACTCCCGATTTTGGCTCCTAAAACTGCAAACCGAATCCTGACTATGTGGTCATGCCCTAATAAACTCCTACTGGGTCTCAGTCTGGTCAGAGAGATGAACTTTTGAGATCTGTCACATGGTGCAATGCTGCATGGTGGCTGTTGCTGTGCCTGTAGGTTGGTGGGGCCCAGTGCTGTGGAGGCTTAGCCCGATAGCCGGGGTGTTGAGTTCCTGGGTCTCACCACCTGCAGGTGCTGTGTGTGGTCACCATGTGGTAATTTAGAGCAGGGATCCACTCATTAGAGACCACCTTGATGTGGTGGGTGGGTGCATGCATTTTGACCAAAACATATGCAAAGTGTTTCATGTACATGCTGCAAAGCAATAGATCAATGCCTGGCATGTAAATGTGTGATCCATCTTTCTCCAGAGTCTACCAGTTTAGATTACCTCTGCAATCTAAAGGGTTAGACAGGATGTACATGCTTCTGGTGGGCAACTCCCAACAAACCCCCCCACCCCCATACCTTGGCTTTTCAGATGCCGTTTTCTTTGCAGTCTTCTCTGGTGTAACATTTTCTTCATTTCCTTGTTTCTTGGAGACTCTCATTCCCCCAGCTTTAACTAGAAAGAAATAAACCAAAGACTGATGAACCACAGGTCATATTTCTCTGCTTAATTTGCCTTTTCATACTCCCTGTTATGAGCCACAAACCAGATAATTGCCCTTAGGCCCGATTCACACAGGTCATTTTAACCAAGCCAGTTAACATCAAGGACCATGAAAAAGGCTTAATGGCTCATTACACCTTCAGACATCTAGGTGTGCAAGTGGTACTTTCACTTTCTGCAGACATCTGTCTGACAAAGTGAAAATTCATATTCTGCCACTAGAGAAACCCAAGGCTGCACAGAGAAAGGGGCTCAACGAGTACCCCCATAGGTGTACATAGCCTTTAAGTGTGTGTATTTGCTCCTTGTATTGGAGAAAACATTTCCCTGGTTTTAAACACACACACAGGGTCATGTGAAGTGGTGGTAATCTTATACTTCCTCATTCCCCCTACCTTGTGACAATTGTCAGAATGTTTTCTGCAGCAGAGGAACCTTTGGCCTCCCCAAGATACCAGGTGCAGCTTCTACCTCTGCTAACTGTCACATATGCCACTATTTTGGTCACGCTTTAATGCCATTATTTTGCAAGTCAAAACAGGCACCGGACATGTGGATTGCCGCTTACATGAGGTGGGCAAACATGTGGATTGTCTACTGCAGAACTACGGACAGAAGATTAACAGCAACAGAGTGGATGATAGTAACCAAATCTCATCTGCATGCTGCATAAGTCTGCAGCAGATTAGTATCTTGTAGATTTTCAACTGTCGCCATTTATACCTATTGAAATCCCAAGAAAGTCTGGTCTAATTTTGGGTTTTCCTGGAGCAAGTTATGCTGCATGCGCAACTAAAGTGGTTTTCAGGATTTTCCCCCAGTCAGGCCATCAATATCTGATCAGCGGAGGTCAGATACTCTGCATCCCCACCAATCGGCTGTTCTGAAGAAGCTCCATCCATTTTATAGCAGAAGAAGCTGGTTCTGAATGACGTGAAATAGGTTATCCTGGAAAAACTATTGATGGCCTATCCTCAGAATAGGTCATCAATATGAGATCGGCAGGGGGTCCGAGACATGGGACCCCCACCGTTCAGCTGTTAGAAAGGGCCCTTGTTCCGTGGCCAGTGACATTACTGTACATCAGTCATGTGGCCTAGTTGCCGCTCAGCCCCATTAAAGTGAATGGAGCTGACCTGCTATACCAAGCGCTGCCACTATACGATGTGTGGTGCTGGGAGTCTGCAGAGCTCCTGTGAGGTCACAGTTGATCAGGGGGGGGGCATGCCAGGACTTAGACCCTACTATCTACAGCACAACGGATGGCGGTATGGTGTTCCAGGCACCTATGTCTCAGTACAAGTGCTCAGTAGAGATTTGTTTGGGCTATAACTACACAGTGTTACATTTAGGCTGCGGTAGAGTCTTGAGAATTTGGATGTTTATGGATTGCAGAAATATTCTCCTGTACAGATACAGCAGAGCCCTGCTTTGGAACAATCACATCTGACTGCAGCTGCTCCTTGGGACACCATGTTCATATCTGAAGACATCCTAAAAGCTCACCCTGCAGCTGCTTCATTACTGTACTTATCGCCAAACCCTGCAAACTACAGCGATATCTCACTATGTAGATTTTATATTCATCATTGGTAACACAAGGGGAAGGTCTAGTGCCCAAAGGGAAAAAAAAAAAAATGCGTTTAAAGGGTCAAAAACAGATAAAAAGGGACAAGACTTGGATTTATTATTGCATCAAAACAATTATGAGCAATCAGGGATGACCTCTACATCCCCCTCCCCAGACAGAGCTCCTCGTGTCTGTCCAGATCCACATCACCAATGCGTGTGAATGGGATTCACTCAACTGATAAAACTTTAGTGACAGATGGACGCCTGGACCGCTTCAGTTAGCACGACAGCACAGCTCGCCGATCTGGGATCTGTTTACCCAGCTGAGTTTCAGCCATATAGGTTAATGGCAAAGTTTACCCAAACCACGAGAATGACCCCCCTTATAGATAAAAAAACATTAGCTTATAGACCAATAATTGCATCCACTGAATCAAAAAACAAAACAAAAAAAAAAAAAAACAAACCCTGCTCTGACCACCCTTTAAATGCAGAGACAGCACAGACAAATCAAATACGCATGTTAATTTCAAGGTGGCCAGGAAGGAGGGTGGAGGTGTTCGTAAGAACTATTGGAATAATGAGAATAATAACACTGCCATACACAGGTCTGCCCAGCCCATACTAGCCCACAAGTACCCCATGTGTAGCTGGAACAGGGAATATCAGCTTTTGTTTGCAGCCACACTACTGAAAAACTGCAAAAAATAAATAAAATCTATCCTAGTCCCAGTGCCACCTACTTACCTGCAGGAGGGTGGCCTCCCTTCAGCTCACACACCTGCACAGCACCCTCTTTTGCCATGATCTCTTAATACCCTGTTACTTCTCTTGCACTTTGTTTACTGCTCCCATTCAGCTCTGCCCTGGGCTTTTATACAGGAAGGGGAGGTTCTCCAGGTTCTTCTGCCCTGGGCTTTGTTTTGATGGTCATTCAGGATCAGCTGATTCTTTAATCTTCCTTCAGTCTGACACCAGAGCGCAAAGAGCATTAACCTTAACCTTGCTGGAAGGTGCTGTGACCTTGTTACTTCCTGTAAGATTAAAGTAGGGATTTTGATGTCGGGAGCCCCCCTCAGAGGGGCCCTACGTGTTTTGTTCTACAGTAGAAGGCATGAAAATAAAAGTATCTCATACAGGAAATAGGGGCGAGGTGGAGGGGCGGCCGCAGGTGACTATGGGGACAGCTTGTCTGAGGGCGGCCTCACACATGTGTTTTTGCTTGTGTTTTTTTTTACACTTTTGCAGTTTTATTGCCGTTTATTGCACCTGTGTTTTGTGCAGTGCTTTTTTTTTTGCATTAAAAATACATTGGGTCACATTTACTATAGTGTCTGCAGCTGTGTAGGTGTAAATATGCTTTTTTTGGACTGCCTTAGTTTTTTTTTTGCTTCTGAAAATGCGCCTGTTTTAGAGGCATTTGCGCCTCAGCCGCCTATTTTGATTTTTGAGACTAGTTCAGAAGTTTTTTTTAACTTTTGAGACTTTCTTTCTGACCTATTTATGTAGGTGCACCTTTTTTTGTGCCTAATGTAATAAAAAAACAGTCTAATTTCTACTCCACTCCAGGGCTGGCGGACAGTTTTGAGTGGTGAGTTGTGCAAAATTTTTCCTATGCTCAGCTCACTTGCACAATGTTTTCATGTGCGTACTAATTAGGCTGCTTTCAGACGAGTGAGTTTCACGCCTTGGACTCGCAGCGCAGTACCCATCCTGACCTCCCACCACTGCTGGGGTCGCATAGCATTATATTGATTTATAATGCTATGTAAGGCTTAATTCCGTGAAAACCCGGTCCGTGCTCCTTCTGAGGGCAGGAGCTCACGCCGTGAGGCCGCCGCTGTACAGTGATACGAGTGTGTACAGTGTATCACTGTACAGCGCCGACCTCACTCCTGCCCTCAGAAGGAGCACGGTCCGGGTTTTCACAGACCGTGCTCTACGGACGTCTGAATTAAGCCTAACTCTTAGACGTCTGACAGCATCATATCAGTGTTATCCAATACATTCCAGAACTGTAAGGCCCCTTGCAGACGAGCGTGTGACACACAAGTCTTCCGCATCACAGCCCCTGGCCTGAACTCCCGGCACTGACAGGGTCACATAGCATTATACTGATTTATGATGCTATGTAACCCTTACAGTTCTGGAATGTGTTGGATAACACTGACATAATGCTGAAAGAGCCCTTAGTGAATATGAACCTGCCATACTGAAAATGAACCACCAGAGGTCAGACTACTAGCAATATGCCGAGTCTAATCCACAAAGTGCTGTGCGACTTTTTATAAATACTAGACCGACAGACTATGCAAATACGCCTAATTTTACGACTAAAAACAGGCAAGCTTGATAAATGTGCAGCACGATCTCCTGAAGGTCTATGGGAAATATGAAATGCAAGACACACAAGTGGTTTGCTACTGGCCAATATATACAATATTTAGCCAGTTGGGCATGACGAGGGCGTGTTGGGTTCATACCATATCCAGAAGCTATACATTAATGGATCAGTTCGCCTATGAGGCAGCAGTAGTGCAGGATTTCATCTGGATGAAATGTTTGTCATTACTTTATTATCACAGTAAGGGCCCATTCACACAGCTGCAGTGCCAATGTGCCCACGTTGCGGACCACAAACAGTGAATCCGCAAAACAACAACTAGCTGTGTGAACTCGGCATTGCTGTGTGATGTGTAAGATATGGGGAAAGGTAGGACATGTCCTATCTTTTGTGGTTCGGACCCAGAAGCCCACTGAGTTTCCGTGGGCTTCTGATCCGTGCCTCAGCTCCACAAAAGGCCGCATCTTGCAGACTGCGGCCCCATTGAAGTAAATGGGTCTGCACCACAATGCGAAGTTCACATGCCTGGTGCCCGTGTTTAGCAAACTGGCAGTTTGGGGTCCACAACATGGGCACGGCGGCACCTTGGCTATGTGAATGGGCTCTATGGCTGGGTTCACAAATGACTGATTAGCTGCTGATTTGCTGTCGTGGACATGGCAGAAAAAAAATCAGCAAAAAACGACTTGCGGTGTGGATTTTAAATCTGCTACATGTGAATTTATACTGCGGATTTCACCCTTTCGAATGCAAAGAATGAAACTGCATCTAATCTGCAACCAAATCTGCAGCGTGTGAAGGCACTCTTAGGCCACCTGCACATGTTGCGGAACAAGTGCATTTTTGCATGCGGTATTACAGTACCAGCAAAGTGTATGAGATCACACAGATTTCTTTCTATTTAGAAATTGACCTGCTGCATCAAATCCACACCAAAAACTGCCGTTAGAAATAGTGCAGTTTGGTACAGATATTATGCAGAAAGGCATTCATTCATGTGGAAATTCATGTGGATCTTATGTGCGTTCACCCGCACTTGTGTGCAGGTGGCCTAAGCCCTGTTACACACAGCCGGCGGGCTGTTCAGGCATGGAATGCTGGGAATCAGCCGGACAAAAACCAATGTGCGCAGAGGCATTTATCCAGCCGTTTGTCAGCATATTTTCCAGATTGCAGCTGGATCACCACCAGACCCCAATATAGTTAATGGGGCCAGATGGCGTCCGGCAATGCTGGATCCAGCATGCTGTTCCCGGCCAGAAGAGCCTGCCGGATCGGCAAACGCAAGTGTGAAACAAGCCTAAGGACTCCTGTATGTAACAGAACCATCTGCAGGCTCTGACGGCTGCTGCACAGGCTACACAGTCCATGCAGAGTAAGGGCTCATGCACACACACACACACATGTGCCCGCAAACAGCAGGTCCACGATATACGGAAACCGGCCGTGTGCACTCCGTATAATGGAAAGAGGACCCATCCACAAGATACGGTGTAGTGCTGAATGGAGGCAGCCCACAAATTCACCATGAAGTGCTTCAGTGGGATTTCAGTCCGTGTCTCTGCACCGCCAGAAAAAAAAAATTTCTATTTTTTTGTGGTGCGGACTGAATCTTCTGCATTGTCGACAGCTATTTGCGGGGCGCACATGTTCGTTTGCATGAGCCCTAAATCCAGGGGTGGGATTCAAATTTTTAACAACAGGTTACCTACTCAACAGCGGACACGCGTCGTCATGACACACGTTTACATATACATAAACCATATATATGTAATACACATAAATACACCATATACATAGATAAATACACTATATATACACTACACACATATACCACCCAGCTAAGGAGCTAAACTATCAGCGGTGCACAAAGCACTGGAAGCGAACATCTCCAGCTGCCCTGCTGCCGCCAGAGCACCGGATCGGTGTAACTTTATCAACCTGAGGGCTCATTCACACAACCATATGTATTTTGCGGTCCGCAAAAAACGGATCCGCAAAAAATACGTCCGTGTGCATTCCGTATTTTGCGGAAGGGAACAGCTGGCCCCTAATAGAACAGTCCTATCCTTGTCCATGATGCGGACAATAATCATAATCTTGTGGAACGGAAATACGGACATACGGAAACGGAATGCAAACGGAAGACTTTCTGTTTTTTTTTGCGGACCCATTGAAATGAATGGTTCCGTATACGGTCCGCAAAAAAACAATTGTATGAACGAGCCCTGATCTGGAGAACTGGAGGGAAGTGGCTGAATCCCATGCCTGCCTAAATCACAGCATGCACCGTCCAGCTCTAATTTTCCTGCAAGTGAACAAATCTGTGCACAGACAGCACACGGACTCCATCTGTCCACTGCAAATGGATAACCGGAACCCCACTCAACCCCATAAACAGTTGCTCTACGGTTTAGCTGGAATATTAAAGGGGTTGTCCCACGAAAAATATTCTAAAGTTTTCAAACCAGCACCTGGATCTGAATATTAATTTTATTTATAGTGCCACTTAATTTCTTATTTCTTTGACCTGCTCACTGAGAAGGCCGCACATGCTCAATTTCATCCATCAACTGTCTCCTGAGCTGTGATAGGGAGAGCTGAGACACGCCTCCTGAGCTGTCATAAGGAGAGCTGAGACACGCCTCCTGAGCTGTGATAGGGAGAGCATGGACACGCCCCCTGAGCTGCATCTGAAAAGACATTCCCCTTGAGCTTTCAGCTTGATATAAATGTGGAGATCTCAGGATCTGTGTGAGGTACAGGGCTGGTTCTAGCTTTGTTAGAAAGGTGTTGTCATGTACTATATGTTGTCTTGTTTTCATTTTTTACATTATTCATGGGATAACCCCTTTAAGTTTGATCTTATCTTCTCTAGTGCAGTGAATATAAAGTAATAAGTTACGCACTCGATTCCAGGTGTAATTATTGTGTTTCCAGTTGGTATTTGTCCTGCAGAACCCGGGAAACAGGCAGAGCCCAGTATATTCTGTCTAGCAATTATCCTCCGCTGGCGGAGACTGCCTGGCACCTTGTGAAGACATGATCTGTGAGGTTTGAGTCTTCTCGTGGTGAAGGTTACTATCAGTGGAAGTATTCGTGTATGCACTTATTTACATAATGGCGGAACATATCCGACCTCCCATGTGACGCTGCTCGCTGAATAACGTGCACAAAAAAGCGTCGATTTGAAAACTTTTCCAGATCAACTACTACTGAGTGATGGGGTCGTCCACTAAAGATATGTTCGTCCCTCAGACAGACACGCATTCAGCCAGACATACAAAATGTATTCTTCAAATGTTATTTTACAATTAGAATATTAATTTGCATCCATAAAGGGGGTGGATCATTTATTATCACTATCACTGCCATGTTTAATGCCAGTCTTAGGACTCTTTCATAATCAGCGCTATTCATTTCTGTTCTTCAGCTCTGTAATAGGAGCAGATGAACGAAAATAACGGAAGTACTGGATTCGGCAGACATCCGTGGAGCACGGTCCGTGAAAACCTGGACTGTGCTCCTGCTGATGAGTGCAGGAGCGCACGGCGTCATTGCTTGCTATGACACCGTGTGCTTCGTGCCTCTGCTGTATAGTGTATAGCAACCAATGACGCTGTGCGCTCCTGCACTCACCAGCAGGAGCACAGTCCGGGTTTTCACGGACCGTGCTCCACGGATGTCTGCATGAGGCCTAACAGATCTAATGGACTATAATGGGATCCGTTCAGGAGAATGTTTTTTTTGTTTTTTTTTTTTAGCAGAGGTTTTTGAACAAACTCTGTGATGGAGGCTCAGACGCAATTGTGAACGTAGCCTTAGTCATGCACATGAACGTTGGCTGTCTTGCGGTTGCCAATCTGCGGAGCTGCAAAACACAGATACCAGCTGTGTGCATTCTGCGGAACGGAACGTCCAGCCCCTAATAGGATAGTCCTATCCTTGTCCGTGATGCAGACAAGAATTGGACATGTTCTATAATTTAGCGGAAGGCACAGAACGGACATGTGGACAGCACATCTTTTGCGGCCCTATGGAAGAGAATGGGTCCAGATCTGACCCGCAAAAAATGCGGATCGGATGCGGACCCAAACCATGGACGTGTGCATGAGGCCAGACTCAGACGAGCGAGTTCAATGTGAGATACTCACTGCATGTGTAAGCGTGATTTCCTATTCTGACCTCTGCTCCCCTTTTCCACATTTTTTCATGTCACACTTACAAACTTAAATGTATTTTATTAGGATTTTTTGTGATAGATACAAAGTAGCAAGTATGTGCGAATGGAAAAGAAAATACCTGGTTTTCAAAATTGTTAATAAACAAAAATCTGGAATCTGCATTTGTATTCATCAGTACGTAAGACCACCTGTGGAAAAGTTCAAGGGGTATGAATACTTTTTCAAGGCACTGTAAAGCCTTATTCACACGTCCGTGTCCGTGCTCAAATCAGGTCAGCAGATGGTCAGTGAGGCATCCGTGAAGCTGTCCGTGAGGGATCCGTGTTTCACTGACACTGAACAGCTGAAAAATAATTTTCAAAGCATCTCTTAATGATCCGTGAAACACGGATGACATCCGTGAGGGATCCGTGGTTTTCACGGACTCATTGACTATAATGGGCGTGAGGGATCCAGGAACACGGATCAAGTTAGGCCATGCATCCGTGCTAAAAACACGGACCCACGGACCGTGCTAAAAACACTGATGTCTGAATACACACATTAAAATTAATGGGGACGTGTGCTGTCCGTGGAGAACTGATGTGTGAATGAGGCTTAAGGCTGTGTGTCTCTGCCAGACGTCAAATCTACTGAATCAGGGCTCATGCACACACTTCAATGGGTCTACAATCCGGAAGATACAGTGCAGAGACATGGAAGCACTATGGACTGCTTCTGTGGGGTTTCTCTCCGTGCCTCCGCACTGCACAAAATAAAAATTGTAGCATGTTTTTTTTGCATTGAACTCACCTGAGTCTGGCCAAATTTTTAAAATTGAATGCTAATTCTCACTTAGAATGTCCACTTCATGTGTCCAAGCTGCTTCTAATGATAATTCTTATTGCTGGTCTGTACAACACCAGGAATCAGTCATCTACCTTTGTGAGGATTTGTGTGGTGGATTTGAGCATGTGTGACCACCAGTGACCACTCCTTCCTCAGATACAATTCAAATCGAGAAAAGTTACAAATTTTATAGCTAAACTATGGTATTGAACCCAGCTCTTGTTAGCAATCAGTCCAAACCACCTACAGTGGCTCTAATAACCCTATACAGACCAAACAGTATATATGAAAATACCACGCAATAAGGCTGCGTTCACACAGTGGAGACAGAGCGGAGTTCACAGCCACAGCAGCAGGGGGAGACGAAGGGCAAAGAGGGAAGGCAAGAAAGAAGAAAGGAAGAACAAGAGAAGAGAAAAGGGGGACTGGCCATAGACCCTACAGGGAAATTTCCCGATGGGCTAATGCCCAGGGGGCCACCCAAGCTCTCCTCATGGCTGCAAGGTGCCCTCCCGAACTTAAGTGTATTGTCATCCTCAGAATGATGATACAGTTTCATACAGTGGCGCGGGTGGCTGTATATTGTGCTGCACTGTGGTACTTGGTTCTGCTGAGGCAGTTTATTGTGCTGCACTGTGGTACTTGGTTCTGCTGAGGCAGTATATTGTGCTGCACTGTGGTACTTGGTTCTGCTGAGGCAGTATATTGTGCTGCACTGTGGTACTTGGTTCTGCTGAGGCAGTATATTGTGCTGCACTGTGGTATTTGGTTCTGCTGAGGCAGTTTATTGTGCTGTGCTGTGGTACTTGGTTCTGCTGAGGCAGTATATTGTGCTGTGCTGTGGTACTTGGTTCTGCTGAGGCAGTATATTGTGCTGTGCTGTGGTACTTGGTTCTGCTGAGGCTGTATATTGTGCTGTGCTGTGGTACTTGGTTCTGCTGAGGCAGTATATTGTGCTGCACTGTGGTACTTGGTTCTGCTGAGGCAGTATATTGTACTGCACTGTGGTACTTGGTTCTGCTGAGGCAGTTTATTGTGCTATGGTACTTGGTTCTGCTGAGGCAGTGTATTGTGCTGTGCTGTGGTACTTGGTTCTGCTGAGGCAGTGTATTGTGCTGTGCTGTGGTACTTGGTTCTGCTGAGGCAGTTTATTGTGCTGTGCTGTGGTACTTGGTTCTGCTGAGGCAGTATATTGTGCTGTGCTGTGGTACTTGGTTCTGCTGAGGCAGTATATTGTGCTGTGCTGTGGTACTTGGTTCTGCTGAGGCAGTGTATTGTGCTGTGCTGTGGTACTTGGTTCTGCTGAGGCAGTATATTGTGCTGCACTAAAGCCAGAGGACGATGAATTCTATCTCCTTGCCCGTATGCCTCCGCCCTAACTCCACATCTCTGGTCCTTCTCACCTGAACATTGCGTTCTGCTTCATATTTTCCCAATTATTTTTCAACCTTGGCTGATTCAAATGACTGGCATTAAAGCTCATTTCTGGGAAAATCCAATCTGCACAGATAGATTTGATAGTTGACGTTGCGAATAACATTATTTTTTCTTTTCCAGCGGGAGGTCTGCAGACTTTGTGTCCCTGGAGATTGAGAACACCATTAAACATATATAACTGGCGGAAAGCTGCCTTGTGATACACTAAGGATTGTTATTTAAAGGGATAGAACCATTGGTTTAGAGCATGTTCCACTTTGGACCCATGCGTCGCAAGCCTAGTAAATATTTGTATATGTATTTGTACATGTATGATTGGTTTAGAGAAGCAATTTTCACATATTAACTGCAGTCGCAATATGGATTGTTTCAATCACAGTGGAGGACCAGACACATGTAATACTAAATTTCCCCTGTGGTGGCGCTGCAGAGAAACTGAGCCCTAGCTTCTCTAGCAAAAAAAAAAAAACAAAAACGGGGGAAACCATTTGTAGCCTCTCTTACCGCTCCTTCAGGACCTGTTCACTCCTTTTACATTGTCTTATATTAATTGTGGCAAAAAATGTTAAGAAAATAAAATAAATCTGGGGGTTCCCAGATCTGAGAATGAAAGATGTGCTGCAGGATGTGTATGACTCTGCAACCCTGCTGGAATAGTTTTCTTGCAGTGCAGACTGATACTGTGCCCTCACCATTAGGGCTCATGCACACGACCATATGTATTTTGTGGTCCGTAAAAAATACGGATGACGTCCGTGTGCATTCCGTATTTTGTGGAACGGAACAGCTGGCCTCTAATAGAACAGTTCTATCCTTGTCCGTAATGCAGACAATAATAGGACATGTTCTATTCTTTTGCGGAACGTACATACGGAAATGGAATGCACACGGCGTAACTTCCGTTATTTTTGCGGACCCATTGAAATGAATGGTTCCACATACAGGCTGCAAAAAAAATGGAACAGACACGGAAAGAAAATACAGTTGTGTGCATGAGCCCCTAGGGTCCATTCACACACCCGCAAGTGTTTTGCAGTCTGCCAGCCATGTGTGTTCCATATTTTGCAGACCGCACATGGCCGGCACTATGATCGTAATGCCTATTCTTCTCTATGGCTGCAGACAAGAATAGGACATGCTCTATCTTTTTTGCAGGACGGCGGAATGGAAGTGCGGATGCGTACAGCATACTGTGTGGCCCAATTGAAATGGATGGGTCCGCACCCCAAAATTGTGGAATGGATGTGGACCCATTCATGCGGATGTGTGAATGAGGCCTTAGATTAGGGGTTCCCAGGACTGGTGGGGGGCGGGACGTACAAGCAAAGTATAGATTTTTATTTATCTTTTCTTTACAATTCTTGGAGTATTTTTAACTTTATGCAACTGATCAGCAGAGGATTTTTTTTAAAATTTTTGCTGGCGCTTTACTGTAAGAGGTGCAGCTGAGTTGACACAACAAAGAGACGAAGCATGAAATCCAGGGACATGTCCGTACACAGGCCTCTTCTAAGACGTGTCTCCAGGAGAGCAGGATTAGAAGTCTGTAAACACCGTGATCCGCTGACTGGAGATGACAGGGCGCACCTGTGTGTTATAGACTTCAAGCAAGTTCAAACCTGAAGCACGGATGTGAGGTGGAAAACCTAACGAGAGGTTTAATGAGAAATCCTGCGTGCAGTGCTAAAAAATAAGAAACCCCATATATCAATGGAAAGCTCAAATTTTATTTTTTTTAATCTGGACCTGTCAATCTAGCCTAAATGCGTATTCAGATATTGCACTCATGACATGGCTTTTGCAACAGAATTGTGGCAAAATCTACAATAGGACTACAGTATGTTAAAGAAGACCTGTCTCATCCCCTAACATGTCGGTTTCAGCAACTACTTGAATTCCCCTTGCAACAACATTTGTAGAGCATCTATTGTCATGACTCTGTGACGTACCATTCCTTTATTATTCCTGCTAGAACTTAGGAATGAATTTAGCAGTTTGCAGTGAAGGTCCAGATGGGTGTTACCAGTTGGGGGTGTGTCCCTGCACAGTCTGACACTGGCAGCACTGATTGGATAGTGTCAAACTGTACAGAGACCCACCTCCAACTGGCATTACCCAGCAGGACCTTCATTGCAGACTGCTAGTAATAAATTCATTCTACTTTAGAACTTCTAGCAGGAATAATAAAAGAATGGTGCATCACAGAGACATACGAATAGATGCTCCAGAATTGTTAGTAGATGGGGGATGCAAGTAGTTACTAAAACAGCCAAGTCAGGAGAGAGGACAGGTCCTCTTTAATATACCCTATGGAGCTGATCAGTGGGAGCCCGACCATTGGGATCTCCACCTAACCTGAAAATGGGGAGGGGGGTGTCTACATTCCCCAGAATAAATGGAACAGCGGCTTAGCATGTACACTGCTGCTCCATTCATTCTCTATGGGACTGCTAGAGATCGCCGAGCACTGAGAAATGAGTAGTGCACATGCTTGACCGATGCTCCATTCATTTTTTTTTGGAGGGAAAGGAGGGGGGGGGGGGGTATCAGGACCCCCTTTCTCGGTATCATTGGGGGTCCCAGTAGTCGAACTCTCACTGTTCAGATACTTATGCCCTTATTCCTTGGGCCATACACATGATTCGCTGGTGAACTGAGTATGGCACATGATGGAATCACATACGCAGTGTAGGAGCCAGGAACGGGGAGCAGGAGGGGGACTCATACCTTTTCCTTCTTGTTATTACCCAATCCTGGACTGCACACCCAGCCGATGTCGTATTCTCATGTTTTTTTTTGCGAAAGCACAGCAAAATGCCTCGATTTTATGAAAACAACCTAAGGCCATGATTGATTTCCCACTGCTGTTTGTTAAATTTGACTGTGATCAGGGAACATGAGAATTAACAATCATTTCCACCTAATCCAGTAAGAAGAAAATCATACTGTATCACAATATATAGGACTAGCAATTAGCTTTACCCAGAAACAGCACCACCCCTGTGCATGGACCATGTATGGTATTGCAGCTAAGCCACCTTCACTTAACCACTTCCAGACCGGGCCGTTTACCCCCTTCCTGACCAGGCCTAATTTTGCAAATCTGACATGTGTCACTTCATGTGGTAATAACTTTGGAACGCTTTTACGTATCCTAGCCATTCTGAGATTGTTTTCTCGTGACACATTGTACTAATGGTAATTTTGAGTCAATATGTTTTACCTTTATTTATAAAAAATCCAAAATTTACTGAAAATTTTGAAAAAAAAAACAATTTTTTAAAATATGAATTTCTCTGCTTTTAAGTTGCATAGGGATATCTAATAAAATTGTTATTAATGAACATTCACCATATGTCCACTTTATGTTGGCATAATTTTGGAAATGTCATTTTATTTTTTTAGGCCGTTAGAAGGCTTCGAATTTTAGATGTAATTTTTAAGATTTTCATGAAAATTTCCAAGTTAATTTTAAAGGACCTTTGCAGTTCTAAAGTGACTTTGAGGGGCTTAAATAATAGAAACCTCCCATAAATTAACATATTTTAGAAACTACAGCCCCCAATGTAATCAAAACTGATTTTACAAAGTTTGTTAACCCTTTAGATTTCCCACAAGAATTAAAACAGAAGGAAGGTGAAATTTAAAAAAAATATATTTTTTCACAGATTTTCAATTTTGCAAATCAAACCTGAATATTTATTTAGGACATCTGTCAGTAGATTTGTACCTATGACACTGACTGACCTGTTACATGTGCACTTGACAACTGGAGACATCTGTGTTGGTCCCATGTACATATGTGTCCGCATTGCTGAGAAATATGATGTTTTATTATATGCAAATGAGCCTCTATGACAAGGATCAGCAACCTCCGGCACTCCTGCTGCTGTTAAACTAGAACTCCCAGCATGCAAACATGCCTGGCTGCTCTAGCACCCTGGGAGTTGTAGTTTCACCAAAGATAGAGTGCCAGAGGTTGCTGATATCTGCTCTAGGAGCATTGGGGGCGCTGAGGTTTTAACTAGAGGCTCTGCTCTCTCCACAAAGGCCACGACTTCAGAACTTTGATTGACAGGGCCAGGCTGGCGTGATCACCTTTAGGCCTTGTTCACACATCAGTTATTTGATCAGTTATTTCCATCAGTCACAACCAGGTGCGGGTCAAAAACAGAGAACGGGGGCAGATCTTTCCATTATACTTTATCTCTGTGTAGCCTCCATTCCTGGTTTTGGCTCACAATAAGGCTCCATTCACACGTCCTGTTTTTCTTTCCTGATTCAATCCTGATTTTTTCAGGACCCATTGAAATGAATGGATCCACATCAGGATCGAATCAGGAAAGAAAAACAGGACGTGTGAATGGAGCCTTATTGTGAGCCAAAACCAGGAATGGAGGCTACACAGAGATAAAGTATAATGGAAAGATCTGCCCCCGTTCTCTGTTTGTGACCCGCACCTGGTTGTGACTGATGGAAATAACTGATCAAATAACTGATGTGTGAACAAGGTTTTACACTGACTGATCCTGTCAAAGAGGGTGTGAAAGTTGCAAAGGTGTAACAGTAACGTCTCTGTATTTGCATTAAAACAGTTTTTCTCAGTAATGCGGGCACATATGAACATGGGACCAACACAGATGTCTTCAGCTGCCAAGTGCACATGTAACAGGTCAGCCAGTGTCATAGGTACAAATCTGCTGACAGATGCTCTTTGAAGATGACCCGTCCCCTCTCCTGACATGTCTGTTTTAGTAACTACTTGCAATTCTCATGTTATAACATTTCTGGAGCATGTATTTGATGCTTGTGACTCTGAAGTTATGAATGAATTGCCAGCAGCTTGCAATGAAGGTCCAGCTGGGTGTTATCAGTTGGGGGTGTGACACTATCCAATCGGTGCAGGGACCCCCCCAACTAGTAACACCCATCTGGACCTACAATGCAAACTGCTAACAATTCATTCATACCTCCACTTAGGGATAATAAAAGAATGGTACGACGTGAGAACGATCATTACAAGAAGGATGCAAGTAGTGGTAAAAACAGACATGTTAGGATTACTGTTTTGCGAGGGGGAGATTAGAATTTTTTTTCCATTCCTGGACAACCCCTTTAACTCCACAAGCGGTCACATGATATAAAATGGATGTTCAATTACTAGACCTGGTCAAAAACACGAAGAACCATCGGCAGACACACAGAACACATACATGACTAACAGAGGAGCAGACGGGTACACAGGCTGATTTTCCGTGGATGACATGTCCACATTTATTTCATCTTCCATGTGCATAGAAAATGGCAGTGAGACTTATGAAAGAGCAGGAAATGGACAAAACGCAGCGATTATCTTCTATTCTTAGATGAGTCTATGTGTAAAAACGTTAGCGTTTTAATATCGTGATTTACATCTCTGGGATTTTCAGTGATTCCAAATGATACACTGCAATACAAATGATGGCACCCGCGACTGGCAAAGCACTGCTGTATTTACACCGGCGAGAGAGAAAAATTTACACGACAGGATAGCATACAAGGTCGACATTGAGTAACAGTAAAACAAAGAAAGCATTCGTTGGATCCGTTATTTCTGTACAAACTAAATCGGAATGAGACTTTATTCACATTAAAAAAAATATCAAGATTTCATTTGACCATAGACATTTTCCCCCATCATCAATCGCATACCTTCCCTCACATAGCTTGCACCATCACCAGACTACAGAACTACAAGCAGCAAGAGCTACAACCAAAACAGCAAAAAATAAAATTAAAAAAGTAAAAAAAAAAACAAAAAAATATTTTAAAAAAAAACAACAAAAAACAAAAACCACCCTTCTTGCTTCATTTCGTCCGTCCAGGCTAAACCTTCTGAAATAAAATTACCACGTCCAACATGGTCCTTCTTTTTTTATTTCACTTTCTGTTTCCAACCGTAAAAAAAACAGCAAATAAGGCCATTCAAAAAAATCAAGTCAAGCATGATTACTTAGTACGGAGTCCACGGAGCGACCTCCCCGGTGCTACACCCAGGAATCCGGAGACCCTGGATACTGTTCTGATCTATAGGAAGGTCTCCGAGTGGAGTAAAAGTCAACATAGTTTGTGGTTGATTTAAGTCCGTATTGCGCGTTCTGATCGGTCGTTGACGTGAACTGGACACGCTCGTCGAAATACGGGTCTTCATAGCTGTGTGGAGACTGCAGATACAGCCGGTAGGAGTCATAATTTTTCCTATTGGAATCTTCGGGGCTATAATATAGCTGGTGAGTCTGCTAGAAGGAAAAAAAAGACAAGGTTATTGCTTAAAGGGGTTGTCCCACGAAAAATATTCTACAGTTTTCAAACCAGCACCTGGATCTGAATACTTTTGTAATTGCTTGTAATTAAAAAATTTAGTATAGCCACTGAGTTATTTAATAAAATCTATCTGTATAGCGCCACCTGCTGTTTGTTTTTTTTCTCATTTATTTGTCCTGCTCACTGAGATGGCCGCACATGCTCAGTTTCAGCCTCCTGAGCTGCGATAGGGAGAGCCGAGACACGCCCCCTGAGCTGCGATAGGGAGAGCCGAGACACGCCCCCTGAGCTGCGATAGGGAGAGCCGAGACACGCCCCCTGAGCTGCGATAGGGAGAGCCGAGACACGCCCCCTGAGCTGCGATAGGGAGAGCCGAGACACGCCCCCTGAGCTGCGATCGGGAGAGCCGAGACACGCCCCCTGAGCTGCGATCGGGAGAGCCGAGACACGCCCCCTGAGCTGCGATCGGGAGAGCCGAGACACGCCCCCTGAGCTGTGATAGGGAGAGCCCAGACACGCCCCCTGAGCTGTGATAGGGAGAGCCCAGACACGCCCCCTGAGCTGTGATAGGGAGAGCATGAACACGCCCCCTGAGCTGCAGCAGAAAAGACACTCCCCTCGAGCTGTCAGCTTGATATAAATCTAGCAGAGCAATGAATGGGGAGATCTCTGGATCCATGTGAGGTACAGGGCTGGTTCTAGCTTTGTTACAAAGAGACTGTCATGTCCTATATGATGTCCGATTTTCATTTTTTACATTAGTCATGGGATAACCCCTTTAATATACTCTATAAACTGCAGAGCATCACGGAGGCTAAAGTGTCCGTTACTGCACCGTCAATCATTGTGACCTCGTTATATGGTGCACTTTAATACACAAGGTCCTGCACAGATCCAGGTTTTAGAAAACAACAGAATACCCAGTAGTTTTGCAAAATGACAGTAAGTTCCCAAAATCGCCAGTAGATGGCGCTAAGAAATCTAGGCTGCGGCTGATGGATATCGCCTCTCTTCATAATCAGAGATCAGACAGATGTTTTCTGAATGTTTCTTACAGCTCATAGGAGAAAATCCATATGAATATTGATTCATCATTTCACAAAGCAGATTCCCAGAAGAAAAGCGAGCCAGGCCCTTGTATTCACTATTAGAAACGTTTAGGCTGTCGGCTCTGGCCCCGAGGCTTCTACTGGGGCATTTTGCAAAGGATGCTTTTTAAAAGGAATAGTTCTAGGAATAGCTACGCTAATAATGCAGCATAACTGCTCCGATGACCACCGTGACGTCAGGTGGACACACAGCCCTAGCAGACTAGAGGTCACATCGAGGGTAATTTGATGGCCGTTTTGTAGCGTTACAGGAACACGCCGATTTAGAAGTGCTGCTGGCGGTTCAATTATCCAGCCTCAACAAAAAGAACTTTATTGACTTTTTTTTAATCATTAAACAACAGCGGCAGTATGAAGCAGAGATATCAGACGTAATGACTGCTCCAGGCAGAGACTGAATTTACAATTTATATATTTGGTTTACGTCACGTCTGGGTTTTAACCTGACAAAAATTACAGAACGGACACGTTCACCCTGACCAACGCTGTGCCAGACAGTATTACTAGTGGGCCTGGGCGAGCACTCTGGAGTTTGTTAAGGTGCTAACAGGAAGGGGGGATGGGGCCCCTCAAGTCTCAATTCAATCATATGGGCTCATGCACACGACCGTATGTATTTTGTGGTCCACAAAAAAAAACAACACAACAAAAAACGGATGACGTCTTGTGTGCATTCTGTATTTTGCAGAATAGAACAGCTGGCCCCTAATAGATAAGTCCTATCCTTGTCCGTAATGTGGACAATCTTTCTGCGGAATGGACATATACGAAATGCACATGGAGTAACTTTTTTTTTTTTTGGCAGACCATTGAAATTAATGGTTCTGCATACGGTATGCATGAAAAAAACTTAAAAAAAGACAACTAACGGTCACAGAAAGAAAATGCGTTCGTGTGCATGAGCCCTAAATCTGAGCACTCTCCTCTGGCCATAGACCCTACAAAGAAACTTCCTGGTGGGCCCACCCAAGCCCCCCTTGAGGCCGTCGGCCGGATACATGGCGATCTGATGCTCTCAGCATTAAATAATGCTAGGAGCATCAAGTACTTATGCACCTGGCCAGCGGCAGCAGATGCCCTCTTAAACTCAACTGTATCACTGTCCTCATGAAGGTGATACAGTTGAATACGGTGGTGGGGGCAGACATATCTTGTACTGCACTGTAGTATTTGGTTCTGCCGGGGCAGTACTTTGCACTGCACTACAGTATTGCTGGCCCTGCCTACTTCTGTTCTTCTGTTGCCCGCCTTTTGTCAATTTGTATCTACCTACAATATAGGGGCCAAATGTATTTATTTTTTTTTCCAGGGCCACTTTAAAGTCTACCGAAAGAATGTCTGTATAGGAACTGCCGAGCACCCGATCTTGAGCAGCGATGCACTGGGAAAGAATAAATCCAGTATATGCAAACGAGAGCTCCCAGCGGCCGCTGTATGATCTTAGTGGAATTTATTTCATGCATTTCAATAGAGAAAATACAGGACGTGTTTCGGCCCGTCGTAGCTTTGTTCAACTGATCAGATGAAAAAGGATAGGATGGGCCGAAACGCATCCTGTATTATCTTTATTGAAATTCATTAAATAAAAATCCACTAAGACCATATAGTGGCCGCTGGGAACTTTTTTTTGCATCTACCGAAAAAATGTGTCACCTTTTCAAGACTATAATCCCTCACGTGGATATTCACGTGATCTTCACTATGTATGTACCCATAGTTGCCAACTGCCCTGAATATGGCGGGACTGTCCCCGATTTTTAGACATAGTCCCAGCTAATTCAGGATGTCCCGAACAACAATGGGTGGCGCTAATGTAAACCCTGCCCATAAGTGGGTGTTCCCAGGCAGGGCTTAGATGCCCCAATTTTACCAAGTAAAACATTGGTAAGTATGGGGACCTGATTGATGTCTTTGGGGAATTTTTTCATGGCAATAATAATAATAAAAAAAAATAGCTTTTCTACACCAGAGCTTGATGAGTGTTCTGCAGATGTATTGTGGTATCAGAAGAGGGTATAATGTGGTTTAAAGGGGACATACCACAAAAACTAGTTATCTGTGGAGGCACCATCTTCATCAGTCTCATAGAAATGAATGGGGGACCTCTACTTCATACAGAGATGGGCCTCAGGAACCCCACACAAACTAATATTTATCACCTATACTGCAGATAGGTGATAAATACTTCTCGTGGGATAGTACATTTAAAGGAGTTGTTTACTTTAGACCATGATTTATATCAGAGGGTGTCTGGCGGCTTCTGGGAGCCTTAGCGATGTAATCGTCAGGGAAACTTGGAAGCAAGTGTTCGATTTTCCTGCAGCGCCACCACAGGGCGGAATGACACATTACATGGTGCTAGTGTCTTTTATATTTGTCTAGTAATACACACTGATGGCTTATTCCCAGCCATGGGGAGAATGATCAGCAACCTCTAGCACTCCAAGTGTTGTGAAACTACTACCTCCAGCATACACAATTGCTCAGCTGTTCTCAAATCTCCCACAGAAGTGAATGGAGCATGCTGGGAGTTGTAGTGTGACAAAAGCTGGAGTGTCGGAAGTTGCTGATCCATGCCTTATACCAACAATTAGCCATCAATGTGTATTTCTGGAAGATCCCTTTGAAGTAAAAGTCTATCCACTCACAAATCTACGAACGTCCTGCATCTGGAAAGACATTTTGGGAGGATGGGAGTTGTTACAATGGACAATAGTTCACTTATGACATGAATTTCATGGCTACCAAAAGACGGTACAATAAATATACATGCCAATAGTTATCGGCTGTCCATGAGAACTTTATATTAAAGGGATTTCTGAAAACCTAGGCCTAGGATATATACAAAATGTCTGAGCAGCAGAGGTCCAATTGCAGGGACTATTCCAACTCCTATAGGACTGTACTTGCATAACCCTATACAAAGGGAGCTCTGTTGCACCTCCTGTCAGAGCAATGTGTTGGAAGTGTAGCTTTTAGAGCTGCCTCCATCATCCAGTGCATCCCAGTGGCTGGAACCCTATTGAACACCTTTAATGTGAACCACTGATGTGAAGAAAAAAACGCCTCTAACCTGCTGCCTCCTGTTCTGCTCCCGTGCTGGTGACGAATAGGAACTGATGTAGATAGGAGACGCTTTGCTGGACCCTGGAAGAATAACATCCATTAAGTTCCCTTGGACAACAATTTCCAGTCCCTCCAGGAAAACATTCTGCAAACCTACACAGACATATTACAGGTGAACCTGTTTACGTGAGAAGGAATGATCTCTGCTCGTCACATCGGGAGCAAACGGCAACGTGGACAATTAACTGTCAAGTAAATGGATGACCACCGCTCCCTGCATCGCCCTCCCACACAATGATACATCCTATCTCAGGGATCAGCAACCTCCGGCACCCCAGCTGTTGTGAAACTACAACTCCCAGCATGCTCCATTCATTTCTATGGGAGTTCTTAGAAGAGCAGAGCAAGTATGCATGCTGGGAGTTGTAGTTTCACAACAGCTGGAGTGCCGGAGGTTGACTACCCCTGTCCTAACTTCTAAATTCAAGGAATCCAGGATTTGACCACTGATATTTGGGAAAGATGTCCATTCTGGACACCAGGGATGATTTGCATGGGGTGAATATTTGTCTTGGGCTTCCTGCACGCGACCGTATCCGTTTTGCGATGTTAAATTTTCAAGTGTCCCACTGTAGAAATTATTATTCTTGTCTGCAAAACGGACAAGAATACGTCAGGTTCTATAATTTGCGGGACGGGTGCACGGCTACGGACAGCACACAGATGGCATCCGTGAGCTTTCTGTATTTTTGCGGTCCTATCAAAAAGAATGGATCAGCATTCGATCCGCAAAAAATTCAGATCGCTCCCAGGATATCAACCTACGTGACGCAAGGGGAGCTGGTCACCGCTGCGCCCAGCGATTGGCTGTAGCCATGTCAAAACGGAAGTTTGCATCCTGGGAAAGCAAGGCCGGGGAGAGAAGAAGCAGGGCGCCGGGGACAGGAATCGGGTAAGTATGCTACCCTTTGCAGGTTTGTCCAAGTTGCGCACCCCCTACAGGGGCAAAACTTCATTAATTATGTCCAAGCAGATATATAGAATTCCTCTGGGTACTGGGTACATTATTAATATTTTTACCCAAAAGCAGCTACCACCAGATTGTGACCAGGCGTCAGCCTCTTTCCTTCCATGTATTATGCACTATTACAAATGGATTCTGCAGCGCGAGTTAATCGAGTAGACACCTCCGCCTCTCCTGGGGGGTCATTCTGTTTAATGAAATTCTTGAAACTAAGCTTTGGTGGGAAGAGGGAAGGGCAGAAACATCAGGGACAGCTGCAGCACTTCAGTACAATCTGACAACTGTCACAACCCATTACTTATGAGAGGCGTAATAAATTGCATTCAATCCCTGCTTTATTCCCACAGTGTTTATTGTAAAACGGTATCAGCAACCTCATTACACTGGACGACTCCCAGCCGCAGTCCATTATCACGCTCAGACAAATCGTCGCACAGCAGGCGGCTGTAAGCTCTTTGGGTCACCCATGTTTATGCGGGTTGAGGGCAGCACACATTGGCATTTTAGTAGGAGAAAGAGGGAGATCTGAAGGGTGATCATTTATTAGGAATACTATTGGTCATGGACGACGTGATCTTTAAATGGGCTCCTTCCAGCTACAGCCAGTAATGGCGACTATTTTATAGGCAGAGCCTCATTAATTTGAAAGGAAAGAGTGACATAGCTAAGGTTTAAGTAGACCTGTGATGGCTAACCTCCGGCACTCCAGCTGTGGTAAAACTACAACTCCAAGATGTACACTTGCTTGGCTGTTCTCAGAACTTCATAGAAATGAATGGAGCATACTGGGAGACATAGTTTCACCACTGCTGGAGGTTAGCCATCACTGACTGTCCACCCTTCAATACCAATTTGACTTCCTAAACCTATGCGGCTTTAGAATTGAGTGCCAATTCATTTTTTAAGACATCTTTACTGATACAAAAGCTCCAAAACCTCTGAAATGACATTGATTTGAAAGAGAACATTCTGGCTGCCTGCAGCTGCCACTAGAGGGAGCTAACTGCGTGCTTGCCTATAGAGCAGGGATCAGCAACCTTTGGCACTCCAGCTGCTGTGAAACTACAACTCCCAGCATGCAAACATACTCGGCTGTTCTTGTAACTCCCAAGGAAGTGAAAGGAAGATTCTGGGAGTTGTAGTTTCAGAACAGCTGGAGCACCGGAGGTTGCTGATTCCTGCTATAGAGTGTAAGGTAACAGTGTGCAGTAAGCTCCCTCTAGTCTAGTGGTAAAAGCAAAGGTATCTCGTACACTGATTTCTATGGCATACACTACACTATTGGACAAGAGCCTCAATAACCCACTTGCCAGTCTTAAAATTAAATGGGAAAAAGATGTGGGAGCGCTGTCAGAAGAGCAATGGAGGGATGTTTTAGGGGCGGTACCCAACATTTCTTTGAGTGCGGCTCATCGCCGTTCTCAATTATTTTTGGTTCACAGGGTGTATAAGACTCCCTGGCTCATGTTTAAAATGGGCTTACGATTAGAATCTACTTGCCCGCGGTGTGCCGCCCCGGAAGCAGATTTAATTCATATGCTCTGGTCATGTAGAGAACTGGAATCATTCTGGACTGCTGTATATAGACAATTAAAGGATTGCTTTGCGATTACAATTCCACAAACACCTTTGGTGGGATTTTTGGGGTATGTGGAGGAACTCCCTACTACGGCAGCCCATAGAATTGCAATAGCTAGGCTGCTATATGTGGCGAGAAAATCCATTGCAAAGTATTGGATACAACCAGATCCTCCTACAGTGGCAGAGTGGACTCAAATGGCTAACCATATGATAGCGATGGAAAGTGGAGTACATATTAAGAGAGGCACAACTAAAAAATTTATACAACAATGGCAAGAGTGGATGTTAGGTCCGGCTAGACAATCTCAAAGGCTTATGAATATATGGACCAAGATGGTCCTCAGTGGATTAGGAGTATGAGGTGCTGAGGGAGGTGGTCTTGGCAGAGGTGCTGGTGTGTGGCCACGCGGAGCGGAGGGTGGGATGGGGGGGGAGTGGTGGGAAGGGGGGTTGTTGTGGGGCTTGTATAGTATATGCTATAACGTTATGTGATAATGTACACTACAGATAACAGTGATATTGCTATTGTGAAAGGCATTTACTGTACATCTATTTTGGAAGTACTTATGTATACTTTGCTGTCGTACATTGCATTGTTTTTCTTTATTGTTTTTGTAAAAGTAAAACTGCAATTAAAAAAAGTTTTGACCAAAAAAAAGCTCCCTCTAGTGGCAGCTGCAGACAGTCAGCATGTTATCTTTTTCACTTTATAGCTTTGCAGTGACTTTGGAGTTGTGTCTCAGAAAAAGATACTTTACGGGTCCATTCACACGTCCGCAAAATACAGATATCGGCTGCGTGCGTTCCACACTTTGCGGACCACACATGGCCGGCGCTGTGATGGAAATGCCTATTCTGGTCCGTGGCTGCGGAGAAGAATAGGACATATCTATCTTTTTTGCGGTGCCGCAGAACAAAACTACAGGTGTAGACAGCACACTGTGCGCATCTTTTGCGGCCCCATTGAAATGAATGGGTCTGCACCCGTTCCGCAAAATTGCAGAACAGATGAGGACCCAAAACTACGGTCGTGTGAATTAAACCCTAAAGAGCATCTGTCAGCAGATTTGTACCTATGGAACTGGCTGACCTGTGGCATGTGCGCTTGGCAGTTAAAGGGGTTGTCCAAGTTATGGAAAAAAAAAATATAGCACTGTAAATCTGATGGGTAGCAATATATAACTAAGTTCAGCAAGTTTTAGGCAAAAAAAATCTATATTTCCTCATTTCCCTGGTTCTCTTCTGGCCTTTGTTTACATGCAGTAATAACAATCTCTGCCCCTCCCCCTTCTCCCCCCTTCTCCGCAAAGGCAGTGAATATAAGTGCTGTGAGTACATGTCTGCCTGCTGGGATACTCAGCAGCATGTTGTATGTGTAGGACTACAAGTCCCAGCTGTACAATCACAATGCTGATACACACAGGAAATTCTCCCTACCTGTTCTTGTACAATACAATTCCTCTATAGCTCCTTGCCCAGCATTTGTCTCCTCTCACTGCTGCAGCTACTATTTGTTGTAAAGCCTTGAGCCCTCAGTGTGTTCTGGCTGAAGGGGTTAATGTTTTATCTGAAGGAATCCAGGGAGAGAGCAGATAGCAGGAGCCCGGCAAAGAAAGGGGGCGTGGCCAGTGAAGTCTCGTGTACAGACTGTTATCTGAACTCTGAGGCTTGTACACGAAACATCACAGAGCAGGGAGATAAGGTGACATCACAGGTTATGTGACCCTCAGTCAACTCTGAGAAACCAGCAGCTTTAGAAACACAAAGTATATGGGAAAGTTGTTATACCTGACAAGTTAGAAACATATAAAGAACAAAAAATTAACTCGGACAACCCCTTTAAAGACAACTGCTGCTACCTGCGCTACTTACAATAAATTTCTCAGATTTGACGGCATGGAAGTTGAAGATGCTTTCTGCATCTTATGCCTGCTGGTCTTCATTATCAACAAGGAGCCAAAAGTACACACCGCGTATGGTGAAAAGCAAAGGGTTATAAGCAGACACCTGCTTTACACTGACCGGACTACAACATTATACTGAACTCAGCACCGTGGGCTACAGAAGACCAGAGCCTAATGCAGCATTTATTACGGAAGTGAGTGATAGACTATAACCGGCGCTGGGCTCGACCTTTCATGTTCATAAATCACCACTTCAGATCAGACAGATGAGACAAGAATGAGACTTGAAGAAGCCGCTTACCGCTATACATATCCTTGTGAATCAAGGATTCCCCCTGGCTGTTGTAGTATTGCATAGAGGACTGCGTTCTCTCGTATCCAGAATGCGGCTCCCGGATTCCTAACAGTGCTGGTGACGACGACGTGCTGCCCACTGTCCCGAGAGAGAAGAATCAATGAAACATACAGTGAACTAGGACATCTCGTCCTCCTGTGTAGTCAATGGGAAGGGGCACTTGAGGAATTACAATGAGCAGAAGACTCTAAGATGTCACCTCCTAACATAATGACATGAGGGCGCGAGTGCTGCAGACAGATGGGGGAGGAGACAGGTAAGTATGAGATGGACGGGTGGATTAAAGGTTTAACTAATAATGTAAGGTGATGCAACAGCTTTACCGCCCTCCAAAAAACCCAAAAACTTTTCATCTGACATTTTGCAGTATTTCCATATCACATGAATGTAGCTTGCAGAGCATATAATACAATAGTATGGGAAGCGTTTCCTAGCAAGGAGTGCGCCCGAGGCAGTCAGTGATGAGTTTAGTAATACATCTTAGCATGTGAATCTCAGTTAGCTGTCAAACTGTCTCCATGCCTGCCAAGCACATTACGGACATGAAGGAGGCAAAGGCTGCAGGGACTGGAATCAGACGAGGCTCGTCGCTGAATCACAGCAACTGAGAAAATGGTACTGCAAGACCACAGTGAAGAGGGGCGAGGATACAGAAGACTATGCACAACTCTGATTGACTCATCTATGATGTATCAGGGGGTCCACGAGGACTGAAGTGATTGACCACGTATTTCTAATGGACAGTGAAAGGCAGAACAAACAGAACTTCTGGGCTCTTGATACACTGGGGCCCGATCCATCAGTAAAGATGGAATCGCTAGATCTTCTCCTTTATTATTTCTTACATATGAATGTCCTAGAATAACCCTCTTAAAGGGGTTCTCCGCTTTTGCTATATTAATGACGCATCCTCAGGATAGGTTATCAATATCAGATCGGCGGGGGCCTGGCTGCCGACACCCCTGCAGACCAGCTGTTCGAAGAGAAGGCTGCGCTCGTACAAGCTCTGAGTTCTGCTCACTGCTTGCCATCGACATTGCAGGGGTGAGCAGGTGTAATTACAGCTATGTCGTCCCTTTAACTTCAATAGGACGGCTTCTTCCTATTCAAATGAATGGGACGGAGCTATAACATTGAAGTCAATGGGGACGGCAGAGTTGTAATTACACCTTCTCACCACTGCAATGCAGGTAAATGGAGAAGAGAACACAGCGCTCATACTAGAGCTGCGTTCTATTCAAACAGCTGATCGGCGAATGTGCTGGGAGTAAGGCCGCTGCCAATATGATGCCTGAGGATAGGTCATCAATATAGCAAAAGCGGAGAACCTCTTTAATCCTCACACTCAGAAATTCATAGGATCTGTGCATGAACTCTCACCTGACTGGATCATAGGTGACATTTGCTGATTAGTGGTGGATAACGATGGGTGGGATTTGAATCGGTCACGTTCTAATGTGGAGACTGGAGTTATAAAATGAGACTGATTCCAACCATCCTGGAAAGAAAAGACACGCAGGTGTTAGGACTATGTGAAAATCTGGAGTCAAACAAAAGCCAAGGCCTGGATATCTTGAAGGAAAACTCCGGCAGACATAGGAAATCCTACCTATGGCAATCTTCTTCTATTTTCCGACATGCCTCCTCTAAGGATAATCCAGCTTTTTGCCATTTTATTTTATAAACCAGTAAAGGTAGCAGCTGTGGGCACTACAAGTCCCATAATGTTCAGCAAAACATTACACGTGTAGTGGTGTAGCGGCATCAGATAAAATCCACCAGAAGCTATAGTTATATAGATCCTCCAAAATACTTGAGGCATAGATGTAGGTCTAACGCCCATGATTTGTCAGAGGCTGCACAGTGGACCTTGTGCAGCAGCAGCAAGCATTTCACAAGCGCTGCAAAACTTTCAGAGCAGGTCGGCAACAGTCTTACATCACTGACTGGAAACAGCCTGCAGAAGATTCACTGACAACATCTGAACTACCATGACTATGCAGATCTGCAGTTGTCACCCTGCGTTTTACTAAACTCTTCTGCCTGATTCTGCCTTTATTACTCAGACACCGATAACAGACAGACAGATTACAGGTGAGAATTCCTCCTCACTGCAGTAGTATATGCTGCATCTCATGTATAATTTAGTAATCCAAGCGAGATCAGACAGAATTGTTTTCCACCGCAGTATATTTAATGATGGCTGACAACCACGTTGCTTCACAGATCTGCAATTTTCATTTTTCTTATGTATCAGATCCTCAAGGCGCTCTGCTCTGAGGGATAAGGGCATTCTTCCTTACTCAGGGTTTATTTGCGACCTGCATCTCCTCACACCAGGTGTGTAGAGAATAAGATCCATAGTTTTAATACAGAACAATGAAGAAGAGAAGAGCCATTTCGAGGTATACGGGGTTTGCCATTGACTGACATTCAGAGCGAACCAATAAACGTGAGAAGTCCAGCAAAGGTGAAGTACTGTACTTTTCTGATGGTTTCCGAAAAGTACTTCACCTTTGCTGGACTTCTCACGTTTATTGGATCCCAGGCCCAGGCTGTCCATGCAGGGTGCACATTCGTGTCGTAGGTGAGCTGGACTGATCCTTTCTGTGATTCAGAGGGAATGTCCACCATCCAATGCTGTGTGGGTCCATTACATGGGTCCAAAACTGCTGCATGGACTTAAGAGTTAAAAAAAAAAAATTCTGCGACCACTAGGAGCACAGTGCCTACCGTTCATGCACTGAACTCAGTAATAACACTGTATGCAGTAAGCGGCCTCTAGTGGTGGCAGAAAGTTGACATTTAAAGGGTTTTTTCCAAGATGCTGTTTGAAGAGGTCGCGGTGTTCTGGTGAGTGCCTAGGTCAGAGACGTTACGTCCATTGGTAACAGGGCCTAGGCGAAGGTCAGCTGCATTCAAACGAATGGGGCTGAACTGCAATACTAAGCACAGCTGCTACGTAATAGATAACGCTACAGTGCCACAGCCTCCTTAAAGCTGTACGCCCCCCCCCCCCCGCCAATCTGATAATGGTGACAGCTCATCAATATCCAGAATCTCAGAAAACCCCTTTAACCACCTAACTGTTTAGGAACTGGACTCAGGCAGTGTGAAAAGTAGCTAACTGGAGAGGGGAGGGCTGCTTTACATGGTAATATCACCTGAATGGGAGCAGCTAAAAACATGCAACTGGTCTTGTTTGAAAGCTGACAGTCCAGACCAAAATGACAGCTAAGTCCAAGCAACAGAGGAGAAATCACTGTTAGAAATCAAGTCGGGAATAATCGCGGGTAAAACCTGTTTTTTACTTTCAGCTGCGGTCACAGCATCCCGATTTCTATCAGTGATATCTTCCCCTATCCTGAACATATTGCTGATACATATTCTGGTATTGTCTGAAAGCTTAAAATGTCTGCTTTCAAACAAGACCAGTTGCATGTTTCTATCTGCTACCATTCAGGAGGTAACAGCATCTAAAGAAGCCCTCCCCCCTCCAGTTAACTACTTTTCCCACTGCTGGAGCTGGACTCTTGCAAAACAGTTAGGGGGTTAAAGTGGTTGTGTCAAGGTCTAAACATATCCCCTTTCCACACGATAGGAGATAAGCATTGAGACGGCAGTAGTATTGGTCATGCCTCCACAAAAAAAAATTAAAAAATATATATACATACATACATACATACATACACACACAATACAAAAATAATTTGAATTATATATATATATATATATATATATATATATATATATTACACACACACAAAAACACAATTAAAAGTGAATCGGCAAAGAATGCTTAACTATATTCTATACTCCACAGAGAGATAATTGGATAACATTGGATAACAGTGGGAGACTATACGTACCTTCTTGTAGATGCTGCGGAGATCTCGATATTGCCATAGTGTGTTTAGTACTTGTGCAGCAGCTTTCACCACCTTCAATGAAGACCTAAAGAACAGGAAAAATAATCACATTATTACTGCTCTAAAAGACCTTAAGGTAAAGTCAACAGATAATATATAGGATTTTTGCTGCGGTCACTGGAGAAGTGACCCTTTTTATCTGCGTCCACGGACAATGCTGGTTTCATATCATGGCCACAATTACGTCAATGGGGAAAAGCGGCAATCGTGTTTTTTGCCTGCGATATGTAATATAGTTTTCCAGCTTCCTATGGAGACAGATCTAGACATTTTAAAGAAACTATTCTAGCAAATAACAAAACACTGCAGGCTTGGTGGCATCTAATGATCTGAAAAATACAGCTTCTATCATGTTCTTATTTTATTCGTACAGATGACATGATCAACGACTTCCCAATGGGTTCGCCAGTGGGACCCCCTACTGATCCTTAGAATGAAGGGGCCACGGTCCTGAGATGGATGGAAGTGAGTCAGACCCCTCCGGTCCGATACTGACAGCGTGCCCTGAGGGTAAGCCATCAATATTAACCTGGGAGAGGTCATGGCACCTCAGCGGTCACCTCGTCCCCAATTTATAATTTAATTTGTGACTCTTCTGGTGTCAAACGGAGATGAATTGTATTGAGAAGATGAGAAGGTAGTGGCCCATGGAGAGGAGGCACCATGACTTATTAAAGATAGTAAATCTGGATTTCATCTCATAACATTAATCTAATTTTGAGAAGAACATCGATTTCTCTTTGTCTCCTCGTTCCTGCTGTGAAACCAAATGGCCAGAGGTATCTAATGAGGACAGTGAATTAATGAACAGATGCCTTCAAAAACTAATGACGGTCTACAGTATTTATTGTGACCCCATCGGGTGCTCTGGATGAGGTGCAGTCAAGGGGCTCCTAGGAAGGAGTAATTAAAAGCAACAGGTTACAGGCTGTTGTGGAAGGGATGACGCCCGGCTGATCGCTGAAATGAGGACTGACAATTGCTCGTTATACGTTATGGATTACAAGGCTGCGGAGGACTTGCCTGTCTCCTTTTCCCTTCGTGATATTCACCAGCTTCTCTATCCCTCCCGTGTCTGCCAGCGCCTTTGCATTCTCCATATTCCTACTGGTGACCTCATGCAGGGCACAGCAGATTGCTGCTATGGTGTCGTCCGATAAAACGTTGGGGCCGTTGCCTCCCGGGAGCCGATTGACCAGGTCCCGCATTGCATACTTGCCTAAAACAGTAAAGAAAGGTTTTCACGGTAAGATCCCTTGAGTTGGAAGGTTTGTAAGCGATTATAGAAGGGATGGCCAACCGGAGGCTCTCCAGTTGTTGCAAAACTACAACTCCCAGCATGCCCAGTCTGCCTACAGCTATCAGACTGCAGCAGGGCATGATGGGAGTTGTAGTTTTACAACAGCTGGAGGGCCGTAGGTTGGCAAGCCCTGGATTATAGGCTCTGGTACACTCCAGTACAATACTCAGCATATCTCGTGCAATTCCAAAGTGTGATTAAAAGGGAATTCAAATCTCGTAAAGTCACTCCGACCACCACCAATCCTGAGAAAGTAGGGGGTCGCAGAACTGATTTTCCATGCACAAAGATATATATTTGTATATAGCTGCAGATTCGAGTCCACTGAACCTATAGTGAATAATTTAGATGCTGGACTGTTTGAAAGCAGGACCCTGAGGGTGTATAAGATTAGAAAAACATGGCTGCCCTTCTTTCAAAGTGATCACCATACCTGTCCATGATAATGAACCCTTAAACCGGCATTTGGAAGCTTGGATTTCTTTTTTGTAAGCCCTTAAAGGGCTTGTCCAGCTTTTACTAAGTGATGGCCTATCCTCAGGAAAGGCCATCACTAGCTGATCGGTGGGGGGTCCGCAACAATCCGCACCCCCACTGATCAGCTGTTTGGGTGCAGCTCTGTCACTTAGAAGAATCGATCTTCTACATCCACCTTCATCTCCTGGTGCACAAAGATGGCCTACATACCGATGAGCTCCTTGTTCCGAACATCTAACGCCATGTTCCTCAAAGCCGTGGCCACAGAAGACACCACTCTGTCGTTATCCATCCTCAGCAGCTCCACCAGGATGGGCAGCCCTTTCTCTTTCCTGACTGCTGCTCTAATGTAGGCGGCAAACTGCAAAGAGGACAACAATCCATTACATCTCCCGTGGGAAATCCTTCATCTCATCAACTGCTCCAAGTCCTGGCCCCAATACATACATCAGTACACAGGACTCCACCAAGTGGCCTTTTGAATACCAAGCTTTATTGTTTTTTTTTTTACCTTCCAGTTCCCAGCGGAAAGATTCTGGAGAGATCCGGCCGAACCTTCTAATGTGGCAGGGTTCGAACTTTCAGCTAGGAGAGTCAGATATGGCTTAACTACAGTAGGGTGCCAGAGCATTTCAACTCCCTTTGGGGATTGGGATAGTCCTGGAATGGGTCCCACACCGTCCCACTGCAGAAAGAAGACACAAGAAGTCACTTGTAGGGCCTTCAGAAGCCTGCAGAACAGAGCAATTCTTTACATCAGGGGTGCACAACCTGCGGCCCGGGGGCAGTAGCACATATATGGGTCTTACTGGTTCAGTCTGCTTAAAGAATAACAAAAATTTTTATTCCATGTCCTGCTAGAAATGTACACAATGTAATCTGTAGTGAATGTCATTTTCTTACCAGTGGCTGTATTTTTGACTTCTATAATCCTGAAGTTTCTTATCTGTGTCATGTGACTAGGAATTAGACCCACCAACTCACACAGCACCTTATGTGTGGACAGGAAGTCTAATTCTCTATGCATTCCTATGGGAGCCTCACTTTCAGTCTCATAGGAATGAATAGAGCAGTAACTGGCTTCCTGTCCTGGGTCAGTTGGAGGTCAGGGCGTTGGTCACATGACAAAGCTACAATAAGGAGAGAGGTTTTTACTCACAATTACATTCTCTGATAAGAATTTGACATTCACTATAGATTATATCATGCACCTTTCTAACAGGTCAGAGAATAAAATGTTTGTGGGAGTTAGGGTTAGAGTTAAAGAGGACTTCTCACCGCTCCTGAGATGCCTGTTTTAATAGCTTCATGCATTCCCCAATGTAATAATTCTGGAGCGTCTATTCTTCTGTCTGTATGTTGTGCCATTCCTTTATTATTTCTACTAGAAGTTATGAATAATTTGCTAGCAGTCTGCAGTAAGGGTACAGAGGGGAGGTAACCAGTTGGGGGGGGGGGGTGTACCTGCACAGACTAACTCCATCCAATCAGTGCTGCCATTTTCAGACTGTGCAGGGACACTCCCCCAACTGGTTATCACTAGAGATGAGCGAGCATGCTCAGCTGAGCGTACTCGGGAGCAATTTTCGAGTAGTAGCGTACGCATTTTATAATCTGTACGCTAATGCAAACGCATCTTCTAATCTGTACAAGTAATGCGTACGCATCTTATAAATTTGTACGCTAATGCGTACAAATTACAAGATGCGTACGCATTAGCGTACAGATTAGAAGATGCGTACGCTACTACTCGAAAATTGCTCCCGAGTACGCTCGGCCGAGCATGCTCGCTCATCTCTAGTTACCACCCCTCTGTACCCTTACTGCAGACTGCTAGCAATTCATTCATAACTTCTAATAGAAATAATAAAGGAATGGCACAACATAGAGACATAAGAATATATGCTCCAGAATTGTTATTACATAGGGAATGCATGAAGATATTGAAACGGGCATGTCAGGAGCGGTGACAGGTCCTCTTTAAAGGGGTGGCCCAGAGCAGGTTACCAACATGAGATGGTCTGACCTCTGGTACCCCTGCCGCTCAGCTGTTTGAAGGGGCTGCTGTGCTAGCGTGAGAGCTGCATCCTCTTCAGTGTTTACCTGCATGCAGTCTACATTGTAGTGGCGGTACGGTGTAATTGTAGCTGTCTGTCCCATTCAAGTGAACGAGAGAGGGAGCTGAAACTGATGACTCATCAATATCACAAAACTGGAATACCCCTTTAAGTCATGTAATGAAGACCAGTGACGTGCGCCTTGCACAGAAACCGCAGACCATACATGGGGCTGGTCACCAGCAATGCATCACTACGCTACATTCCCAGTATAACCACAGTACACCTGCCAGCAAGCACCACACAGCATTGCTTAAAAGGGGTTGCCTCACTTCAGTAAGTGGCATTTATCATGTAGAGAAAGTTAATACAAGGCACTTACTAATGTATTGTGATTGTCCATATTGCTTCCTTTGCTGGCTGGATTCATTTTTCCATCACATTATACACTGCTCGTTTCCATGGTGACGACCACCCTGCATATCATCAGCAGTGGTCATGCTCGCACAGTATCGAAAAAAGTGTCGGCCTCTCTGGTGGCCGGGACCATGGGAGGGCACATCGGCCAGTGCTTTTTTGTATAGTGCGCAAGTAGGGCCACCGCTGCTGGATTGCAGGGTGGTCGTAACCATGGAAACAAGCAGTGTATAATGTGATGATAAAATGAATCCAGCCAGCAAAGGAGGCAATATGGACAATCACAATACATTAGTAAGAGCCTTGTATTAACTTTCTCTACATTATGAATGCTATTTGCTGAAGTGAGACAACCCCTTTAACATTAGGCAAATGTGACATAACTGGCAGCGGGTATGGAACTAGATAACGCAAGCCTGGCACCAGGTAGGAATCGTGCCAAGCTAAGAACCACAGCATTGGCACCTGGTTTAGGAACATACAGTTTATTTGGCAGCACAGTCAGCCCTGTAGCTGTGGCTAATGCGCTGGCAGAGAATCACCGGCACTTGGCATTTTCACCCAGTAAGATTTGCGTTAATTTTTAGCAATTAAGTTAATGATGTTTATGACATTTATTAAATGAATATCTTTAAATGCTGATTTATGTGTTTTGGAGTACTGCCTGCACCCACCAGGTCTTCTTGGGGCGGCCTTTTCTTCTTTTTCTTTTTTTTTCCCCAACAGCTGGAGTCGGAGTCCTTGCTGGGGGATTCCTTGCAGAAGTCTTCCATTTCATTAATTCCCAGCAATCGAGCTTGAGGCACTTCCAATTCGAGGCGGTAAGATAGGTTCCTCAAGGTGCAGACGCAATTCTCCACTGTCTGGAAGAGAAGGAAAGACGCAGCGTTAGTGGCCGTCGCTCTCGCTGGAGAATCGCAGGATTGGGGTAATTAGCTCTGGAGCAGAGGAAAACCTGAGCTGTTTTTAGATGGCAGATACGAAGCGCGTTAATGATGCCGGGAACAGCTTCTCCAATTAATGAAACAAACTCCAAGCAGTGGGTTATCGAGCAATTAATCCAGCCGGGGCACGCTCATGTGGATGACGGCCCAGGAGCAAGATTTAAAAAAAAAAAAAAAAAAAAAAAAAAAAATTAATAATAATAATAATAATAATAATAATAATAAAAAAGAAAAACACAAAAATATGAAAGTCGACACAAACAAGACAAACAATACTTCGGCATAAACATAAACGGCTTGCCAAAATGAAACATTTCTAGTTTGGGGGTGGGGAACTCTTTTCCAATATATGGTAAAAAGTATCGGGGGGTTAAACGTCAGCTCCCAATACTTTTGTTTTCAAATGCCAAAAGGTGCAGCCAGAGGTTCTCCACTGAGGACACATGCATACTTGGCTGAGCAGAGCATGCATGTATGTATGTATGTATGTATGTATGTATATGATGGAGTTGGGAAGTAATTACTGAAGGTGCAAAGGAATATGTTTTCAAAGTGGCTGTGCAGGATGAGTCTGTTGTTCTTTTCCAGAAACAGCGCCACATCTGTCCACAGGCCGTGTCTGGTATTGCAGGTCAGCTCCAATGCCAGCCACAGCCCGAACAGACGTGGTGCTGTTCAGCTGACTCCTTTATCTCTCGTCTTGAAAACCCCTTTGATTCCACTAGTTTCATCTCCTCAGCTCCTCACAGATCATACAGTGTACGGCATAAACTTCAATTTACTAAATTCACCAATCTATTGTCGCTAATGGATTTAAAAATAGAGCAAGACGGGAGGAATTCAGATTCTTCCTGCAATCTGTCAGCAGGCTGCTGTTTTAGGACTCTTAGTAGCCTGCAGCTTATCTGCAAGATGACAGACCACCATAAATGGTGAGGTATGATTAGCAGATGGATATACAGAGATCTAACTGAGGGTGCGTCCTGTGCGCACGGTGACAACAAAGATTACAATGCCATTAAATCTGTGTATGCATCTGTTCTGTATGGATGGAGGGCGAGACCCTGGAATAATTTCCTCTCATGGGCCCAAGGAACAGCAGTACGACATGGCTTCATACCTATATTTTCTGTGCATGGATGTATGTGAAGTGCAAGCTCTTTCGGTTCTTGGTGGAGACTTCCTGCCCAAGTACAACAGGTTCTTAGTTCAATGGATTAAAGGTTTTCCAAATGTATTATACTGAAGACCTATCCCGAGGATAGGTCATCAGTATGTGGTCGGTGGAGATCCAACTCCCATCATTTGAAGAGGCTGTGGAGCTCTGGTGAGCGGTGCGGCCTCCTCGCAACTCACAAAGCACAGCGCTGTACACCGTATAGTGGCTCTGCTTGGTATTACAGCTCAGCCCCATTTACCGGTACTTAAGCTGCGCCTAGGCCATATGACTGATGAACATGATGTCACTGGCCTAGGAGGAGTCAGACCCCCACGATCCAAGCTCAGATGTAAATGTATAAGGGAGTGTCTGAAGGAATAGCTTGCTGGCCTAATGACAAGTAAATAAAGGGAAAGTCCTAACATGTCAGCCAATAAGATTACATTTTATTGGTGCTGTAACGACTGGTGGGTGTGGAACCACTGTGTCAACCAACAAGTTTGACTTTAGGTTAAACCTAAGGGTGTTATCCTCGCAGTTCCCTGGTATTCACCCTTTTACCACTGTACAGGAATCTGGACTTCGCTGCAGGGGAGCCACAAGTCTGCTACCTCCTGGAGTAGTCCCTGTGTGGTTGACAGCTGACCCACAGGGTTCAGAAACACTGGTGAGGGGCACAGAGGGATCAGGCAAACTTTTAGTCAGTAACATACCAAAGTCAGAGCAGGTAGAGTTCGAGTCAATCCGTGAAACAAGTCCAAGGTCTGGGCATGAAGCAAAGGGTCAATATGTTAATCAGGCACAGGTCAGGTCGAGGAAGGACAGAGTCAGGAATCAGGCAGAGGTCGGTACATGGAGAGACCAATGAAACACACCACCTTAGCAGAGATCAGAACGCTAAAACACCTATTGCCCAGGCACCCTCCTAAAGGGGAAGGTGCCCTAAGTAGCCTGAGGTGGCCTGCTATAGGCTGGAGAAGGTTAGGGTATTAGCACGCCGGTCATTTTGGGGTGAATGCATCCACCCTACAGGCAGACAGAAGAGGCATAGCAGGAGCGTCCTGCAAGCCAGGACAAGCCACGGTATTCCGGCAGCCGGGAATGCTATTGGTGATAGGCGAGTGGAGCTGCGCCCATGCCTGCTTCGGAAAGCAGGCCGGTGGTGGGCACAAAGTGCAGCCATAACATGTGCAAGCGGCAAAATAACAGCAAACACACTTTGGTTGAAAATGAGCAAAAATATGAAAAAAGTAAAAAGTTTATCATAAATAAAACATCGAACTACAAAAATTTAAGTTCTAGCCCCATTTGCAACCTGTTTTGTGGATATCGTCCTATTCCCGGCATACTAATGCATTACTTAGCAGGGGTCCTTTGTGTGCACTTTCCTTACCTCCGATGCTTCCTTCCCTCTGCCTGCCCGGTAACAGGGCGATGGCTCTCCAGATCCGCATTTCCATGCAGATTCCAATAATTGTAGTCCAAGTGCAACATCTGATCACACATTACGGAGTCATTTCCACTAACATGTATAGCACATTATGGTGCATTATTAAAGATGCTGAATTGGTTAATGGAAGCATTAACGACCCCAGCAGGGTAGAAAACGATTAAAATTAAATATATAAAATAAGGCCTATGCCCGCTGCAATTTATCAAGTGCTTTCAGTCATTTACTAGACTGCGCAAATGATAACCCAAAAAGCAAGTTCTAACATTCATCTTAGAGGAACTGTTCAGGATTAGAGAAACAGGACTGCTTTCTGCCAAAAACAGCGCCACGTCTGTCCACAGGTGGTGTGAGGTACTGCAGCCCGGGCCTTTACACTTCAATGGAGCTGCAAAATCTGACTTGTTTTCCTATTATCCTAACCAGTCAGTGGTATACTGGGTGCACAGTTGGGGGGTAATTTGTTTCCCTACTCCCTGCTTTGCCAGACCTCTTCTGTAAGGAAATATGGGTCACTCCCGGGGTGGTGTGAATGGCAGGTCATGCGTCTGCTCACGGAGAACATGTGATGGTAAATGTTCAATGAATAATGATTAGCTGGATGCAGGGTAGAATGGTTACAAACGGCATCCAACAGACTCCACCGACTTATGGAGACCACTGGGGGTCCACCTTGTTGACAGCAAGACCAATGCCGAGCTCTTGCCATCCAATGTAGGTGAGAACAGTGCCTTATTTGGAGAACTGAACATATCGGATACTTGCTTAAAGGGGTTTTCTGGGATTAAACTACTGATTTTCTGTCCTCAAGATAGGTCATGAATACCAGGTCGGTGGGGGACGACTCCTGGTACCTATCCTAACCAGCTGTTTAAAGGCCCTACGGCGCTGGGCCGAGCGATGTGGCATCTTCATAGTGTACTGAGCACAGCGCCGCACATTGTATAGTGGCTGTGCTTGGTATTGCAGCTGAATCCCATTCACTTGAATGAGACTGAGCAGCCCAAAGGTTACGTGACTGAAGGCAGTGACATCGCGCGCAGAGGAAAAGGCCGCGGCCAACAGCTGATAGGTAGGGGTGCCCAGACCCCTGGGGTGTAGCTATGCTCTCTATCACCTAAGACAGGGATCAGCAACCCCAGCTGTTGTGAAACTACAACTTCCAGAATCCTTCTTTCACTTCTTTGGGCATTACAAGAGTCAAGAAAGTGTGCATGCTGGGAGTTGTAGTTTCACAGCATCTGGAGCGCCGAAGGTTGCTGACCCATTACCTAGGGAAAACATTCATTTTCAAATGCTCTTGCCGCTTATACCAGGGATGCTCAACCTGTGGCCAACCAGCTGTTGCAAAACTATGACTCCGAGCATGCCCTAATAGCTGTAGGTTGTCCAGGCATGCTGGGAGTTGTAGTTTTGCAACAGCTGGAGGGACGCAGGTTAGGCATGGCCTTAGGCTACATTAAAGGGTTTTTCTAGGATTTTACTACCGATGACCTATACAGTAGTACAATCCCGGAAAAAAATCCTTTAATTAAAGAACGCCCGCAAAAAAATGTATTCCATGTCCTGCTAGAAATGTACATGATGTAATCTGTAGTGAATGTCATTTTCTTACCAGTGTCTGTATTTGTGAGTTATAGCTCCCCGATGTTTCTCATCTGTGTCATGTGACCAGCAATCAGACTCACAAGATAACACAGCATCTTATGTGTGGACAGGAAGTCTATTTCTCTATGCATTCCTATGGGAGCCTCACTTTCAGTCTCATAGGAATGAATAGAGCAGTTACTGGCTTCCTGTCCCGGGTCAGTTGGAGGTCAGGCAGTTGGTCACATGACAGCTACAATAAGAAGAGAGGGGATAACTGACAAATACAGTCTCTGATAAGAAGATTGCATTCACTATAGATTACATCATGCACCTTTCTAACAGGTCAGAGTATAAACATTTTTGCGGGAGTTCTTCTTTAAGTGCTAATTCCTCATATGTTCTCATCGCCGAGTGGTCAATCGTAAAAGAGAAGCGCACAAAGACCATGAAGTGTGAATACTGTAAGCTTTTCCCTAAAATATGAGCATCTGTGAAAGTATGACAGTTTTCACACCACGTGGCTGTGCCATAATGGACTCATCGATCAGAGCGCTGGAAGAAAGCAGCGACGGGAGGCACGGCTTCACATTTAACCCGTTGTACCACCAGGGAGGGGAGAGCGCGGCACAGGGACAGCGAAAACTTCATTCCAGAACCATCTTTCTAGCAGTAAGCGCGCTGAAGGGAGGAAGTCGCCTGTGGCTGAGGTTCGTCGAGAAGCGATTGCTTAATGCATAGTAAACGAGACGGTGTAAAACGCGTTATTACCCCAGGAGTAAATCTGAAATACCTTGCTGTCAAAATCTGACGTGTTCACGCAGGTTTGAATCACGAAGAGGAGGGAGTCGACCAAGCCTTCACAGTATCTCATCTGCTTGCGTGCTTCTTCCCCCGCTGAACTCAGGTTTCTGAAGAAACAAAAGCACAATTTAACAAAATGAGGGCGGTCAATAATATATAAAAAAAAATACCGTTTAACCGGGGTCGAATAAAACATTAGGGAGCCGGAGTAAAAAATATCTATTCTGTAAAAAGCCACGACAAAGCTAAATTTTTATTTTTTTTTGAGGGCAAGAATAGTCTGCTGCCGTTAAAATATCAGGAAGCCAGGCAGACCCTATTAAGGTCAACGTGATTGTACCCCTCAGATGCCGCATTTACACATTATTGCGGCATATAAAGATAATCGGGTGTAAAATAATAAATTAAATCATACTTACCTTATTCATTTGCTTGCGACGGGCCAGCTGCCATCTTGACTGAAGATCTAGCGCAGAATCTTGAGCGGCCCATGATGACACCATCACTGCGCACAGGATTTTGTGCAAGATCTCTCAATCAAGATGGCAGCGGACGGCTGTCACGAGCAAATGGACGAGGCAAGTATTTTTTTTTTTGTCTTTACACAATTTCAAGGAAAATCGATTCGCTACCACGAAGCAGGAGGAAACTGGGCTTCGCGGCAAATCGAATTTTCCCTGAAATTCGCCACTATATACTACCTATGTTACTTGCATGCATTTTTAGGATGTTTAGATAGGCCTAATCCACTAATGTAACCTAGACACTCGGGGTCACAGCCCTGAGCAGCGGAGAGGCCAATGCTTTTTCCTATAGTGTGCAATCACGACCACCACTACTGGATTGCAGGGTGGTCGTAACCCCTGGAAGCAAGCAGTGTATAATGTGATGGAAAAATGAATCCAGCCAGCAAATGAGGCAATATGGAGAATCACAATACATTAGTAAGTGCCTTGTATTCACTTTCTCTACATGATAAATGCCATAGAATGACAACCCCTTTAATTCAGACAGGCCATCACTGCGACCAGAGAGGGAAGGGGGATGGGTGACTCAATTAGAGCATGACGCTGAGAAGTATAATGCTTTTCTGTAGACATCTTTACCTAGGCCTATCAGGACAGCAACTGAGCTGTCAACCCAACTCTACCAGTCTACTATTATATTAACAGATAACATCTTCCCATCACAGCAGCAGTAAACTGATAATGGGTTACCTATCTACAGAAGGGTTTTCTCTCTCTGTGCTTTCACAGAAGGACTATATTTTGTATTACATTTTTATTGGTATAGTACTGCCAAAATGAAAAAGAAAAACAGACAAAAATTCTTTCTTTCTATGAATATTCTGACTGAAGGGCCCCTTTAACTTGACCCTTTGAGTTAAACCTCAGCTAGCCGACATGAAGAGACGTCCACACTTTAGTGATGAAAACTTTTTATCACTTCTAGATTCACTGCTTTTTTATTTTTTCTTTCTAAAAATCTTCAATAAAATCTCAAGTTCAACTCCCCACCTCAGAAGATTGGTTTTTCCAGCTCCATAAAACCAGTAAAGCGTCCCGTTACCTCATGCAGCCAGTGGTATTGCGGAGAACCGACGAGGACTGGAATTTCATTTTGTGATCGTCGTCGAAGGAGGAATTATTCAGTCCGGAGTGTGGAACGATCACAGTGTTTGTGAGCGGCGACAGAGCCTCGCGGATAATCGTCATCTTTACGGCGTCGCAGGATGATAAGTTCCACAGGACTCCTGAAAGAACAGAGCACAGACTCCATAAAACACTGCCGAGGAGCAAACAGAACATTCCTCTCGGTTATAAATGGCGGTCTTGACGGCGCAGTATTTCCCTGTGTTGTACGTATTCTGACATTTTCTTGACCACAGAGTGTCATTTCCAATCGTCTGAGCCTTCATTTTGATATAAGAGCTGCGTTAACGCAGAGTAAAATTATATCTTCGCCTCCGAACAACAGTAAGAGGTTCCATAGAGAATGAATCACATAGAAAAGTTCAGTAACTATGCAAATGAATTGCTTACTTATCTTGTACTGATCCTGAGTGACCGCCGGTATTATACTCTAGAGCTGCATTTAGAATATTGCTGGCTTCAGAGCTGAACCCCCCCCCCCCCCTTACTCTGGTAACTTGCATTTTTGGATGAGTAACCTGGTGTAGGAAATTCTAAAATAGTCCCTGCAATGTAGGAGCTCAGTTGTTAAGGCCCCTTTTACACTGCTCAATATTCGGGCGGATTACCGCTAGCGAGCGATCATTTATAGGCGCCGCTGATTACCATATGAACGCGCGAAACACTTGTTCATCGGCTAATAGATTGTTGGTACGGTCACCTCAATCATCGTTTTCCGGCAGCAGATTATGGTATCTGAATCATCGTTTTCCAGCAGCAGGTTGCGCCGTCGGCAAACAATGAGTCAGTGTGGAGAAGAGTGATGGCATTAGCGATCACCCCTCCCCATACTGAGGAGGAGATCGCTTCATGTAAAAGCAGCTTTCTCCTCAACTGACGAGCAGGCAACTGTCTTGAAGGAACGCTTCCTTCCTGACAACTGTCTGCTTCATCAGGCAGTTTAAAGGGGCCTTTAGAGATGCGTCTTGATCAGCTTACTGATGGTTTCCAACATTGCTGTGGGCTATAATACATTCAGTAACGCAGGATCAGTAACAAGATAAGTAATGAAATGTAATTAAAAGGTTGCTCAACTTTTTATATCAGCTAATTCTCTATCATCCATCTAATCTATCCATCCATCCATCCATCCACCTACCTACCTATCTACCTACCACTCTATCTCTATAAAACATGGCAGCCCCAACAAGATGAGGCTAAGGCTACTTTCACATTAGCGTTTTTAAATTCCGGTATTGAGTTCCGTCATAGGGGCTCAATACCGGAAAAAAACGCTTCAGTTTTGTCCCTATTCATTGTCAATGGGGACAAAACTGAACTGAAGACAACGGAATGCTCCTGAAAGCATTCTGTTCCGTCTTCAGACCGGAGAACAAACTGCAGCATGCTGCGGTTTGCTCTCTGGTCCAGGCATCCGCACCAAGACGGATCCGGAATGACCCCCAATGAAAGTCAATGGGGACGGATCCGTCCTCCATTGACTTGCAATGTGGGGGGGTCATTCCGGATCCGGCTACACATATACAGAGATACATACACACAAACACATACATACTCACATACTCCAGGCAGGGACGCCGGCAGCATGTCTTCACGCGCCTCCTGCGCGCAGCTATGACGTTTCCCCACTGCGCCCAGCTGGCTGGAGTATGTGAGTATGTATGTGTTTGTGTGTATGTATGTTCTCTGTGTCTTGTCCCAATGTCTGTGTCAACATGTGTGGGGCTGGACCGCTGCTCCGGCTCCACACATGTATCAGCGGCAGTACGGATCCGTCGGCACCCTGTAGGTGCCGGATCCGTGCTGGCGCTAGTGTGAAAGAGGCCTAAGTACCAGTCAGTTAAGGTCCTTCTGGATGAAGTGCCTCAGGATATGGAGGATGCACCAATTATAAGTGTGACCAAGGATTACAAACATTTATGACGTACAAAAAAAAAGGACAATTAAGCAATTTAATTAAAAAGATAACAGAATTGTAACAGATAGTCTTTTACTTCAGGAGCAGAAACTAATTAGTGTTTTACATCTCCATAAACGTAGTTAAAAAGGAGAAAAGGAAAGTGAAGCTCTAGGATCTGCAATGCAGCCATCTCCATAGGAGAGCTTCACAAGACCGGGGTATAAAATACTACAAAATGCAAGGAATTGACCAATAGAAAAGAAAACATACAGCGCTCCCCGAGGACACACAAAATGCAAAGTTCTCTGCATAAGGGCCAAGAGCACAACCTGATAGCGCACAACCCAAAGGAGCCTTGCACAATTCCGTTTTTTTTTTTTTACGGATCCATGTGCCGATCAGCAAACCTCACTGCAGATCCTATTCTTGATCGCGTTTGTGGATGAGAATTGCCATTTCTATTGATAGGAGTGAGAAAACAAAAAAAAACGGAATGCACATGGAAGCGTGTTTCTGCGGACCAATACAGCCGTGTGAATTACGTGTAAGGATTGCGAGAGGTGCTTGAGTCAGGATGAAAGACAACATCTCCTCTCCTGTCACTTCTTAGTAAATTGCATTCTGCGTGATAGATCAATGACTTTTTCCTTAGGAAGCTGCATTGTGCTGTTCCTCTATTATTCCTCCTGAATATGTATGAATAGGTGTAAACAGCTGGGGGGTTTGCCGTTACACCTGGAGGCTCTGCTCTCTCTGCAACTGCTGTGTCCTCTGCGCTTTGATTGACAGGAGCAGGCCCTGTCAGTGAAGGTGCAGAGGGTGCAGTGGTTGGAGAGAGAGAGCAGAGCCTCTAAGTGTAAAAGTAACGCCCCCGTTGCTCCTAAAGGCTCATTTGCATATAATAAAACATCATTTTTCTCAGCAATGCAGGCACATATGAACATGGGACCAACACAGATGTCTTCAGCTGCCAAGCGCACATGTAACAGGTCAGCCAGTGTCATAGGTACAAAACTGCTGACAGATGTCCTTTAAGGCGGTAAACCTTGAGAACCTGCCAGGTCTCCTTTTCCAAATACCTGAACATCTCACCCGCTGTAAGCAGTATGTGACCTTGATGGCACCGTACAGAGGGCTCAGAGTGTTTAGCTTCATCTCGATAACGTCACCTTATTTCTCTGTAATGTGTCAAAGGATTTGATGGACAAATTATTAAAATCTTCACTTAACATCTGCCCTTGGTGGATTCGCCTCTTGGTGTTCGTCAGACAAGTAATACTTCCCTAAATGAGAGCAGACAACTGTGGTCTCCAGCTATTTAATACAAATCTGCCGTGAGGACCTTCTGCGGGGGATTATCGATGCCGAGCACACGCGTCTTCCATATGGCCTTGCCTAATGCTGCGCTGTTAGAAGTTTTCACAGAATTAATTACTTTCAATGTTTTCATGAAGCAGACGGGACACGTTTGTTGGACGTACCAACGTCCACCATGGAGCGGGAAAAATGTAGACAAAAATTTTTTTTTATAAAAAGTATAAAAGATCCCAATTCTCTCTGTAGACCAACCGCAGAGGGTCCATCAGTCGTGGCAGCTTGTCTGTGTAGGCGGGTGCATATTCTACAACACAGGCCCTTCAGCGAGCATGCAGGGATGGAACGCCAGGCACGAGGACGTATACTAGACGGCTGCACCTTATCCTATTTCAGCCCCTTGGGAACCATTTTCAAAGAATTTAGGGGTTGTCCTATTCCAAAAACATATCGCCTAGCCATAGAATAGGGGGTAAGTATCTGAGCACTGAAAGTCCAACCTGTGGTGCCCCCGCCAATTCACGAAAATGGGGGCATGTGCTCCCAATCTGGATGTTTCATAGACACACATGCATGTCCGCTGCTGCATTCACTGTCGGAGATAGCAGAATACGTACAAGAGCCATCTCTCCCGCAGGCCCATATAGTGGCAACACGTCTGCATGACCGCTAATCCATTCAAATGGTCGGCACGGACCCCCATTCTCATGATGGTGGGGGCCACAGAGGATGGAAAACCACCCTCCACCACTGATCAGACACATCCCATATCCTGTGGCTAGGGGATAAGTTGTTGAAAGAGGACCTGCAATGGAGGACCGGCCATAGACACTACAGGGAAATTTCCTGGTGGGCCAATACCCAGGGGGCCACAGGAGCTCCCCTCGTGGCTGATGGCAGAGTACATAACAATCTAATGCTCTCAGCATTAATTAATGCTAGGATTATCACATACTTATGCCCCCTGGCTGACATCCACAGGTGCCCTCCTGAACTCATCTGTATCGCCCTCCTCAGGACAGTGATTCAGTTGAATACTGCAATGTGGTTGCACATGTCTAAGAATAAAAAGTTCTGGAAATCTTACTTAATGGCAGAAACTTTGTCTGCCCCAGAAACAGCACCCACTTGAATTGGGATGAGGTGCAATACCATAGACAGCCTGTGGGCACGAGTGGCGCAGTTTCTGGACAATGCCTTACATTCTGCTTTCCAGAACTGGGGTCTGTGGTCCACTAGGCCAATAGTGCTAGAAGAGCGATTATGACACCAGTTCTGATCAGTAGTTATGGGCGACAAGTCCAGTCTTTTCTTTTAGCGTGTATAACTGAGGCCCACAGTGCACAACAAAAAAAAAAAAAGTATTATAAAAACCACTTTGAGGTGTACAGAATACAAGCCGCTTCTCGTTCACAGCCGTATTAAGCAGAGGCGATGTCAAAAGTACAGCCGTTCTCATGCAAACAAAAATCAATATGACCGCCAGATCGCGCTTCATATCAGACATTTAGCCGCGTTTTGCAAGCAGCTTTTGTTACTACGCTGAAATCACTTGACGGCAGGCTATTTCACTAACGCTCGGCTCTTTACATACCGCCACTTGAGGAGAGTACAATAACAGGGCTCCTGCGTTGTGAGTAACCGGACAAAAAAGGTGAGAGATTCAAGAGGAGGCGACAAAAAGCAGAACGCGCTCCTTGTTCTGCCTGGTCAAAGGCGCTAATGTGAAAAATCACTGCCGCAGAGAAGTAAAAAGCTTCTTAGATTACTTTCACCCGTGTGAAACCGTAACAATGTCCCTAGCGGAAGCTGCACCATAACTTAATAGGCGACTGTGCCATCGAGCTAAACGAAGAATACCAGACTATACCTTCCAGGGTCGTCACCGCTCCTCTGTCCTCAGAAACAATCACATTTATAGTCGTACCAAGTGTCATGACCACAGGCCGAGAACACAGGCGGGGTGTCCGTACATAGGTTGGATCGGCAAGGATATATCTGCCCAAAATCAGCAACAAAGATATAAATGTCCGTGCTCAAATCCGTGAGCAGGTGGTCAGTGATGTATCCGTGAAGGATCCGTGTTGGGGCCGTGTGTCCGTTTTTTGCTGTCCGTGTTTCACTGACACTGAACAGCTGAAAAATAATTTTCAAAGCATCTCTTCTTAATGAACCGCGAAACACGGATGCATAGACTATAATGGGCGTGATGGATCCGTGATCAAGGACAAAGTAGTAGAGCATGCATCCGTGCTAAAACAAAAAAAAAAAAAAAAAAGAAGGATCCACGGACCGTGATGAAACACTGATGTCTGAATACACACATTAAAATGAATGGGGACGTGTGCGGTCCGTGGAGAGCACGTCCGTGAAACACTGACGTGTGAATGAACCTTTACAGTGTGGGACCTGCTCACAAGAGCTTACAATCTATAAATAATGATAATATGTGCACTTTTTACATAAGGGGCTTTCCAGGATATGATCCCTTTTTAATTAGCCCCCTTAGGGTCCTTTACACGGACCGATTATCTGTCAGGTTACCGGGTGAAGAGCGTTTGTATAAAGTAAAATGTGTTGGCAATCAGCTGATGGTGTTGGTTCGGCGACACGGCAAATCAGCACTGGAACAATGGTTTTCTATGAGGACAATTTGGACAAGCACTCGTTGAATCGCTCGTTTGTTCTCAGGAGGTGACTGCTCGGTGTATAGGAACGATCGTTAGCCATTATCTGACAGTGGAAGGTGCCGCCGATTACCCGATTTACAAGGGTTCGTGCGGACACCTAAATCATTGTGCCGTCTAAACATCACTCTGCTGCCGGCAAACAACAAGTCAGTATCGGGACGAGCGATGGCATTAGCGATCACCCCTCCTAATACTGTGGAGGAGATCGCAGCATGTAAATGTGTCTCCTTCACTGATGAGCAGGCGCTTGCCAGGAATGATGGCTTCCCTTCCCGACAATCGCCTGCTGAGCTGTCCCGTCTAAAGGGATCTTGACTGCCGCCTTCATCTCCGCAGATGATTGGGAGCGTCTGCTTCATTCCCAATCATCTGCTAGATAATCAGTCTGCGACACCTGATGAAAGATTCATTTTACCTGCGGATTTGTTAACATCACGTCCACAGGCTGCAGGCAATGTTTCCATATAGATGGATCTTACCCATTTCAATATAGTGCAGAGAACTCTGCAGCAAAATCCACTGGTTATTTGTGGGTTCACATGCCTCTAACATTACTTACCCCTTGTATGATACACAGGTGTGGACCTACCCTCTATATGTGACATGTGTGGTCCTACCCTTCAATGTTAGGCTACTTTCACACTAGTGTTTCTATTTCTTGGTATTGAATTCCATTATAGGGTCTCAATACTGGAGAAAAACGCTTCTGTTTTGTCAACATTCATTGTCAATGGGGACAAAACATAACTAAACAGAACAGAGCGCTCTAGAATGCATTCTGTTCCATTCTTATACCGGAGAGAAAACCGCAGCATGTTGTAGTTTTCTTTCCGTCCTGGCCCACAATGCAAGTCAATGGGTAGGATCCGTTTTCTCTGACACAATAGAAAACGGATCCGTCCCCCATTGACTGTCAATGGAGTTCATGACGGATCCGTCTTGGCTATGTTAAAGATAATACAACTGGATCCGTTCATAACGGATGCAGACGGTTGTATTATCAGTAACGGAAGTGTTTTCACTAAACCCTGCCGGATCCAGCAAAAATGCTAATGTGAAAGCAGCTTTAAATGTAGGGGTGCAAGGATCTTGTATTTTCCATGCAGTGAGGGGGAGGCCTGTAAAGACTGCATTACATGAAATAAAGACTTTAAAGGGGTCGTCTCACTTCAGTAAGTGGCATTTATCATGTAGAGAAAGTGAATACAAGGCACTTACTAATGTATTGTGATTGTCCATATTGCTTCCTTTGCTGGCTGGATTCATTTTCCATCACATTATACACTGCTCGTTTCCATGGTTACTGACCACCCTGCAAGCAAACAGCAGTGGTCGTGCTTGCACACTATAGGAAAAAGCGTCAGTCTCTCTAGTGGCCGGGACTAAGGGAGCGCACATACAGGTAGGTACACATGCGCAGCAGCTCCCGTCCACCTTGTATCTTGGTGGCCGTAATCCCTGGAAACGAGCCATGTATGATGTGATGGAAAAATGAATCCTGCCAGCAAAGGAGGCAATATGGACAATCACAATACATTAGTAAGTGCCTTGTATTAGCTTTGTCTACATGATAAATGCCATTTACTGAAGTGAGACAACCACTTTAAACATATATAATAGCAATACCTATTAAAGTCAATGCACAGTGATTAAAACGTTTGCTCTGGCTGCAGGGCGTCATGGCTGATATATGGTAGATTTGCATAGACAATGTCATAGCTGAGGTGGCGAATGTGTTTTCCTTTTACATTACGTGGGCGATTCCACACATTTATATGAGGTATAATAGTGATAATCGCCATCATGCTGATTTGTGCTCCTTCAAGTAGCTACAGGGCACCGCTGCCCGCGCCACACACTTTAATGACAGCCTGGAGGCTTCCTCCGGCACAGGCTGAATGAGACCCTTGTCTACACTGCTCCGATCCTGGTGCATAGAAAACTTGGATAATTCAAGGCACGCTCTGAAGCACTTGAAAGAACCGAGAGCGGAAGAAAGAACCAAGTGAAGAATGGAGAATATTCGAGATCTCTGACACTTTGTTCTCATGCTTAGCAATCCTTACCTTCCATAAAAGCACGGGATATGCTTAAATTATCTGACGGGAAGAGCCCGGCACATATGCATCCCACCATCATACCCCGACACAGACGGGCGATCAGCTGTACCATCACCAGACAATATGAAGAACGCTGCCCGCTCACTGAATGTGAGCTATAGGAGTCTGTGTTGAAGGGGCCTTCCTACCATTACATAAAGTCCCCACAAGGAACCCACTGGGGGCCAATGTGACTGATCTGCCCTTCTTATTACTATACAGTCTTGCAGCCCACTCGGTCATGCGTCTGCGGAAAAAGCAGTTGTAAGGGTATTTCAAAACGAGATGTAAAAATCGGTGATGAATACGCACCAAAATCTGCACGAGTTAGGCTATTACTAAAGTCATAACTGGAATGGGTGGACTACAGGACCCAGAAAGATTATCAAAATTAGGGTTATTCACTTTAGAAAAAAGACGACTGAGGGGAGATGTAATAACTATGTATAAATATATCAGGGGTCAGTACAGAGATCTCTCCCATCATCTATTTATCCCCAGGACTGTGACTGTGACGAGGGGACATCCTCTGCGTCTGGAGGAAAGAAGGTTTGTACACAAACATAGAAGAGGATTCTTTACGGTAAGAGCAGTGAGACTATGGAACTCTCTGCCTGAGGAGGTGGTAATGGTAAGTTCACTAAAAGAGTTCAAGAGGGGCCTGGATGTATTTCTGGAGGGTAATAATATTACAGGTTATAGTTACTAGAGATGGGTTGTTGTTGATCCAGGGAGTAATTCTGATTGCCTGATTGGAGTCGGGAAGGAACTTTTTCCCCCTAAAGTGGGGAATATTGGCTTCTACCTCACAGGGGTTTTTTTTTCATTCCTCTGGATCAACTTGCAGGATAACAGGCCGAACCGGATGGACAGATGTCTTTTTTCGGCCTTATAAACTATGTTACTTACATTCACACTGCCAGCAGGAGTTCCGGCAGTGAACAGCCAGAGTTCTCTGGATCCGGCATTGCTGGATGGTACCAGAATACCTGCTGGCCCAATTGACTATAATGGGGTCTTGCAGCGATCTGGCCGCTACCCAGCAAACACGGCAGGACAGATACTGCTGCATGCAGTGTTTTTTTTGTCCAGCCGTTTCCCGGCATTGTCTGCCAGACCTGCCCGGCCACAGCTGTAAAAGAAGCCTTACAACTGAATTTTGCCTCGGATTTCACTCTAAGCACTGCAAACATTGAAATCGGTGGTGGAAACCCACAGCAAAAACTGGCGTCCTGCGGATTTAAAATCAGCAGCGCAGGTCAGTTTCCACACAGCGATTCCAGCAATATGTTTAAAGGGATTATCCAACCCCTACAATGCCCCCCAAATGCCCGGACCCCTGACACAGATTGTACTTACCTTGCTCCCCAGCACCCAAGTCACTCCTGATAGTCATACGGCCGCCGCTGCATCCCCCGTCGTGCGGATGAATAGCAAGCCGTAACGTGGACAAGCCTCCCTAGCATCGTGGCCTGCTATTGGCTAAACTCCACCCCCTACCACCCGGATTTTTTTTATTAAGCTGAATACATTTTAATTTTAAAAAATTGTAAGAAAAAAAAAGCGCCCTCCACCTCATAGTGTATCAAAGTATTTACGTGAGAAAACTGGCAAAAATACAATGATAAATCTGCTTTCTTTCTATTACAAAACTGGCTTCCGGCAGCCACCACTAGAGGGAGCTCAGTGCATAGGAATTTATACAGTTACCACTTAGTGGAATGGAAAAAAAAAATCTTTGTGCTCCCCCTAGTGGCGGCTGCACGAAAATGCAGTGTTTTCTTGTAAGCATTCTCTGGGCCACACAGCAGTATCAAGGACTGCCTCCACTGAAAGTATGCCACCGCTGGGGGAGCGAATCCATCACATTATATTAAGCCTTGCCCATAATGTCCCTTTAATACCATACCCAACCTAGCAAAAAAGAAAGAATTTCAAATATATATTTTATGCACATGGATGAGTGCGATTTCTATAAATCAAATATATCCTGGAGTAAGACTCCGCCGTCTCCTGTGTACAATCTGCAGTAAAGGAAAGAGCGATGAGTCTTTCTGTATTCATGGTGATCGAACTTGAGGTCAAAGTCATCATACTTCAGAGCGCCGGGAGGATTAGAGAAGAGATTAGCTCACGGGTTATTAAAGAATATACAAGTCTTCAAGAACAAATTGAGCAAAGTGGATAAAAAGATAAGAGCTAAAAATATATATATTCATAGGTACGGACATCCTGGAGAGCAGGGACCCAGGGCCTGCAGAGGACCACCGGAGACCAGCAGGTTTTCGGAAGGTTTTCTTTTTCAGATAGTTTACCTGGCTTAAGGTAACATGATTAAAAAAAGAAATGGTTTCTGGTCAAAGTAACAGAAGACCGGGCAGTACTATAACGAGAGGGGTTAATTACGTACGTGCGGCCGACAGGGTGATTAACAGGAACATGGAGGATAAAAAAAAAAAAAGTTTTGCTGGAAATTAAAAGTTTTTGTTTCCCCTGGGTTAATGATTACAGCACATGGAATGTAAAGGAGATTATCACATCATATACGCTCCTAGGTGCTTGGTTAAAAGCAAAACTAATTAGGTGATCCGTATCCAGATGTAGCAGACTTGTGTTTGTTATCTGGCACTGTTCATAGGGATTTCAGTAGCTGTACTATACTTTGTTATCTTCGTAGTTCCCACAGACTCAGAACGGAGCGTGCGAGCAAGACTGCTGCTTCATTCTAATGCCTACTCACCACGGCAATGCAGTGCGGAGGATGCTCTGGGCCCCCGTCCTGTTGATTTGTGGGGCCCCAGCGATCAGACAGTGATCCCCTATACCACGGATAGGTGGAACAATGGGTTTAAAGGGCAGATTTGTACCTATGACACTGGCTGACCTGTTACATGTGCACTTGGCAGCTGAAGACATCTGTGTTGTTCTCATGTTCATATGTGTCCGCATTGCTGAGAAAAATGATGTTTTAATATACGCAAATGAGTCTCTAGGAGCAACAGGGGCGTTACCGTTACAACTAGAGGCTCTGCTCTCTCTGCAACTACCACGCCCTCTCCACTTTGACTGACAGGGCCATGTAGTTTAAATGTGGTCGTGCCTGTCTGGCCCTGACTTCTAAAGTCAAAGTGAGGGAGCGAGCAGAGCTGTCAAACAGGTGCAGACAGATTTATATAATACTAACACCTTGCAGCACCACCGGCTAGGTGAAGGACTTACACACTCTCTGCAGGAGCAAAATGGTACGAGATATTTCATGAATACTATTTACAAAGCTGCTTAAATTTTGCATTTAGGAAGCGTATGAACAATAAAGATTCAGTGCAAAGGAGTCCATAACCTTCAAAGTATACCGAAAAAAACAAAATCCCAAAATGTTTGGTACACTGTGTCTTTTTGTTGGCGGGATTAACACGCTGCATATGTGCACTTGTCTCATACTAGGCAACTATCTAAGAAATTCATCAGGGTATGTCTCTCAGTCTGAATTTACAAAAATTCTGAAAGGGATTAATTTTCCTTTATGGAAACATCAAACAAGCGCTGCAGGAATCTTTGCCGATTTTAGTGTTTGTTTTCCCAGTCCTAATTTCTTTCTGCAAGTAGAAGCTATCTGCTGAAAACACATTGAAATGGTGTTCTGGCTGTATAAAAAAAACTATAATTTACAGGTCATGGAAATGGGGCTATACACAGAAGTCCCTCGTACAAAAACACAAATACCTAGAAATATACATACCTCAAAAAACAGGGGATCAAATACTTTAGAGCCCTCCTTTATTGGACACAATCATCCCACCACAGACAAGTATGGCCCCACACATTCTCCTGACCTCCATGCCTCCGGCTGACCACCAGTTGCTGCATCCAGGTGGAGAGAGCCTTTTCAAATAGCCGATTGACAGGGGATCTGGGTGTTGGACCCCCCACCGATCAGATACTGATGACCTATCCAGAGCAGGAGCGGAACTATAGGGGGTGCAGAGTTAGTACCGGGCCCAGGAGCCTGAGGGGGCCCAAAGACCCTTGTGTCACATAAGACGACACCAGTATTAAAGAAACTGGATGATGGTCAAGTTACACCTCTGGCTGGAGGGAAGGGGTTAGGTCAAGAATTTGGCATGGGGGGTGCCATTTCAATTTTTTCCTCAGGCAGCACTAAAGCTATGTGCTCCCCTGCGGTAAAAAAAGAGCAACAAAGTAGGAAAAACCATGTGTATTTAACGTGTGGTTTTTGCAGAGGAAGTAGGAGAATTAGAGGAAAGTTTTACAAAGGAAAATAAATAATCCCGCCGTCTAATTCACACACCGTGCCTCTGCTTCGCCGGGGAAGACTTGTGAGATTTGTGATCAGTTTAAGCCTACCACAACATAATTAGGAGCGTAGACGCCTAGGAGCAAATCAAAAAAAGTTGAACGTTATTAGAGCGATGATTACCGTGAACTGTGGAGGGATCCGACGAGCACAGCGTGTTTGTTTACGCCGAGCGGCTGGCGAAAATGACAGACGACGCTAACATTCTGGCTGAGGAACCATCCTAATGACCGGAGATGGCGACTTATTATGCGCTTCTGTGCATGAACGTGTTTCTTTTTTTTTTTTTTTTTTGGCCGTGGCATTGGATTCTTTGAAATCTAATCTAATTTTTTTCAACACACGTTACTGAGCAAACGCACAGGCGAACCTATCTGTGATCAGCGAGTGTGAAGAGGCCAATGCGTTGCTAGGCAACCTGACATCTGCAAAAAGTAAAATAAATGTACACAAGAAAATGGCTGACTGCACCGCTCTTACTCCTAGACAATGCTCTTTTCCTTGGAAGAAGGCACATCTGACCGTTCGCTCCAGCTTTTTGTTTGGTTTCCATTAGATACTGATAGAAAACTGACAAGAATTTACTTTTTTCCCTTCGTCCACCAAAAAAAAAGATTGAAAAAAAAAAAAAAAAAGAAAGAAAAAAAAAAGCTGTAAATGTAGTCGAATAATAGAGAGAAGACGGTTTTAACGACGGCTCTTGTTCTGTATGGCCAAGTTTCTGAACAGGATGCACAGGGAATATCAAATGCGCCAAAGAGTCACAGTCAAGATTTATAGACTGGCAGAAAAGGTGAAATGGCGGCACTTTATTTTCAGATGTCAAGGAAAGTAAGTGTCGGAGAAAAAGACTTCGGACGTTGCTATGCACTTCATTAAAACTACTTTTTCTCTAGGTAAGAAGAAAAGACATAATGGACGTTTTTATTATACCATTTACAGACTTGGCTTGACAGTTAACGTACAGCAGTCGCCCTGCAGGAAACGCTTGCCACCAAGCTAATCTGCTGCCGTGCTAGTCTTTAAAGTGAATGCGTCATCAGAAAATGACCTATTGTGTAAATCGCGTTTTTATGTTTAACATATTTTTATGTCAATATGTATATTTAAACAAAAAGCATGAAATCCGGCAGTTTTCGCACTAGCCACTAAGCCAAATAATAGGCGCCACTTTTTGGTCTGCACAGATCACTTTACTGCAGTTATCTTCTTATCTGTCATTCTCATCCTGCCTGTAATGATATCACCTCTGTGTATAGATAAGACAGGATCCACCATTCACAATAGATGATCATCAAATCTTATCTACTCTTTCCTTGTACAATGTCCTCTGCACAAGTCACAGAGCATGCCTAGAAAACTCTCCCATAGAAGTCACTGAGGTCCCCTCCTGACCATTGTGTCCATGGGACTGCCGTAAAACAACTTTCTTAAAGGGGTTGTACTTCATCCAGGCCATGGTATATCCGTAACAGTAATAATAATTCAGAGCAACTGGACTTGTATTTTCTATTGAAAACATTTCAGTAGTCATCTGACTGGCTTTCTCAATTAGAATCACATGTACAAGGAATCCCCGGCATTAAATACTGGTGACTCATGCTTCAGTCAGCATGATCTGTTTGTCATAATTAACAGACCTCATGGAGGTAAGATTTTAAATGCCTTTGCATGACTAAAATTATTAGGTGTTAAGCGGCAGACAGTAGATGTCGCACTCCTCCAGCTCCAACGCAGGAACAGAGTTTAGATTTTAGAAAAGGGTTGTTTATACTGTAAATTACTCATCTTATACTGATTTTGATATCATAGCCCAGAGCTGCTTCGTAATGTGGATGGCTGTCCACAGGCACACCCCAAGGCAATATAACAAATCACTACAGCATATGGTATGCAAAGGGTAGTCTATTGCAAATCATTACAAAAAGTTCAGTTGAGAAGAGACACTGGACCAGCAGGGAATGCTGGGAGATTTGTGCTCAGGAAACTGGAAGCCCTATGAAATAAAGGCACAATATGAAAAAAATCTGCAAACCTGAGGAACTATAAGTCAATCACATAGAAAGAAGACCACAAGTGATTCTTATTGAAGGGCATCTCGCAAAGCAGTTGTGTGAGGAGAAGACTCCTGTGGGGCCACTGTGGTGGGAAACAATGGGGTGAAGGGCAGGGAGGAGCAGACTTCTGTAGGGCCACTGCTGTGGAAAACAGTGGGGTGAAGGGCAGGGAGGAGGAGACTCCTGTGGGGCAACAGTGGGGTGAAGGGCAGGGAGGAGGAGACTCCTGTGGGGCAACAGTGGGGTGAAGGGCAGGGAGGAGGAGACTCCTGTGGGGCAACAGTGGGGTGAAGGGCAGGGAGGAGGAGACTCCTCTGGGGCAACAGTGGGGTGAAGGGCAGGGAGGAGGAGACTCCTGTGGGGCAACAGTGGGGTGAAGGGCAGGGAGGAGGAGACTCCTGTGGGGCAACAGTGGGGTGAAGGGCAGGGAGGAGGAGACTCCTGTGGGGCAACAGTGGGGTGAAGGGCAGGGAGGAGGAGACTCCTGTGGGGCAACAGTGGGGTGAAGGGCAGGGAGGAGGAGACTCCTGTGGGGCAACAGTGGGGTGAAGGGCAGGGAGGAGGAGACTCCTCTGGGGCAACAGTGGGGTGAAGGGCAGGGAGGAGGAGACTCCTGTGGGTCCACTGCGATGGAAAACAGTTGGGTGAGGGGCGGGGAGGAGAAGACTCCAGTGGAGCCACGGTGGCGGGCAACAGTGCAGTTAGGGGTTCAGCGCTGCATGCTACAGTTCATAGTCCATTCAAAGAAAATCTAAATTAGCAAACCACGTACAACATACCCGTATAAAACACGTATAATTTACATTTCATTAATAAAGTGACATATAACGGCATCGGTATGAGGGTGTGGCCTAGAGACTAATCTAAGGCGGCCGTATCTAACTGACTCAGCGGCGGCCGCATACTGAAAAACCTGACTGGCAATCATAATTGTGCAATTTTTATAATTACATCCATATTAAAATAATCATTAGCTCGTGTACAAGGCGACGTGACTTGAACACAGGTGGGGGCAGATCCTGGTCAAGAACATTTCACTGGAGCTAAATGAGTCATTAGCCCGTGGGGGGATTTGTTTATGAATGCGGCATTTTTCATTCACGGGAAATAAAAAAAAAAAAAGAACATTAGGATGGGAAATTCATGAACAGCACTCAATTATTTTTGCCAATATCATAGCAGCTTGAGACTGAATGTTAATGCATTAGATAATCAGAGCACTTGGCGTCAGAGATGATTTTAAATAAATAATAGTAATAATGAAAATTGCAGAAGGAACAAATTACCCAAACAATAGCGGGTAGCTGCGGCGCTCTGCAATCAGGGGGCACTCTGCATCACAAACATTTTAATTAGCGGCCGCGCCGCTTGCGTTTCTATTTTCATATGAATAACTGAGTGCACAATCTAAGTTGGCGGCTCTGGTGACAACTTAAACAGAATCATAAAAATTGACCGGACAAGGTAAAGGGAATCGTTCGCTGCAAAGTAGGTGCAGCCTCTTCCAGATTCAGGACATTTTAGGACCTTAAAGGGGTTTCCCGTAATTTTTAGGGGATGAGCGAATCGACTTTGGATGAAACATCCTAAGTCGATTTGCATAATACTTCCCGAACCGCTTAGAACAGAATCCAAGTTCGGGAAATTTTTTTTACAGTAGAAATTGATCTATGAAGTTATTATGCAAAGTCTTGCGAGACTTCTCAAAGTAATAACTTCGGCTCACAGGAGCCAATACATTTTAATACTGTTCGGAGCACTCGCTCCATACAGTATTCAAAATTTTATGCGAATCGACTTCGGATGTTTCATCCGAAGTCGATTCACTCATCCCTACTGATGACCTATCCTCCATTGGTTCCAACATCCAGGAGCAGGGGCAGATTGGCCAAATTTCCCAGTGGGCCGAGGCCCAGGGAGCTGTCTGGGCCCTCCTCAGGGCCGGCCAGTGGAAGTGTTTGGGGCAGTATGTTGTGATGGACTGTGGTATTTGGCTCTGTTGGGGTGGTATAATGTGCCACAATATGGTATTGCTGGCCCTGCCTTCCATCAATTTGGACCCGACTAGAAAATGGGGCCACTTTTAGTATTTTTTCCAGTCCAGTTCCCGGTCCGCCCCTGCCCAGGATACCTGCCGATCAGCTGTTTGAGAAGGTATTGGTGCTCGCAGTAGCGTTGCGGCCTTCGCTCAAGTCACCAAGCACAGCACCGTACATTGTATAGCGGTTGTGCTTCGTATCGCAGCTCAGCCTCATTCACTTCAATGGAGCTGAGCTGTGCCTAGGCCACGTGACCGAGGAACAGGAGGTCACATGACCTGGGCAAAACTGGAGAAGGCTGTGGCGCTGCCGGCGGGGGGATCCAGGGTGTCGGACCCATCGATCGAATACTGATGACCTATCCAGAGGATAGGTCACGAGTTAAAAAAAAAAGAAAAAAAAACTCTCGGGAAAACACCTTTAACCACTGAGGCTGTGCTGACCATAAGAACGGAGCCCTTGTGATCCCCAATTTGAATGGAGCGGTGGGGTCACGCACACGTGCTGCCACACCATTCGCCTCTGTGGGACTGCCAGAGCTGAGCACTTGTACCTGGCCACCTCAGGCAGTCACAAATTGTTGAAAAGAACCGCAGCGAGCATTTGGAACCACTGCTCTGTTCAAACTGGAGAACATAGGCCCCAGCAGTCGCACACCCGCCAATCAGACATCTATACCCAAATCTATGGATAGGTGAGAAGTTCTTGTACAGGGGCAACCCCATAACCTGCTTCAATCTAATGTGTATGGCCAGCTTTTATATTTCTTTCTTCTTTCATAAGATGCAGTCTCACATACACACTGTGGGGTACTGCAGCTGCACCCAGCCCCCCCACCCCGGACCCTTAGTTATGGTTTTTTACAATACGTGGCTTTTTCGCAGAAGCTCACAATGCAAAATAATTTCCTTTATGGCTTTGGTTTAAATAGTCAATAACTTTTCACACAACTTTACATAAATCAATAGTACAAGAGACCAGAAGAGACTTCGCAATAGGTCGTATCAGTGAGAAATGTCTAGTTCTCATGTTATCCACTGTTTACCTTTCACCCCCCTTGCTAATTGCTTTGCACTTTGAAAAATGACTTAATCTCATCCAAGACGGGAGCATCTCCACTGGAGGATCATATTATCCATGTCAATACAAGTTTATGGGGAGGGGAGGAGGAGTGAGCAGGAGCACAGATAGACAAGCTCACTGCTGCAGCTACAAAGGCTGAGTTATATACTTCCTAAGTGCTTTATTCACAACCATGCAGGTCAGGAATGCCCTCCATGATCCTAGGGCTGCTTCTGAGTGCATAAGAGAAGGTTAGAAAGCAGATTCTCCTCTACTTTCTGTGTGCAGTGGACGGGAGCTAGTGTCCACCCACCATATCTGAGAGAATTGCAAATAGGAGGAAAACTGCTAAAATGCCAGATACAGTTGATATAATGGCCAGAAATAGTGCTATTCCTCCAGTTGAAACTAGCCTCAGACAAACCCTTTAAAGTAACACATCAAATGTGGCCATACAACATATTACACTATTTACCAATTGAATTCTGGATTATAATTTAGGATTATTATACATAGCCCGCACTCACCGGTTACAAGTTCTCTTATTTCTTGGTCATTGGTTTTTCTCAGTAGTCTGAGGAGGGCGGGGATCCCGCCTGCGTTCTTCACCGCAATCTTGTTTTCGTCAGTAGACTTGCCGTATACGAGATTTCTCAAGGCGCCGCATGCATTTTTCTGAACCTCCAGTACTTTGTGATCCAGAAGATCGACTAGGTGCTTTATTCCTCCAAGTCGACACACCTTACAAGAAAATGAGAAAAATAAAAATTATAAAAATGAAAGACTGTAGCAAGAAACAATATAAACGTGCAAGTGATGTCGGCGCCCAAATCGGAGGAAGGCATCCGGCAAATGCTGCGCTTATGTCCACAGCAAATTCTGCCTATACCCTGATGACAGGGATGTGAGAAGCAGTCTCAAGGAACACTTTGGGATACTGCAGCTCCATCCCCTCCCTGTCTTCTATTTACGGTTTTACACTAGATGGATTTTACACTAGATGGATACACAGAGGAACCAGGGAAGAAAGAGTAGAAGAAATTATTAAAAAAAAAAAAAATTGTTGTCTCGTGGCACCCACAGTTTGAAATGTGGTTTTTCAGGCTTGAAACGCTTGTAAATGCCCTTATTTATGCCAATATTCAAATAGATTGTCCAGACATAATATTATTTGTTACTAACAGCTGTCAAAGCTATGAAATAACACATAGAACAAAAGTAGTAATACATTACCAACCCCTTGAGGCTCGTGTCCCAATGCTTCCCATTTCCTCTGCCAATATCTGTTAATCCAGCTCCAGTGATGACGTCTCGACAAGACAGATGATCGCTGCAGCCAATCACTGGCCACAACTCTGAACGGTCAACACCCGTGAGGCCACCGCTATGGCCAGAGATTGGCTGCAGCAGTGACACGACGCCGACACATCACAACTGGAGCCGGGTGAATGGAGAGCGCTGCTTTCAGCGGTATATTTCCAACAGAAAGAAGGCATTTAAAGGGCATCTGTCAGCAGTTTTGTACCTATGACACTCGCTGACCTGTTACATGTGCGCTTGGCAGCTGAAGACATCTGTGTTGGTCCCATGTTTATATGTGTCCGCATTGGTGAGAAAAATTATGTTTTATTATATGCAAATGAGCCTCTAGGAGCAACGGGGGCATTACCATTACACCTAGAGGCTCTGCCCTCTCTGCAACTGCCGCGCCCTCTGTATTTTGACAGACAGGACCAGGCAGAGAAAATGTCATCAGACTTGGCCCCATCAATCAAACTGTAAAGGGTGTAGCAGTTGCAGAGAGCAGCCTCTAGGTCAGGGATGCTCAACCTGCGGCCCTCCAGCTGTTGCAAAACTACTATTCCCTTTATGCCCTAATAGCTGTGGGTTGTCCAGGAATACTGGGAGTTCTAGTTTTGCAGCAGCTGGAGGGCTGCAGGTTGGGGATCCCTGCTCTAGGTGTAATGGTAACGCCCCTGTTGCTCCTAGAGGCTCATTTGCATATATTAAAACATCATTTTTCTCAGCAATGCGGACACATATGAACATTGGACCAACACAGATGTCTTCAGCTGCCAAGTGCACATGTAACAGGTCAGCCAGTGTCATAGGTACAAAACTGCTGACAGATGTCCTTTAAGCCTGAAAGATGCCGAATGCCACGATAGTGAATGGCAAACTGGCAGTGCGCGGCGATGTCTGGCTATGCTGCATACTGTCTATACATTAAATTCGATCTTCTGCCGGAACAGACTGCCGGATTACCTGGGCGGATATGTGAACCTACTCTAAAAAATATAAAAAAAATCTAAAGAATCTAAAATGCAGCAGCAAACGTCAGTCTTCGATATGAAGCCCAAGCTTGGCGAGCACCGGTACACAGCATTCACCTTATGCCTATGATTATACAACCAATCTAGATGATGGTGTAAATCCTGAATTCATGTGAAGTGCAAGCGAACGAGATGAGATGGTTCTCCCTAAATAACAGCATTTTGTTTCTGCCGCCTGAATGTGGCTTGTATTCTGTGACAGAGGAAAGATTGCTATAATTTTGCCGGAGTTTAAAACACAATTATTGCTAAAACGCTTTGTTATTTATTGAAGCAGGTTATTTCGGATGAATTCTGCAGAGGTTTTCTGGCGTATCTTAAATGCTGGGAGTTTGAGGAAAGATTGGCCACTGCCGGCAGCAATCAGGTCACAGAGCTGAAAACAAAGCCCCCGGACGCAGCCTCGAGACTGACAACTACAGCAATGAGGGTTATTTGCAGCACGCCATCAAGTAACTCCTAGTCTCGGTTCATCAGCTCAAAGACATTTTCTAAACGGAGGCTAAGACACTGCCGTATGATAATCAATGACATCTAATTATACGTATAGAAATAGCCGGAGCCTACCAGCCGCTGATACTGGCTTTTGAAGCCTTAAAGGGCATCTGTCTGCAGTTTTGTACCGATGGAACTGGCTGACCGGTTACATGTATGTTTGGCAGCTGAAGACATCTGTGCTGGTCCCATGTTCATATGTGTCCACAGTGCTGAGAAAAATGATGTTTTACTATATGCAAATGAGCCTCTAGGAGCAATGGGGGCGTTGCACTTACACTTAGAGGCTCTGCTCTCTCTGCAACTGCTGTGTCCTCTGTACTCTGACAGGGCAAGGCTAGTGATCACTTTAACATGGCCAGTCCCTGCGCAGAGGGCGCAGCAGTTGCAGAGCACTGAACCTCTAGGTGTAATGGTAACGCCCTCGTTGCTCCTAGAAGCTCATCTGAATATAATAAAACATAATTTTTCTCAGTAATGCGGGCACATATGAACATGGGAGCAACACAGATGTCTTCAGCTGCCAAGCGCACATGTAACAGGTCAGCCAGTGTCATAGGGACAGAACTGCTGACAGATGCCCTTTAAACGCCTTTTTTTTTTTTTTGGAAAAATACCGCTCTCCATTCACCCGGTTTCAGTTGTGACGTGTCAACATCATGTGACTGCTGCAGCCAATCTCTGGCCATAGCAGTGGCCTCACGAATGTTGGTAGTTCAGAGCTGTGATTGGCTGCAGCGATCATCTGTCCTGTTGACTCGTCATCACTGGAGCTAGATTAACAGATATTGGCAGAGGGAATGGGAAGCATTGGCACACAAGCGTCAAGGAAGACGCCATTCTTGAAAATTATCTGCAATCTATTAAAATAAAGCCATAGTAAGATCTGGGAGTAATTATCCTGCTTGTTGCTGGTTTTCTATATTGTAAATGAGATAATAATAATCACGGCCTATCCTATCAAAGTGAATGGGCCGAAGCTGCATCACCCATCAAGCGTGCAGAGCAATGAGGCCGCAGTGATTACCTCAGCGCCTTTAAAAGCGGATTGCAAGGAGTACTGGGACTTTAAATACATATTAACCCTTCCCTGACCATCCACTGACAAACGTCCAGGCGGTTGTCTTTATAATGTCCGTACAGAGATGGCTGCGGCATGCTAATCATGCAACTGCGGGAGCAGGGAGCCAGCTGTCAGTGATCGCCGGTTTTTCTCCGCCCCTGCCTTCCCCGTCGCTCTATACGCAGCTCTGAACGAGCACTGTATATAGATGCCATGTGACCGCTGGGGACTTTCAAAGATGCATGTAATGCAAAGACTGAAAAAGCGCCTGGTCAGGAAACGGGGTAAATGGCTCGGTCTTGAACCGGTGAAAGAAGACCCAGCGCAGCTCCTGTCTGCTTTAGTAAATTCTTGCATTTCATATAAAGCAATAATTCTGGATCAATGTTTCTCAAAATACAAAGTTGTGATGTTCCTCTGTTATTCCTCCAGAATATTTATGAATTCAATCATAACTGGATGTTATTATCCCTACTGTCAGTAAAGGGTGTATCCCTACACGGTCAGCATGCAGGGACACACCCCTAAATGGTAACACCCAAATGTCAATTTATTCATACATTTCTAGGAGGAACAACTGGGGAATAACACAATACAGAGGTCTGTGAAAGATATGCTACAGCTGTCATTTTATAAGAATGCAATTAATTACTAAAACTGGTACGTCAGGAGAGCGGACGTGTCCTCTTTAAAAATGTGTTATATGTGACATATTCTCTACTGTTATTGTAGTCAGGATTCTGTGCTGGGAACCAATCAACATCCAGTGGACCCCCACTGACCTATACTGGGGTCATTCAGGGCTCTGGTGTGGTTCCCATCACGTTGATGGCAAGAATAGGACAAGACGGCACTATTTCCGCCATCAAATGTGCCGATGGAAGCTTTGAAGAGCACTCCGGGAATGTTTGATTTAGAGGTGGAGTTTTCCTTTAAAGGGTTGTCCCATGAAAAATATTCTACAGTGTTCAAACCAGCACCTGGATCTCAATCCTTTTGTAATTGCATGTAATTAAACATTTAGCATAGCCACTGAATTATTCAATAAAATCTATCTGTATAGCACCACCTGCTGCTTGTTTTTCTCCTTATGTCTTTGACCTGCTCACTGAGATGGCCGCACATGCTCAGTTTCATCCTTTAACTGCCTCCTGAGCTGTGATAGGGAGAGCTGAGACACGCCTCCTGAGCTGTGATAGGGCGAGCTGAGACACGCCTCCTGAGCTGTGATAGGGAGAGCTGAGACACGCCTCCTGAGCTGTGATAGGGAGAGCTGAGACACGCCTCCTGAGCTGTGATAGGGAGAGCTGAGACACGCCTCCTGAGCTGTGATAGGGAGAGCTGAGACACGCCTCCTGAGCTGTGATAGGGAGAGCTGAGACACGCCCCCTGAGCTACAGCAGAAAAGACACTCCCCTTGAGCTGCCAGCTTGATATAAATCTAGCAGAGCAATAAATGTGGAGATCTCTGGACCCCTGTGAGGTACAGGGCTGGTTCTAGATGTGTTAGAAAGAGTTTGTCATGTACTGTATGACGTCTGATTTTTACATTTTTTACATTAGTCATAGGATAACCCCCTTAATATCTTACCTCGATTTTGATCTTATGGTCCCCAAAGCAGAGATGTTGCAGGTAGGCAGCTGCATTTGCTTGCACTGAAGGGAAGTGATGCTGAAGCATATGAATGACCTCAGGTAGTTCGGGGTCACGCCAAGCAAACTCCCTGTTTATGAGAAGAAGACGACAAAATCATTTTGGAGCCAAAGCTCCGTGCATACAGCCTAGCAAGCCAACAATATCTTTACAGTGAGACTTTCTGTGTGAGATACAAGAGGGCCCCAGAAAGATCATTTGGGTTCCCAGAAAACAGAAGAATCCGGTTCTTTCTCTGGACAATATCCCTCTGTAGGGAGCTGCAGTACACCGTGGTCTAATGGGATGGGAGGAAAGCACTGTGCCACGCTGGACTTGGCTCATAGCACTCTGCCGTGGTTCATTTAACCAAGGGGTTCAATTCTGCCAAACTTTTAAGCGGACAGAATGGTATAGCTGAAAGAAGCTGAATGCAGTCTTGAGGCCAGACCACCAGGGGTTCTCCTGACGTGCATGACACGCTGCCATTAGACCTTACAGGCCTCTTAACAATTGCAGTAATGTACTTTCCTCCGTCCTGAAGCCGCAAATCAGGGCGACAAGTCATCAACATACAAGATGACAAGGCTGATGATTATGGCTTCTTGTTCTGAATACATTTGTTATAACGATTAAAGTTATTCTGAAAAAAAAAATGTAACAAATAACAAATGTATAAAATAATCACAGAAAAGTACAAAAGAAAAAAACAAAACAAAAAAAAATGACAATCACAATATATATAAAAAGGGGGCAAGACTTCTACATAGTCATCTCGCCGGTCAATCAGGAAGGAGCTGGCGGAGGAGAAAGGCTTGGGCCCGCCCTCGGTGCACTTATCTGCTCATTTGGATATGGATTAAAATGACCTTTTCTCCAGAATGAAGTAAAGGATCACCAGAGGTATCATTACATTCAGCTAAGCTAGCCCTGCAAGGCATTGTGCCTGGTTTAATGGGGTTGATCCTACGCCATCTATTTTCGGAATTCCCATAGAAGTGAACGGAGAGAGCTGAGAGCTGAACGGAGTTGTAAACCCCTCCACGCACTGTGGCTGGGAGTTGGGGGCCCGATCTTGAAAGGTGGGACTCAAACCCATCAGACATTTACGGCATATCCTGATACACATGTCCACATGAGGATAACCCATTACAGGCTTCTTTGGACAACTCCAAATATGGAGTATTACACTGTCCTCAACGAAAACAATGAGCCGACAGCGTACCGTGTGGACGCACCGAACACTCTCTGCCCTGCTCTGAACAGTGAACTCCTCTATAGTAACTCAATATTCTCTAATAGGAGGTTTTCTAAAGCAGACAACCCCTTCAAAGAACACATGCCACCTCTCCTGACATATTTCTCATAGTAAATAAGCGTAGTCCCCATGAAATAACATGGTCTTTCCTTAGAAATTTGCATTGTGCCATTCCTCTGTTATTCCTCCTGGAAATATATGAAGAAGCTGACAACTATGTGGTGCTATTTCCTTTGTCAGTGAGGTTTACCCCTATTAGCTCTATCTACTGTCCAACAATTTAGGCTGCAACACTGCACCTTTTTTGGCTTGTAGAAAACAGTATCAAATGCATGTGTTTTCCGGGATAGCTTTTATTTATTTATTTTTTACATTTTTAGCAGTTTTTTCCTAAAAAAAAAGTCTAAACAAAACACCCTGCCACGAGCAGAGCATGTATCGATTTAAAATAAAATGCCAAGGGAGCTAAAAAAGCAAGAAAACTTCTTAAAACGGCACTCCTAAAAAAAAAAGAAAAAAAGAAAAAAGTGGTTTATTATTTTCTACTGGCTAATGTGTAACGTGGTGTTTTTTGCTCCAGAAAAATAAAAGCCTGTCTAAAACCACAGCATATTTGGAGAAAAAAAGTGTAGTCTGAAACAGGCTGTATAGGAATGAACCTTATTAACAAGGGGATTGGTAACACCCAGTGCTCAATATATTCATATATTTCCATGAGGAATAACAGAGGAGGTTCCAGCATATAAGAATATAAGAACTTTCTAATATATATATATATATATATATATATATATATATTTATTATATATTAATAGATACAGTACAGACCAAAACCTCCAGGCTGTGTAAGGGCTATTTGACCAAGAAGGAGAGTGATGGGGTGCTACGCCAGATGACCTGGTCTCCACAGTCACCAGACCTAAACCCAATCGAGATGGTTTGGGGTGAGCTGGACCGCAGAGTGAAGGCAAAAGGGCCAACAAGTGCTAAACATCTCTGGGAACTCCTTCAAGACTGTTGGAATACCATTTCAGGTGACTACCTCTTGAAGCTCATCAAGAAAATGCCAAGAGTGTGCAAAGCAGTAATCAAAGCAAAAGGTGGCTACTTTGAAGAATTAAGTATATAATTCCATATGTGTTAATTCATAGTTTTGATGCCTTCAGTGTGAATCTACAATTTTCATAGTCATGAAAATACAGAAAACTCTTTGAATGAGAAGGTGTGTCCAAACTTTTGGTCTGTACTGTATAAGTACCACACATAGAGACCTGACAGGACCTAGGCAGCAGGTTCTTAGTTATACCCATTTCTGTGAAATCTGACAACCAACATGGCTGTCAGGAGCCCCAGCGGGTTGTCATCTAATCTGTCTAGCTACGTAGTGGTAAGGAAACCGGAGACTACTGGTAAATCACGACGGTCCTCGGATGGTGCCATATTGAAACATACAATGGGCAATAATGCTAAATTTACAGGGACTGTCCCCAATTTTCTGGGACAATCTCAGCAAATTTGGGTTGTCCTAGGCGGAAAAAGGGCAGGGATTGTACAAGGCCTTCCCAGAAGTGGGCGGTCCTTGGCGGGTTTGGCGTTCCCAGCAGGGGCAGGGCTTTAATGACCCGAAGTTACCAACTAGAAACAGCAATAGATAGAAGTGGCAGAGCTGTATTTTTCACTTTGTGTTAGAGGATTTTTGCATTGGTTAATTTTCATGTTTTTCTCAGCGCCCGTTTCTTTTTGGCAATAAATTATAATTTCTATTACACGCAGGTCAGAAGGACAATCCGCGCACAATTCCTTTCTGACTAGATACAAATTACAGCGCGGATCGGAGCACTTTGTTACGTGAATTAAGCCACAAGGCACTTTTGACATCACTTAATATTAAAAAGGGGGTAATAAATCACCCCCCGCACACAACACGCAGAAGACAAGCCGCCAAATATCTCCCAGCAGCCGACATCAGACATCGATCCAGGCTAATCATATTACATCTGATAAAACATGAATGCAGGCAGCTTCCTGTACTGGGAAAAAGCAAGGCTCGGAGCCACCGGCAGATCAACCAGCCCAACACATACAGCGGCCAGAGCGGAGTCCGGACCGGGTTCTGTTACCTGTATCCTCGCCAGCACCTTGTCGGGACACGATAGGAGTACATGACCGCTCCTGGCAGAGTGAGTCAAAGCTTCTGGGGAAGTAATAAAGCAACACGTCCAAAGCGTGTGCCAGCGAAGTTAACCAACAGGTACAACACACACACATACCTTACTGCAGCATCACCAGATGTAGCAGTGTCATCATCAATCATAAAACACAACCGGATAAAAAGAGGGATGGGCTTGGATAAAACTATGGGAAATATGTGGGGTGCTAATATACTATAATGTCTCTCTCTCTCCATCTCATCTCTCTCTCCATCTACCTACCCCTCTCTCTCTCCCTCCATTTACCCCTCTCTCTCTCTCTCCCTCCATCTACCTCTCTTTCTCTAACATTCTTTTTAACTGAATTACCTGGTTACTTAAAGAGTTTGGGGAATTCTGGGTTAGTAAGGTCAGTCACCCATTCCTCTATTAGGATGGACAGCAGCAACAAAGAGGTGCTCTGGAGGACCCGACAGTCCCAGGCATTACACAGGTAGTCCACTGATATCAGTGGGGTCTATGTAATACCACATTTCTCCAGTGGTGGCACTGCAGGGACACTGAACAGACACATATTACAGATGATTGCTGGAGGTCTCGGCAGGAGACACTCTGCTCAGCTTATAGTCAGGGGACATTTCTGTCAAAAAAACTGAACAAAGAAGAGAAACCCTTCAATGAGCAATTAATCAAAATGTAATAATATTAATTAAATTGTTCTCATCTTGTTTCTTAAAGGGCATCTGTCAGCAGTTTTGTACCTATGACACTGGCTGACCTGTTACATGTGCACTTGGCAGCTGAAGACATCTGTGTTGGTCCCATGTTCATATGTGCCCGCATTGCTGAGAAAAATGGTTTAATATATGCAAATTAGCCTCTAGGAGCAACGGGGGCGTTGCCATTACACCTAGAGGCTCTGATCTCTCTGCAAATGTCGTGTCCTTTGTAATTATAATGACTGTAGGAGAAGTCAGGGCCAGGCGTGATCACGTTTCCACTGCCTGGTCCTGTCAATCACCGCAGAAGCAGCGTGAAAAGCCCCTAGAACACTCTGATTTCAGCGACTGCTATGTATTAATTCATTTTCCCTCTGGAGGAGCTGCAGGGAAGTTGAACACTGCAGGTTACAGCAGATCTCTGGAGGTCCGAGCAGCAGAGCACCCTGAAACAGGACCAGCCTAACAAAAGGCAATTACTAAAAGTGTGGAAAAGGCCTTTAAAATTGTGCCATGAAACAAGATGAGAAATATTTAATTATCATCGTATTTTGATCAATTGCTCTATTCTCCTTTTTGTTTCATCTATCCCCGCTCCTGATATGTTTTAGTAACTACTTGCATTCCCCATGTAATAACAATTCTGGAGCATCTGTTCTTAACCTTAAGTTGTGCCATTCCTCTATTATGCCTACCAGAAGTTATAAATTGCTAGCATTTCACAATGAAGGTCCACTTGGGGGGGGGGGGGGGGGGGGGTGTCCCTGCACAGTCTGACACTATCCAATAAGTGCTGTCATTGTCAGACTGTGCAGGGACACACCCCGAACTGGTAACACCCATCTGGACCTTCACTACAAACTGCTAACGACTCATTCAAAGCTTCTAGCAGTAATCATAAATGAACGGCACTACAGAGACACAAGAATAGATGTTGCAGAATTGTTATAACATGGGGGATGCAAGTAATTACTAAAACAGACATCTCAGGAGAGGGGACAGCTCCTCTTTAAAGTGTGCTTGTTCCTTTATTATTCCTGCTAGAAGTTATGAAGCTTAAAGGAGCTGTCATCTCTCCTGACATGTCTGTTTTAAGAACTAGTTGCATTCCCCATGTAATAAAAATTCTGGAGCATCTATTCTTATGACTTTATACTGTACCATTCCTGTATTATTTCTGCTACAAGTTATGAATTAATTGCTAGCAGATTGCAGTAAAGGTCCAGATGAGTGCTACTTGTCTGACACTGGCAACAATAACAGGATGGTGTTAGACCATGCAGAGACACACCCCAACTGGTAACACCCATCTGGACCTTCACTGCAAACTGCTAGCAATTCATTCATAACTTCCAGCAGGAATAATACAGGAATGGCACAACAAAGTCATAAGAAAAGATGCTACAGAATTTATATTACATGGTGAATGCAAGCAGTTTCTAAAACAGACATGTCAGAAGAGGTGACAGCTCCTCTAAACTAATGAACTGGCTGAAGACAGGAACCATCTTACGGTCAGGACGCCCCCTGTGCCCGATGCCAGCACATATCATTGCATTCTAGGTATGACACAAGTGGCTGCCTCGATATCTAGAAACTGAGTATAATTTACCAATTACGGCTGGCATTACCCAGCACCAGCAGGAAGCCAACCACTCGGAGGGAGGTAAGTGATAAAATGACACGAGGAGCCAAGGTGCTTATTAAGGATTTACTGCAGGAGACACCTGGATGATGAAAGGTAGTGGAGTCTGAGGAGAGAGACGGCAGCAGCGGAAAGTCTCCCCGTCCTAGGTCCTGATCTCCGTAAGGTAGGCAGACCCCTTTTGGGTAATCTTATACAACCCCATAAGGGTATGTCTACATGCCAACACTGGTGGCGCTGCAGCCGTCACAGCCAGGATCGTAGAGAAGTGCTGATCCCATAGAAATGTATGGGAATGCAGTGCGAGTCGCAAAAAATCTAACAATGCTGGAGTTGTGCTGCAATCCCATTCATTTCTATGGGATCGGTGCTACTCTGCGATCCTGACCATGACTGCTGCTGTGCCACCAGTGCCATGTCATGAATATGGATCTGTCCCAATTCCACCCAATGGCAGACATCAGGGGAAAGCAGGACTGGGTGAGCTGGATTTCAACATGCCCGATCCTTTGTTCGCATGGAAGATAAGTGGCCTCCAGACTTGTCAGCAGCCGCTTATTCCCTTCTCCCCATGTGTTTGGGGGTGTCCCAGAGGAATAGGTATCAGCTGAGCATTCGGACTACAGGTATGCAAGGTGTAGGGCCACATTTACATCACGTAGGACAACGGTTTGGAGAGATCGCTGTCAGTTTCCGGGGGTAACTAGCAAAATTCTGAAAGCAGGGTTGTAAATAAAAAAAAAAAAAGCGAAATGACTAAACTATGACTTTCCATATGGGTCTCTAACCTTAAATACAATTAGGGGGCACAGAACGATTACCTGTTGGTCTGGAAACCCACCAGTGCGGGTCAGAGCAGCCCGTACACTCCAGGGAACATATCCGTATTCTTACGGCAATTATACAGTGCATTTACCCAGTCCATCTGTTCCTGGGAAAGCTGGGTCACAGCCAATGCCTCCCACATCACATCTCCGCAGCTCAGGAAGCGGTGTATTGTAAAGGGGTCTAAGCAGCGTGTATCTGACATATAAAACCCATTTACTTGCCTGGGATCCTTCTGTATGCTGTCAATCGAGGGGGACCTTGTGGTTCCATCATCTGCGGGCGCAGCGTGTGGCATCCTGTTATAGCTGCCTTCGGACACCCGGTACGGCATTGATCGGTATGGCTCTGCATAGGTAGCTGCAGTGTTGAGAGCATAATTATTTCTTTGGTATGCAAGAGTGTTACGTTGGCTCAATGTCCTGTGAAGATTACCCGACCCTAGCAAAATAAAACAAAAAGTTCACACCGGACCGCCAAAAAAACAATAGTGCCCCATTACCCTAAACACACAAGTAGGACACGGGTGGTGGAGAGAACAGATGGTAAACCCTTTATCCCGAGGCATTTACAACATGCAGCTGTACAGCCGGCAGGGTAACAAGTGTACAAACATAAGACAAATTTATTACCGGGATAGTGTCAGACAGGTGCTTGGTGCCCCCAGTGGATTATACCTATGGGACTCTGTTAGTGTTCATGGTGCTCAGCCATTGCAAGCATGTTTAACCCCCTAATTGTTTTGCCAGAGTGGAGCCCCAGCAGTGGGAAAAGTAGTTACCTGGAGGGGGAGGGCTGCTTTAGATGCTGCTACCTCCTGCAACTGATCTGGTTTGAAAGCAGACATTCCAAGCTTTCAGACAATACCATGACAGCAATATGTACAGGACAGAGAAAGATATTACTGATAGAAATCGGGATGCTGTGAATGCAGCTGAAAATGAAAGTCAAAACAGGTTTTACTTGCGATTATTCCCGACTTGATTTCTCCTCTGTTGCTTGGACTTTAGTGGTCATTTTGGACTTGTATGAAAGCCTGGACTGTCAGCTTTCATACAAGACCAGTAGTGCATGTTTCTAGCTGTTACCATACAGGAGATAGCAGCATCAAAAGCAGCCCTCCCCCCTCCAGTTAGCTACTTTTCACACTGCCCGAGCTGTTCAGACAAGCTGATCGTCTGAACACTGCGGCCCCTGCCGTGAGCTGAGCCGCAGACCACCCAATGATATGATATGATATTGATGATCTAGCTTGAGGACAGGTCAAATATTAAATCCCCGAATAAGCCCTTTAGGGTCCATTCACAAGACAGTAAGTGTTTTCCGCAAATTGCAAAACATGGGTACCTGCTGTCTGCGTTCCGCATTTTGCTGAACACACACGGCCAGCCCTATGATAGAAATGCCATTGTGGACATGAATAGGATATGCTCTATCTTTTTTGCCGGGCCGCAGACTGGAACTACAGTTGCGGCCCCATTGAAACGCAGTATAGTCTACGTATCATCACTATAGCCTATGTATCATCACGGCTACCTCTTGTAACAAGCCCTACAGCTGTGCGATCAGAACAGGAATAAGACGGATTTTCAGCTGCTGAATGTACACAAGAATGTCTCCGTTCACTGACTCCATGCAGAAATTGTGCAAACTAACAGACAAATTTACACAACTCTGCAAAAAGAAAAATACAGCAGGTTTTTACAATTTTACGTAAAATCGAGCTTAATGTGCGCTTTTTGGTTTAGCCAATATAATAATGGAGGAAACATGGGTATTACTGTAGATCTATGAGATCAGGTGACCGAGCAAAATATCTACAGTGTATCTGTATATACCGATGCAGCAGGTGTTAAAATAACTCCTGGCGCATTAACACACAAGCTTATTGCGTTGGCTTAGTTTAAAGAACCTGACCTGTTAGAAAGGTGCATGATATAATCTGTAGTGATTGTCATTTTCTTATCAGTGACTGTTTCTGTGAGTAATAACTTCTCTTCTTATTGTAGCTGGGTCATGTGACCAACTCCCTGACCTCCAACTGACCCAGGACAGGAAGCCAGTAACTGCTCTTTTCATTCCTATGGGAGCCTCACTTTCAGTCTCATAGGAATACATAGAGAATTAGACTTCCTGTCCACACATAAGTCTATGTGTGAGTTGGTGGGTCTAATTGCTGGTCACATGACACATAAGAAACTTCAGGATGATATAAGTCAAAAAATCAGACACTGGTAAGAAAATGACATTCACTACAGATTATATCATGTACATTTCTAGCAGGACATGGAATAAAATTTTTGTCGGGAGTTCTTTAACAACGTGTAAAGCTCATGACACTATTGGGTTAACACTTTAAGCCACCAATGTTGGCGACAGCCAGGTCTGTAGATATACTTTATGGCCAGAGCAAGCATCTATCTGACACCTTCTAACAATAGAATAGAGTATAATGTAACAAGTAAATTAAATCATGCACATGGACACGTAACAGAAATCTGTCTTGGTTATTACAGTACAGGATGAGGTGTTAATTCGATGTTAATTCACATTGTGACTGGTGGAGTGGATTTTACCTCTGTTTTCCATGTCTATACGTCACAAAAAGGGGGCCTCGCCGCTCCCATGTCTTGCATACAATGTACCCGATCCAAGAAACAAAGCTTTGTCTTTTTGACGATTATTATGTTTAAAAATTTTTAAGTTTAAAAGAGGACCTGTCCCCTCTCCTGACATGTCTGGTTTAAATGCATTCCCCATGTAATAACAATTCTAGAGCATTTATTCTTATGGCTCTATGTTGTGCCATTCCTTTATTATTTCTACTAGAAGTTATGAATGAATTTCTAGCAGTCTGCAGTAAGGGTACAGAGGGGAGGTAACCAGTTGGGGGTGTGTACCTGCACAGACTCACTCTATCCAATCAGTGCTGCCGTTTTCAGGCCGTGCAGGTACACACCCCCAACCACCCCTCTGTACCCTTACTGCAGACTGCTAGCAATTCATTCATAACTTCTAGTAGAAATAATAAAGGAATGGCACAACATAAAGCCATAAGATGAGATGTTCCAGGATTGTTATCACATGGGTAATGTATGAAGCTATCAATACAGACATGTCAGGAGAGGGGAAAGGTCCTCATTAACTCATTTGATGACCTAGACTAGAGCAGAAACTGGAGTCTGCATAAAACATTGAATTCCCAGGACGGAGACTCCAAAAATGCTGCAAAACTACAACTCCCAGCTGCGGCTGTCAAGCCATGCAAGGAGTTGTAGTTTTGGCAACAGAGGGAGAGTCATTGGTTGTAGATCACTGTTACTGGCGAACAATACACTTATAAGTAGGAAAAAAAAATCATAAAATACTGTAGAGAAAAAATTATGGGGGAAAAAGGGTTGTCCGGCCACTTAAAAAAAAAAAAAAAAATTATAAAATAAAAAGGCAAAAACACTCAGAGAACAATAATACTCACATCTCCTGCCTGACTGCCCAAAGTTACTGGTGATAAGAAACTGAGCACTCAGCCAATCACTGGTTGTAGCGGGTCACCACTGTGGCCATTGATTGGCTGAACAGTCACATGTCCGTGAAACATTAAAACAGGAGTGACGGGGTATTGGTAATGTGAGTATTATTTGAAAAAATTAAGCACAGCCTTGATTGGTTGCTTTGAAACATGTTTGATACAAGGCCAGAAGACCCTCATACTAGACTAACATCCCTATGAGTAGATAATGTACAAAAATAAAATCTCAGAAAAAAAAAACCTCCTACAATGATTCCATCTTCCCAAATTCTCAAAAAATAAAATAAAACAAAAACACACACAAAAAAAAATAAATTCATAAATGCAGTAGAGACTCCAAAGCAGTACAGGGTAAAAAATGGTGTCATGGTCTGTGTCGACCAATCAGATTGCAGCTTTTATTTTTCAAATGGAGAAAGAAGCTGCGTCCTGATTGGCTGCACTGGGCAATTACTTCCTTTGCGCTGGTTCTTGTGGCATTCCGCACTGTCAGCACACAGTCCCATGGATAACAATAAATGTCGCTGGGTCCGGTACGCTTCATGTAACCAGGAGCTAAAAAACTGCCCTGCAGTTTTTAATAATTAAGGGCCATGCGTCGGTGAGCTAATAGGCCATACCGTCCCCCAGGAGACGCTGGTAATGGCGGTAAGACAGCCATATATTAAAGCCTCTAGACTGTAATATAATATTGTATTACGATCCAGCTCCCGCTCGCACTGACAGGAGAGTAACGCTGTCACACCTAATGGATGTTTAATAGGGAAGGTTATTTGCATAAGGTCACGGAGGCTAATGGGAGAGCCATCTCTGACAAGGTATGAAATGGACTGGGCCGCCAGAACGAGCCATTTATAGAGTGCGGGCGCGAGGAGCGGTCAGGGATCAGCACGTCGAGGAGAAGAGGGGCCTTTATTCTTTTAATGGTCATGTCAGATCTGAACATCTTCTCTATAACTCCACGCATTAATATAGAGGAGCGGCACGGCCGAGAAGATTTTATTCTACTTTTTTTTATTTTTTATTATGCAGTAAAAACTAAAAGCGACTTTTCTCTTATTATAAACCTCAGGGCTGTAGATACATAGAAGTATAGAGGGGCGGGGGAGTAAAAAAGACCCAAAGACCACGAGTTCGGGTAAAAGGCAATAAACACATCAAAGGGAGATGATATAAGTCCGTATATTACGCCAGGCTGCCTCCTTATACTGTAAAGTCTCAAGAAAATCTAATCTACTGGCTGCCATATTTCACATCCCCGCAGATTATAACCTGCTGTAGTGATATCCGGGACAAGGTTATTTTGGGAGGCATGTGGTGCACTACACAAACCATGGCGGAAGGACAGATGTTGCTTTATGGAAAAGCCTTGTATACAGGGCACCCAACAAAGCATGGTGGCGTGGAGGCCGTAAGACACTCTACTAGGGAGGAAACGGGTCCTCAATCTGCCCATAAACATAAGATGATATCGTGAGGTGATATCACTTATCGTAAATGGTGGATCCTGTCTTATCTATGTATAGAAGTGTTACTTGTCATTGTAATTCTGCCTGTGGTGATGAGGATAATGGATACTGAAAAGTTACCTATTATAAGGCCAAGTGGGCAGTGCGGAAATTGCAGGATTATATACATTTTTTTAGCAGTGACATGGGAAAAAAAAACCTCATCAAAAAATTCTAAAAACATATGTTTAACATGATTTAGTGATTTAAATAATGGGTCAATTTCTGATGAAACATTCCCTTTAACCACCTAACTGTTTTGCGCGAGTCCAGCTCGGGCAGTGTGAAAAGTAGCTAACTGGAGGGGGGAGGGCTGCTTTAGATGGTGATATCTACTCAATGGTAGCAGTTAAATACATACAACCAGTCTAGTCTGAAAGCTGACAGCCCAGGCTTTCATACAAGAACAAAATGACAGTGATTTATCCAAGAAACAGAGACACTTATTTTGGTATTGTCTGAAAGCTTGGAATGTCTGCTTTCAAATGAGATCAGTTGCATGTTTCTAGCCACCAGGAGGTAGTAGCATCTAAAGCAGCCCTCCCCCCTCCAGGTAGCTACTTTTCCCACTGCTGGAGCTCCATTATGGCAAAATAGTTTGGGGGTTAAAAGGAATCTGTTACCACATACCTTGATATCCCACCAAATTAATTGTTAAGTGTGCGCTGGTCCCCTAGGTAAAATGCTCTTTCTCCCATGAGATTCTTCGCTGCATACAAATTTACAGCTTGGTGCAATGAGAACATCACCATTGCACCTTGTTGCACTGTAAGCCATACTCCTTATTCCTGGCAGCCCAGCCCCCTCCTGAGGGACAGGGCTAGGCAGCGATGTAGTCTTGCTACGCATGCGGGCAGTACATCCCTGCTGCTTGCCATGGCTGAAGTCATCTCTACTTGGGTGTGCCGTCGCTACGGGAAACAGTAAGCAGCAGGGTTGCACTGAGTGTGCGCGGAATACGGAAGCAACAGCGCCCGTGCGGTAACACAGGGCCAGGCGGGACTACATCAAGTGCCTGGCCCTGTCACTAAAAATTGCAGGGGCGGCCAGAAGTAAGAAATGCGACTTACAGTGCCACAAGGTGCAACGGTGAAGCCCTTGTTGCACCGAGCTGTAAAGTTGTATATGATAAAAAGCTAAATTCCTCCAGAATGCGACCAAGAACGTGGATGGGAAAAAGAACATTTTACTAACGGGACCAGCGCGCACACATCACGATGTTTGGTGGGATATCATATCCCTTGTAGTCCCTTACTGCACAGCACTTTGCTTCACCATTTTTGGAGTAATGTCCCTTTAAAGGCATTTTGCCCATAAATCATCAGTATTATTTGTGCAGCTAATGGGTGTCCAGACTTTAATTACTGCAGTAACGAGGCGGATTCCCTGACTCTAGCAATACTGAAGTGGAAAAGTGCTCTGAAAGTTTAGCTAGTTTATTTCTGCAGAACGCTCTCCGGCACACCGGGGGAGGCTTGTCACTGCCGCACTGTATTCACGTCCATCAAACCATTAGCTTCAATCATTTATCGTGGGGCTCTCATTTAATCAGTGCCGGCTGATTTACTGGTCCTGTGGTAATGGTCGGATACAAAAGGTCCAGTACAAATGACTTCTGCGCGGAGTAACACGGCCACATCTCATGTATATAGCGCATTCATCATCCTGCAGCCGGCACCGCGGCGTCCATCACTGTCATGCGATACAGACACAGAGCTTTACAGAGCCCAAAACAAACCCGGGGAGCATTGATTAATTAATCCCCGGAGAGAAAACTTTATAAAACCAGAACCTTGTCCTTGCTGTCAGCGCAGACGAGCGCCTTTCCCTCGTCGTTTCTGAAGGTAGATGCATTTGGATACCCTATTAATATTTTATAGGACCTGGGGCCTGTTGCTTCTCCTGACGTGTGTTTTAGTCACTATTTGCATTCCCCATCATAGAAATCCGGAGCATCTTTTGTTATCAAGTTGCATTGTGCCATGCCTCTGTTATACTTCCGAGAAATGCATTTATGAATAGATTGAAAACTGAGTGTAACTAGTTCGGGTAGGTCCCTGCAGAGTCTGACTCTGTTCAATCAACGCTCACAATGTAGGGGCATGGCCCTTCGACAAGAGGAATGGTGATGTTAATTTATACATTAAATTCTAAGAGGAGTAACAGAGAAGCAGCACAACACAGAGTTCTAAGAAAAGATGCTACAAAATTGTTACTTAGTCGGGTTGTGCAATGCTACAATACTGATGACCTATCCTTGGGGTAGGTATCAATATCAGACTGGCAGGGGTCCGACTCCTATTCAAGTGAATGGGGAGAAGCAGTTGTAATTACACTGCACGGCTGCTACAAGATGGACAGTGTGCAGTTTAAAAGTGACAAGGGCGCAGCGCTCAAATAAGTGCAGCGTCCCCTTCAAGCAGCTGATGAGTGGGGGTACAGGAGTCAGACCCCCACTATTCTGATACAGATGACCTATCCTGAGGATCGACCATCAATATCATAGCACAGCCCCTTTAATACTGAATACAAGTATGTACTAAAATAGACATGCCGGGAATAGGACAGATCCTCTTTAACAGATTCAGGCCCAGGCAGTGGCGTACATATAGAAGTAAGGGCCCCATAGCAAGGATCACACCAGGCCCCCACACAGGACAGAAGGGTTTCCGTCCAAACCACTTTCAATGACCCTTGGGACATTTTACCACTGCCTTATTTGCTAAAAGTTGTTCCTTTAGAGGGTAGAGTCCTGACCAAGTTTTCCCCTCCAGTAGAAGAGGCGATGATCCCAACTAAGACTGGGCCCCCTCTTGCCCTGGGCCCCATAGCAGTTGCCTGGTCTGCCGCTGTGGTAGTTACGTCCCTGGGCCCAGGGCATTTAGAGCCCTTAGTATTAGACATGGTTTAGTTTAGACACTACTTTTAGTACATGTATTTTATTTTTTTTACTTTTTCATTACTTTATTTTCTTATTTTATGCTGGTAATTTTGAAAAAAAGGATAAAATGCTTTTTAACAATCTTGTTCCATTTTTTGGCTTCTCATTTGCGCTCATCATACCTAGCAGCAGCATCCTGGCGATCATGATCAGTCACGTCACCACTAGGCGGCACTGGCGCCTCTGTACACAGTACTCATTGAGCGCGGTGTACCTGAAAACAGAAGCTGTGGCAACTGCTTCTGTCTCCTCTCCATGGTCCCCAGCACTCTCTGACTACCCCGATCGCACAGCCTTTTGCATTCTGCAGCAGACTGCAGTCAGTCTAATCCCGTGCATTCATTTTACATGCCTTGCAAATTGGTCAGCGGCTCTACTTTAGGGAATTGCTCAACCAATAAATTAACTGCAAATGGAAAGATCAAGGATTTATTAGTAGAGCCAATATTTCCAGAGGGGAAAACTAAAATCCATTATCTTCCACTTTTAGCCTCAGAATGGAGAGCCCCTAAGGTCACCCATGTACTTACATTTTTCATCGGAGGATGTAAAAAAAACAAACAAAAAAACAAACAAAAAAAAAACAAAAAAAAAAACAAACAAAAAAACTTGCACCCACCTGAGCCGGTACGGTAAACCGCAGTCTGTGATCCTTGGCGCAGCTCAATGGTTCCGTGGTTGGCGTTCCGATAGACTGGACTGTAGTAGGTTCTCCCCTCGTATATAGGGGTAATCTGCAGGTCGGGGGATACAGCAGAACGCAGGTCCTGGCCTAACTGGCTATGCTGACTTGCATAAGAGCTTCTTAAACCTAAAGGCGATAAGAAAACCAGGGATTAGAAATGGTTCCCAAAAGAAGTTGTGTGAGAACAGATGAAAATAATTTATCTCCCAGATGGAACAATGCGTGAAGTCACGGAGGAGCGAGGATGAACCGTCCAGATGGTACGGGAGGAACTCTAACCCCAGCCAGGCACATCAGAGTCTAGGAATGATTACAGCAATGGAGGCCCCATCTAGAACACATCATTCTGCTTTATTCGTGAAGCTTTAGTAAACCACAGATACAAATCCGTGACTTGTCATCACGTTCTATGTCATCAGAGCGGATATTTTGTGGCACGGTCGCTGAATGTCTGCTGTGATTTACAGTGTAGCACAGCGGCGACCATTCTGCTGCCATCAGTCTTCCAGACTGTGTCTGTCCCGAGTCCCAGGATGGAAAAGCTCCATGTAAATAATGCCATTGTGATCGGGACATCCACACAGGAAAGAGCCAAATTTACATCCAAGCAGGAGAAATAAAAGGACAAAAAAAAAATAGATTTACAAAATTTCCATATATTCACCTATTTTAAAATTTTTTAAAGGTAAATGTGATCATCCTCACACTATGCAATAACTGTCAGCTCTTCATTTCCAGGGTGCAGCGCTCTGTGCGGTATGACTCTGTGAGAGAGCCGAGGGGCACCCAGCAGTATCAAAACTGGAGCGGGAGGGGTGGGAATCCAGGAGATAAGTATTTTTTGCATGGAAAATCCCTTTGAAAAGGCTCTAATCATAACGCCATACAGCTGCGCAGGCTGCACCAAAAACAGCACCCACTATATTCTCTTAAAGGGCATCTGTCAGCAGATTTGTACCTATGACACTGGCTGACCTGTTAAATGTGCACTTGGCAGCTGAAGACATCTGTGTTGGTCCCATGTTCATATGTGTCCGCATTACTGAGAAAAATAAAGTTTTAAAATATGCAAATGAGCCTCTAGGAGCAAATGGGGCGTTACCATTACTCCTGGAGGAACCGCTCTATGCACGTGCCACGCCCTATGCACTTTGACAGCACCAGGCAGTGAGAACATCATCTCACCTGCCTGGCCCTGTCAATCTAAATGGAGAGGCCTCTTCCACATGTCTGTGATAATATCCGTGACCAGATGGTCATTGGTTCATTTGTGAAGATGTCTGAAGGATCCCTATTTGGTCCATGTGTTAGTTTTTTCCATCCATGTATCATCCATATTCTCTGTACACTGCTAGGCTAAAAACTGGTTTCCAGAGCATCTTCTATAACTGAGCCATCTGTGTTGTGTCAGAGACTTCACCCACAGACTTCAATGGGCATCACGGATTGAAGTAGTGCATGTCTCCATGGTTTTATCGTCAGTGGAAAATCACTGATGTGTAAATAAACACATTAAAATCAACGGGTACGTGCGCTGTCCATGGAAAACACAGACAACAAACGTCCATCATTCACAGACGAGTGCAGTCATTTGGGTTTTGACACGGACCTTACACTACACTGGTCTGTTTTGCGACAGAACGCGTCTAATCTATTCAATGGGTCTGTGATAACCATGGGCAGCACACGGATGCCACCCGTCAGTGGTCCACGTGTCACTAATCCACTGGATAGAAAACAGACGCAACCACATGAAAGAACACGGAGGCATGTCCTGAGCTCACACCTATGTGGATGCAAACAGTCACATGTGAAAAAGGCCTAAACGCGCTACAGCCTATTACAGAGTCCGTTATACTGGATTACAGATCAGCGGCTTTAAGGAATAAATTAGAACGTCAGGTTGAATTAAAAACTGTCAGCAAAACACATGTAGACGTCACGCCTTCCCTAAATCATTGCCGGCACTATGTATTATTAGAGCTTCTTAAGATCTCCGAGATAAGGCGGCGGGGGAAGATGCGGTGACAAAACATAATTATAAGCTCTTCTTCTTTTCTAAACATGGCATTAAGATTATTAATGTACGACATCTGTCCTAGGTGTATCGGCGGCGTGGATGTGCGCGCATGGTTTCCGTGTTTAAACACCTATTCCTGACTACGGCAGAAGCCAAATCGTTTCCTCAGCGGAGAAGACTATTCATCTAAAAGCAATTACACGGAAAAATAGCAAATGGAGATTGGCCAATTTGTTATTGATAATTGCCGTTCCCACCTGGCATGATTTTTCTGATCTGAATTTCAAGATAATTGTTTCATCTAAAAGGCTCTCTATGATACGGAAATACTGTACTTTTTTTTTTTTTTTTTTGCCCCAGGCACAAAAGCGGAAGGTCTCGCTGAATGCTGAATGACATCTTGAAGGAAAGCTCAGACTCCTAATCACCAAGGTTCCTTCACGTTCAGAAAGTCGTTACTCAGCGAGAAAGACAGAAAATGAAAGAAAATGGCCCGTGTGCGTCTCTTCAAATCATCTGCCGGCACACACTTGTCATTACGCTCCGTAATTACTACAATGAGAGGACTTCTGCAAAAGATCTATGCATTCATTTGGGCTACGACCTGAGCGATGCAAGCTTCTCCACAAAAACAGCAGCGAAAATGGTATAAATACGTCATGGCCAACCGAAAAAGTCCAGGAGTAAGAGATGGGTTATTACAGACCGACGCATGGGACGGTAAAAGGTTTGTCTAAAAGGGAGTCGGATCTTAGAGAGGTTGTCCCGGATTAGAAAAACATGTCCGGAAACAGCGCCACACCTGTCCATGGGATTTGTGTTGGTTTTGCAGCTTTACCGTAGCCATTTAAATCGCAGACACAACCCCTGCACACGTGTGAACAAAGCAGCCATATTTTTCAAATCGTAGACAACCCCTTTAACCCCCAGTTGTGCAGAGTGGAGCTCCAGCAGTGGGAAAAGTAGCTAACTGGAGGGGAGAGGGCTGCTACCTCCTGAATGGTAACAATGCAACTGATCTTGTTTGAAAGCAGACATTCCAAGCTTTCGGACAATAACAAAATGACAGCAATATGTTCTGGACAGAGGAAGATATCACTGATAGAAACCGGGATACTGTGAATGCAGCTGAAAATGAAAGTAACAGCAGGTTTCACCCGCGATTATTCCCAACTTTATTTCTTGTAAATTCTGTTTATTTTAAATATATGCAAACAGCCAATATCACAATAAATCCAACTGTAGTTGAGTGAAAGCACTCAAATTGAAGGATAATATAAAAATGTGATAGAATTCCCAACTTGATTTCTCACAGTGATTTCTCCTCTGTTGCTTGGACTTTAGCTGTCATTTCGGTCTTGTATGAAAGCCTGGACTGTCAGCTTTCAGACAAGACCAGCTGCTACCATTGAGTAGATATCACCATCTAAAGCGGCCCTCCCCCATCCAGTTAAGCTACTTTTCACATTGCCCGAGCTGGACTCGGGCAAAAAAGTTAGGCGGTTAAAGGGTAACTTCTAGACTAGAAAAAGCCACTAGCAAAACAGATGGTATGATACTTTAAGAGGTATTCCATTCTGGTACTTTTGTGGCAAATCATAAATGTCTGATAGAAGCAAGTCCTAAAGTTAATAGAGACCACGACACCTATGAGTGGTCCTGCTTCACCGTTCACCACTATGGGACTTCTGAAATAGCTGACTGCTGGCATAGCGACCCCATCATAGTGAGTGGAGGGGTGCTGGTGCTTGGGCAGCTTGATCTCGGTCCCCTCTGTGAATAGCTGAGGGCGCTGGCTTGGCTACTTTGAGACAGCAGTGAATGGAGAGTACGCTATGAGACTGGCCTGTCAGCAATTTATGGCTGCCTTAGAAGCCATACCACCCGATGTGCCAAGTGATCTCCCGCTTTCAGATTTAAACTCATGGAAGGAGTTGAGAATGCCAATGAGGGAGGTATACTGAAAGGGGTTATATTCAACCCCAACAATGCCTCCCTTGCACCTCATACAGGTTATACTTACTCTGCTCCCGCATCGCTCCTGATGCCAGGCATCTCCCTCTTGCGTGGATCAAAACATACGGCGATGGGGGTCGGGGGCTTTTAGCCAATAGCATTGTCCCCATTGAGGCCTGCTGTTGGCTGCCCCCGTAGCCGAATATTTTGATCTACGTGACATGGAGATGTAGCATTGACTGTGCGGGTATCAGAAGCGAAGTGGGTGGCAGGTAGCGGCTTAAAGGCTATGTACACCTTTGGGGGCATTTTTTTTTATTATTGCATTACACTTATTTTGACCTAAAATCACTTCTTCAATTGGTCTTTATTAACAATATGGAATCCTTTTTTGTGTACAGAGCTGAGAAGCTGTACTAGCTGCCTGTGGATTATCTCTTTCTCTCTGACCTTATAAACACTCATTAAAGCTCAATCCTTTCCTTACTGATAAGAATGTGGCTTCAATAAGTGTTTATGACCTCTCAGTAGTTTACAGATAAGGGTAATTAGGCACAAAGTGAACGTACCAGTCACCCAGCTAGACAAACAGTTAACCCTTTGTGACTAAACTGCTCAATATTTTTAATAAAGACCAATTGAAAATATGATTTTTAGCCAAAAATAAGTTAAATGCAATCATAAAGAAATTGACTCCAAAGGTGTACATAGCCTTTAAGTATAACCTATATGAGGGACCTGGGCATTATAGGGATTGGATAACCCCTTTAAAGAGTGAACATCATTCAGCTACTTTTCTCAACTGAACACTCATATTTCTCCCATGTGGGATTGAAAGGCTTGTAGGTGGTGCTCGATAACTTCAGTATCCAAAAACGTAACTTTAAAGAGCCCTGTGCCACTTCATTCATTGCAGTTCTTTCATTTACCAGTATAATATGGAAAACATACAAGTTTCCATTTTCACCCACCTGTAAGGCTGTCTGGTCTTGGTGGAACCATTCTTTCATAAATGTCAAACGGCTGACCATATTGGTCAATGTCATGCAAGTTCCTTTGTAATGTTCCCATATGCTGTGGAACCGCAGTCATTCCAGCTCGCTTCGGAGAAGAGGAGGATCCTACAGGAGCTTGGGAGGACGTGCCAACTCTATTTTGGGTTTCACTCAAAGTTAATGGGGAACCAACTCTAGCTGAAGTACCTAATGTTTGGTAGGTTGAGGTCATGCCGTTAGGGTTGGAGTTTTGTCTCGAAGTGAGTGAACCAATCCTTCGAACACCTGTCGGAGAGTTGGACCTCCGTATTGTGTAAGGAGAAGCTGCTCTCTGAGAAGGCAACGTTGTAGAAGAGTACGTGGTGGAAGTGGGAAGCGGTCGTGAATCCGTAATGGATGGGGAGCCATAGCCGCTACCAAGTGACGTTCTCAGGGACCCTCGAGATGGAGAAACTCCAGATCCAATGACATAAGAAGGGGACTGTGATCTTGAGGGAACAGAGCTAACACGCCGAACTGCCCGGTTGGCCGCCATAGGATTTGAAGGCTACAAATATAGGAAAAGAAATCACAGTCAATGGTAGAATTGCATTTAAAACCATAAAAGCTGAGAATTGTTAAGTTCCTGTCTTAATGAGATAAAAGCTGCATAATATGTTTTACTAGTTGGCTTTTATGTTGATTGAAAACTTTGTTCCAGCTTCTCATAAGACCATTCATTTCATTATTTGGCAATCTGAAAGTCAGTATCTCCATAAAAATGAACACTTGTGGCTAACGTGAAAGTAAGTCTCTCTAGGTTAACACATTGCCCACAAAACAACCACTGTGACTGATTACAAGAAAGGTTTGGGCTGTTCAAGAGTCAACTAATTAAAACTCTCATCTCCGACTCCATTATTATTTAATGGTGAAAAACTGGCAATGCTTTTGGGGTGATTTTTTATTGTATTGGCTGCATAATGGGAAAAAACATGATTCCATTTGGGGCTTATTAACGATTTAGTGTCAGTTGTCTTCTGCAGCCTGCATGTATTGTCATACTTTGCAAGCTGCTCAGTCCCATTCAGTGTGAAATCCATCTGATGATCTCTTTGACGGCTCAGTCTATTGTCCCTCTCTCTGCTCTAATGAGCAAGTAGGGTAGGTGCCCTGACATAGTCACACCTTTCTTGCGAAAATCAAGTCAGAAGTGCTTTCTTTTAATTTTATGCAAATAAGATTTTCACTGCACCATCATTCTGTCATAATGCGGCCCAGCGACTCCCCCTCTTGTTTGTTGGACCACCCCTGAGATTTCAAACCCAGTAGAGATGACAAAGAGTAAGTCAGGTGCACAGAGTAGAGTGAAACCACCCATGTGGCACATAAAGACTTATTTACACAGAATTGAAGGGAACCGGTCATCAACTTTATGCAGCCCATACTAACAGCTAACAGTCTTCTACCTAGTTTTCTCCCTTTTCTCTAGGAGAGAACTGCCAATCATCAGAAGATGGGCGAGAGTGCAGGAGATTAGGAATAACCATGACTCTTCTCAGGTAGATATGACTCTTTTCGAGGCGTGGGCTGCAATGATTATGATGCTGGTTCTCTGCAACCACTTTCTTTTAGCTCATAAGTGACACACCGCTGAAATCAGTATTTCTGTCACTATTTTATGCTGCCCTCAGTGAGGTCACCATAAAGTTGATGACAGGTTCCCTTTATAAACAAAAAGAAAAAAAAAGCAATTCTCAGGATTACAGGACTGGAATTTCACAAGAAAGATACGGCTATTTTTGGGGAGCTTGTCCCTACAAGGAGGTGTGCTTACTATGAAACTGATTTTGGAGGTGACAGATGCCCCTTTAAGTTCATTTTAATTGGTTGTAATGATGTCACCCTAGGTTTGCATTCAGGAGAGCAGAGTGAGGGACTACAGACGTATCCACCTAATTTCACACTGAATGGGACTAAGCAGACTGCAATATATGAGACTAAAAAAGGCTGCGGAAGACACAAGGAGATTCTAAATTTTGTAATAAAAACCAACAGCAAATGTATTTTTTTTTATCAGATAATATATGATAAACTATGTTAAAACAACCAATGCAAAACGTGTCCATAGCCTTTAAATTTCAAAAAATAATAGATTGTGAGAGGTTCTTTTTGACAAAAGGGAGAACATGACATTTTAAGTTATTGATCAATGAATGCCACAGAAAAGAAGTACATAGCCCGCCCCTCTGTAGCCAGGACCACCAGTAGTTAAGGGTCCTCTGCTGTGGTGAACCAATATTGACCCCATCCCTGAGAGAATCCCTAAAGGAGTTATCCTATGAACACAGCTCCTGTTCACCTCTCCGATTAAAAGACTATAAGGGAGGTTCTCCCACTCAAGGTCCTCTTTTATAAACTGGACAGCCATTAATTTGAATGCCCCACTATGTAATACTACTTTCTGTCTGCACCCCCATCATCTCTAGATAACGAAGCACCACCGGAGGTTTTGAGAAGTTGGACCCATGGCGATCAACTGGCTTCACAAAATCATTAAAAGCAGCAGCAGCAATCCTAAAGAGGAGTACATAGCAGGTACAAGCTGAATAAAGAGGCTACGTGTGCAATGCAAACAATGATAAAAAAGTCGGAAATTCCTCCAGACGAGCTGCTTCTGTGAGACGAGCAGAACAGAATACATTCAGACACGTACAATAACAAGCTGAAAATACAATAAGACACCGCCGTCTTACCCAAAGCAATTCCAGCAAGATGATAAATCATATCTTTGCTTTGTAATGAGTAAAACATACAAAAACTAATAATCTAACACTATGCTGGATTCTTCACATTACAGAAATTCCCGAGCAAAGGCAGAAAACATCTAATTACAATGCAAAAACAAACATGAGTATATACACAGTCAACACAGACACCTAGCAGCAGAGAAATAGGGAAAAAACAAATACCTGGACCACGGCTTGGCCTTCAGCCCTTGTGGACCTCGCCAGGTGGTTACTGCTAGAGCCTGAGAACGAGTGCTGCTGCCGAAGTTCAGGTTTACCCACATTGTGGTTGTGAAAAGTCCCGGCTTCCTGGTAACCGCTGTCAGAGTACGAGTTCATCTGCGTTGAGCTTCGGGAGTTGCCTAAAGATCCTAAAAAGCAAAAATGTAATAAAGATAAGCTGCGAAGTAAAACCAGAAGAGCCAGTAACCTGCTTGAAAGTAATTCCAGAAATGAAAAACCAGAACAGACCCTCACTTTCATGAAGTGACGTCTGCTCCGGGGAATACATGGTCACAGGTTCTGGGTCAGATCTGATGAGGAAGTGGTTGGGATGAGTAGAGTCAGACAGTCTCTGCTTAGGGGGACCTCCGGATGATGCATCTGAAACCAAAAATAAACCATCAAACTTGTCACATGTAAACAGTGCCGCAATCATTACAGAGAAGAAGGGAAATTCACCGGCAATTCACCTGTCTTAAGACAAGAACGTAATCTTAACAATGACTTGGAGATATTTACGTCCTACACAAATCAATCCTTCCAATTTCAGGCACAGAGTTTATATCGGTACAAAAAATGTACAACTGGATATTCATTGCCACCGGCTTATGGACATTTCAGAAACCAAATATATATTACAAGTAGATCGACTAGATGCAGGGGCGTAACTACCATAGCAGCAGACCATGCGACTGCTATGGGGCCCAGGACAAGAGGGGGCCCAGTCTTAGTTGGGATTATCTCCTCTTCTACTGGAGGTGAAAACTTGGTCAGGCAGTGGAAAAATGGCCCAAGGGTCATTGAAAGGGGTTTAGGCAGAAACCCTTCTGTCCTGTGTGGGGGGCCTGGTTTGATCCTTGCTATGGGGCCCTTACATCTCTATGTACGCTACAGACTAGATGTGTTGGTTCTTTTCCATCTACAGTGTGGTTCCATTTTTAAGGGAAGCCGTGTCACTGCGAGATGACCAGAACAGTGCTGCATGCTGCGCTATTCCTGCCTTTAAAAGCCAGAAACCCTGATGGAACAGCCAAGGTACAGAGCGCATTAGTTAACTCTAACGCAAAGCTACGGCTCCATAGGAGTATATGCCGTCAATGTGCAATAGGAGCAGGTGCAGGAGATGGGACCTATACCAATCTTGAGAACAGGCTATCCTGCACTTCCAGAAATGGACAGGTGGCAGCACATGAATGGCTTTCTCCATTGACTTGTTGTAAAAAGTCAAAAAGTATGTCCTGAAAGAAGAGTCAAAGGTGGAACTCATTGGATAGCAACTGTCCCATTATTTCTAGCATGAAGCAAGTACAAAATATCAGGGGAAGCTCATTAGGCTACAAAGTCAATCATGGAGGTAGTGGTTTGCTGCAGCGGGAATGGCCTACTACCCTAGAACCCGCTTGTCAAATCATGAATTCTGACCTAGACATAGAATATTCTTCAAAGTGGCAAACCAAGACAACCCCCCTTTTTTAAGTTTTAGAACCCATTAATTAAGCATTTGGTAAAATTTAGGTGATGGTACGGCCACTGGGAACAACATTGTTCCTCAGAGATAGGACCTCCAAAGCTCTGTCCTTGGCCGGAAAGCAGGACGTGCAAGCTCTGTCCAATCTCGTGAGCATGGTTCCAGCATTCCCATTAACCTCTATTGGGAAGGACAGTGCATGCTCTACTTAATTTACGGCTTAAAAGAGTAAAAATGTTTGAAAAAAATTCTACGTCGATAGCCAAGATTCGGAGTGGGAAATGAATGAAGTTTAAGACCTTTGTTTCAATGGATCATTTTTGGTAAATTAGTAATGGGTTAACATAGTACTCCAGTTGGCACAAGGCCAAAGCCGACATCCTCTTCGACCAGCCCAGTTCTCCAATAATAGTACAAAGTGTTTAAATGACTAGCAAGCCTTCCGCTGACCTAAAGTCGACCATCTTGTGCGAAAACCACTTATATGCCTCTTATCATAAAAACAAACAGTCTAAGAGAGTCCATCCAGTCTGACAGAACACAAAGAGCCACTTGTAACGGGGACATGTTTATGTGCCATATTTCCTGGTGTAAACCAGCCACAAAATAAAACCACTCTTCAGTGATTGTGCAAAATAATACACGTAATAAATCCTAACAAAAAATGAACTCCAAAAACGGAACCCTTTAATTCCACGGAGGTCAGATTATGATTTGTAGACTCCTCTATTCTCAAGGGAGATAAGCCACTGCCAAAGGTGTCTGACAGGGACTTACTTTCCTTCATCCACTGAGAACGTCCGACAAATGTGCAAATGTATAGGGCCTGTATAGGTACTTTTACGCTTTGAAAAACGTCTCATGCGTATCAATACGCAGGAGACTTTTCCTGCACTTGCTAAGTGCACTGTGAACGGCATGGTTTCTTCTCAAAGAATATTTGGTAGCCTCCAAAGTAAGGGGAGGTTATAGGGCTCTGTGGGGATACTGTATACCGAGCCTTTCATCTTTAGCTTGTTTCTTAAGATGGTACTGTTATGAGGGCACTGTCAACGTTATGCAGCACAGTAAAGCCAACATTGCAGCTGACCCTGTTATAGGGGCAGTGCCACTGGCTTTGCTATAGGTGAATTGTTTTGGAAACACTGCATCTGACTCTGTGGTGGGAGCACTGTGGATGGCTCTGTTATGGGGGCACTGCATATGGAAGCTTTATAATGAGGCAACTGGAAGCCCTGTGTAGGGCTCCGTTATGGAAGCACTGTGTAGGGCTCCGTTATGGAAGCACTGTGTAGGGCTCCGTTATGGAAGCACTGTGTAGGGCTCCGTTATGGAAGCACTGTGTAGGGCTCCGTTATGGAAGCACTGTGTAGGGCTCCGTTATGGAAGCACTGTGTAGGGCTCCGTTATGGAAGCACTGTGTAGGGCTCCGTTATGGAAGCACTGTGTAGGGCTCCCTTATGGAAGCACTGTTATGGAAGCACTGTGTATGGCTCAGTTATGGAAGCACTGTGTATGGCTCTGTTATTGGTCACTTTTATGAAAGTCCTGTGCATGGCTCTGTTATGGCGGAACTTTTATAATAGCACTGTGCATGGCTCTGTTATGGCGGAACTTTTATAATAGCACTGTGTATGGGTCTGTTATGGCGGAACTTTTTTAATAGCACTGTGTATGGGTCTGTTATAGGGCACTGTCCATGGCTGTTATAGGGCACTGTTATGGAAGCACTGTGTATGGCTCTGTTATAGCGGCACTATTATAGAAGCCCTGTGTATGGCTCTGTTATACTGGCACTGTGTATGGAAGTACTGTGTATGGCTACGCTATGTGGCACTGTTATGGAAGCACTGTGTATGGCTCCGTTATGTGGCACTGTTATGGAAGCACTGTGTATGGCTCTGTTATGTGGCACTGTTAAAGAAACACTGTGTATGGCTCGGTTATGTGGCACTGTTAAGGAAGCACTGTGTATGGCTCTGTTTTGGTGGCTCTATGTATGGAAGTACTGTGTATGGCTCTGTTATAGCGGCATTATTAAAGCCCTGTGTATGGCTCTGTTATAGCGGCACTGTTATGGAAGCCCCATGTATGGCTCTGTTGTGGTGGCAGTGGTCTTAAGTTTAGATTATCATGTTGGATAAATTTAAAGTTGTCTAAATTCGCTATTTGAGCATGGAAGACAGTTCTAGAGTAGACTAGTAATGGGTTCCCTGCATTAAATGGCACCTCCTAATGTGTGCCTATGTATTATTTATTTGACTTACTGCAACTTTTGTTTCCTACGCCACCTGAAAAAATGTAGTGCGACCTCTGGGGAGGTGGGTTAGCTATCTAAGGCTGATAGCTATGGATAGTGTTTGGTCACCTTACAACTTCATTTACCCTCTGGCGGCACTACAGGGAAATTTAAAAACAGTTGCTGGCAGATCCATCATGCGGTAAAGCTGATCATCGTCGGGTCACAGCTTATTATAGGGCATCCATTCTAATAGAAAGGGAGTGTTTGAGGTGGACAACCCCTTTGTCATAAGGAAATACCTAATTCCCCATACTGCAGTAAAACACCTCATAACTTCCCTACTCCTCCTATAATTCAAATGGACTAAATAATGGAGAAGACACTTATGTAAGGATCACCGCCCTGTGGTCTGCAATTATTTGCCCAACCTGTACCGATCCATGTCAAAGTACTAATATCCCAGAAGAAATCAGTGCCTTGTTGTGAACTAGCATACTGTTTTACTTCATCCGCTTATTTTGAGGAGTTAGTGAAGCACAAAAAATACACGGCTGCTTCAAAATTTAGATCACACCCATGGGCCGAGTCAGTTATTGTAGCTCTGCTCCTCTGCGGTTAAACTGTAATACTAGACACCACCTATGGATAGGTGAGGTGCTGTTTTTAGAAAAAAGCTTTTCTAATTCCAAGCAGCCCCTTTAAGGCAGCAACTGGTCGAAGACAAAAAAAAAATGTCCTGTTTACAAAAATCTACACGTAACTAACGATCGTGAGAAGTAATCTAAATTCCTCATAATTCTAATTAAGCGCGTGACAGCCGACACTTCGAAACGTGCGCACGACAGGCATCCTTCAATCTGGGAGCCGCACGGAGTGAAAATGTCACAAGAATGATCATAGATGCCGCATAAGCAGCTGTGACGCCTGAACGAATAAATAAGGTGATGGCGGCCGCCCGCATCTTATCAGGATCATTTCTTTAAATGAACTCGTTCCGCGGGACGCCAAGAACCCATTCAGATGATTTAATTTTAGGTCTGTCGCTGGATGCCTTCAAGTGCTATGCAAATATTTTGGGCATGGTGAATGCATTATAGCGGCTGATACAGTTGTGATGACTCCGTACAGTCACCTTACAGAGAGATCGGAATGGCACTAATCCTGCACTCCAGGCTGTTTGAGCCTTGTTGACATGCTATAAAAAAAAAAAAATATATCAAAAAGCACTTCACGATGCGGGGAAAAAAATTATTTCAAAAGCAACTGCTGCAAACTGACGGTTGCTGATAATTGTGCGGCGTGAAGAGACGAGCTGAGAGGCTTGTGCTGTCAAACTCGCCTTTAGTTCCGGCAGCTGAAAGAACACCGGTAATGGCTGATCAGCTGTGATAACAGAAGGAACTGTCCAGAAAAACAGACATAAATGCCCATTTTATATCAATAAGATTAAACTGTAAAACACAGCAAGGCCTCGAGAAAACGTATGTACGTGGCTCCCACCCTGCACATATACCAGGGGTTTTCCCACAATATCTACCAATGGCCTATTTACACTTCCCCAGTGACTGTAGATCCCGCTAGGTTTTATAAAGGGCCAGTGTGGCCCATTGGAGCCTTATTAAAGGTCCGCACAACCACTCCATCATCTAAAGGATGTGCATAGAATGGTGTTATACATTGGTTTAGGGTGCTTTCACACGTTGTGGATTTTGATGCAGAAATTTCTGCAATTGAAAACCAGTTCAGTTCACCTACATGGGGCTTGCCGAAATCCATGTGCTTCCCGCCCCATTCAAATTTCTGATACAAAATCCACAGCGTGTGAAGGCATGTTTTGATCCCAAATTAGAAGTGGATACTTCTCATTCCTTTCCAACCCTTTTCTATCTTGTATGAAAAATGGACCAAAAATTGCAGCTTTACATACCCCCCACAAAAAAGAAAAACAAAAAAAACAACACAGTATTTGTCACTATATATATATATATATATATTTTTTTTTTTTTATGCAGCATTTCTTTTCTCGGATATTACATGTTGGTCAAAAGGAAATTATAAAATGCATAACAAACACTGGGGCAGATGTGATAGTCTTGAAGATGTTTAAACTTAAGGCCATATTACACCAGAAGATAATTCGTATGAAGGCTCGTTAGAGATGATCCGACAGTGTAATACTGCAGCTGATTACTCGATGAACGAGCAAACACTTGTTCATCAGGTAATTGGAATATTTTAACAGGTTTAAAAATCTTCGTTTGAGGGCCGTAGATCGTGCCGTGTAATCATTATCTGCTCCCAGCAAACAGTACATCAGTATGGGGATGAGTGATGCCATTAGCCATTGCTTGTCCCTATACTGAGGAGGAGATTGCTGCATGTAATAGCAGTGGTCTCCTCCTCTAGCGAGCAGGCCATTGATGGGAGGGATCCCCCCATCAGCTCTATCTGACCGTGTAATAGCAGTAGTCTCCTCCACTAGCGAGCAGGCGATTTCCAGGAAGGAACACTTCCCTCACAACAATAGCCTGCTGAATCTTCACATGTAATATAATTTTTTTGACCGTCTGTCTAGACCTGCACCAGATATATCACAGGAGCTCAGGCTGGAGGAGTAATCTGACTTTACTCAGTTTTTTTTTTTCCTTTTACAAGCAACCTCTCCCCCCACAACCCCCTCCCCCAAGGGATTGTACTTCTTCCAAAAACAGCACCAAAAATCTTTCTAAAAAGGTGAGTGGATTGGCTCAATTTGGAGCATCTAGGGTTTCTACACTTTCCCAACATGCTCTGCAAGCGGTGGACCTTAGAGGGAAGGGACAGGCCTAAGATGCACTATTTTGCACAAAGATTGGCACCACAATTCTAGCATGAAAATCTGTCCCAAAGCTAGCCAAAAATAGTTTATATAAAGTTAGACAAAACTGTCAAGCCTGCTTCAAAACCATGCAGCCAATCATATGGATCAGACCAGACTGAACTGGCATTTGAGGGATGCTAAGAACAAAATCGGCCCAAAAATTTTTAAATGGTTCCCATAAAATTTGTGGGGTACCTGGTAAACCCTTCACTCCACTTCTGCTGTTTCTGCCCTCCCCACCAGTGTTTGTTTACAGAGCTTCACCGTTGACATTGCATCAACATGTGAATTCTGTAGCCAATCACGGGCCTCCAAGCTACACTGTTGAAGCCAATGATTGGCTGCAGCAGTTGTGCTGTCAATGTGATTTCAGCACAGCAGCCCTGTAAACAAATCTGATTATTTTGGTATTTTATGCCAGTCCACTTTTTCTTAATACCAGGCAACCGCTTTTAAATGCAGGAATAAAACTGCAAAATTCACACCACACCAAAATGTGTACATGAAAAAAAAAAAAAAAAAAGCTAAAACAAAAACTGTCAGTTTTAATAAATACCCCGCTGCATCTTTCACATATTTTGAGGATAAAAAAAGCCCGGAAAGTAAATCTTGCTTTGAAAAATTAAAAGTGAAAAAAAGAGGTTTATTCTTCTAAAGAAAATAAATATTTGGAATTTTGACAGCGTTAAAATGAACCCGGTGTGAGTCAGCGGCAGACGCCGCCTCTGTCGCGCACTGGGAGATCAAGCTCGCACATCAATCAAACCCGCTATTTAAACTGCCGGCAGCCGACAGTGAGCGGCCTCCTTCACGGCACCAGCTAAATCACAAGACTATATTAAAAATACAGCTCTCTTTTGAAGTTTGCCAGCTCTTCCGCATAAAGGAAGAGAAGACTGGTAGCTAAGGCAATCTTCAGACGCCAAAGCCTCACCTTCGCAGGATCTTAGCAACCGCCTCCTACAGTCAGAAGAGCTGGCTGGCTTCATATGAGAAGATGTAGTTTAAAGGGGTTGTCTCACCTCCAACATTGGTGGCATATCCCTATAACATATCACCAATGTCAGATAGGTGCAGGTCTTGGAGGTGGGACCCAGACCTATGTCTAGAAAGGAGTTCCCAATGTGAACAGGAGCACACTGCGCATGTGCAGCTGCCCTACACTTATTTCTATGGTGGTTCCGAAAATAGCAAGTGTTGGCTTGAATATTTCAGGCAGCTCCATAGTAGTGAATGATGTGTTGGCCGTGGTTGCTCGGTGTGCTCTCCATTCATTTCTATGGGTCTTCCAAAAATAGCTAACTATGACGCTTAGCTATTTTCGACACTGCCATAGAAAAGTATGGAGAGCATGTGCTGTGAACTCCGTTCACTTTGGGAGCTGTGGTCCAGAGGAGGGACCTGCACCATCTTAGTGATATGCCACCAATGTTAGAGGTGAGACAACCCCTTTAAGTGTATGTTGACAAGTGGTGGAAAATCTTCAGTGGATTTGCAGGAGGAAAATCCACAGTGTATTACAGAACCAGCAAAGGGGATGAAAACTGACAAAAGATAATCCACACGCTGCAACATAAATTGACCTTCGGTGCAGATTTTGAATTCGCGGCATACCTGTCCATGCTGTGGATTTTCAATGTGGACTTCACCCTCTGCAAATCATGGGGTAAAATCTGCGGCTAATCCGTAGCAAAATCTGCAACAACTGTATGTGCGGATGTTTTTGCGGTTTCGTGGCAGATTTTGCCGTAGAATCGTGGAAAAATCTACGGTGAAAACTCCACTGTAGAAAATCGCCTCCATGGTGGTAATGCAGGAAAACAAAGTAAGCCCTATAAGACAATGGGGGCATATCCTAGCGATATCCCCCTATTGTCTAAGATGATAATACCCCTTTAAAGATGACCTTTCACCACTCCTGACATGCCTGTTTTAATAGCTTCATGCATTCCCCATGTAATAACAATTCTGGAACATCTATCCTTATGTCTGTATGTTGTGCCATTCCTTTATTATTTGCACTAGAAGTTATGAATGAGTTGCTATTTGCCTTCAGTAAAGGAACAGAAGGGAGGTGACCAGTTGGGGGTGTGTACCTGTATAGACTGAACATGGCAGCACTGATTGGCTACAGTCAGTCTGTGCAGGTACACCCCCCCAACTGGTCACCACCCCTCTGTACCTTTACTGAAGACAAATAGCAATTCATTCATAACTTCTAGTGCAAATAATAAAGGAATGGCACAACATATAGACATAAGAATAGATGCTCCAGAATTGTTATTACATGGGGAATGCATGAAGCTATTAAAACAGGCATGTCAGGAGTGGTGAAAGGTCATCTTTAAATTTCTTTCAGAAGGTAAATGATAACAGTAATATGACAAGTATATCAGAGTACACAGTAAATTCCAACAAATAAGACCTTTCAGTATCAGTTCCATGAGAAAGTACAGATCACTCTGCAGAGGAAGTGATGAAATCTGGACATCACCGCCATTCTCAAATTACTGAAGAACATCTACATTGAATATTTTTTTCTGTTAATATCCAACCAGCAATCATCAAAAAGCAATGCCACCCGCATAGTATTCGCCCATATAGAGTTCGCAGTTTCTTAGTTTCTGTTTTAAATTTTAATTTTGCCCCGTTTTAGGGTCTTGAAATTGATCATTATGCAAGGTGCTGTATACATAGAGGACTTCTCCTAGGAGAGCTCCCTAGCCGTCCACTCTTGTCTCTGTAGGGGGGTTGTTAAAGGGAAGTAAACTCTTCCATAAAATGGCTGACTTGATTTCTTTCAAAACAGTCAACAGCTAAAACTTGTAGAAAATCTGTGTACGTTGTGCTATCGTTGTCCTATGTTATTGCTCAAACCCCCCTTTATAGGGTTTATAAGATGTAGCGGGGCATGCATCAGCAGAATTAAACCTAGACTGGATAGAAATGTATTAAGAAATTAAAGGAGTTTTCTGAGAATTTTTAACTATCAGACTCTGATCGTGGGGGTCCAACACCTGGGACCCCCGCTGATCAGCTGTTTGTTAAGACCGTAGCACCGCGGCCTTCTCTCTGCTCACCAAGCACAGCGCCGTACATTGTACAGTGGCTATGCTTTGTATCGTAGCTCTGCCCCATTCACTTCAATGGGGTTGAGCTGCGCCTAGTCCATGTGACCGTGACTTAGGCGCTACTGTGAGCGCCGGTGACTTATGAAACAGCTGATCGGCGGGGGTCTCGGGTGTTGGACCCCGGCCACCGATCAGATACTGACCAAAAAATCTCAGAAAACTCAATTTCAAAAGGTTCTTCTGGTTCTAGATCCTTTAATTTCAGGGACAAATCACGAGAGGAATCCAAAGTTAGGAAACTGATGTTATGTGGACAAGCAGCACAGAACACTAGTCATTATAATCCCGAGCACACGTACTGAACACATCGCATCAGACGGACTGCTTAATTACTTCCTAGACCCTTGCAGTAGGCCGTCTCTTCTTTATCCTCTAAGCTGCATCATAAATGGAGGTAAAGAACTTTCAGACATTACGGGATTAACGTTTCCATACCTGCTGATCTCCAAGGAAATGATTTCTCAGTAGAGCTGAAACAAAAAAAAAAAAAGACTTAATGAACAGTCAAACCTCTATGTGAGCATTGCAGGCATAACTATTGTAGGCAACAGGAGATTAAAAAGTAACTAATACAAGGGGTCGTCCCATAAAAAATGTTCTACATTTTTCAAAGCAGCACCTGGATCTGAATACTTTTGTAATTGCATGTAATAAAAATGCATTATATCCACTGAGGTATTCAATAAAGTGTATCTGTATAGCGCCACCTGCTGTTTGTTCTTTTCCTTATTTCTCTGTCCACCTCAGTAACATAGCTAAGGTGGACGCACATGCTCAGTTCCATCCTTCACCAGCTGGATCTACAGTTAGAAGTTAGAACCGTTTCTGCATTCCGTTCCACAAAATACGGACACCTTCTGAGTGCAATCCGAAATTTTACTCACCCCCATCACTAAAACCTGTCCTATTCTTGTCCGCAATATGGAGAAGAATAGGACAGGTTCTATTGATTGCAGAACGGACACACGGATGTGGTTATCATTACAGATCACATCCGTGCGCGGTCAGGTTTTTTGGGGGACCAGTAGAAAAGAAAGGGTCAGGGTGAAAAAACTGCAGAACTTACACGGATACCAAATATGGTCGTGTGAGTGAGACTTCACAGGTGGAGAGCTGCTTCAGAAAGGACACGTCCCCTGAACGGCCAGCCTATAGTAAATCTAGTAGTGCAGTTGGAGCAATGTATTAGGCGAGCATCATGGTGGCTCAGCACGATATCAGCATGGAGTTGACAAAACCTCCTAATAAAGGGGTTGTCTAGTTTGGACCTCAAACTATGCACAAAAGACAGAGTGGTGCAATTTCTTGGGAAAAAAAAAAAAAAAAAGAAGCACCCTGCCTAAAAATGGTAACTTGAATCCACGTTTCTAAGCATCATGTCATGTGTGCATCCCCTTCTAATTATAACTGGGCAAATGCAGGAAATTTAAAGGGGTTTTCCATGACTATCTAGACTTCTCTATCTGTAATACCCCTGACGTTATAACAATTTAGTTTGCAAATTACGGTAGCTCTCCTCCAGAAGGAAGAAAGCGGTCTCAATATTGCCACCTAGAGGCAGTGACCCAACGTGACTAGGGATTTTAGCTAAACCTGAGTCGCTTCTAAAAGGAAGAGAGACACATTTAGGGCACGACCACAAGGGGTGGAATTTCTATAGCAGATTTTGATGTATTTGTTTAGCAGAAATACTGATGGTTATGTGATATTTTTTCACGCATATGGGATTTCTTACAATCTTATCCACACTGCTGTGATTGTAAAATCTATGGCTGCAAAACTGCAGCTCCTCTGTCTTGTGTGGACTTACACAAAGACCGCTGTGTCAGCAGAGGTACTGTAAGGAGGAGATGACGGAGCCCAATACAGCCGTCAACGGATTTCAAGGCTCTTAAAGGGGTTTTCCAGTACTTAGATATGGATGGCCGATGCTCAGGAATCTATCATCAATAACAGATCTGTGGGGCCCCCACCGATCAGCTGTTTCAGGCCGCCGCTGATACTGGAAACTATATAGCGCTGTATGCTTGAATGGGAAGTGAGCGGAAGCACTCCAGCACAACCACTACAAAGTGGGCGGAACCTACCGCTTCCGGTTCTGTCCATTGCATGGTTTCTGGCACCAGAAGCTGCCGAGTGTTGGAATTCCCACCTATCTGATACAGCTGACCTACCCTGAGGATAGGCATTCAGCATTGGAAGGAGTGGAACACCCCTTTAAAGCTCGGACACTGACTTACAGGGCAGATGCCTATAGGTTGCATTAGAGACAGCTTTCTTTCTTCTGGAAGAGAGCTAATTTGCATAACTTACCCAGGGAGCACCGCCCGAGAACAATCTAAGTTTACATACTGTACTTTAGCCCAGCATGCTTCATTCATTTCTATGCTAGTTCCAAGAACAGTCCAGTAAGAGAGCATGCTGGGAGTTGTAGACTCACCAGAACTGGAGTGCCGGAGGTTGCCGATCCCCGCTTTAGCTTATAATTTACAGATGGGATCTCAGGGGGGCCCTACTGGATTTTTAAATAGGGATAGCAGTGGACGTGATCCGCCTTTAATCCCCTGTTCTGCCAGAGTGGAGCTCCAGAAGTGGGAAAACTAGCTACCTGGAGGGGGGAGGGTTAATTTAGATGCTGATACCTCCTGAATGGTATCAGCTAGAAACAAGCAACTGGTCTTGTTTGAAAGCTGATATTCAAAGCTTTCAGACAATACCAAAATGATATGTTCAGGACAGAGAAAGATATCACTGATAGAAATCGGGATGCTGTGAATGCAGCTGAAAATGAAAGTAAAAACAGGTTTCACTCACGATTATTCCCGACTTGATTTCTCCTCTGTTTCTTGGACTTTAGCTGTCTTTGGATTGTCAGCTTTCAGACAAGACCAGTTGCATGTTTCTAGCTGCTACCATTAAGGAGATATCCCCATGTAGCCCTCCCCCCTCCAGTTAGCTACTTTTCACACTGCCCGAGCTGGACTCGGGCAGAACAGTTAGGTGGTTAAAGGGGTTTTCCAAGATTTTTTAAACTGATGACCTATCCTCTGGATAACGCCTCCTGCACACGACCATATGTATTTGGTGGTCCACAAAACAAAAATACGGATGATGTCCGCGTGCATTTTGCAGGACGGAACAGCTGGCCCCTAATAGAACAGTCCTATCCTTGTCCGTAACGCAGACAATAATAGGACATGTTTTGTTTTTTTTTGCAGAACGGAAATACAGACATATGGAAACGGAATGCACGTGCAGTAGTTTCTGTTTTTTTTTTTTTTTTTTTGCAGACCCATTGAAATGAATGGTTCCGTATGCAATCTGCAAATAAACCCCATAATGGACACGGAAAGAAAATACGCTCGTGTGCATGAGGCCTAAGTCATCAGTATCTGATCAGTGGAGGTACGACATTCAGGACGCCCACCGATCAGCTGTTTGAGAAGGCACCAGCTTTCCTGTGTGAGCACCGTGGCCTTCTCCCTATTCACAAAAGCACAGTGCCACACATAGTATAGTGGCCGTGCTTGGTATTGCAGCTCAGCTCCATTCACTTCAATGGGACTGACCTGTACTTAGGCCCGAGAACGTGAAATCACATGACCTAGCCCAAGCTGCGAGAAGGCTGCGGCACCGCTGCCTTCTCAAATAGATGATCGTCAGGGGTCCTGGGTGTCGGATCCCTACCGATCAGATGCTGATGAACTATCCAGAGGATAGGTTATCTTGGAAAACCCCTTTTATAACAATTTCTATATATTTCACCCATTTGAAGGTGTTATTTTCTTTTTAAATAAAAAAAAATTAAATTTCAGTACTAACTGGTAAAGCTACCCAGTGCACCGACATCTATATGCAGTAGATTGCTAAGGAAGCCCGTTCTTGCACATTTTAAAGGGCCGATACTCTTTATACCGGCAGATGAAAGCCTCCTATTTGCGGTGCAGCTGCACTCGGCACACACAGCGCCCAACAAACGCACAAGCCGTTGAGGTTTAGCCTTTCAACCATTGAGCGACAGAACTGAGGCTCTCAGAGGCTAAATATTTACCCCCCTCCCCATACAAAATGTCGCCAGCTGCAAAGGAATAAAAGATACCGATCCGTCCATAAAAATTCCAGTCACCGAGAAGGTTCCTTGCAGAGATTACACATTAAATCAGGACACAATAGATGTCAGCGCTTGCTGGGCTCGCTCACTGACATTTGGGCTATTCCTCTGTGTGTAAATGACACCTCCGCAGCCGGGCAGACTTCACTACCGATAGGTGGGTGGAGGGAGGAGGACCGCTTTCTTAGAAGATTGTTTTAATGGAATTTTCACAAGCTCCAAAGACGTCAATTGAAACGAGCTGGAATGTATAGGTTTATAGGAGACGACTGGGATCATCGTAAAACCCGTTTTCAACAGATGGAGAATGCGCCATAGACTGCCGACCCTCAATAAACACTACTAAGGCTTCCTTTATTTAAAATGGAATAAGTGATAAAAGAAGGGTCGTGTTATTTGGAAAATCTTCTTGGAGGATATTCCATAGGCTAAAGAGGATTCCCCCAATGTACTGTACACGACAGTGGTATAAGGTCTACCTTGTCTTAGGGTCCGACATGCACATATTTGCTCTGGCATTTATTTAAAGGGGTTGACTCACTTCAGCAAATAGCATTTACTATGTAGAAGTTAATACTAGGCACTTACTAATGTATTGTGATTGTCCATATTGCTTCCTTTGCTGGCTGGATTCATTTTTCCATCACATTATACACTGCTCGTTTCCATAGTTACGACCATCCTTCAATCCAGCAGCGGTGGTAAAGCTTGCTCACTATAGGAAAAAGGAGTAGCCTATGTGTTGTCCCACGGTCCCGGCCACCAGAGACGTCGCCACTTTTTTCCTATAGTGTGCAAGCACGACCACCACTGATGGATTGCAGGGTGATTGTAACCATGGAAACAAGCAGTGTATAATGTGATGGAAAAATGAATCCAACCAGCAAAGGAAGCAATATGGAGAATCACAATACATTAGTAAGTGCGTTGTATTAACTGTCTCTACATAATAAATGCCATTTGCTGAAGTGAGACAACCCCTTTAATTCTTTTTGGCAGCACTGCATAGTGGACAGAGCTGGGTACTGCAGCAATGCTCCTAATGACGTCAATGGAAGCAGTCAACTCTTTGTAGTTCTGGCACCGGAGCCACTGCAGAACAGCTGAATGGCAAGGGTGTAAGACCCCCATGATCAGATATAGATGGCCTATTATGAGGATAGGCCATCAATATATGAGGAGAGGACAACTCCATTAGGGAGGGGATGGTAACAGACTATGTATATACACACAGGTCACCTGGATCTGAATACTTTTGTAACTGCATGTAATTAAAAATTTAGTATAGCTTGTGAGCTATTCAATAAAATGTATCTGTACAGCGCCACCTGCTGTTAGTTCTTCTGCTTATTTTCTGTCCGTGTCACTGAGGCGGTTGCCACCAGCCAGATTTACTGTTGGAAGCTGTGGCAGTTACAGGGAGAGAGCTGCAGCAGAAAGGACACGCCTCCCGAGCTGCCAGACTGAAGATAATTTGGCAGAGCTATGGGGAAATCTCTGGATCCATGTGAGGTACAGGGCTGGATCTAGCTTTGTTAGAAAGGTGTCATGTATTATATAATGTCTGAATTTTAGTTTTTACATCAATCAAGGTATAACCCCTAAATCAATAACATTTTTCAATAGACAATGCTGCAGTCAGGTAACCTTGCTTGCCCCTCATCTTTACTGGCATGGTGTACACTACTGCGATGGAAACGAAGGGCACACACATCTACTGCGGCCTCTTCTATTAAATTACCATGTCCGTGTCACGGATTTTGCAGCTCTCTACCTTTCAGTGCGGCGCAGCATCTAATGTGAGGATTTCGGCTTCAGAGATAGGAGGCATAAGGGAAATAAGAACACTGATTGCATTCCTGCCTCTGTTTTCTTACTTACAGGGGGCACAGAACAGAGGTGACCCCCATTTACTGATAATCGCTAGCCTTCCGCATCAATCCTAGTGACAACACCGCTTAGCTCAGCTGAAGGAGAAGGTGCCGGCCAGACCCTCCCATCCCGGGGAAAGAGGATGGAGAGCCGGCCCTGGTGATTGACCTGCACCACCTCTATATGGATTTTTATATAGAATTTTCATGAAAGTCAATGCTGGTTTTTAAAGGGGAAATATTCACCGTTTTGCACATATTTACTAGTTAATAGCAGAGAGAACTGCTAAAAACCACCAAAAAGGTTTCTACATTTCTACCATAGACTGCAATGGAACCAGGGCCCTCGGTAGGCAAATTAGCAGGGAAAAGCGGAACAGCTGCACAGCAATGCAGATAGAAACTGTGCTTGCTTAAAGGAACACTACCAAAAAATATCAACTAAATTATATAAAAAAAAAAAAATAATTTGGAATTTACAGATTTGCATGATATAACAAATCTATTCGCCCTATAAGACATATCTGCCTATAAGGTTTTGTAGGACCTCAGATCAGACCCCCATGTTTTTGTTTTTTATATGAGGATGTTAAAGGGTTATTCCCATCTTAGACAATGGGGACATATCGCTAGGATATGCCCCTATTGTCTTATAGGTGCGGGTCCCACCGCTGGGACCTGCACCAAATCAAGAACGGAGCGGGGAGCGCTGCACCTGGGGGACCCCGGGTTTCCCAGGGTCCGGCCACCACCAGGGCCAGCTATCCGCTGCTCCCGTACAAATGAATGGGAGCGCACCGCACATGCGCGGCCACCGCTCTTATTCATTTCTATGTAGCCGACGGAAATAGCTGAACAAGCGCTCAACTATTTTCACTGGCCCCATAGAAATGAATGGAGGGCGGCTGCGCATGCGCAGTGTGCCCTCCTTCACTTTGGGGGCTCCATTCTCGATATAGGTGCGGGCCCCTAAAAATGGCATCTGTAGTAGTCAGTAGGCATCATGCCTTAAAGGGGCTATCCAAGGTGTTAAACATGCCCCATTATATAGATTATACTTGTCTCGTTCCCCGGCACCCGTTTAGTTCCTGCTCCCTACGCGGCTGCAGCTTCATCTACCCATAGCACGGATCAAAACATCCCAGCGCCGGGATGGTTTGGGGAGCCAATAGCAGGCCGAAAAGGGGATGAGCCTCCCTAGCCTCACCCGCAATGCTAGGGGAGGCTCGTCCCTTGCGGTCTGCCATTTTCAGCATGTTGAGCCAGGACAGGCAGAGTAGCAGGGACGAGAGCAGAGCTGGAACAGCAGAGGATCAGTGAGTATGGCTTTTTTTGGAGCCATCTTAAAGAAGAACTCCCGCAAAAATTTTTATTCTCTGATCTGTTAGAAAGGTGCATGATATAATCTATAGTGAATGTAATCTTCTTATCAGAGAATGTAATTGCGAGTAAAAACCTCTCTTCTTATTGTAGCTGTGTCATTTGACCCACACCCTGACCTCCAACTGACCCAGGACAGGAAGCCAGTTACTGCTCTATTCATTCCTATGAGACTGAAAGTGAGGCTCCCATAGTAATGCATAGAGAATTAGACTTCCTGTCCACACATAAGGTGCTGTGTGAGTTGGTGGGTCTGATTCCTAGTCACATGACACAGATAAGAAACATCAGGATTATACAAGTCAAAAATACTTCTTTAATGACGATGGTTGCAAAGTACATTACTGCCAATCTCTTATTATATGCCTATAAGGCCCCATGCACACGACAATATCCGTTTTGTGGTCCGTAAAACATAGATACCGGCTGTATGCATATTCCATACGGTATGTTAAAAATGTCTATTCTTGTCTGCAAAATGGACAAGAAGAGGACATGTTCTACCTTTTTTGCAGGACGGTGATGCGGACATACAGATGCGGACAGCACACGGTGGGGAGTCTGCATTTTTTGCGGGTCTATTGAAACAAAAAACTGTTTGCGGATCGGATGCGGACGAAAATACAGTCGTGTACACCAGGGCTGTGGAGTCGGTAAGCCAAAGCCCCGACTCCGACTCCTCAATTTCCCCTCACCCCGACTCCTACTCCCTCATACATGGAGCATGTTTAAGTAATAACTTTAAACAAATTTGCATAAAATCAATAGTACAGATAAGTCATGACAAAAACAGTTTGTAATCTATCAGGCTTCTCTGGGTACAGCTCACTAAGGGCCTGATCAGAGGCGTAGCTAGAGGTTCAGCACATGGGGGGGCGAAACATACTTGAGTGGGCCCCCCACTTATTGGCTTCCCAAACGCACGTTTCCAACTTCGCAGGCACATACTACTAGTTGTGGTTATAATATTGTATTAGCAAGATGACTGTATAAACTGCTAGATCATCTATGCTGTTAAGTACAGTACAATAGACTTTCTACATACCCTACTCTAAATACTCTACCACATAATGCAGTAAAATATAGGATTAATAGGAGTAAAAAAGGGGACTCCTATGTTAAAGAAAATCTGTCCCCAGCTTTTACATCACTAAACTAACAGTCCCTTGCCCCCATCAGACCTCAGATCGGCTTAATGTGCCCCCATCAGACCTCAGATCAGCGTATTGTGCCCCATCAGACCTCAGATCAGCAGAATGTGCCCCCATCAGACCTCAGATCAGCAGAATGTGCCCCCATCAGACCTGAGATCAGCAGAATGTGCCCCCATCAGACCTCAGATCAGCAGAATGTGCCCCCATCAGGCCTCAGATCAGCAGAATGTGCCCCCATCAGGCCTCAGATCAGCAGAATGTGCCCCCATCAGGCCTCAGATCAGCAGAATGTGCCCCCATCAGACCTCAGATCAGCAGAATGTGCCCCCATCAGACCTCAGATCAGCAGAATGGTGCCCCCATCAGACCTCAGATCAGAATGTGCCCCCATCAGACTCAGAATGGCCCCCATCAGACTCAGATCAGCAGATGTGCCCCCATCAGACCTCAGATCAGCAGAATGTGCCCCCATCAGACCTCAGATCAGCAGAATGTGCCCCCATCAGACTCCATAATGGAAGCGCTCACTTGTATTCGCCTGATTGTACGAAGGCCATCCCTGCTGGGCCCCCCCAGAGGTATTGGGCCCAGAGCATCGCCTCCCCTGCCCCCTCTCTCCCCCCAGTAGCTACGCCTCTGGGCCTGATGTATGAAAACTGTCTAGGTCTAAGACTTTTTTTGTTGCCCACAGCAACCAATCAGAGCTCCCCTTTCATTTCTCCAGAGCACTATATGAAATGAAAGGGGAGCTCTGATTGGTTGCTATGGGCAACAAAGAAACTTCTACACCTAGACAGTTCTCATACATAAGGCTCTAGGTGTTTTACATCAGCAGATAGAAGCCATGAGAGCAGCTAACCTCTCCAAACATGAGCTCAGAGGAAACAAAGCATCAGAGAGAACATGCACTGGACATAAAGGGCAGCACAGTCATCTCAAATAAAAGCCTAAATCCTTAGATCAGGAATAGAACAGACATTTATAGGACATTTCATCATTTTCACAAATTCTTATAAAAATATATTCAGCACTGAACTAAATGTACTATTCATTATATATTTTAGGAGTCGGATTCGGTCCATTTTATACCGACTCCACCAAAATGGTGACCGACTCAGACTCCACCAAAATGGTGACCGACTCAGACTCAGACTCCACGACTCGGACTCCACAGCCCTGGTGTACACGGGGACATATAATGGTGATTCCTACAGCAGAGCAGGGCGGTATCCCTCCACCTGATTAGCACTGAAGCATCAAATCTCTCCTAGCTATACCATAGATTGAAGATCATGATGCTGAGAGGACACATAATGGCCTCAGGAGAGTCAATTCTGCAAGAACGCAGCCAGTGCCATCTACTAAAGTCAATTGTTCTAAGGCAAAAGAAGATGACGAAGTGGAAGAACCAAAGCCGAGGCTTCTCCTTGGGAATTTATCGCATGAGTAAAACGCGCCTGGGTTCTACGTAAGCCTCTGGAACGGTTTCATCTAATATTAGGGACGGCTGAGCCTGGGCAGGGAACCAGACAGAATCGGCCATTCCCCAATATCCTTTCCGCAGGTTCTGAACACAGAGATTCATATCTCCTACAATTCTATAAAGAAAAATTGATTTTTTTTCTTTCCGCCCGCCGGCTGTAACTGAAAGCGAGTTATTCCAGATGATGTGACAATCACAGAGATCAGTCAGCTACACAATCTCAGACTTGCAGCACATTTGTAGGACTCCCGAGGACGGTTTTGCGTTGTGTAAGATCTGTTACAAAGAGGAATGACTGGGTTTCATTTATCAAAATGAAAGCCCATCAAATCAACCAGTATCAGTGTAGTCCACCAACCTCCTAATGTGTGGGATAAAAAGGATTGGGCATGTTGGATTTTAATTGCCCAATCCTTTTTTTTTTTTTTTCTGGGAAATAAGCCACTGCCAGAAGCACTTGGCTGCAGCTTCATCCTCGTTTTCCTACAGGGAACACATCCTTGCTCGGCTGAGCATACAAGGGGATTGGACATGACATCCGCCAGCCGAATAAGCGTTCAGCCAACAGCCATCTTATGTGTATGGCGAGCTTAACAGTAAAAAGGTCATTGCTGCCCATAACGACCAGTCACAGCTTAGCTCTTTCCAAGGTACTCTTCTACAAGTCTGGTGTATACCACTATTCGCGTTCTTAAAGGGGTTGTCCGGGTTCAGAGCTGAACCCGGACATACCTTTCAATTCACCCAGGCAGCCCGCCTGAACAGGGCATCGGAGCATTCTATGCTCCGATGCCCTCCTTTGCCCTGCGCTAATTAGCACAGGGCAAAAGAATTTAGCCCGGTCCCGGTGACGTACCGGGCTCTGCCAGGCGGAGACTTCTGCCCGGCAGTGAGCCCGGTGGCGTCATCGGCACTGATGGGCGGGCTTTAGCGCTGCCCTAGCCATTCAAACGGAAGCCTCCGCCCGGCAGTGAATGTGTACAAACAAAAGAGCCCTTGCCCTGCGCGATCCAGCGCAAGGCAAGGGAGGGCATCGGAGCATGAGATGCTCCGATGCCCTGTTCAGGAGGGCTGCCGGAGTGAGAACCTGGGTATGTCCGGGTTCAGCTCTGAACCTGGACAACCCCTTTAAGGTTATTCTCCACCACTCAGAGCTCAAACTTGAAGACCGCTGGTCTATTTCGCCCAAAACACGCTTTATGTCTTAAAGGGAACCCATCATCTCCGAAACACCCCCTGAACTAGAGTAAGCTGTGTATAGTGTAAGTGATGCTGAATCCGAATATGTAAGTTTTATCTTCATACTCACTTACATTCTGACGCTGTGCTCCCACAAACCAGCAGTAAAATGCACTCAGTGGACTCTTCTTTGAGTTCTCTCCATTATGTGAGTGAGCACCGGAGTCCAGTGAGTGCATTTTACTGCAGGTTTGTGGGAGCACAACGTCAGAGTGGAAGTGAGTATGAAGATAAAAATTACTTATTCGGATTCAGCATCACTTACACTATACACCGCTTACTCTAGTTCAGGGGGTGTTTCGGAGATGACAGGTTCCCTTTAAGTTACATATTACAGACCAGAGAGCTGGTCATGATCGATGACCACATGGCCAAAAAAGCCAGGAAATGCTCACTCAGCCAACCAATACATATTAGTCCCATACCTCCATTAACCAGCACACTGGACTTGACATAATAGAGAGGTGGCAGATGGGTGGTTTGATAAGCAGCTAGCAGGGAACTATGGTGCAGACAGTCTATGGGACATCCTGTTAGGTCCTTCTCTGTGCCAACCAAGGGTCACACAAGGCCCCATGTTAGCCTGTCAGCACATTTTGATGAAATTATCAGAATTCTGTCTGGAGTTCAGAGAAATCAAATAAGGAAATGGAAAGTTTTCGGCTGCTGCTACTGAACTTTCAACAAAATTTGCATTAACCAGTAGTACAGAGTGTGTACATGAGGAATAACACTATTTGTGGCCATTATATTGCATGCTGAATATCTAGTTTGTAGGTTTCCCAGACATGGTGGGCAGAGACTAGCTGACATCCATTGCACACAGAAAGTAGAGGAGAATCTCCTTCGTAACAGTCTCACAGCCACTCAAAAGCAGCCCCAGGATAAAGGGGAACATTACCGAGAAGTACTGACCTGTATTTTTCTGAATGAAGTACTTATGCTGAGCTATAACCTTCCTATGTGGCTGTGCAGTCTCCCTTTGTCGGCCTCCTTAGATCCTGGTCACTCCATCCCCCTCCCCTCTCCATAGGTTTGCATTGACATGTGTAATAGGATTCTCCTGCAGAAGCGAACTGTCCAGGATGGAAATAGGGCATTTTTCAAAGTGAAAAGCAATTAGTAGCAGTCATTTACATGGGCTGACGGCACAGGCATTTATCAGGAAGGGACTGTGCCTTCCACATTGCTGCCTGCTCGTCAGTGGAGGTGAAGAGCTGAATTTACATAAAGCAATCTTCTCCACTGTATGGATGCACACAAAAATTTGACTGCATGTCTTAGGGCTCATGCACACGAGCATGTGTGCCCTGTGCTGCAGTCTGCAATGCACGGGCAGCGTTCATGTGCACGGATGTGTTAAACAGTCCAGATGGTAACTTAGTGCAGTCATTTTCTGCTTCTGAAAGTTTTATCCACAAAGTGAACTCTGAGCGTCTGATAAAAAGTCACTATGCTGTCACCCATGGGACAAAGTCATTCCAGCGACGCATCAATGAAATAATGAATTGTGAACAGGGAAGGGGCTGAACAAGTGTAGCACATCTGGTTTACAGCACCGCTGCCTCCGATGTGTCTCAAGACCGGGCGTAAACTGCACAGCGACAGATGTTTCTTGCTCAACGTCATTTTTGCCTCCTCATTTTTATTACGAAGCAAAGGAAAACGGGGATTATAATAAAGCGACTTTAATTAAACAAATGCAATATTAATGAAGGGTCTGGCGATGTGACAAGACGATGTGCAGCAACAGTGAAGTATTCCGATTGTAGGCTTTAACCTGTTGCTTTCATTTAAAGGGAATGGCCTTTTGTTTAAATCAAGTTTTTATTCATTTTTTAACATTCTTATGTCCTCAAAATCATGCAAATTTCACACCGGCCACTAGGGTCTAAAATACGTTAAGACTTCCTGTCTTGAGAGCAGCTGCATGGGCCACAGACACAATGGACGGGAGGCGATCCCATTGACTATTATGGGGGTGTTTTCTAGGCATGGTCTGTAACCTGTGCAGGGAGGGGGAGTAGATAAGCTGTGATATTCACCAATATTCAATTGTGAATGGTGGATCCTGTATTATCTACACAGGTGTTATCTCATTATTACAATCAGGATTACAATGACAGGTAACTACTGAAAAGTTACCTGTACAGAACAGAAAATCATGACCTATTAGGCCTAGAGGCCAATGTGTAAATTGCAGGATCATATAATTTTTTTTTTAAATATAGACAGTACCATAGAAATTTTTTAAAAAATTAAAAAATAAAACAAATATGTTGAACATAAAAACGTGAATTGAACAACAGGTAATTTTCCAATGGCACATTCCTCTTAAAGCAACGTTCCGCGGGGATGAATCTCGTGCCATTTGCTGTTTATAGTCCAGGACTAGGATGCGGGCACCAATTAACAGCTGAAACCGTGGCAGTGGGGAATCGGCGTTATGAATTTTTTATTTTTTAAATTGTGCTGGTAAACGGCTCAGTATTGATTTAATTCAATTATAGCTTAAGAGGGAACACAAATCTCCATACCAAGGATGGGTCAGCAATATTGTGAAGCCGAAATACCCCTTTAAAGGGAGTCTTTCACCTGTTTTTCACCAATATAACTAAGAGCACTGCCCCATAGAAGATTGCAGACACATCTCAGACATACCTGTGTGCACTGTGTGTCTGTATTACATGTCCAGGAAAAGCACTTTTATTCTGCTGGAAAACAGCTCCCAAGTGCCCAGCGCAAACCAGACAGATGAGGGGAGGGCTGCTTTAGCTGTTCATATCTAGGGATTGGTAGCAGATAGAAAAATGACCTTCTTTGAAAGCTGGCATTCCAAGCTTTCAAAAGAGACCAACATCAGCATTATATCCAGTATATCAGAAGATATAGCTGTTAGAAATCGAGTCAGGAGAGAAAGCTGTTTTTAGTTTTACTTTCAGCTGAGCACTTGGGAGATGTTTTCCAGCAGAATAAAAGTGCTTTTTCTGAACATGTAATACAGACACACAGTGCACACAGGAATGTCTGGGATGTGACATGTAATACAGACACACAGTGCACACAGGTATGTCTGGGATGTGACATGTAATACAGACACATAATGCACACAGGTATGTCTGGGATGTGACATGTAATACACACAGTGCACACAGGTATGTCTGGGATGTGACATGTAATACACACAGTGCACACAGGTATGTCTGGGATGTGACATGTAATACAGACACACAGTGCACACAGGTATGTCTGGGATGTGACATGTAATACAGACACACAGTGCACACAGGTATGTCTGGGATGTGACATGTAATACAGACACACAGTGCACACAGGTATGTCTGGGATGTGACATGTAATACAGACACACAGTGCACACAGGTATGTCTGGGATGTGAAATGTAATACAGACACACAGTGCACACAGGTATGTCTGGGATGTGACATGTAATACACACACAGTGCACACAGGTATGTCTGGGATGTGACATGTAATACACACACACAGTGCACACAGGTATGTCTGGGATGTGACATGTAATACACACACAGTGCACACAGGTATGTCTGGGATGTGACATGTAATACAGACACACAGTGCACACAGGTATGTCTGGGATGTGACATGTAATACACACACACAGTGCACACAGGTATGTCTGGGATGTGACATGTAATACAGACACACAGTGCACACAGGTATGTCTGGGATGTGACATGTAATACAGACACACAGTGCACACAGGTATGTCTGGGATGTGACATGTAATACAGACACAGTGCACACAGGTATGTCTGGGATGTGACATGTAATACACACACAGTGCACACAGGTATGTCTGGGATGTGACATGTAATACAGACACACAGTGCACACAGGTATGTCTGGGATGTGACATGTAATACAGACACACAGTGCACACAGGTATGTCTGGGATGTGTCTGCAATCTTCTGCGGGGCACTGTTGTTAGTTTTATAGGTGAAAAACAGGTGAAAGACTCCCTTTAATAAAAGGAGCCTGGAGAGCGCAATAGAAATAGGGTTTTATTTAAAGTGTACCTCCAGTTATAAACAAATTTAAAAAAATGAATACTACAGGTGACTCTCATCCTGTAGCCTCCAAAACAAGAAAGAGCAAAGCATCCTGATAAAAGCAGATAGAAGCATGTTTTCTTTAATAGATATATTACAAAGTTTCTTATAGTCACCTTTATGATTCATTTATGTAAAGTTGTTTTATAACTGGAGGTACACTTTAAAGACAATCTGTCCTCTTCAACCTCCCTTGCATCCAAAAACCAGCCAGTAAGTGGCTTAACAAATAAGTTATTTTAATGCTTCTGCTCACTTGCATTAACGGGCTGTGTGCTGAATGATAATGCACCCCCGGACTCAATACCTGGACCTCCAGTGGTGCTACTGAACCAAACTAAGATCACCATACAATCCTAGAATTTCTTGAACTCCAGTTTTAGTTGGACCATGGAGGTCTGTGTAGTGCGGCCATAATATGTCCACCAGAATGCAGCTTGGGGAGTCAACATAGCAGTGGTTACTTTCTGGAGACCTGGAATTGGGGACAACTTTGGCTCCTTTAGGCATCTTTAACCATATGTTATGTTCTACTCTAAAAAGGAACCTGTTCCTGGGTAAGCATCCCTTTAAATACACTATATATATATATATATATATATATATATATATATATATATATATATATCCAGTCTAGATTTGTGGATGGAAACTCTGCATCATATTAAAATACCAAAGTGAATGAGGTTGGTAGAAATCTCATCCATATGCTACGTAAATTTTGTGTGTAGAAATGGACCTGCAAAGTGGATTTTTTTTAACCCGCCACATGACAATTTCTGTTACAAATTTTCCCCACTGGAGCGGTGAAAAATAAATCTGCACTGTTTAACGTGAGCAAATGTGCATCAAAAACGGCATGATTTGATGTGGATCTCCTTTGAAGAACTGCGTATGTGAAGCAGAAAAAAAAAAAAAAATCAGCAGTACGTCAGTTCCTTGTGGACGTACCCTCACATAGTCAAAACTCTTCTCACACTGCAGTCGGAGACTTGAAAGGGGGAATCGGCTGTCACCAAGCAGAAAATGTTATTCCACTGCAACACTGGGAAAAATCTACATAAACTGCACAAAAATTACCGTGAAGATAGAACAAAACTATTGTATACCGCCGAGGGCGGTGCGTCGATGTAAATTACATAAAATGCAAAATTGTGATGATCGGTTACATTTAAACACTTCAGACATTAGGCACATTCGTGAAGCCATTATAGCATATTTCACAAACTGCACCGCAACGTCTGTTCTCGCGCATCCACCGAAACATCAAATGCAGAGCATACAATGCAACGCTTATCTCCACCTGGGATCTCGCAAGTAAATCAGAGATAATAGGAGACGGCAAAACTCAGATTGGATTAGAAAAAAGCCAGCACGGCGAAGGTTCCTCGACAAAGTAAATGGAGCCTATTAAAGCCGGTTAATGACGTTAAACCCGTCCCCGCACAATGGCTCTGTAAGGTGGCCAATGAAGCTAACAGGAAAATGAGAGTCAAATTTGCCGCATTATGAATAATGAACTGTAACAAAGCTAATTCAGCATGTGATAAACGGACGGGCCGTCTTCATTGCGGCCAGACTTATAGAACCATTTGTGGCTGTGAATTTCATATGCCTTATTCCACACATAGAGAAGTAATGGATATCGAGCTACAGTATAAGCAGGACAATCTGCCGCCACTCAAAATATAATCAACTCCACAGCAAACACATAGAATAAAAATGGTAAAATACCCGTACAGAACCTCTAGGTCTGGGCCGTGTGACAACTTAAAGGGGGATCTGACTTAACACTGATGGCATACCTACCATAAACAAGTGCTGGGACCCAAATATATTATTACAATGGGGAGGCTCAGCTGAGTGCCCTGCCGTTCAGATGCTGAGCATTATTCTGCACCTCAGCTCCATTTAACCCCCTGTTTTGCCAGATTGGAGCTCCAGCAGTGGGAAAAGTATCTAACTGGAAGGGGAAGGGCTGCTTTAGATGCTGCTACCTCCTAATTGGTAGCAGCTAGAAACATGCAACTTGTTTAAAAGCAGACATTCCAAGCTTTCAGACAATACCAGAATGACAGCAATATGTTCAGGACAGAGAAAGATATCACTGATAGAAATCGGGATGCTGTGAATGCAGCTGAAAATAAGTAAGTAAAAACAGGTTTTAATCGCGATTATTCCTGACTTGATTTCTAACAGTGATTTCTCCTTTGTTCCTTGGACTTTAGCGGTCGTTTGTCTGGACTGTTAGCGTTCATACAAGACCAGTTGCATGTTTCTAGCTGCTACCATTGAGGAGATATCCCCATCTAAAGCAGCCCTCCCCCTCCAGTTAGTTACTTTTCACACTGCCCGAGCTGGACTGGGCAAAACAGTTAGGTGGTTAGAGGGGTATTAGGGTTAGATTAAGTTACCCCCTATCCACAGGCTAAGGACCCCCACCGATCATGAGAACGAGGGCCCGTACCCCCTTCAGCCCCCTGAAATGAATGGAGAGGTGGGTCTATTCATGTCTACGGGAGTTCCAGGGTACAGCTCTCCACTATCTCTGGAATTCTCATAGAAATGAACAGAATGCCCGCACACATGCCCGATCGGGCACTTTGTTTATTTCAGTGGGGCTGCAGGGAGTACAGGGGCCCCGTTCTCCTGATTAATGGGGATCCCAGCGGTAGGACCCTCACTGATCTAATAGTTATTGTAGTTATCCCGTATACTATGGGTAGGGGATAACGTAATCGAACCGGACTACCCCATTAAGTGAAGTTCCATGATTGCAGGAAGTCCAACAGTCAGACATCGGCCATTATTTTTTCTTTTACCTAAATTGTCAAAAATCTTTGGATGCCGGTCTTAACCCTATGCTGGTGCTTGATGCACCTAAGCTATGTAGAGACGCCAGTGCATCCACCGCCGGCATAAAACAAACTTAAATATACGCCAGATCCCTTACGGTCATAGATTTAGCTAATCTTCTAAGCCAAAAACTGACTTAGAAAATGATAAATGAGATGGGCCTGCACTCTTCCCTGCCCACGTAACGCCCTCTTTTTCTTTTTAACTGGTATATGTGGCACGGAAGGGGAAGAAGTCGTAGATTTTGCCTTTAAATCACCTCTACGACAATCTGTGCCAAATACATGCAAAAACGTGGCGTTTATTTGGTCATAAATGACCCCCTTCATGTTTGTTAAATTCTTAAAATATACACTACTGGAAAATGAAAAAGGCACAAAAGGAGAACAATGTGATTGAGCGGAGATTGACGAAGTATGAATTGCTAGTGGTGCTTGTTCAATGGTCACACAATCAGGGTGGTGCCCCCTTTATTTTGGGCTCTGCATCAGGGTATATGATGAGGCAGGGTCACAGTAATACTGGGTGGCATCTCCCCTTGCTGCGATACTGGTGGTCACCCTGGCATGGTGCGGTCATACAGATGCTGGATATGCTCTTGTGTTAGGTCATCTGAACATTTTTCAACTTGGAGCAATAGTTCAGCCGAGGTGGTTGTTGGCTGATGTACACAGGAGATCTATCTCCCCATCCACTATTAAAGAAGAACTCCCGCAAAAATTTTTATTCTCTGACCTGTTAGAAAGGTGCATGATATAATCTGTAGTGAATGTCATCTTCTTATCAGAGGCTGAAATTGAGAGTTTCCACTCTCTTCTTATTGTAGCTGGGTCATGTGACCAACTCCCTGACCTCCAACTGACCCAGGACAGGAAGCCAGTAACTGCTCTATTCATTCCTATGAGACTGAAAGTGAGGCTCCAATAGGAATGCAAAGAAAATTAGACTTCCTGTCCACACATAAGGAGTTGTGTGAGTTGGTGGGTCTAATTCCTAGTCACATGACACAGATATAAAACATCAGGATAATAATAATAATAATATTTATTTATATAGCGCCACCATCTTCCGCAGCGCTTTACAAAGTCATCTGGTTCTTGTACAATACAAACATGACTAGCTAAGATACAACTGAAACACTAGGAGTGAGGGCCCTGCTCGCAAGAGCTTACAGTCTGATATAACTCAAAAATTCAGCTACTGGTAAGAGTGCTTCTTTAAACATTCTCGATGGGGGAGAGATCTGGTGATCGAGCTGGTCAGAGGAGCTGCTGGAGACCCTGAAGAGCATATTGCGCAATGTGGGCAGTGTGTGGTCAGGCGTTATCTTGTTGGAACACCACATCTCCTAAATGAGCCAAAAAAGGCAGTAGAACTGGCCATACCGAAGGTTGGTCAATGTTCCCTCCACGCATACAAGACGAGAATGACCACAGCAGCTGGTGGCACCTCACACCTGGCGATGGTCCTGTGTGTCTCGCACTATGCATGATGAAAGCATGGGCTCTCCAGCCGTTCTGTGATGTGGCCATCATCACTCCACACAACTGTCTGCTATTGATGACCACATTAGAGTTCAGAGGAGGGCTGGAGATCGCCAAATGGACAAAGGGTGCTGGAATGGGGCAGCGGGGAGTAAGAGATTATCATTTGGTACCACATGCTCCAGGGCCATAATCCTGGAAAACTTCTTTGAGCACAGCGGTCAGAAAGGGTTAAAAATAACAAAAATCATTTTGGACCTCCACTAGTCACCACCTCCCCCCACATTATGGTCTCTACTCACAATGTTGGTAATGCAAGGTAAGGCCTGCTGAGCCAATCACTGACTACAGTAGTGACCCAATGCATCTTAACAAAAACGCCAAAAATATTAAAAAGGCACAAACATATTTTAGTTTTTTGATAAAGCATAAAAAAAAAAAAGCACACACACATTTCATTTAGGCCTCATACACACAACTGTTTGTCTATGTCTGATCCTCATTTTTTGCAGATTGCAAACGGACCCATTCATTTCTATGGGTCTCCAAAAAAACAAAAATAACAGCACACTGCCTGTGGGTCGGCAGGGTCCAGAGCTCAGGGGTGCTGCAGGGTCATGCCACCTGCGAGCATAATGTTGCGGAGGCAGTGGTCGCCACACGGTGCTGCGCCAAATCAGAGTAGGCACCCATTCGAAAGGGGCAGGCTTATGTATTTTGAGCAACACATACACAAGGCACCCTGTATACAGGTTACAGATTCTGGCGCTGTACACAATCAATTATGCTGAAGAGCAATAGATCAATGCACGGCATGTGGATAGGCGCTCCACGATGTCTCTCTTTTTGTGTGTTTTCCATCTCGGCGCGTCGGGCAGGATGATGCCTGCAGCGTCAGTGGGATTAGCAGCTGCAGCAATTGTATCTGAAAGGCTTCACCTGCCATTTGTTGCGTTATCGCTATTAACTTTGTTCTCTTTCACAAGAACGTTACCTCGGGGCATCACCGATGGCCGCGCTTCACAAAAGCCGAGCTGTGTTTGCAGTTAATTCCATGTCTGGCAGATATTTATGGTTTGGGGGACACAGAAGTAAGTGTGAATTACTCTTATATTAGTTTAGAGATTTGTTATAGAGGTGGCAGTGGGGACATTCAGCTGATACATGGCATGTGGAGCTAGATGTGACTCCACGCTGATATCAGACAACTGCATAACAAGCAATTCCCTAGTGTGACTCTATTAGAAGGTGGCGTTCTGATAACACCGCTCTTCACAGAAATAACACAGGCCGACATAAGATTGTCCACAGGGGCTGATTGGCCATAGACCTTACAGGGAAATTTCACGGTGGGCCGATACCCAGGGGGCTGGCCAGCGGAAATTTTTGGGGATGTATTTTGTGCTGCTGGCAGTATTTTGTGATGGACTGTGGTATTTGGCTCTGTTGGGGTGGTATAATGTGCCACAATGTGGTATTGTTGGCCCTGCCTTCGATCACTTTGGACCCAACTACAAAACGGGGCCACTTTTAGTATTTTTTCCAGTGCCACTTTAAGTTCCCAGTCCACCCCTGATTGTCCATGTATTCTGCTATTTGTTGGTTGAAATCCCTGAACCCCTGTAAGTTTATGACCTAATCATTCCAGCTTGTACATGGGGCAAGTTTGCATTAGGCCTCATTCACATCTCCATTCTGAGATCAGTCAGGCAGTTCCGGCACAGAGCAGCCTACTGGATCCTCTACTTCTTCACTGCCGGACCCCCACTGACTGCAACGAGGTCCAGTGGTGATCAAGACAATTTCCGGCATACATTTCGGTCGGACAAAAACCGTTGCAGGGAACGTTTTTTTTTTTTTTTTTTTGTCCAGTTGAGAGCAGCCGTTTTCACAGGATCTCCTAAACGGAGAGGTGAATGTGGCCTTAGGCCTCTGGATCACCCAATGACCATCAGAACAAATGGTTCTGCAAGGTGGGCACTCACTAAAGGGGTAACTCAAAAAGGTTAGACCACAAACAAGGACTTCAAAGTACAAGAGCCTCCCAAGTTGCAGCCAGGGTAGACGGGCTGTTTCTGTAAGTGCAAGAGTCCTTTTCTCATAAGGATTTTGTCTAAGAGGGTCCAACTCCCAACACTGATGACCTATCCCAAGTCTTTGAAAAATCCCTTTAAATAAAAAGGGAGGCACTGAGATTAATGGTCACCTGTGGACTTCCAGAGCCTCCACTTAGGCCTCGTTCACATTTCCATGTCCTCGTTTCATCTGTGAAGTTGTCCGTGAAGGGTCCGTGTTTCCTTTTTTTTTCTCCCTATGTGTTATACGTATTCCACGGACACTGCTCAGCTGAAAATGAATTTCAGAAGCATGTCCTATCAGTGGTCAGTGAAAAACTAACCAAACACAGACGCCATAGACTGATTTATATGAACTCATAGACCTCAATGGGCATGTTTGCTCCCCATCATGGTCCAAAGTAGTGCATGATTCCAGTACTTTCTTTTAACTGACCCCCGATGTGTGAACAAACACATTAAAATCAATGAGTATGTGTGCTGTCTGCATAAAAGGAAGCACACGTCAGTGGAAAACTAAAATGTGAACGAGGTCTTAAAGGGATCATGTCATTGCCATCTGTATCCCACCTTTACCATCCAGAGCGCAACGCCCCTACAAACAGGGGCTCCTGGCCTGAAAGACCAGGCACCTCTGTGCATTACAAGGGTAATGCATTCATTTTATCCTTTCCATGATCCAACTGCACACTGTGGAGGGGATCATGACGTGTACTGATGGAGGCCAACTGCTTTCATAGAACGAGTCCCTGTCATGTGAATCCCCTTTCTTAGCTTTGTTCACAGTGGTTACTGGAAGCAGATTTTTATACCAACCACCTTGATGGTATCAAAAAGTTTTCTTCATGGTGACCTACCAGGCAGTAAAGACAAGAAAATGTCTCCTCTGCATGAGAATAATCAAGCATTTCATGGGCCTCAAAATAAACAGGAGATAAGCAGAGCGGCTGAGATGTCCTTCTTACATATGCATTATATACAAGGGATTATTTGCAAATGTCACAGTACTTTAGAGGTGTACAATTTGTTCTGTACTGTGGCTATGTACGTCTTGCATATTTATTTTCCTCCCTTATAAATACAAACCCACAAATGGCCTTTTAATAAGAAGCACTCTCCAACCAAATAAAGCGTCTGGAGTGCGACACCTTACGAGGGCTGAAGATTTGATAAGACTACTTTATGTTCTTCGTTGTAATTTCATTTTGTATATGGTCCGACTCCCGAGACACGAAAGAAATTATTGTATCTTGTAAACGGCATAGTCAACAAGGCCTTCTCCAAAGATGAAGCAAGGAATTGGGAAAGGCATGGAGTCCCCTGTTCAGGATCCTCTTGTCTTGGAGAACTCCTGCTGGAAAACCAAGGGTCCACACAGGTGATCGTTGGGGGTCTTCTCCTTCCTTTAAAAGACCCTTCTAATAAGTTAGGATTATCCAAAGCACGGAACCACTTTTAGAAACTAGATAAAAAGATGTTCCTTATACTGCTGTAGCCATCAAGGGGATTGTCCCACGAAAAATAATCTAGTTTTCAACCCAACCCCTAGATCTGAATTCTTTTGTAATTGCATGTAATTAAAAATTTACCAAAGCCTATGAGTTACTCAATAAAATGTATCTGTATAGCGCCACCTGCTCTTTGTTCTTATTCCTTAGACCTGCTCAGTGAGAAGGTCGCACATGATCAGTTTCATCCTTCAACTGCCTCCTGAGCTGTGATAGGGAGAGTATGGACACACTATCTGAGCTGTGATAGGCAGAGCTGAGACACACCCCCTGAGCTGAGATAGGGAGAGCTGAGACACGCCTCCTGAGCTGTGATAGGGAGAGCTGAGACACGCCTCCTGAGCTGTGACAGGGAGAGTATGGACACACCTCCTGAGCTGTGATAGGGAGAGCTGAGACATGCCACCCGAGCTGTGATAGGGAGAGCTGAGACTCGCCTCCTGAGCTGTGATAGGGAGAGCTGAGACACGCCACCTGAGCATTGATAGGGAGAGTATGGACACGCCTCCTGAGCATTGATAGGGAGAGTATGGACACGCCTCCTGAGCATTGATAGGGAGAGCTGAGACACGCCTCCTGAGCTGTGATAGGGAGAGCTGAGACACGCCTCCTGAGCTGTGATAGGGAGAGCTGAGACACGCCACCTGAGCTGTGATAGGGAGAGCTGAGACACGCCACCTGAGCTGTGATAGGGAGAGCTGAGACACGCCACCTGAGCTGTGATAGGGAGAGCTGAGACACGCCACCTGAGCTGTGATAGGGAGAGCTGAGACACGCCACCTGAGCTGTGATAGGGAGAGCTGAGACACGCCACCTGAGCTGCGATAGGGAGAGCTGAGACACGCCACCTGAGCTGTGATAGGGAGAGCTGAGACACGCCACCTGAGCTGTAGCAGAAAAGACACTCCCCTTGAGCTGTCAGCTTGATAGAAATCTAGCAGACCAATGACTGTGGAGATCTCTGGATCCATGTGAGGTACAGGGCTGGTTCTAGCTTTGTTAGAAAGAGATTGTCATATACTATATGATGTCCGATTTTCATTTTTTTTTTACATTAGTCATGGAATAACCCCTTTAAGATAATGGGACACAGGCTGGCATTTCACAGTCCAGAATTAAAACATGTGTGAACCATGTCTGGCTCTGTCCACCGACGACATCTCCCACCCACGCAGTCATTAAACGGAGGAAGGAAAATACTCGTTAGAGAGATGGTTTTTTTCTTTTCTTCTGCAGACGAGGAGTATTTTTCTCTTTAATTCTGTTGACATGATTATACGTGTGTGGCAGCACAAACCCTCCGCAACCGCTACTTGTATCACCACGCTCTGCTAATTAACAGCCGCTCCATCAGAATGCATTACAGCAGATTAAAACATGCACAGTTCTGCTCAATGGGGGTCATTTATCAAAGACGTTTTACGGTGGTCTTTCATAGGCACTGGCGCTTCAGGATGATGCGCTTAATTTATGACACGGCCCACGTCTCATCATAAATTACGGTAGGCGCATTATCTGGCTGTCCATATGCCTACTTTTCAGTCAGTATTTACGCCTGCTTCCAGGCGTAACTGTTAGTAAAGTTACCGGAGACAACTGCACGGTGCCCAGCAGCAAGGACGGCAAAAAAAGGGCTGTGCAACAAAATGTTTAAAAATGCGCAAAACTACATTTTTTGAATTTTTCTTTTTACCCCAACTGGCGTAGCCTTCTGAGTAAACAACCTCCAATGTGATCAGAGATTCACCACATCAGTAATACTAATAATCAGTGAATATATAACTCGCAGACACCAACGTGAGATGAGCACTATATATATGTATGTATGTATGTATGTATGTATGTATGTGTATATACCAGGCTCTCCAGCCTCTTGGTACTGCACAGCTCTGGGAAGACCATTAGTTAAAAAGGGTAATCCTCTGTATACTGTTTACAGACCACATAAACGTCATAAACTTGAGTGTTTCAATTTACTGACTGCAAGCAGAGAGATCTCCAAAGTGATCAGTATATAAAGTATAAAGTAGATTAAAGGGCATCTGTCAGCAGTTTTGTACCTATGACACTGGCTGACCTGTTATATGTGCACTTGGCAGCTGAAGACATCTGTGTTGGTCCCATGTTCATATGTGTCCACATTACTGAGAAAAATGATGTTTTATTATATGCAAATGAGCCTCTAGGAGCAATGGGGGCGTTACCGTTAGACCTAGAGGCTCTGCTCTCTCAGCAACTGCCGCGCCCTCTGCACTTTGATTGACAGGGCCAGGCAGGGCTGATGTTTTCACTGCCTAGTCCTATTAAAGTAGAGAGGGTACGGCAGTTGCAGAAAGAGCAGAGGCTCTAGGTGTAATGGCGACGTCCCTGTTGCTCCTAGAGGCTCATTTGCATATAATAAAACATCATTGTTTTCAGCAATGCGGACACATATGAACATGGGACCAACACAGATGTCTTCAGCTGTCAAGCGCACATATAACAGGTCAGCCAGTGTCATAGGTACAAAACTGCTGACAGATGTCCTTTAAGAAATATGCGGCTGATGCTAGGGAAGCTCATCCCCATCGAGGTCTGCTATTGGCTGCTCCCCCCGATCTGGGCGACGAGGAGATGAAACGGTGGCCGGGCAGGGATTGACGTGGATGCCAGGGAGCAATTAAGTATAATGTATACCAAGAGCCCGGGTATTGGGGGTCCATTATAGGGGTTAGATAACCCCTTTAAATATCTGTTCTCGCTGGGCACAGGAGTCTGGAAGGTGGTCCTACTCTATAACTGACAACATTTCGTGTACCAGAGAGAGTTAACCTCTTATTTTTCTGTACTACTGTAGTTACGTAGTTGCTCTGAGCCATGGTGGTCAAGGAGCCACCCAAATGAAGACCCCCACTACCACGAATATCCAGAACTACGTTTTCAGTTCTCTCTCTCAGAAGGTCACTTTAGGGATACTAGGATTTCTCTTTAGAGTTCCCCTTTAAGATGACAAATCGTTATTCCAGTGCCGTCGCTGACACAGTATTAGCGGGATGCTTCAGTGAACTCCAATCCTCCTCTAACAAGGGTACGTGGCTGCAGCAAACACCTTAAGCGCGCGGCTGTCCTTCCACAGATTAAGACATGCATTTTCAATTCCAGCTGATGGGCACCATTCCTGTTTGGATATTCAACGTCCTGGACGAAAATGGATTTGTGGCGGAAACGCGCGTGTCCAGAATGTTAATGAGCTGAAGCAATTAAAAAGGTCTTCATCATGCAGCACAATAATAATAATAAAAACAACAATAATACCGCCCTGCAGACGGGAGGCGCTGACCGGTGATTGGTGCCTCGGTGAAGGAGCATTACGGCTGGCGTGTGGTTAGGCGACTGACGCAGGGTTTAATAGTTCAAGATCATCAACAAGTAGTAAACCCATAAGCAGCATAAAGAGGGTAATAGAAGAGCAATACCAAGGAAAATAAAAGACATAAACAAGCCACAGATATATTATAAGAGGACCGGTGAGAAATACCGGCCCCGGGCCACACACAGCTCTGGACGTCAGCTGATGCACTTACATGTGAACTTTATGTAACCTCCAAACCCACACAATAAATGTTCTGTTAACTTCCTCATGAAGCAAGTGAGGGACTTAAAGGGGAAGCACAGAAAACCAAGAATTCCTCAACCATCTATGCCATTTTAAAAATGAAAGAAACAAAAATTGATTTAGAGCAGGGATGCTCAACCTGCGGCCCTCCAGCTGTTGTAAAACTACAACTCCCACCATGCCCTGCTGTAGGCGGATAGCTGTAGGTTGATCCGGGCATGCTGGTAGTTGTAGTTTTGTAACAGCTGGAGGGCCGCAGGTTGGGCATCCCTGATTTAGAGTGAATAGATGTGAAGAGATCTGAAAAAAAGGCAAGATATGGGAACGAGATTTTCTGTCTAAAGAAAATGAATGCATGGAAGACCTGGAAAATCTAAAGCGCTACAGGGTTTGGATGAGAATTTAAAGGGCATCTGTCAGCAGTTTTGTACCTATGACACTGGCTGACCTGTTACATGTGCACTTGGCAGCTGAAGACATCTGTGTTGGTCCCAAGTTCATATGTGTCCGCATTGCTGAGAAGAATGATGTTTTAATATAAGCAAATGAGCCTCTAGGAGCAACGGGGGCGTTGCCTTTACACTTAGAGGCTCTGCTCTCTCTGTAACTGCTGTGTCTTCTACACTTTGATTGACAAGGCCAGGCAGTGAAGCATCATGACACCTGGTCCTGTCAAAGTGCAGAGGGCGCGGCAGTTGCAGAAAGAGGAGCCTCTAGGTGTAATGGTAACGCCCCCGTTGCTCCTAGAGGCTCATTTGCATATAATAAAACATCATTTTCCTCACATATGAACATGGGACCAACATGGATGTCTTCAGCTGCCAAGTGCACATGTAACAGGTCAGCCAGTGTCATAGGTACAACTCTGCTGACAGATGCCCTTTAAATAAGGGTCTACCTTTTTTGTTTCCCAAAAACAGCACAACACTTTTGTCTATGGGTACTGCTGCTCACTGCACTACAAGTGAATGAGGCTGAGCTGCAATATTAGGTACATCTTACAGACAAAAGTGGCGTTATTTAGGGGGGGGGTTAGAGCGCAGACCCCAATTTATAACCTCCTACAGCCCCTGTTCACAGCTAGCGTGTGCAGGGAAGAAAGCCACTTCGAAAACTATGTAAATTGGCTTTGAGAAATGCAAAAAAAATGATGCAAATGTCAGATTCAAATGTCATGTGAATGTGAAAAACTGTACATCGTCCTCACTGACACATTAAGTGACCGCGCAGCTTGTATTATGGTCATTATTGTGTCAGCACTTCCTGTTAAAAACACCATTATTTATAGAGCCGATTATGAAATTTTCCAATTTACCGCATTAAACGGGGCTACCTTCCTAGCTCAAGCCATATTATGTCTAATAACTGCTACAATATTTTGATATTGATTTTAATGGACTAAATACGGTTCCTTATACAGATGACAATAGGCAAGCGCTTCCAATTTTCCACAGTTTCAATGCAAGCTTTGCTGTACATACTGGGGCAGCATGAGCAGAGTCATGTCATTATCCTTAGAGGATAGGCAGATAAAACCAGCCATGCACAAGATAACTCAGTAGATTTCTTGTTCCGCTGACCGCTATCTCATCCAATCCCCCCTCCCCCCACACGTCAGAAAGCCGCAGCCAGACACCTCGGTAGGCTTATGTCCACTCAGTACAAAAGGACTGGGCATGATGGATTCAAACCATTCTCTGGCCCAAAACTGCCATTGGGAGGGTGACAGGGGGCTTTTAAACATATCAGTTGACTGGGCAATCTAGCCAAATTTGGGGGCCTTGGCCTAAATATATCTAAAATGTATGGCCAACTTTAGCTTGACACACGAGCTCATCACCAGCAAGAAGAAAGAAACATGAAGACAGGTCTTTGAACATGAAGACATTTATCTTTCAGGCAAGAAGAACATACGAGCTGGTAGAAGGTCTCCAATATCATATTTTCAATTAAAGGTTGTCTCACTTCATTAAAGGCATGCATCATGTACAGTACGTTCATACAAGACACTTACTAATGTATTGTGATTGTCCATATTGCTTCCTTTGCTGGCTGGATTCATTTTTCTATCAGTTTATACACTGCTTGTTTCCATGGTTACAACCACCCTGCAATCCATCAGTGGTGGTCGTGCTTGCACACTATTGGAAAAAGCACCAGCCTCTCTGGTGGCCGGGACCGTGGGAGTGCACATAGAACAGCATTTTTTCATATAGAGTGCAAGCACGACCACCACTACTGGATTACAGAGTGGTCGTAACCCCCGGGAATGAGCAGTGTATAATGTGATGGAAAAATGAATCCAGCCAGCACAGGAGATAATATGGATAATAACAATACATTAGTAATTGCCTTGTATTCACTTTCTCTACATGATAAATGTCATTTGCTGAAGTGAGACAACCCCTTAAACTAGTGGAGGAACTTTTGGGATCCAGTACGACGCGTCTCCAGGAGTTTAACAGAGGAAAATGTCGCAATTAATGTTTGGATCACGTAACGTCTGGTAAGTCCGGCTTGTTATCAAAGCAAAAGACAGACTGGTTAAGCCAGTCCACTATTATACCTGGGGGTTTCATGAAGAATTGCACAGGGTTATTCAGAGAGCTGCTGGTGACATCCTGCATGGTGCTGCCATTCCCTGCTTCACTGCCCGTGTCTGCTCTACTCCCACCCGCTGCGCTTCCACGGGCGAGGGGGATTATCATTTCAATGAGGCTTTCATTTACAGGCAATAATGAGTGAGATGTATTCAGATTTATGTACATAGAAGATATTTCTTGAGAAGCTGCCATGAGCAGCGCTCTGTGATGTCTCCTCTCCCCAGTCAGCTGCTGGGATGTGACTAAATGACCCAATGTGGCTACGGGGAAGGAATCACTGGAGAGGAGACGGAAAATAGAGGACTTCAGCCTAGCAAAGCCTGGAACATGTGCACTGGAGACCTCAACTAGTCATGTCTGTGGATCTGCAGGCTATAACCCACGGCCAAGGGGTAAGTGCCCATGTTAGTCAATGACCGACAGACATTTCAAACCGCAATGTGTAATGCCTCCCATATTCGGGAACGTTCACACTAAATTCTTGCAAAAATTTTGCAACAAACATGGAAAAAAAATTTGATTGGACTGCACACCCTTACAGCAGCTGTGCAAAAAAACAATTATGGCTGCTCCACACCCGTCCAGAGGCTGTGTGTGGTACTGGAGCTCAGTCCTATTCACTTCAATAGATCCAAGCGCTGGCACCTCAGAAGAAAGAAGCTTTACTTTTCTAAACCTGAAAAACTGCTTAGGGTGGGTTCATTCCATGTTTTTGCTATCCGCTTGACATATAGGTTGGGAAAAAAAAAAAAAAAAAAAAAAAAAAAAAAAAAAGGATACAAAAGTGCAGTACGCCATGCTTTTGTATCCTGTAGGGTTCGGAGAAAAAAATACTGTATTTTTCGCCCCATAAGACACATTTTTCCCCCCCAAAAGTGTGTGTATGGGGGAGAGGGGGGGGGGGGGGGGTAGTGGCTGCATCTTATGGGGTGAAAACTAATGAGCGCTTCAATTATGGAAGCGCTCATTAGTACCTGAGGATCAGGAAGCAGTGAAGGCTCTGTACTCACCGCTTCCTGGTCCTCAGCTGTCAGCTGTGCAGTGGCTGGCACTGAGGGCGCTCTGTGATCTCACGCTGTGCATGGTGGTTCACAGCATAGCCGACAGCAGGAGGAAGAAGAAGAGCGCAGGCGGTAAGGAGAGGCGCCGTCCAGGAGAGGTAAGTGCTTTATTTATTTTATTAAACATGAGGCAATATTATTTAACCTGAGACAGTGGAGGTTGCTGTGGGCCAATATGAGAGGCAAAGGGGGCTACTAAGGGCCGATATGAGGCAATGGGGGCTACTGAGGGCCGATATGAGGCAATGGGGGGCTACTGAGGGCCGATATGAGGCAATGGGGGGCTACTGAGGGCCGATATGAGAGGCAATGGGGGGCTACTGAGGGCCGATATGAGAGGCAATGGGGGGCTACTGAGGGCCGATATGAGAGGCAATGGGGGGCTACTGAGGGCCGATATGAGAGGCAATGGGGGGCTACTGAGGGCCGATATGAGAGGCAATGGGGGGCTACTGAGGGCCGATATGAGAGGCAATGGGGGGCTACTGAGGGCCGATATGAGAGGCAATGGGGGGCTACTGAGGGCCGATATGAGAGGCAATGGGGGGCTACTGAGGGCCGATATGAGAGGCAATGGGGGGCTACTGAGGGCCGATATGAGAGGCAATGGGGGGCTACTGAGGGCCGATATGAGAGGCAATGGGGGGCTACTGAGGGCCGATATGAGAGGCAATGGGGGGCTACTGAGGGCCGATATGAGGCAATGGGGGGCTACTGAGGGCCGATATGAGGCAATGGGGGGCTACTGAGGGCCGATATGAAGGCAATGGGGGGCTACTGAGGGCCGATATGAGGCAATGGGGGGCTACTGAGGGCCGATATGAGGCAATGGGGGGCTACTGAGGGCCGATATGAGGCAATGGGGGGCTACTGAGGGCCGATATGAGGCAATGGGGCTACTGAGGGCCGATATGAGGCAATGGGGCTACTGAGGGCCGATATGAGGCAGTGGGGGCTACTAAGTGCTGATATGAAGCAATGGGGGGCTACTGGGGGGGTGATATGAGGCAATGGGGCTACTGAGGGCCGATATGAGGCAGTGGGGGCTACTAAGTGCTGATATGAAGCAATGGGGGGCTACTGGGGGGGTGATATGAGGCAATGGGGCTAATATGAAAGGTAGTGGGTGCTGCTGGAGGCTTCTATGAGGTCTCATTGGGGCTCATTCACATTGGGGTCTAAGCTAGGGTCTGATCTGAGGTCTTGTTCGGGTCTTATTAACAATGAGGGTCTGATTGGAGCTGTCAGCTGAAGTCTGAACTGAGGTCTAATGAAAAATATTTATTTTTTATTATTATTTTTTTTTTGACAATGGCAACTGTTTACCATAGAATCCCAATGTATGGGATCCGTTAATGTATATGTTTTTTGTATACGTTAAACAGATGTCAAAAACGTGACGTGAACCCAGCCCTAAAGGTAACTGCTCACAGGTGGGGTTTCTAAAACAGAATGTCTGCATGTTTTTTTGAAAGGGTGAAGACTGCAATCAAAAAAATTGCACAGAGAATTTACATTCTGCGGATTCAAAATCCACACGGCAGGTCAAGTTTTGGATGGAAAAAAAAAAAAAAGTAAAGTGTAAATGAGATTTGCATTAGCTCACTCACTTTGCTGGTACTGTATTACGCTATGGTTTTTCCCCACACAAGAATTTGCAGTGCAGTGCAGAAAGGGGTTATCCCATGGTCAATGGAAATAATAAAAATCATATAGTACATGACAATCTCTTTCTAACACATCTAGAACCAGCCCTGTACCTCACATGGATCCAGAGATCTTCACATTAATTGCTCTGCTATATTTATATCAAGCTGACAGCTCAGGGGGCATGTCCTTTCTAATAATTTATATATAGAAATATTATATTGAATAACTGACCGGCTATACTAAATGTTTAATTACATACACTTATAAGAGTATTCAGATCCAGGTTCGGGTTCGAAAACTGCAGAATATATTTCGTGGGACAACCCCTTTAAGGTCTATCTGGCAGGAGAGATGGACCCGTTAATCTGCACCTTCAGATATTTATTATACACAGGGCCAATGATATTGGTGTGTCTGCATACATGTGCTATGTCAGGTATTGCAGGTGTGACCCATTAAAATGGAGAGACCCTCCTTAGACCCAGTGAACTCCAGTGGTACCGTGAATGGGGTCGCAGGTCGTGGCATAACCTGTAAGGAAATCCTTTAAAGAAGAACTCCCACAAAAATTTTATTCCATGTCCTGCTAGAAATGTACCTGATGTAATCTGTAGTGAATGTCATTTTCTTACCAGTGTCTGTATTTTTGACTTTTGATATAATCCTGAAGTTTCTTATCTGTGTCATGTGACTAGGAATTAAGACTCACCAACTCACACAGAGACTTATGTGTGGACAGGAAGTCTAATTCTCTATGTATTCCTATGGGAGCCTCACTTTCAGTCTCATAGGAATGAATAGAGCAGTTACTGGCTTCCTGTCCTGGGTCAGTTGGAGGTCAGGGAGTTGGTCACATGACCCAGCTACAATAAGAAGAGAGGTTATTACTCACAGAAACAGTCTCTGATAAGAAGATGACATTCACTATAGATTATATCATTCACCTTTCTGACAGGTCAGAGAATAAAATTTTTTGCGGGAGTTCTTCTTTAAGACTGCAAAAAAGAGACAGCTGTTCAGTAGCAAGGATGAAGGAACACTTGCTTTGGGCTTCTCATCAAATCTAAATCTGGTCATAGACTTGAGATTTTCATCCGAGACTGCCTCAATTTGGGAGGGGGCGTGCCAACAATATCACATGTGTGACTACAGCCCATCTGTTCCCAGATATAACCTGTCAGAGCAGCAGTGAAAGGCCAGCTTCAATTTCAACCAGGAAAGCCCTCTGTTATCTCAAAGATAAGCGGTGTCATATGGGTATGACTACCGCTTATCCGCCACCTTAGAAATAACATGTTCTGCAGAGCTGAACGGAATAACTATGTTCTGTCTACAGCCAAGATCCCAATCTGTGGCACTACTCCAACAGACAGATCAGAAAATCTAACGGAATTTGTAAGAATTTAGTCTCAGGAGGTCATGCTATGTAACATCTCCATTCGATAGAACCTCTGGTCATGTAAATACATCTGCAATGAGGATCTCAGAGGACACGCCCCCCCCCTTACACTGAAGTTGGGAAGATTCGGGTAAATTATGCTAAAGAATAGCACAAACTCAAATGCACAGTGTATAATAGAAGACCCTGAACACAAGGCAACAAAAAGATGGCTATAGTGTGCAAGCACGACCACTGCTGCTGGATTGTAGGGTGGTCGTAAACCCTGGAAACGAGCAATGTATCATGTGAGAGAAAAATGAATCCAGGGAGCAAAGGAGGCAATATGGACAATCACAATACATTAGTAAGTGCCTTGTATTAACTTTCTCTACATGATAAATGCCATTTGCAGAAGTGAGACAACCCCTTTAAGTCATGTTGTTGAAAACCCATTTAGCCAGTACTTTGGCCCCTGTTGGCTCCCTCTTGGGTTGTCACACCACCGCAGGCTATCACGTATAGCTCTGCTCTGCCCATCAGGCATCGCTGAGGCTTCTGGTCCGCGAAAGCCAACGCGGCGGGTCACCTACCTTGATTCAAACGTAAAATGCAAAGCAAATGATGCACAATTAGACTCGGCTGATGGAAAGTCAGATATTTATTTTAAGAAAGCTCCTACATTAGCCGATAAATACTCCCAATGAGCAAGTAGGGCAGCGAGTAAACAGTGAAATAAATTCTGCACAGTGGCTGGTTCGTGGAAATGGCCATTTCACAGTATGGGAGCAAACAGTCATTAAAATCCGTACCTTACGCTGGCGATGCTCGGCGACTCCGCTCCCAGTCTGCATCTTTCTAGCTGATTGGCGACAATTTGTCTTTCCACCTCCAGCTCTCTGGTGAGCCGTTCAAATTGCAGCTCCTGGAATTTCAAGAAAATGAGAAAGAAGCCTCAGGTGATGTGCAAATACACTGATTCCTGCGCAAGCGACCGAGGGGGGTGGGGGGGTGGTGAGAAATAATCTATGCTTCACAGCGAGCAACGGGCCACAACCCATCTGCCTGCCAAACTGCTCACGAATACCTCTATTATCAGTTCTATAAGGAGACAGTTCTGACAGATCGCGGCAAAAAACGGAACATTTAGTAAATTATTATTGGCCTTTATCTGCAATTCACAAGCGCAGGGGAGATCGGCAGCTCGTCCTTCTTTAATGGAAGGACCTACCGGTTAATCTGTGGACAAAAATTCAGAACGCTGCGCGTTGTCATTCGGGGTCGGGAGGAGATACAGAGCAAAGAAATGAATAAAACGTGGATGGTGGTAAACACAGGCGGCAGAAGTAACAGGTAGTGTTACATAGGGGGAAAAGCTGAGTATTAAAGAGTAAGTTTGTAAACAACAATGCAAGAATTCAAATAGTATCGATTTAAAAAAATATCAAAACACATCTCAGTGGTAACAGACTACAAACAAACCCTATGTAGTCAGATCCTGCAGTTAAACCCCTACTTTACTATCCCGTACACCTAAATAACATAATGATGTAGAAGACAGACACAAGGTAAAAGACTAGACAAATTTAAATATTTAGGCGCCATTCACGCCCAGATTTTTACTTCACCTACAGTGTAGGCTCCAGGAAAGCTCTAGACTAGGGATGAGTGAAACGGGTTTGGATTGCTGTATCCGAACCAGATTCTTTTAAAAAAAACTACCTTAAATATATGGACTCCGTCCTACTGTAAAATGTTTGTGTTGTTCCAATGTTCATATGTCTCCGCATTGCTGAGAAAAATGATGTTTTAATATATGCAAATGAGCCTCTAGGAGCAACGGGGGCGTTACCATTACACCTAGAGGCTCCTCTTTCTTTAACTGCCATGTCCTCTCCACTCTGATTGACAAGGCCAGGAGACATGACGTTTCACTGCTTGGTCCTATCAAAGTGGAAAGGATGCGGAAGGTGCAGAGAGCAGAGCCTCTAGGTGTAATGGCAACGCCCCTGTTGCTCCTAGAGGCTCATTTGCATATATTAAAACTTCATTTCTCTCAGCAATGCGGACACATATGAACTTGGGACCAACACAGATGTCTTCAGCTGCCAAGTGCACATGTAACAGGTCAGCCAGTGTCATAGGTACAGATCTGCTGACAGATGCCCTTTAAGGAAGCGAGCACAAAACATCACGTTTCTAATTTTATTATACAATGATAAAGCTTTATTTTCTATAAGACTGGACAGTCCCTTTAATAAAAGCCTATTAAAATAAGAATACAATTATGAAGACAAACAATGTCCTAGGCTAGCGCAAAACGGGAAGACGTCCAATGGTTAATGCGAGGTCTAAACAAATGTGTGTATTACGTTCTGAGGCAATGCAATCCATTTTCTATACGCGGCTCCATAGCGCCGAGCAGACAATATGCATTTCATTCTAAATGAACCTAATCATAACGTTTATTATGACCTCCGCGGACCAGCGCCGAGAAAGGAGGAATTTAAAAAAAATAATAAATGGATGGCGCGATCGAAATTATTCTTCCCTGTCGTACATGTAGATCCCTTCCCCCCCATACAAATGAACATTTGCATATATCAGCCAAACTTGTATCACTCTCCTCCCACTACTGTCATTGATTCATTCATGTGCGGCCCGGTGGTTGGAAGAGATAGCGTAAATCCAGCAGCCTGACTGCAAGCTGAAGAAAGGCCTGCACAATGCTAGATCCAGAGTATCTGCAGACATCAGAAACATGGCAGGGTGGAAAACCAGCGGGTCATTACAGGGACGACAAGAATCTACTGAAGGTGGCAGAACGTCCGAGAAAAACATCAGTGGGCGGTAAACATTGCTACAAAACGGGTCAATCGTGTAAATATATGAATAAAAGAAAAAAAACAACATATGTTAGAACTACTCCACCCAGCATCAATGCTATTGCAAGGTAGCATGGCAGGTGATGGCCACTCCGTGTTGTCTCATGTGCTCCATTTGAATTTAGGAAAGTGCACAAAGAGGAGCCCTCACCTCTCCTGACAGCAACTACTTGCATCCCCCGTGTAATAACACTTCTGGAGCATCGGTTCTTATGACTTAATTTTGTGCCACTCCTATATTATTCCTGCTAGAAGTTATGAATGGACTACTAGCAGTGTGAAATGAAGGTTCAGATGGGTGTTACCAGTTGGGGTGTGTCCCTGCACAGTCTGACAATATTCAATCAGTGTTGCCTGTGTCAGACTGTACAGAAACACCCCCCCCCCCAAATGGTAACATCCATCTGGAACTTCATTGCAAACTGCTAGTAATTCGTTCATAACTTCTAGCAGGAATAATAAACACGCACAGAGTGATAAGAATAGACGCTCCAGAATTGTTATAACATGGGGAATACATGTAGATACCAGAACAGATATGACAGAGGAGGTTACAAGTCCCCTTTACAGAGGACCCGTCCCCTGTCCTGACAAGGCTATTGTAGTAACTACTTGCATCCCCCATGTAATAACAATTCCGGAGCATCTATCTCTTAATGTTGTCCCACTTCCTTTATTATTCCTATAAGAAGTTATGAATGAATTTGCCAGCGCTTTGCAGTAAAGGTCCAGACTGGGTGTTACCAGTTGCGGGGGGAGGGACACCTGCAGCTGATTGGAGCAGAGCCAGAAACTGAGACTCCCCTGCTAACCTAGCAACAATTCCATACAGTTGAGTTTGCCTGTGTCAGACTACCACCCCCCCCCCAAATGGTAACATCCATCTGGAACTTCATTGCAAACTGCTAGTAATTCGTTCATAACTTCTAGCAGGAATAATAAACACGCACAGAGTGATAAGAATAGACGCTCCAGAATTGTTATAACATGGGGAATACATGTAGATACCAGAACAGATATGACAGAGGAGGTTACAAGTCCCCTTTACAGAGGACCCGTCCCCTGTCCTGACAAGGCTATTGTAGTAACTACTTGCATCCCCCATGTAATAACAATTCCGGAGCATCTATTCTTATGTTGTCCCATTCCTTTATTATTCCTATAGAAGTTATGAATGAATTGCCAGCAGCTTGCAGTAAAGGTCCAGATGGGTGTTACCAGTTGCGGGGGAGGGACACCTGCAGCCCTGATTGGACAGAGCCAGAAACACCCACTATTAGGGCTCACTCATGCGGAGCAGAAGACCCACTCATTTAAATGGGGCTGCAAACGATGTGGACAGCACACAAGAACAGGCATTTCTATTATGGTTGCAGCCATGTGCAGTCTGCAATTTGTGGAACACACAAGGCCGGAATCCGTGTTTTTTGCGGATCCGCAAAGCACTACGGCCGTCTGAATGGGGTCTTAGTAACACCCAGCAGTACCTTTACTGCAGACTGTTGGCAATGTATTTGTAAACTTCTAGCAGGAATAATACAAGAATAGCATAACAGTCATAATAACAGATGCTCCAGAATTGTTATTACATGGGGGATGCAAGCAGTTACTAAAAGAGAAGTCAGGAGAGGGTACGGGTCCTCTTTAAACATTATTACATTGTATTCAATGGGAAGTGATACTGTTGTATCGAACCACTGGTCACATTCATTAGGTCTTGTGGAGACACCACGATGCCACGGAGAGCAGTTTTTTCCATTTCATGACACATGACTGTCTTCTATACATGTGATTGACTGAGAAGGAAATAAAGTTGCACAACTGTTTCTCAAGTGCACAAAACTCCCATTGGACGGCACGTAGATTGCTGTATAACGTTACTGGTGTATAAAGCGGCAGTGCAAAACACGAGGGCTGGAAATACTCGTGAGAATCCACAATATTTGTACCAATAACTGCACTCAGTGGGGGTCTCTTATTAACGGACTTGCAGCTATTTAACTCTAAAGACAAGTCCCTTTTTTTAACGAGTCATGTGACATACGTACGACTGGTTTTATGCAGTTTTCAGCAGATGGACAGGGTGGAGCAGGGGCATCAGTATCAAAATCTCAGAAAACCCCTTTAACAGTGTTTAGAGATACGCTTTACATATGATTTTTTTTTTTTTACATAGGTTTTCTTTTTAATATAATGACATGGAAAAATGTACAAAACACCAGTGTTTAACAAAAACTTACCGTATTTTTTGCTTTATAAGATGCACTTTTTCTCACCCAAAAGTGGGGTGAAAATGCCTGTGCGTCTTATAAAGCGAATACTAGTGAGCACTTCCATTATGGAAGCGCTCACTAGTATCTATTAGATCTGATGGGGGTCTGAGTGGGCTGATCTGAGGCCTGATGGGGGTCTGAGTGGGCTGATCTGAGGCCTGATGGGGGTCTGAGTGGGCTGATCTGAGGCCTGATGGGGGTCTGAGTGGGCTGATCTGAGGCCTGATGGGGGTCTGAGTGGGCTGATCTGAGGTCTGATGGGGGCTGATCTGAGGTCTGATGGGGGTCTGAGTGGGCTGATCTGAGGCCTGATGGGGGTCTGAGTGGGCTGAAGTCTGATGGGGGTCTGAGTGGGCTGATCTGAGGTCTGATGGGGGTCTGAGTGGGCTGATCTGAGGCCTGATGGGGGTCTGAGTGGGCTGATCTGAGGCCTGATGGGGGTCTGAGTGGGCTGAAGTCTGATGGGGGTCTGAGTGGGCTGATCTGAGGTCTGATGGGGGTCTGAGTGGGCTGATCTGAGGTCTGATGAGGGTCTGAGTGGGCTGATCTTAAACCTGGGGTGCGTCTTATAAAGCGAAAAATACGGTAATTTAAACACATTCCCGTTAAAGATTATATTATGCATCGGGATAAACATGGGGATATTACTGTATTAATGGAGTGAAAGCCAAGGTCAACTTTTAAAAACGATTTTTTATTTATTTAAATTTTTACAAATTTATTTATTATTATTTTATTTTTTATTGTATGTATTGTATTTTTTTTTGTTTTATGTATCTAAAGTGAAAACCTTAAACAACTTTGCAAATGACTTCCAACCATTTTGCGTTTACAGCTCCTGTGAAAACCTGTTTCCATGGTATCAGACTACAAAAGAAAAAACCTGGGTAGTCAGATCCCTTCATCTTGTTCTCTTTCTTTCCAACTTACCAAATGTCAGTGTCCAATTCTCCAAAACCAGAATTAGGAGCTTGTTACCACTGACACTGCCTTATTATTTGCACCAGTTCCAAATCCCCACCCCATAGCGCTCAGAGTCCGACCAACATCATTGGTTCTTGGGAGACAGATGAACTAGGTCAGTGATGGCTAACCTCAGGCAATCCAGCTGTGGTGAAACTACAACTCCCATCATGCTTCATTCATTTCTATGGAGCTCTGAGTACAGCCAAGCAAGTGTACATCTTGGGAGATGTAGTTTTACCGCAGCTGGAGTGTTGGAGGTTAGACATCACACAACTATGTTGTCACAGAGTAGTGAATGGGCAGAGTAATTATCTCTCTGTGCTCCTTCGGCCTCTAAAGCTCCAGTCTCCATCACGTCTGAAGGCTGGCATCTATGACAGGCGGCACCTATATACACGGCGTTTCATGCTCGTCATTTAGCTGATGCCTTCTAGTCATAGCAGCGACAGCACCTAGAGGCTAAATAGAAGATTTATGTGAAATAGATGATCCCTGGGTAGAAGAGGGCTATTCCTATCAGCAGCAAAGGGTTAGACAAATGCAGATTGAATTTTCAACCCCTGTCATTATGAATATCTGCATCCACTATGCTGAACCACAGGGGGAAGCGAGTGACTTCATTACTTCCAGGAGGTATTCATGGGATGACACCATGTCAGCTGCACTCGGTAAGTCATGGCATGTACTGAATACTGATGTGAGATAAGGACTATGCGACAGGCAAGGATCACACAGGACAAGATAAGACCGGAGACTGGGGGAGGCTCGTAGGCCCCATCTACTGTCTATAGGAACACAAATATTAAACATGAAAATAGAGAAGATCATTAACCACCTAACTGTTCTGCCCCAGTCCAGCTCGGGCAGTGTAAAAAGTAGCTAATTGGAGGGGGGGAGGGCTGCTTTAGATGCTGCTATCTCCTCAATTATAGCAGCTAGAAACATGCAACTGGTCTTGTTTGAAAACCGACAGTCTTGGCTTTCATACAAGACAAAATGACAGCTAAAGTCCAAGCAAGAGAGAAATCACTGTTAGGAATCAAGTCAGGAATAATCGCGTGATATCTTCCTCTGTCCTGAATGTATTGCTGTCATTGTCTGAAAGCTTGGAATGTCGGCTTTCAAACAAGACCAGTTGCATGTTTCTAGCTGCTTCCATTCAGGAGGTAGCAGCATCTAAAGCAGCCATCCCTCCTCCAGTTAGCTACTTTTCCCACTGCTAGAGCTGGATTCTGGCAAAACAGTTAGGGGGTTAAAGGGGTCCTATCTTCAGGATAGGTTATTGGTATCTGATTTGTAGGGAACCGATTCCCGGCAGCTCCAACGAGCGTGCTCAGTTTTGCAGCTCAGCCCCATTCACTTGAAGGCCATGTGATCAATGAATGTGACATCACTTGATTACTGGACCAGCGACTGTCGTTCCAGGTCGCTGTGCACAAACGGTTGTGATTTCGGAAGCAGAGCTTTTGCGTTTGCCACCACTCAAAGCAACGGGGCAGCTCAAGATAGTCAGGGCAGGGCGAGAAGCCCGTCCGCGTCAATCAAGAGGCAGATGGCTGCTTCTTCACCTGCGGAGACAGCCCCTCACAGGTGAAGAACTCTTGCTGATGGGACTAATTAATTAGAATCGGTTTGCTCGTCCCTACTTTACTCCTATCCTGTGTATAGGGGATACGTTTAACATGGGGATTAAGGGATGAAATTCTGTCTTCCCGTGTCCACCACTAGGGGAGCTCAAGAGCTCACTGCAGACATTCTATACAGTAAGACTTAGTCCTAAAAAAAAAAAAAAATAAATAAAAATACATATTCTCCATATTCAAAACCAGTCTACCTGATAGAAGAGAGCGCTTTTCTCAACACCGCATGTTTTATTAATTCTACAGGTTGTTAGGAACGCTACCAGGGGGTGCTGAGTTTCCCTTCATACGGTAACCTAAGGCATGAATTGTTCCGGCATGAAATTAATTTCCGGATGGAATGACTCTTAATGCATTTCTATGGAACCCGTGACAGCACAATTAGTCATATCTCCGACAGACGGTGCTAGGCTTACAATGTACACAAAACGGGAGCATTTCTTAAATGAATGATTAACAGAGTATGATGCTAGTAAGCAGAGCGCAGAGACAAACCGGAATAGCGAGAACTGGACCCCCTGCCAGCTTTATTATATACAGTGTACTACACAATGAGCACCCACAGTATGAGCGTTCTTCAATAAAGGGGTCCTCCGTTTCCTGACACATACTAACTACTACTACTTTACTCGGGGTGCCATGTCACCATACAGACTGTAGTCCAGGGATGCTCAACCTGCAGCCCTCCAGCTGTTGCAAAACTACAACTCCCAGCAGGCCCTAGTAGCTGTAGGATCTCCAGGCATACTGGGAGTTGTAGTTTTGGGTAACCCTGCTGTAGGCCATCTGATCATTCATGACCCATTCACTGGTCACTCTGCCAAGGACAAGACTGCCCGGTCTTTCCCTCTATGGGCGGCACATTTATTAGCCTGGCGCCTGAGTAGTGTGAACAGACCACATACTGCACTGTGCATATCCCAGGACCTCAGGGAGCCTGAGCCGAAGTAAGAGCACATGTTACTTACACGTTCCTCCCAAAGGTGGCGGTTTTTGGGCAAAGATTAAAGAGGAGCTGTCACCACTCCCGACATACCAGTTTTAATAGCTTCATGCATTTGCCATGTAATAATTCTGGAGCATCTATTCTTATGTCTGTATGTTGTGCCATTCCTTTATTATTTCAACTAGAAGTTATGAATAAATTGCTAGCAGTCTGCAGTAAGGGTACAGAGGGGAGGTAACCAGTTGGGGGTGTGTCCCTGCACAGACTCACTCTATCCAATCAGTGCTGCCATGTTCAGACTGTGCAGGTACACACCCCCAAATGGTTACCTCCCCTCTGTACCCTTACTGCAGACTGCTAGCAATTCATTCATAACTTCTAGTAGAAATAATAAAGGAATGGCACAACATAGAGCCATAAGAATAGATGTTCCAGAATTGTTATTACATGGGGAATGCATAAAGCATTGGTACATTTAAAGGTCCTATTTAAATGTCCCAATCTTCGGAATTTAAAGATAAGGCCAGATTCACATCTACGTTCCAGCCGTATAATAAGTCCGTGTTACTCGGATGTGTGACCTGACCTCAGTATCATAGGGATCTGAAAGGCTGTGAGTTGGGGGTCAGGTAAACCTGCGGCCAGACCATCACACATCCATGCAGATGTATAACACTGCGGGAACATGGGCATGTCGATCTGAATTTTGAACCCACAGTATTCCCTTTATGTTGCAGTTTATACAATATGCAAAGCGGCCAAATCTGCTGCACAGTTTTTAAGCCACGTATATGTTACCTACTGGTAACCAGCGGATCAGACATAAAAGACTTTTATGCATTAAAACAGAAATACAGCAATAATAAGTCAAATGCAGCTCGCTGACTGTATCCAGGTGGTAAGAACTCTGCGTCGCCATATGGTGCCTCTAAGAAGCAACAGAAAGCATACCAGGTTCCACAGATGTATGGCACACTATGGGCTCAAAGCTTTCTATGGATGCTGCATAACAGATCAGTACAACCCCTCCGTAATAATAGTATTACAACAGGGGTTAATAGGTGTTAATAAAACATTAGATTTTTCTATTAATTGTAAATACAGAAATGATATGTTTAGAATATATTCTCTGTTATGCATAAAACCTAATAAATTCATAGATTTTTGCTTCAGGTGAAAAACCCACCTTTCAAAGGGGGTCAGAAAGGCTTCCAGCCGAGAGCTAATTGACAGACGGCGTGCTGAGCAGGACTCCCCTGGCATCTCGCAGTTTTGCTTTACATTATTATTTTTCTAAGAGGATGGAGGAGACAGATCCTGCCGTACAAGACTCTCCAGATCTCAAAATAACTTCAAAGTCATACGTTTGCCCCCCTTGTGACAAGTGTCATGATGTCCTCGAGCTTGGCAGAAGCACTTTCCGACAATTGTTCTGCAAACATCCTGTACCCCAGAGCGGGCGACCAAAGTGGACTCGGAGTGGAATATGCTGCTTCCCTGACTATTCGAAGGGAATCTGTCGCCGTGATCTTTGCCTATTATCTGCTGTAATACTTGAGTAGGACTGCGCAAAAAGGAGTCCAGATAGGTACTTTTTATTTTTCCACTGTCCACGTTTGAAGAGGACCCGTCATCGCAAAATGTAACGCAACCTGCAGGCTGTAAGCTATGGAGCAGCTGTCCGGGGATGTTGGGAGTTGCAGTTTGCCAAGAGTTGGAAAGTCACCATCATAGAGAACTGGTGTCATCGCCCAACAATGGGCACTACAGAGCAGATTTTTTTCCCATCTAGGCAATCAAGACAATCTCCATCCCGCATCATCCGATGACGAATGAGGACAAGCTAATCTACTGGTGCGAACCAGTACTCCGGCAAAACTGCAGGCTACCGTCAGGCAAGGCAAGCAAAATTTGCTAGTGCAGATGCAAATTCTGTACTGTAGAAAGTTGTGTCTTGGTGCAACTTTAAAGAGGCTCTGTCACTAGTTTACAACATATAGCATTAGATATAGAGGCACATAGGGCTATTAATCCTTTCCCCAAACATACCTTTATTTCCCTGAAGGAATCAGCCATTAGCCTGGAAAATGCACTTTTAAAAATATGCTAATGAGGCACCGGAGCACTGGGAGGCGTGTTCTTCTCGTCTGAGCACCACATCTGCGACGCCCTTCTTGCTCCTAACACCGCCCTGCATGATATAAACCCTCCCCCCTGCTTAATGACGGACAGCGCTAGACCGGAGGGTCTAGTGCTGAAATCCAGCTCCTGCGCACTGACCCGTTGTACGGCGTATGTGCACTACGCTTGCAGCGCCGAACTCTGCAAGCCCTTTCTCGTAGTGCGCACACGCCGTCACTTCACTGAACCCGGAATCGACGGCGCGTTCGGTTAGACAGTGCTGTCCATCATTAAGCAGGGCGGAGGGTTTATATCATGCAGGGAGGTGTTAGGAGCAAGAAGGGCGTCGCAGATGCGGTGCTCAGATGAGAAGAACACGCCTCCCAGTGCTCCGGTGCCTCATTAGCATATTTTTAAAAGTGCATTTTCCAGGCTAATGGCTGATTCCTTCAGGGAAATAAAGGTATGTTTGGGAAAGGATTAATAGCCCTATGTGCCTCTATATCTAATGCTATATGTTGAAAACTAGTGACAGAGCCTCTTTAAGGGGTTATGGCATCATTGATGTAAAAAAAATGAAAATCAGACATTATATGGTACCGGAAAATACCTTTCTAATAAAGCTAGAACCAGCCCTGTACCTCACATGGATCCAGAGATCTCCACATTCATTGTTTCAACTGCTCTTTTAGATCATCTTCAGTCTGTCAGCTCAGGGACATGTCCTTTCTGCTGCAGCTCGCTCCCTGTACCTGCCACAGCTCTCTTCAGTTGAAGATTTAAACTGAGCATGTTTGACCACCTCAGTGAGACGGACACAAAATAAGGAAAAGAACGAAACAGCAGGTGGCGCTATACAGATACATTTTATTGAATAGCACACTGGCTAAATGACATTTTTAATTACATGCAAATATAAAAGTATTCAGATCCAGGTGCTGGTTTGAAAAAAAATGTATAATATGTTTCGTAATACAACCCCTTATAACGCATGCCAACCAGTCTATCTGCACGTCATACTCCTAAATCCGGATGAACAATGATTAAGTATGAAATCCCTGTATAATTTTACAATATCAGGATCGGGGGGAATGGGCATTATCACACATTACAGAGACCGCCTTAAAAGGGATATTCCGGTAAAATAACTTAATTTTCGATACACTGCATTAAAGGGGTTGTCTCATCTTGCCTAATGGGGGCATATCGCTAGGATATGCCCCCATTGTCTTATAGGTGCGGGTCCCACCGTTGGGACCCGCACCTATATCGAGAACGGGGCCCCGCAAGGTGGTGGCTGGAGGACTCCGGTCCGGCCACCACCAAGCCGACTCCCCATAGAAATGAATGGGAGCGCACCGCACTTGCGCGGCCACCGCTCCTATTCATTTCTATGGAGCCGACGGAAATAGCCGAGCCAGCGCTCGGCTATCTTCGCCGGCCACATTGAAAATGAATGGAGGCGGCTGCGCATGCGCAGTGCGCCCCCGTTCGCTTTCGGGGCCCCGTTCTCGATATAGGTGCGGGTCCCAGCGGTGGGACCCGCACCTATAAGACAATGGGGGCATATCCTAGCGATATGCCCCCATTAGGCAAGATGAGACAACCCCTTTAAGGCTGCAAGCTGTGACCCACCAGAACCCATATCTATACATATAACCAGAGCTTCATTTTACCTTCCAATCCATTTGTCTAGCTCCTGTGTGAGCCTGCAGCACACTGACAGTATCATGGCGCCTGATCTTCCATCAGAAAACTACAATCCCCACAATCCCTAGCTTTCCCGTGGTGAGTTTCTGCTTTTTCATGAGTGTTGATGATTACCGATTGGCTGCCTGATATACAGTCCGGTCACACCCCCTCTACTGACCAATCAGCAGCACACTAACATTTAGCTAGAGAACTGAGAGCAACACACTGAGCATGCTCGACCTAACAAAGGCTCAGAACTACAGGTCGGTGCCATGGTAACTTATGAGGAAACAGTGGGTAGCAGAGGAAGAAATCTACTTTTATAACTACAGAACAGTAAATATGTGAAATTGACATTAAATTAGGTAATGATTGATGATGAATTAGTCTAAAACATAAGTTATATTTATGGTAACAGGAATACCCCTTTAATAGTAGTGAGTCTTACAGGCCATTCATGCTCCTCTGGAATTCTGGGAAGAAAGGGATGTAAATGAGCTCTTGGCAAGCTCCGCCTCTGATGCCACCAGATGTAAGGCAACAATCTTATAAGTCAATGTGCGACCCTATAAACAGGCCTTGAGACGTGACTCAGATAATAAGGCATAGCTTGCTAAGAGCGTATTACATTTCTGCAATTCAGTCTCAGAACAATTAATTTCTCATATTTCCTTGGTTATGTATGCAGCTCGCGTCAATTTGCAATCACGCCCCCAGCAGACTACTATAAGTCTGCTATACGCCCCATGGTAAGGCTACAACCTACATCTTACTTCACCTTCAAAATTTCTGTTCCAGACATAAAACAAGACGAGAACTTGAAGACATTGCATCTGTAAGCGCGCTAATCAGGAGGATGCATAATGATGCTGCCTGCGCATATTTATATCTCATCATCATCATCATCCACAAGTTGCTATGGAACAATCACAAGGGACTGGTTACTGCTGTGACTTCAGATCAAATCAAGTGTCATTTACCGTCCCCGGAACGATTGTAGCCTGAAGCCCTAAACTTATGTAACGGCGAAGGACACACGTGTAAAATAAATGATATGGTCTGTAACACCGTGCTATGCAGAATTACTGATCTCTCCCGACCCTCCTCCTCCTCACCACCTCCATTCTAATAACTCACCGGCAGGATCCATATTTGTTCCTCTTCTTGTAGCTTTTGGTTATTTCCTTCAGTACAAGCAACCGCAGTATTTTCAGGTCATCTAAACTAAAAAAAAGTATCTGTACAGCGCCACCTGCTGTTTGTTCCGTTCCTTGTTTATCTGTCCTCCTTCCTAAGGTGGTAGTGCATGCTCATTTGGATCCTTCAACTGCCACAGCTTGTTAGAAGCGGTGATCGTTTCAGGGAAAGTGCTGCAGCAGAAAGGACACGCCCTCAGCCTTCCCCCAAGGAAGATGATGCTCCAGGAAGCAATGCTAATCATTGCACCAACTTCTTGCCAAGTCTACCAATTATTGTCAGACACTGGAGTCAGTTGAAAGACCAGTGTAACGCTGGGCTCCATACAAAATGCGGCCTGCAATATAAAGGGGGGGGAGAATGGACGAGCTGCCATTGTGCCATTCCTTTCTTATTCCTCCTGGAAATGAATGAATAAATTGACAACTGGAAGCTGCCATGCCCCTAGTCAATGGAGTCCACAATATAACACTGCCTAACTGTTGCCAATGGAGTCAGGCTGTATAGAGACCTATATCACTTTCAACTAGAAAGGTAACTAATCAATAAAACTTTTTTACAGTAGGAATAACAGAGGGATGGAACACAGTTCTTGGAAAAGGCGCTCCAGCATTGCTATATCAAGTAATTACTAAAACAGGCACGCAGTGATCTTTTCAAGCTGCGCTGGTGAAATATCCGAGTTCTGTGAGACGCTTTCTTATAAGTAATGGTCATCTGTGGATCATCAGTCTCATGACACATCCAGCTTGGCACGCCAGATATACGCCTACAACATTGTCGAAGATAGCAGCAAAGATGTATGGGAGAATCTCACTGCCTTCCACGCTTCCAGTAAATCCCAAGAATGTCGAGATGAATCTCATTAGTGATGTCACTCTGTAAACATACGGGGAATATATGGAGCGGAAGAGTGAGCGGCACAGATACCTTACTGCATCCTATACCAGCTGTGTATGGAACAGGAAAAGATTACAAGTCGGTGCCCAGGGCGAGAGCGTGAGCCCCCCGCGCCAGGGGGCAAAGAGCACGAGCGCCAGGCGCAAAGAGAGCGCGAGCCCCCCGTGAGGGGGCAAAGAGAGCGCGAGCCCCCCGTGAGGGGGCAAAGAGAGCGCGAGCCCCCCACGCCAGGGGGCAAAGAGCGCGAGCCCCCCACGCCAGGGGGCAAAGAGAGCGCGAGCCCCCCACGCCAGGGGGCAAAGAGAGCGCGAGCCCCCCACGCCAGGGGGCAAAGAGAGCGCGAGCCCCCCACGCCAGGGGGCAAAGAGAGCGCGAGCCCCCCACGCCAGGGGGCAAAGAGAGCGCGAGCCCCCCACGCCAGGGGGCAAAGAGAGCGCAAGCCCCCCACGCCAGGGGGCAAAGAGAGCGCGAGCCCCCCACGCCAGGGGGCAAAGAGAGCGCGAGCCCCCCACGCCAGGGGGCAAAGAGCGAGCCCCGGGCACAAAGAGAGCGTGAGCGCCCCCAGGCCAGGGGACAAAGAGAACGCGAGCCCCGGGTGCAAAGAGCACAAGCGCCCCGCGCCAGGGGGCAAAGAGAGCACGAGCGCCAGGGGGCAAAGAGAGCACGAGCGCCCCGCACCAGGGGGCAAAGAGAGCACGAGCGCCCCGCGCCAGGGGGCAAAAGAGACCACGAGCCCAGGGTGCAAATAGAGCGCAAGCCCCAGGCGCAAAGAGAGCGCAAGCTCCCCCTCTCCAGTAAGAGAGTAGCGGGGAGTATCTCACAGCGATTGGCTGCCAACGAGACCTAACAGAGGGAGCACAAAGACTGCAAAGAGCTATGGGGCATGTACGGATTCAAAATAAGTTTATTTCTGGCCGGAGGTGCGCTTTAATATTCTTTAAGAATCAAGAGCCAAAGAGCCACGAGAGCCGCATTATGATGTAATCATTTTAATGCTCTTTTATCTTCTCGGCCTTTATAATCAATTCCAGGGATTTCTAAGAGCCTCCTCAGAGCCTATGGAGCCCTATGTGACTTCTATGTCACACAGTGAACAACCTCTTGTGCTGCTAAAAAATGAGTTATCTGTGCCGCTCCTTCCTCTAAATGCATAATCAACTCAAGTGGTTTTATTTGCTGCGTGAGTGCACAAGGTCCAAGGGTGTATAGAATTAATGAAAAACACCTTTGAGAATATAAAGCATCAAAAAGCAGGAGAAATTATATATAAAAAAAAACAAAACAAAACATAGAAACCCCCCCCCCCACACACACACACACAAAAAATACACTGTCTACCCCACAAAAAACAATAACCTAACCAATACAATCATAGAATATTGGATGGAATTTTTTCTCCCCCATACAAGCTTGGCTCAGCAAGTATGTGCACTCATTGGGAGAGATGAGAAAGCCGCTGCCAGGTACTTTGGTGGCGACTTATCTCCTACAAGAGCAAAGGGGTCGGGTGTTGAAATCCAACATGTCCGATCCTACTCTGACGCCATCTGTCTTGGGGAGTCGGAGCTGCCTGTAGCCATTAGGTCGTCTGAGATGGCAACGTATGTCAACATTAGTCTAATGCAGAGATGCTCAGCCCTCCAGCTGTTGTAAAACTACAACTCCCATCATGCCCTGCTGTAGGCGGATAGGTGTAGGCTGTCCAGGCATGCTGGTAGTTGTAGTTTTGCAACAGTTGGAGGGCCACAGGTTAGGCATCCCTGGTCTAATGTATACAAAGGCCTGAAAAGCAGTAGGATCCTGCCCAACAGAAACACCACATCTATCACTGGATACTAATAGGTTTATATATATTATTTTAACTTAAAGGGGTTGTCCCACGAAAAATATCCAACAGTTTTCAAACCAGCACCTGGATCTGAATACTTTTGTAATTGCATGTCATTAAAAATTTAGCATAGCCGCTGAGTTATTCAATAACATCTATCTTTATAGCGCCACCTGCTGTTTGTTTTTTCTTTGTCCTGCTCACTGAGAAGGCCGCACATGCTCAGTTTCATCCTTATATGCCTCCTGAGCTGTGATAGGGAGAGCATGGACACGCCTCCTGAGCTGTGATAGGGAGAGCATGGACACGCCTCCTGAGCTGTGATAGGGAGAGCATGGACACGCCTCCTGAGCTGTGATAGGGAGAGCATGGACACGCCTCCTGAGCTGTGATAGGGAGAGCATTGACACGCCTCCTGAGCTGTGATAGGGAGAGCATGGACACCCCTCCTGAGCTGTGATAGGGAGAGCATGGACACCCCTCCTGAGCTGTGATAGAGAGAGCTGAGACACGCTACTAGGTGGTACATTTGAGCTGAGGGATTTTAGATTAAAGCAAACAGATGACCAAGAGTTGAAAATTAGGATTAAAAAATAACAGTAAAATAGAGCTGCCGTGTACAGCGTATCAAATCTCCTGACAAGGGTCATCAGGAAATTACCTTTAATATTTCAATGAAAAAGAAACTAAATTGAGTGTGAACAGTAAAAATCAAAGAATTCAATTTAATAAGTGATTCACAATTATGGAAAATATGATTGAGCACTGACTACAGATTACATGGAATTAAGTTACACTGAATAAAGTAACACTGGTTTCTTATCAGCTGCCAAGAAACCAGATTCAGGACAAAATACAATTATAATAAAATAAAGATATACATAAATATAAAATTATAGCTCAATTCAAGGTAAACTGATTAGAATATGGCTTAAATTTCTATGAGGTCAAGAGATCAGAGTCGCACATGAGCCGTCAGGTGACATGATTAAAGGAAAACAGACTGCGACAGATTACAAACAGACTGATTTTTAACCCATGTAAATCAGAAACAGCAGAACATTTTTCGTTAAAAAAAATTTTTTTTTAAATGATTAGCCTAAAATAAGTAAAATGGAATTATAAAAATATAGGCGCACAGAGGTTTTAAATGGGTTGTCCATCCTTTTAAAACTGATGGCCTCTAAGAAACTGATAGGTGGGGTCCCCAACCAATCAGCTGTTCTGCAGTAGGTCTGAACTACATATTTCTGTCCATTGTGCAGTGGATGAAGGTAGTTACTGCAGCACTGCTCCCACTGAAGTGAATGGGGACGGTACTGCAGTAAACCATCTGTCCTCTGCACAATGGACAGAGCTGAGCAGATCTGGCACTGGAGAAACTGATCGTCGGGGATGGAGGGGCGCTGGACCTCCGCTGATTGTAAAGGCCATTGTTTGTCAAGAGCTGGACTAGATTATCAATGGCTTATCTTTATTATAGGTCATCAATATCTGACAGGTGGGGTTCTAAATCCCAGCGCCCCCACGATCAACTAAATCACCAGCAAGTGGCCCATCCCCTTTATCATTTACCAAATAGCACCATGGATCTGGTGGTGGTCATACCCGGTACTGCAGCTCAGACCCAGTCAAATGAATGGAACTTCAATAGCATTGAGCTGCCGTAACAGGATCCCACTGATCAGTTACTCATGTCCGGCCGTTCCAGTATTGCAGCGCGCAAACAGCTTGAACGGGTCTGCAATATGAAAGGTCTGGTGCGGAACGGAGGCACGGAACCCCACGGAAGCACAAAGGAGGAGAATGGGTCTGCATCCGTCTGCGGAATCCACACGGAGGTGGCCTGTGCTTGGGGAACACAAATTGCAGTCCCCAACGCACGGAACGGCCGATCATGAGCCCTTAAGAATTTATCAATAATATATAGCCCCCCAAAAACCCTTTTAAAATTATACAAAAATAAAATTTTCATATCGTATGTATTGGTCTAGGAGTCCAACCAGCGAAATATTCGCCGTCTCTTATGATCACCAGCTTGATATTTTACTAAACAATAATAAAAATTTCAACAGACGACAAGAAAACCATTTGGCCCTGATGATGTAAGGCAGGCAAAGTCTGAAGGGCCACACCTAGCAGTAGGACATAGGTGACAGGACTGCACATGATGACCACAATCTGCAGCACAGAGCCTGATGGCTGTATTATAAGCGAGGTGCTGCTAATGCCTCGCGTATGTGTTATGTGAGGGTGGTATCACTTTAACCCCAGCTGGTTAAAGGACATCTGTCAGCAGTTTTGTACCTATGACACTGGATGACCTGTTACATGTGCACTTGGCAGCTGAAGACATCTGTGTTGGTCCCATGTTCATATGTGTCCTCAATGTTGAGAAAAATTATGTTTTATTATATGCAAATGAGCCTCTAGGAGAAACGGGGGCGTTGTCATTACACCTAGAGGCTCTGCTCTCTCTGCACTGTGATGTCACTGCCCCTGACAATTAAAGTGCAGAGAGGGTGCGACAGTTGCAGAGAGAGCAGAGCCTTTAGGTGTAATGGCAACGCCCCTGTTGCTCCTAGAGGCTCATTTGCATACATTAAAACATCATATTTCTCAGCAATGCGGACACATAAACACAGGACCAACACAGATGTCTTCAGCTGCCAAGTGCACATGTAACAGGTCAGCCAGTGTCATAGGTACAAAACTGCTGACAGATGCCCTTTAAATACTGTCCACATATGCACGTGAAACATACATAGCATCATACAAGGCATGAAACATCCAGGTGCTTACCACACTGTGCGCATGCTGACAAATAGATCTAAGCACCATACGAAGTAGATAAAGGATCGTAAAGTAAGTAATAACCACTGTCCTGCAGATTCTGAACATCATTATGTGGCGGTAGAAACAGGATATGAAATATGATTTATAGGAAAGCTACATCAAATACAGCAAAGGGAGGAAACAATCCAACATCAGAATGCAATTCCATACATTGAACCCGGGATGCTCATCCTGGACCTTACGCAGCAATAATGTTTGAAAAGCATGAGCAAAGCTGTGCTGGTTCGGTGTATGGATTTTCTATATGGACAGTATAAAGCTTGAAGTTTTATTTGCACTGACGCTGGATTTTTTCCAGTCTTTGCTTTATTTGTGGAGATTATCTCCAGATCTGTCGGTGCACGTCTGCATTATTTACGGAGGTGAAGGGCTGGCCATCTGTTTTCTTCTCTACCTCAAATACGATCTTCACAATAAACATTTTCATACCCCAGGAAAACTGTCCTAAATTAATTCCACCATACACTATTAAAGAGGACCTCTCCCCTCTCCTGACATGCCTGTTTTAATAGCTTCATGCAATCCCCATGTAATAACACTTCTGGAGCATCTATTCTTATGTTTCTATGTTGGGCAATTCCTTGATTATTCCTGCTAGAAGTTATGAATGAATTGCTAGCAGTCTGCAGTAAGGGTACAGAGGGGAGGTAACCAGTTGGGGGTGTGTCCCTGCACAAACTCACTCCATCCAATCAGTGCTGCCATGTTCAGACAGTGCAGGTACACCCCCCCCCCCCCCAACTGGTTAGCACTCCTCTGTACCCTTACTGCAGACTGCTAGCAATTCATTCATAACTTCTAGCAGGAATAATAAAGGAATGGCACAACATAGAGACATAAGAATAGATGCTCCAGAATTGTTATTACATGGGGAATGTATGAAGCTATTAAAACAGGCATGTCAGGAGTGGTGAAAGGTCCTCTAAGTTGGCCACACAGTTCTCTTTCCTGGTAGACCCATGCACACGCAGGCTCAGCCGAGCATGCATGTGTCGTGAATGGGAGAACCGGAAAACTCTGGGAGGTCCCTCCATCTCCCTCGAGAACCAAACGATGGGGATGTTGATATCTAAAACACCTGACCCTACTCTCCCTTGACATTTGCAGTCGGGGGAAGAGTTGGAGGCCCCCCATACTCCTGCTAAAATGGTCAGGTTGTGCCGACGTGCAGCTTTACGAGCCGCATAAACATTAGACCAGGGATGCCCAACCCACGTTCCTCCAGCTGTTGCAAAACTACAACTCCCAGCATGCTCGGACAGCCTACAGCCATCAGCCTAAAGCAGGGCATGGTGGGAGGTGTCGTTTTACAACAGCTGGAGAGCTGCAGGTTGAGCATCCCTGGATTAGACTACTGCGTTTTTGGCAGAACCATCCAAAAATCGAATGTGTATTCCGCTAAAGTATTGGGAATTTCAACGCCTGATGCTTTTGTTCTCTTGGAAGACAACCTGCCACCTATAGATGCCTGGCAGTGGTTTTCTTCTCTTCCCTCACTGTAAAAAAACAAACATGCACCGCTGAACTGGGTATATATGTGTACGGGTGGGGGGGTGGGGTAGTATTTTGGCATAATTTGGCATAAAAGTACCTATATACTTTCAGCTTTCTCCCCCCTCTGCCCCCATAGTGTATTTTTTTGGGCATGCTCTTCACTGTGATACAGTCATTTCCTTACTAAATCGACATTCCCATGATATCTGGGAGCAGAGGACGACAGGCCTGAGAGAACGCCAAAGACGCGTCGGGCTAGTGATTTAACAGTAAGCGCAGATAAAGGGCGGGCGAGCGGGCTGCTGCGAGGAAAGGGTGCTGTTTTGCAAAAATCACCTGGATAAAAAGGATTTGTGAGCAAGTCTATACAGGAGCGCACCTGAGCGAGGCCTCCCCGCGCAGTGTGTGGTAATTACGAGGAGAGGCGCCACGCCGAAACATCAAGGGCTTGTGGACAATATGAGAAGTGAAGAAGACGACTTCACCTCCACATTATGTCCACAAAAGCCGGAATTCTTATATAGACAACATCCGTATTCTCCCTGCTCAGAGCGTGATCCCTGCCTGAGGATAGTGGCGCAGCCTATTCCCCCCGGAGGCACGCAAAACTCCCTAGTACTCAGCAGCTGACTGACTCATTGCCCCGCTCATTGGGTGCACCTTCTGTGAGTCACAACAGCAACTCGTTGTTTTCCTATGGATAATATAGTGGTGCAACTACTACCACAGTGGTCAGCCACCTTCGGCACTCAGCTGCTGTGAAAATACAACTTCTCTCTCTCTCTCATATATATATATATATATATATATATATATAAATTTTATTTAATTTCCATAGAAGTGAAAGGAGGCTTTTAGGAGTTGTAGTTTCAGAACAGCTAGCGTGCCGGAGGTTGCCGATCCCTGGTCTACCATATATACAAGCTTTGGCCTTAAAGGGGTTGTCTGGCAAATGCCCAAAATTGTATAAAATAAGTCATAACTCAGCAATCTGCTGCTCCCCCATTCCTATAATTCACATTCCCTACTTCCCACCACCACAAACCATGCGAATGGGAGCAGCAGGGGGATCAGTAATTTATTATGTACACCAGTAAAGGGGTTGTCTCACTTCAGCACATGGCATTTATCACGTAGAGAAAGTTAATACAAGGCACTTACTAATGTATTGTGATTGTCTATATTGCCGCCTTTGCTGGCCAGATTCATTTTCCATAACGTTATATGCTTCTTGTTTCCAAGGGTTATGACCACACTGCGATCTATCAGTGGTGGTCGTGCTTGCACACTATAAGAAAAAGCACCAGCCTATGCGCACTTCCACGGTCTGGGCCACCAGAGAGGCCATCACTTTTTCCTACAGTATACAAGCACGACCACCCCTGCTGGATTGCAGGGTGGTCGTAACCCCTGGAAACAAGCAGCATATGTGATGGAAAATGAATCCACCCAGCAAAGGAGACAATATGGAGAATCACAATACATTAGTAAGTGCCTTATATTCACTTTCTCTACATGATAAATGCCATTCGCTGAAGTGAGACAACCCCTTTAACGGTGTTTTCTGTAAAAAATTAACTTTTAAATGATGCCCGCAGCCTGTCTATAGAAAGATTCATACTTACCCATTTTCATCTGCTCCAGTCCGGCACGTTGGCTCCAGTGTATCCATCTTCTGTTCCCTGGCTTCTTTACTTCTTGCCCAGCTTGGTCGTGACTGGTTTCATTGGTGACGTGTCACTTGCAGGTCACAGCTGAAGCCAGTGGTTGGCTGCAGCAGAGGAAGTGACCATGCCCGCCTGGAAGTGAACGAGCCGTGGACCGGAAAATGGGGGCACAGCGGCTGGCAAACAGGACCGGAGCAGCAAGTATGACGTGGAGGATATTGGTAAATTATTGATCCACGACCCCGGCCTATCACGGGGATATGACACCTAGCATTTAAAGGGCTCCACAATGCAGACAGACGGCAGGAATTCAGAACACTTCACATTTGGGGCACGTAGCAGTCTGAGCGGCTTTATTGGAATCCCTTTTTTCATTCTTAGTATTTATTGTCCCATTTAGAAGCCACTCATAAAGCCGCAGCATTCTCCTAAATCACGGGTAAGTGTTCATTACAGAATAACTCACCGTGTGCTCTTGGCCCAGAGGTAAACAAAGGACCAAAAGCCAGACGGAAAAAATACAGAGAAATGACTGAAACGCATGATGTATAAACTCACTATAAAGGGAATCCGCAACATTTCCGAAGAAATCCGTCAAAGAAATCTGGTTCCTTTTTATATCTCTGAGCTTGGTGGCTCAAAGGTAAAATGAAGCAATACACCCACATAAGTGTAAAAGATAGGATATGGTAATGGAAACGAAGTCGGCACTATAAAGAGATCTCAGATACAAAACGTGTGTAACAATTGAATTATAGTAATTTATACCCAATACAAGCCCCAGGAAGGGTCAACTCTCCGGCATGAAATACGTAAGCCCCGTGTACTACACTATACAGCCGGTATGGGGTCAGGTGTGTATTCCAGGAGGGAATATTATCATAGCTATTCCTGACAGGACCATAAAGAACATGTCCTGGGTCTCATCACGGGCCAAGGGGGAGTTTTCAACATAACTAGTTGATTTTACTTAGGAATTAGCGTCATCTGCGTTCCCTTTGGACATCTTGACAAGAAGAGGCATTCACTACTGGGGTATTCAAAAACTAACCGTTCACATGTCAGACGTATCCAAAAGGTTAGATTGGTGGGGGTCTGAGTGCAGATACCCCCACCAATCCCTAGAACAAGGGGAGAGAAGCACTGTCATATCACGCTCTCTCCTCACTGCGCGAGATGCGCCGGTCTTGACTACATCCTCAGCAGTGAGGAGAGAGCGTGCATTTCTCTCTCTTCCCTATGAGGATCAGTGGGGGACCCACTGATCTAAACTATGGATATGTCTCTGACATATCAAAAGTTTTGTAAAATGTTAGAGAACTTTTAAAAGGAACCTGTCTCCATGAAATGCAGTGCAATCTACAGGAAGCAGGTTATAAAGCAGGACAAACTGAGCAGATTGATATCTAGCTTTTTGGAGAAATATTTAGTAAAACTTATAATTTATTTATTTACATTTCTGCTCATTTTCCAGGAGGAGGTCCTATCAGTGATTGACAGCTATCTCTGTATAAACAGTCAGAGGGAAGTCCAGGAGGAGGTCCTATCAGTGATTGACAGCTATCTCTGTATAAACAGTCAGAGGGAAGTCCAGGAGGAGGTCCTATCAGTGATTGACAGGTATCTCTGTATAAACAGTCAGAGGGAAGTCCAGGAGGCGGTCCTATCAGTGATTGACAGCTATCTCTGTATAAACAGTCATAGAGGGAAGTCCAGGAGGAGGTCCTATCAGTGATTGACAGCTATCTCTGTATAAACAGTCAGAGGGAAGTCCAGGAGGTGGTCCTATCAGTGACTGACAGCTATCCCTGTATACACAGTCATAGAGGGAAGTCCAGGAGGAGGGCCTATCAGTGACTGACAGGTATCTGTGTATACATAGTCATAGAGGGAAGTCCAGGAGGCGGTCCTATCAGTGACTGACAGCTATTTCTGTATACACAGTCATAGAGGGAAGTCCAGGAGGAGGTCCTATCAGTGACTGACAGGTATCTGTGTATACATAGTCATAGAGGGAAGTCCAGGAGGAGGTCCTATCAGTGACTGACAGCTATTTCTGTATACACAGTCATAGAGGGAAGTCCAGGAGGCGGTCCTATCAGTGATTGACAGCTATCTGTATACACAGCCATAGAGGGAAGTCCAGGAGGCGGTCCTATCAGTGACTGACAGCTATCCCTGTATACACAGTCATAGAGGGAAGTCCAGGAGGAGGTCCTATCAGTGATTGACAGGTATCTGTGTATACATAGTCATAGAGGGAAGTCCAGGAGGAGGTCCTATCAGTGACTGACAGCTATTTCTGTATACACAGTCATAGAGGGAAGTCCAGGAGGAGGTCCTATCAGTGATTGACAGCTATCTGTGTATACACAGTCATAGAGGGAAGTCCAGGAGGAGGTCCTATCAGTGATTGACAGCTTTCCCTCCAAGACTGTGTATATGCAGCTGTCAATCACTGATAGGACCGCCTCCTGGACTTCCCTCTATGACTGTGTATACAGATATAGCTGGCAATCACTGATAGGACCTCCTCCTGGACTTCCCTCTATGACTGTGTATACACAGATACCTGTCAATCACTGATAGGACCTCCTCCTGGACTTCAAAGCCCAGAATGAGCAGGAATTTAAATGGATGAAATTCAAGTTTTACTGAATCTTTTCCCATAAAACTATACATCAATCTGCTCAGCTTCTCCTGCTCTATAACCTGCTGCCTGCAGCTCAAACACCATGTTCAACGTGACAGGTTCCCTTTAACACACTAAGGGTCATTTTTTTATCTTAAGATAAATTTGTAGAAAAGGGTATCAATGATATAAAGCAACTTAACACTCGAAAGACACGCAATTGATATGTAAAAATAATGGTATGTACATACCATTGCCCGTCTTCTCCCTTGTCCTAAGCAGGCTATACACATTACATATATGTCAGCTAACCATCTAACATGCATGGGAAATTCCTGACTCTCCCCCAACGACAGCATGTGTCATGTGGGAGAAGGGATCAGGCTTCTGGGTTTCAATATGCCCTATCCTTTTATTCCCTGGGAGATAAAAAGTGGCTGAAAAGCTGTCCGAAGCGCTGTCTACCCAGCGGCTTTCTATCCTCTCCCATTCACAATACAGGCATGCTCGGCTGAAGAAACTTATGTGTGGAGGAGGAAATCAGACGAGATAGCTGACGGGCGAACAGTTATGTCCCGTGGGCCGGCTCCGAGTTCACGACTAGACAATGTCTGTTCATATGAAGGGACAGCACGATCATAAAAGGTGTGATCAATAATGAGCAAAATCATAATGCAATTCATGAACGAGTTTACACTGGACAACTAATGGGAACCTTTGCCCGACATTGATTTTTTTACATGATAATCGCCCCGAGTAACACGCCCTTTAGTCACTTCTGCAGTGTCCAATATATTGATTTTATCATTGAGTATGATACACCATGTATACACTTGTTTTGTGTCTATTTTAAATAAGAAAAAATAAAGGTTATATTTTAAAAGAAAGAAAATAATAAAACAGAAACCAGGCAAAAAAAATGAATCTGTAGGCTATTGATTAATTATTATGTATACACACACACTTTGAAAGATATGGGCATCTAGGATTAAAGGGGTTGTCCTACGAAAAATATTGTACAGTTTTCAAACCAGCACCTGGATCTGAATACTTTTGTAATTGCATGTCATTAAACATTTAGCATAGTCACTGAGTTATTCAATAAAATGTATCTGTATAGCGACACCTGGGGTTGGTTCTTTGTCCTGCTCACTGAGAAGGTCGCACATGCTCAGTTTTGTCCTTCAACTGCCTCCAGAGCTGTGATAGGCAGAGCATGGACACGCCTCCTGAGCTGTGATAGGGAGATCATGAACACGCCCCCTTAGATGCAGCAGAAAAGACACTCCCCTCGAGATGTCAGCTTGATTCAAATCTAGCAGAGCAATGAATGTGGAGATGTCTGAATCCATGGGAGGTACAGGGCTGGTTCTAGCTTTGTTAGAAAGAGATTGTCATGTACGGTGTTTCATTTTTTACATTAGTCGTGGGATGACCCCTTTAAGAGAGGACACAAAGCCAAATCTGTAATATGTAGAAAACCCAATACAAATTTTGTTTGTTGATTTGGGAATTAAAGAGGACCCAGGGAAGGTACATGACCCAACCGCTTATGCCCGGGAACCTTCTGCTGCAGAAAACGAGGCAGCGGACACTTTTATTCCCCTGAACCAGATTTCAATAGTTCCCCAACTTGTAAATTGCATACAGCTCAAGAGTTACAACTCCCAACATGCCCTGATAGTTAAAGGCTGTCAGAGCATGCTGGGAGTTATAGTTTTATAATAACTGGAGAGCAGGTAGTTGGTGATCACTGCCATATGGTGGATTTACATGTGCCGAGAAGCAGCTGATTATCAGGAAGGAAGCGTTCCTTCCTGACAGTTGCAGCGATCACCTCCACAGTATGAGGACGAGTCCAGCTGTGGTGGTCATACTTGTGCACTATAGGAAAAAGCACCAGCTTATGTGCACTCCCGGCCACCAGAGAGGCTGGTGCTTTTTCCTATAGTGTGCAAGCACGACCACCACTGATGGATTGCAGGGTGATTGTAACCATGGAAACGAGCCGTGTGTAATGTGATGGAAAAATAAATCCAGCCAGCAAAGGAAACAATACGACAATCACAATACATTAGTAAGTGCCTTGTAGTAACTTTCTCTACATGATAAATGCCATTTGATGAAGTGAGACAACCCCTTTAAGAAAAGTACAACATATTACATCAAGGTCACACAAAACTTGTCAAAAACCGCGATTTGACCGCAACATACAAGCTCACACCAGAGTATTAATTCTTTGATATAAGATGCACTGGCTCTCAGAAGAAGCCTTGTTTATTTGGCCATTACTTGATTGTTAGCTTTCTTGCTCCTTTAAGCCGTTGCTGTGGTTTTCTGACATAGTGATCTAACGCAGTAACACTTCCCTACAATTACTGCAGTCAATTCTTCATTTAGCGCACAGCTTCTCTGTAGGAACAGTCGAGCTTTTCATAGAAATTATACTAAAACCATTGTGTGTGTGGGGGGAAAAACCAAGAATACCGGCAAACCTCAGTTTTTCTACTACGAGACTCAGACTTGGCAGAAGTCTCGGTTTGTTTTCTTAGTGCTGCCGGCTAAAGCAAATTCAGAGGGCTCCAAATCCTTCTGCTGCTACAATGCACAATGGGGTTTGGGAAGAATTCGCCCGTTGAGAAGCTCGGACTCTCGTGTATTGAGCGGGAACAGTCGGGACATTATTAGGTCAGGTGCAGCTCAGCAAAGATCCCCACGGTCATAATGGGCTGATATAAATTATCAAGAGGACATGGCGAGCTACAAGAAATTCGGAAATGACTGCACCGTGTCTCAGTCTACATGGAAATTTATTTTATTGGTTCCCCTTATGTACAGCAAAGGCAGGGGTTGGAGAACCCCATTCAATAGGTCTTCATACACAACCAAGGATCGCGGTGTAGCAGTGCAGTCATAGAAATAATAGGGTTGCAAGCTGCAGCGATTGTGCCCCCGGGATTGCCAAAAAAATCCAATCCTGCTGGGCCTAAGGTCGTGCGCACTGCAACATCATTCATTTCTATTGCTGCTCTGCTACAGAGAGATCCTTGGTCACACGACTGGTGTCGAAGCCAAGATCGCCCTATAGCCCCAGCTTAAGATGGTTGTTCCTTACCTGTGAACAAGGCAGACATAGCAGAGCTGGAGAGGGTTCAGAGGAGGGCAACTAAAGTAATAACTGGAATGGGTGGACTACAGTACCCAGAAAGATTATCAAAATTAGGGTTATTCACTTTAGAAAAAAGACGACTGAGGGGAGATGTAATAACTATGTATAAATATATCAGAGGTCAGTACAGAGATCTCTCCCATCATCTATTTATCCCCAGGACTGTGACTGTGACGAGGGGACATCCTCTGCGTCTGGAGGAAAGAAGGTTTGTACACAAACATAGAAGAGGATTCTTTACGGTAAGAGCAGTGAGACTATGGAACTCTCTGCCTGAGGAGGTGGTGATGGTAAGTTCACTATAAGAGATCAGGAGGGGCCTGGATGTATTTCTGGAGGGTATTAATATTACAGGTTATAGTTACTAGAGAGGGGTCGTGGATCCAGGGAGTAATTCTGATGCCTGATTGGAGTCGGGAAGAAATATTTTCCCCTAAAGTGAGGAACATTGGCTTCTACCTCCCAGGGTTTTTTTTGCCTTCCTCTGGATCAACTTGCAGGATAACAGGCCGAACTGGATGGACAGAGGGCTTTTTCGGCCTTATAGACTATGTTTCTATGTTACCTTAGTGTCAGGTGGCTGTACTTCAGCCGCATTTTTAAATCCAAACTCAAGCCAAAAGAAATCCTCTCACTGAGGTTCTCCGGACCGAGCTCAGATCACTATAGCATTCTATGATATGCTCCAAAGTTCTGTTCAGTAGATACATGGGAGAGTCCGGGTCTTGCGGCTATACCTGCAGCCTAAAAACGGGCCCCTTGCGGAGTGCAGTACAAAAGAAGGTTGGGATAACTTATCGTATCAACATGTCAAATATTTTACGAATGTAGATTTTCTATACAGATTTCTGCTATGGTGTACGGTGGTGTGAGAGGTCATGTCACTAGAGGCTTGGTAGCTAGTCCAAGTATCTCTGCCGCGGCTAGCGATTGGCATCGAGGGAGCCCAGCAGAGCATTGCACGCATGGGAAGAGAAGGAGCCAGGAAGCAGGTAAGGAATCCTTCCTTTACAAGTGCATACAAATGGGTTGCCAATCAAGCCTCCTCCCAAATCTTGCAGAACCCCTTTAACGATGGAAAGATCATTAGAAAATCATCCGATTTTCGAGGTGCTTTCTGTCTAGGTAAGAACCAGGACCTTATCACCCAAAGAATCAGGGTGCACTAGGCTGCAAGATTTTTTTTTTTTATTATATTTTTATTATTTATATTATTTTATTAAATATTTTATTATATTTTCACTGCATTCCCCACTCCCAAAAAAGCAAAATAGATCTTTGAAGTGCGCTAGGCCATACTATACTATGCTGCAGGATGATAAAACTAACCCCGAAGTGGTTCAGTTCTCAGCCCTTATCTGTAAGGAGCTGGGCCAGTGCCGGCTGTGGAGGATGTGATGTCAGCCCATATAAATCTCTCACATAAGGCACCGCTCCACTGACTGCAGTCAGCCTCAGTGACTTTGGCCATTGCCATTATGACATCCATCTGAGAAGCCCACAATATAAAGGCCAGCCATTCCTCCAACTGCTCCCCCCATTTGTTTCTAGTGTATATGCCGCAGAATAATAACCGCTCATACATCCTCATTTATGAGCAATACAATCAATATAAGTGAGCAACATACAGTATAATGCACTAGTAAACAGGTATAAAAAAAAAAAGTGCATAAAACAAACTGCAAGGGAGTGATTTATCGAACCATCCTGAATGAAAATGAGAAATTTAGCAATTTTGCAAAAAGTTGTAATTAAAAATTCCCTACCATTTTGAGTCTAAGATTTCTATACAGACCTATGTGTATCCATGGTAACAGACTACAAGGAAACCCTGTGTAGTCTGACCCGGCAGTCTTTTCCCTTCTGTTTATCCCCTACTTCTTATTAACCTACCAGTCATATGTTAAAGGGGTCGTCTCACTTCAGCAAATGGCATTTATTATGTAGAGGAAGTTAATATAATCCACTTACTAATGTATTGTGATTGTCCATATTGCCTCCTTTGCTGGCTGGATTCATTTTTCCATCACATTATACATAGAGATGAGCGAACGTGCTCGTAACGAGCACTGTACCGCTCGGCTCCCCTGCGCTCGCATGGGCGCAGGCAGCCGCTTCCGTCCTCCTCACCTGACGGAAGCGGCTGCCTGCGCCCATGCGAGCGCAGGGGAGTTGAGCAGTACAGTGCTCGTTACGAGCACGTTCGCTCATCTCTAATTATACACTGCTCGTTTTGAGGGGTACGACCACTCAGCAATCCAGCTGCGGTGGTCGTGCTTTCACACCATAGGAAAAAGAATGAGCCTATGTGCGCTCCCATGGTCCCAGCCACCAGAGAGACCAGCGCTTTTTTCCTAGAGTATGCAAGCACGACCACCACTGCTGGATTGCAGAGTGGACGTAATCCCTGAAAATGAGCAGTGTATAATGTGATGGGAAAATGAATCCAGCCAGCAAAGGAGATAATATGGACAATCACAATACATTAGTAAGAGCCTTTTTTTTTTTTAACCCTTTTCTACTTAGTTAGGCCTCATGTAAACGTCTGCCGTCGGCAGGTATCATATATATACGGGCATCGGCCGTTTGTTCACCACATGACGGATGCGGACCCATTCACTTAAATGGGTCTGCAATCTGGAAGGTGCGGTGCGGTACAGAGGCACTGACCCCCACGGAAGCACTACGGAGTGGAGTCACTCTGTTTGTGCCTCCGCACCGCAAAAAAGTAGTCCATGCAATACTTTTTTGGGCTGCAGACGGTCACATGCACATCGAGGACCCCATTCATGTTCGAATGCGTCGGGTGCATGGTTGGTGCCCGTGCAATTTGGACTGCAAATTGTGGTGCATGAGGCCTAAATGCCACTTGCTGAACTGAGACAGCCCCTTTAACGTAGAAGCAGAGGACAAGGAAATATGACCGCATGCTTAGAGGATACTAGATTTGTGTTACCATGGAAACGCATTGTCTGCATAGGAGCTGTAGAAACAAAAGGACATTATTTACCAAAGGCCCTGAAGATAATCGTTCAGATTATAAACAAGTGTTCGTACGAACACTCGTTAGCGATGATCTGGCAGTGTAATACTGCCGCCAATTATAACCAGAATCTTTTAGTAGGTTTAAAAATCCTGGTTTGCCGGCAGCAGATTGAGCCGTGTAATCACAACCTGCTGCCGGCAAACAGTGATTCAGCATGGGGATGAGGGATGACATAAGCCACTGATCCTCCCCATACCGAGGAGGAGATCGCTGCATGTAATAGTTGTGGTAATTGCCGGGAGGGAACGCTCGCCTGCTTCATCTGAAGGTGATATGAGCCCAAGACCTATTGCAGAATTGCTTCATTTTCTAAAGAATTTCAGTGGCAAAGCTGTACACAGACTAACAAGATTACAGCTCAAGAACTTCTAAACTTTTTTTTTTATTATTATTATTTTGGTAGGAGGAAATGCTCTTTTATTAGTCACATCCTGTTGTGGAAGCATATTAACTGAACCTTTTGCATCATGATTTATGTTTATTTCTATTGCCCAATCAGATCAGTATTGGCTAATAATCATGCTTTTCTAAATTCATAGACTGCCCATAAAACGAGGGAACATTTTGCAAAAGTGAGCAATAAAAACGTATGGGTTCATCATTTTATGCGAAGCTGGTGGCGCTTGTGAAATTATACAGAGGCTTTACACCCACAACAGTGTTTCCTTAAAGGCCATCTGTCAGCAGATATGTTTCTATGACACTGGCTGACCTGTTACATGTGCACTTGGCAGCTGAAGACATCTGTGTTGGTCCCATGTCCCATGTACATATGTAACCACATTGCTGAGAAAAATTATATTTAAATATATGTAAATCAGCCTTTAAGTGCAACAGGGGCATTGCCATTACACCTAGAGGCTGACCTCTGTCTGCAACTGCCACGCCCTTTGCACTTAGACAGGACTAGGTATTGTAAACATCATCACACCTGGACCTGTCAAAGTACAGAGCAAGTGGCAGTTGCAGAGAGAGCAGAGCCTCTAGGTGTAATGGTAACGCCCCCGTTGCTCCTAGAGTCTCATTTGCATATAATAAAACAAAATTTTTCTCAGCAATGAGGACACATATGAACATGGGACCAACAAAGATGACTTCAGCTGCCAAGTGCACATGTAACAGTTTTATAGGTGCAAATCTGCTGACAGATGGTCTTTATAGGGGTTGTCTGGTTTAGAAAAAAAATCCAGCTTTATACACACGATTAGGGAAAGAGTGTCTCTCGCTTTCGAGAAACTGTCCTATATTTCACAGGCACCCATTGATTTCAATGGGCACTCCATAATGTCTATGCCCAGATCACTAGAACTACCATTCATACCCCATCGAAATGTGGTTAATAATAATAATAATAATAATAATAATAATACTTATTCATATAGCGCCGCCATATTCCGCAGCGCTTTACAAATTCATAGGGTTCATGTACAAAACAAAAGTAACTGGCTAATATACAACTGAAAGACTAGGAGTCAGGGCCTGCTCGCAGGAGCTTACAATCTATGAGGAATTGGGGGCGATAAGTAGGATTCAAGCCGTTATTGAACTGAATGAGTGGTGCTGGCCGATCTGCTTCAGGCTTGGGACTGTTAGAGGATTGAGTTCAGGCCGGAGGAGTAGGTGGGGAAGAGGTTTACTCGGGGAATAGTAATTTTAGGTAGCTTGATAAGGCTGCCTGAAAAAAATGTGTTTTTAAGGCACAAATGGTTGAGAAAAAGTTCAAATTTAGTATACCTGCTAAAAAAAAAAAAAAAAAAAAAAAAAAAAAAAAAAAAAAAAAGGAACTAGGGATGAGCGAATCGACTTTGGATGAAACATCTGAAGTCGATTCGCATAAGACTTCGTTCTAATACTGTACGGAGCGGGAGCTCTGTACAGTATTAGAATGTATTGGCTCCAATGAGTCGTTATTACTTCGCGAAGTTTCGCAAAACTTCACGTGATAACTTTATAAATTCATTTTTACAGGAAAAAAAAACAAACATTTTCCGAACTCGGGTTCAGTTCCAAGTGGTACCTTGCGAGACTTCGCGAAGTAATAACTTCGGCTCATCGGAGCCAATACATTCTAATACTGTACAGAGCTGTACGAAGTTTTATGTGAGTCGACTTTGGACGTTTCATCCGAAGTCAATTCGCTCATCCCTAATGGAAACCTATGTAAATATTCCTCTTCATTAAAAAGTGAAGCAAGAACTTAAGAGCAGCCTGATCCGTTGTATGACCTCGGGGTGTAATCTGAGGCAGGCCTTGACTTTACCAAGCACATCTCCTCTATACACAAGAAAGTTTACAATTTACACACAAAAGCTTAACAAATTCTAACCTGCTCTTTTACCGATGCCAAAATGTTGGTGGCTGTGGACTCTGGCTCCATGCCTGTGGTGGGGGGAGCCTCCTGGGGGACTTTTGACAGCCCCTCCTCCATCATGGGGGTCTGCTCAGGAGCTGGCATGGCACCTACAAAAAAATTGGAGAGACATTTGTTATACAAAAAAAAAAAAAAAGATGCAAAAACACATATAACGTATCTTTTACATGTAATAAAAACCTTTTCAACATATAAAAGGATATATTTTAAAAGGGAGAATTGAAGAGGTTTCATTCTGTGTTTCTACCTGTCTGACATCCTTCAGGGTCAGGCTTTCCAGGATTATAGGGCAATCAGTGCTGGGCGTTGCCTGCGTGCAATCTACCTGACTTTAACATTTCCGTTGGCTGTTGGGACTCGTCCTGTCATTTACTAAACAATCAGAAGAATCAGCCAAGGGAACGACGAAAGGAAGCCACTAATATAAGTGGTAAGAACCCACCACAAATATGCGCCAGAAGCTGAGCCCACGTGTACGTCACTAAGGGAGAGTATAATTTACACAATTAAAGTTTTATTAAGGCTCATGCACACAAAGTTATTATTTTTCCGTTTTGTTTTTTGTTTTAGGCCTGTACGCGTAACCATTCACTTCAATGGGGCTGCAATGCGGCCCCCCCAAAAAAAAAACCACCTAAATTACTCCGTGTCCATATGGCTGTTCCTGCATAGGGTTTTGTAAAATTTATTGAACTGCACTTTTATTGCATAATTATGTACGGCAAGACATCACTGTGCGCGTCCCCTGTGCCTGCTCTGTGACATCACCGTGCGCTTCCCCCGTGCCTGCCCTGTGACATCACCGTGCGCTTCCCCCCTGTGCCTGCCCTGTGACATCACCGTGCGCGTCCCCCCTGTGCCTGCTCTGTGACATCACCGTGCGCTTCCCCCCTGTGCCTGCCCTGTGACAACACGTGAGTGTCCCCTGTGCCTGCCCTGTGACATCACCGTGCGCGTCCCCCGTGCCTGCCCTGTGACATCACCGTGCGCGTCCCCCCTGTGCCAGCCCTGTGACATCACCGTGCGCGTCCCCCCTGTGCCTGCCCTGTGACATCACCGTGCGCGTCCCCCCTGTGCCTGCCCTGTGACATCACCGTGCGCGTCCCCCCTGTGCCTGCCCTGTGACATCACCGTGCGCGTCCCCCCTGTGCCTGCCCTGTGACATCACCGTGCGCGTCCCCCCTGTGCCTGCCCTGTGACATCACCGTGCGCGTCCCCCCTGTGCCTGCCCTGTGACATCACCGTGCGCGTCCCCCCTGTGCCTGCCCTGTGACATCACCGTGCGCGTCCCCCTGTGCCTGCCCTGTGACATCACCGTGCGCGTCCCCCCTGTGCCTGCCCTGTGACATCACCGTGCGCGTCCCCCCTGTGCCTGCCCTGTGACATCTCCGTGCGTGTCCCCCGTGCCTGCCCTGTGACATCACCGTGCGCGTCCCCCGTGCCTGCCCTGTGACATCTCCGTGCGTCCCCCCTGTGACATCTCCGTGCGTGTCCCCCGTGCCTGCCCTGTGACATCACCGTGCGCGTCCCCCGTGCCTGCCCTGTGACATCACCGTGCGCGTCCCCTGTGCCTACCCTGTGACATCACCGTGCGCGTCCCCTGTGCCTTCCCTGACATTACTGTATGCATGGAGATATTTTGTGCATCCTTACTCAGCCGAGCTGTGCATGTATGCATATGGGGGGAGTCGGGAGAGCGTGCGGCAGTCCAAACAAGAACTCCCAGACAGCTACTGTTAGCATCGCTTTTGTGTCGTGTGATCATTGTGTGCATTCTCAGGGCTGCCACATATTACCAGCCATGTAAATTCCATGTTGGGGACCCTAAGAACTTCTAACTTAATTATTCCGCTGTATACTAATCACATCAAATCAAGCTGGAGATCAGCTCACAGGCCCGTCTGCAGGAACATAGTGAATAAAGCCATGACACTCATTACAGAACTTTCATTCTGACTAGCTAAGCCAAAAACATTCATAAAAACTGCACAAATAACCAAACCATGACCGGCCCTTGCCCGGCTGCACTTCTAATGAACCCTGATTGTTCTGTTTTCATACGGAAGAAGCTTCGACTATGAGACGCAAGACTGCAGACGTCCTCCAAATACACCGCCGCGCGTCCCCTCCACAATCTCCACGGCGGCAATTAATGGAGTTATTCGAGTGATTAATCTGACAAAATCGCAAGCTATTATTTTTAACACACAGAATCATTCGCCTTATCCCATGCTCCGCGCGTGACTCCGGTTTTCTAAAGTAATTGGCGGGAACACTTATGTAAACTGGCAAATCGGTCCCAGTAGTGGAGTCGTAAATCTATAGGCGGAAGGGACTTTGTGCACAATTATTAATACGCAACATCTGAGCGTTGTCAGCCCCGAGCACCAAGATAGCCGAGCCAGCGGAAAAGCACTGTAGGAATCTATATTTACGGTATATATGTCTTGTTACAGAAATTACCGAAACCTAATTACACCCTTAAAGGTTTCCACAGCAACAAGAGACCTGTTTTCCTAGAACATTACAAGATATACGTAATACATGGACACGCCACGTGTGTAAAGTGCGGAAACCACTCTTACAGAGTTTTGGCTCATTGAGGGCGTCCTGAGAAGGTGACCACCTCTATGCAGTCCGTACGTCCTGTGGTTCTCATCACTTTTGATCACAGAAACTGTGTTGAACGTACTGTGCTCCCCCTCTTTTTTATCTATGTCCCTCCATTATTGAGCGAAATTTAGATACGCCTGCATCTAGAATCTACATACACTTCCATGTCATCACTGAACATTTTGGTAAAGTGCAATCCAGTCTTCATTAAAGGGGTTTTCCAGGATTTTACTACTGATGACCATTATCTGATCGGTGGAGGTCCGACACCCCCGCCGATCAGCCGTTTGAGAAGGTACCGGTGCTCCCGTGAGCGCCGCGGCCTTCTCTCAACTTTTCCTAGGCCAGTGACGTCACCTTCTTCGGTCACGTGGCCTAGGAGCGGCTCAGCCTCATTCAAGTGAAAGGGGCTGAGCATGATACCAAGCACAACCGTTGTACAATGTACGATGCTGCGAGAAGGTAGCAGCGCTCACAGGAGCACGGGTGCCTTCTCAAACAGCTGATCGGCGGGGGGTCCCAGGTGTCGGACCCCCACGGATCAGATACTGATGAGGATAGGTCATCAGTAGTAAAATCTTGGAAAACCCCTTAACAGAAAACTACCCTTACAAGTGTCATTGTGTTTCAAGGGGTTTTCCTAGATTTTTTTTTCTTAAATGATGACCTATCATTTAGAGTCTAACAACTGAGACCCCCACGCCACGGCCTTCTCTAGCTTTCGCAAGGACAGTTCATCGGTCACATGGCCTACGCGCAGCTTTGCCCCATAGAGGTTAATGGAGCTGACATGTGTTACTAAGCCCAGACGCTATACAACATATGGCACTATGCTTGGTAAGCTGAGAGAAGGCCGTTGCGCTACAGCGAGTGCCGGTGCCTTCTTAAATAGCTGATGAGCGGGGTCCAGGAAGTCAGACTCCCACCTATCAGATATTGATTACCTATCTAGAGGATAGGTGATCTGTAAAAAAAAAAAAAAAAAAAAAAACAAATCTCTTGGAAAACACCTTTAACGCTACACTGTAAAAGTCTTGTCATGTGACTGTTACAGTAGACTTTCTACAAGGTAGCAGCTCGTGGCTGTTACCTTCATGGAATACCGTACTTTTTCTTCGGACCAAGAACGTATAATCCATTTTTTAATTAGCTTTTGTGGCACAGTAGTCAGGGGGAACTGCCCAACATAAAATAATTAATTTAAAATAAAAACATTAAAAAAAAAGAAAAAGAAAAAAAAAAATCATCTGGAAACAATACATCATGTGACCGAATTAAAATGATTTATGAATTTCTCGATCAGTACCGGCATCTTACAGTGGCTGGTTATCTTGGTGAATACAGGAGTCTTCATACAGAGACGCTGATTTCAAGACAATTTAGAGACCGTTCAGGGTGACTTGTACTGTTAACCACAAGAGGAAACCGCAAGTCCCACACGAGGAGTCACAAGGGAAAACTCTATACAAGTCTAATTATTGACTACAAGCAAAAATAAAATGACCCCCACAACAGTGAGGCAATGTAACAAAAATATAAATAGAGTAAACAAAAAAGCTAAAAAAAATACAAAAATAAAAATGAAGGAGAAATAAAAGAAAATAAGTGAACCACTCCAAACTATTATTGTAACAAGGGAAGCAACCGCTCAATCACTTCCATAAATAAACTCGCTATAATGGCTGCTATTACTTTGCTAGTTCACATATTTAGGTGGGAGATTCTGCACCTTGTACCTTTAAGCAAACCCTGCCAGATGGGTGCACATGACCGTAATTTTTGTTCACATTTTTTTTTCTGAATCTTCTATGGGGCTGCAAAAGATACAGACATCACATCGTGCGCTGTTCGCATCTGTATGTTCGTTCCGCGGACAAGAATAGGCATTTCTACAATAATACAAGATGAGGGTGGGGGGTATACGCAGCTGGTATCCGTGTTTCGGAGATCCGTGGTTTGCAGGCCGCAAAACAGATATGGTTGTGTGCACAAGACCTAAATGTGCTTTATTCCGGCCGCCTCTCAGTATGTTTGTCGCGCTTCGCTGGACCTCCGGCCCGTCCCCATTATAGTCAAAGGGGCCAGAGTGGACCTCCGCAGCACGCGTGCACTAGCAGCAGCACCGATCTGGCAGACTGTTCCCCCGCTGGAGCAGCCTGCCGCTAGTGTAAAAGTAGCCTAACCAGCCCTAAGGTTCAGCCTGAATTAACAGGCAATGTAGGGATCTATGATGCCGTGAGTATGGGTCAGCTAAACCTGTGGTCAGGGCGGTTTACACATCTGAAGTATGGATGCATGTGTCTGTAATACACTTGTGTGGACCTGATGTTGGTACATAAAGCTGAAGGGAACAGATCCTGACCTCTGTCCTGTTTTCAGCAAGGCCCTAGCATGAAATAAACTGTAAAAGTGGAGGAAGAAGAGGTGTTTCCATGCCGGATTTCGGTGGAATCCTTGTGGATTGGGGCATGAATGTCCCATAAAAAAATTTCTAGGGCAGTATATTTTTGCTGTTAAAAGTATGATATGAAAAATATAAAAACTGAAATAAAAACAGATGCAATACAGAAAAAAAAAACTAAAAAGTTAGAATTACACATTCGGCTTTGTTCACATTTGCACTGGAGGCCTCATTAGGGGAAACGGTTAGAGATTCCATCAAAGATGGTGGAAGAAATAATGCCGTATGGTAAACTGATGGACATCGCGATGGAAAAATCAAAAGATTAATAAGAATAATAAAAAAAAAGTCCTAAAGACGTAAGTAGTGGGAGGAATAAAAAAAAAACTAATCATGACACCCGTCACACGTGGAGAATCGCCAACAAAATCTTGGATTCACCATGCATCCGGGATGCAATCATCTTCTTTCATGTGTGTAATTTGCAAAAGTGTAGCCGGCAGTCAAGAATTGATGGTTGCCATGGATACGGCCTATACATTCTCCCTGCGCAATTTTAGTAAATAAGCCTGAGTCTATAGGAGACGCTGCAGCTGACGGCAACATTTACTTGGCTCTGCCGCGCCATGCCCTTTCATGCAATGGTGCCCGGTAGACCAGAACAGCAGGAGAGCAATTAATAGCATTGCAAACAAAACGGATAATATTGCCTGACCTTTTGTGTCAAGACCAGCTGAATGCCATGTTCTCCGAGCTCGGGAACATTGCTAAAGAAATAAAAATGATAAATTCATGAGTATTTCTCAAGGTCGAGGACGGAACAGGTAAATAAGTTGTCATTACAGCACGGTCTGATTAGATGGAGCCGGGGTCGCAGATGTGTTCTGTAATACTATGCGCAGTAGGAACAGAAGGCCACAAACTAAATATTAAAAATAAAACAGACGCGACTCCTTATTTGGTCTATGTACTGCGGCAAGAGACGCATCTCAGGAGAACAATGACACTTCCTCTAGGAGGGATGGCATGAAACAGGCTTTCAACGATATTGGTAAATAAAAGGCTATTCACACAATGCTCAGGCCTGCGTCTCCATGGTGACAGACTACAAACAAAATGTGTGTGTGTAGTCTGATCCTGCAGATCATTGGAATTGTGTTTCAGAAGGAAACCGTAATCGTCCCAAGAAGCAAAGTTTGTTAGAACCGAAGGCCGTGGGTCATTAAAATGGTTCCCATCTTGGATACACCATCACTTGATCAGTGGGAGGTTAGACCTCTGGGACCAGGGGTGTAGCTATAGGTATATGTAGCTGCTTTGGGGCCCAGACCCACCAGGGGCCCACTCAGGAGTTAGACAAACATTTATCGTCACCCCCCTCAACAGTATTATCCAATGACATGACCTACGGTATATACGTGTAGGAAACTGAAGAAGTGGCTGCCGGGCCTGGTCTGAGAGAGCGATCTTGACTAGCAACAGGAGTGGGGGTTGCGAAGAAGTTGCTTGGGGAACCTGTTCAAAAATTTGCTGTGGGGCCCAGTCAGTGGCAGTTCCGCCACTGTCTGGGACCCCCAAAGATCCCAAAAATAAGGGGGCCAGCGGCACTCCTGACCACCCGCGGTGCAGCAACTTCTACAGAACTGGGCTAGTTGTAGTTCCCTGCACAGACTGGTGGCTGGGAGCAGCGCTATCCAAAGAAAGCTACTAAATCAGCGCTGTGTCTCCATTATCATGATCGGTTTGGGGTCCCAAAGGTCAGACTGATACCAATTATAAAGTGATGGCATATCTAGACAGTCCAGCGTCTCACCAGCACGTGTGTGACACCACACAGCCGACACGCCGCACCAGCGCTACATTTAGCCTGAGGAAGGGCAAACTATTGGCCCGAAACGTTGCTACCATATGCTCGGCTGAAAATAAATATATACACCTGCATTTACAAACCGGAGTGCTGTCTCTCTATATATTGTGATGGCATATCTAGAAATACCATGACTTTATAATACTATTTTAATATCCAACTGCATCATATTTCGGTTTACTTTTACAGTTTCTCAATGAATCTACCCAACATCATCTGTACATGACATAAGCAAACATAACAGGCAACATATACATGTATAGACTTTATCGGCCTGTGCTCTGTAATATCAAAGGTACGGAGGCTGCAGAAACCTAACAGATGGCCTGCAGACAGCAGATGTTCAGGCTCCCACATGCTTACCATGTGGATATGAAACTAATACTAAACACCTAGAAAATATATAAGGAGATCTCCATTAGGATTCTTCAGGAACTAGTGAGATATTCTTGTCCTACAGACCAGAGCACCAACATGGAAAGTGCAGCCAGTCCGGGTGTCACCACCTAGGGTCCTTCCTGCTCCTCATGAGTAAGTCCAACTCCACCATAAACATGCATGCTCGACTAAGACAGGACGGTCATTCAAAATTTTTGATCTCTCTCTCTCTCTCAAAATCTTACACAGTTGAAAGTCCACCCTACACATGATGACAAAAGGCTTTTCTCTCGAGTTCGGCCAGTTTACAGGGTGACATCAGACCTCCAGACGCGTCCGCTTCAGTAAATACTCGCTCCAGTTATTATTTTATGGGAAAACTATTCCTAGAAATAAACGATTAAAGTAAACACGAAATATAGCTGCCCCCAATGTTTGTCAGCCTGCAGAGAACACAGGGGTTAATCTGTTGATCTCTTCCATCTTTTACATGTGGCCAGATAAGGGGTGGAGCTTAATAAAATGGGCGTGGTATAATCTTTTTGGCCTACTGCAGATAGGACAAAGCAGGGAGGCTCCTGCTGCAGCCACTTGTCTCACAGCCAGACCCCAAATAGTGAGGAGCAGGAGGGGGAACATGGCCGAGCTCCTGAGACACAAACAGAAGAGAGATTATATATATATATATATATATTTATACACATACACACCCCTCATATTTTTCGCTTTATAAGATGCACTTTTTCCCAAAAAAGTGGGGCAAAAAATGTCAGTGTGTCTTATAAAGCAAATAGTAGCAAGCGCTTAAGTATGTATTAGGTACTCAGCCTCCATGGGGCCGAGCTGCACTATCCTGACGGCGTACAGCACAGGCTGAGAGAAGATCAGTGAGTGAAGAATGCAGAGGAGCAGCGGAGCATGAAGGGTAAGTAAATTTATTTTAAGGTCTTATCTGGGGGGCTGACATGGAGGCCTGATATGGGGTTCTAATCTGAGCATCTCATATCAGGGTCTGAACTAAGGATCTGATATGGGGGTCCTCTTCTAAAACGTGAGGTGCGTCTTATAAAGCGAAAAATAATGTAATTATTTTTGCACATTTTCTGTGTTTAGTATTTCTTTATGTAGAATGCATATATTCGCCACACATTTTCAGGAGGAACAACAGAGGAATAAGATGAAATGGGACATTACGACTCCAATCATTGGGGCCTGTCCCTACAAAGTAGTTGCACAGCCCATTGACCAGAGAATGGTAAGGCCTAGTTGTCTGTCATACAACTGTCTGTCCCATACAAGAGGAATATCAGCGGAACAACACAATAGAGAGTTCTATAAAAACATGTTCCAATACGATTATTTCCTGTTTGAGTATATACTATAACAGACATGTCAGAGGGGCTGACCGATCCTCTTTAAGGACCACAGTCCGTACCGTTTCCAAACAAAATATCCTTCCTTCACATGGAACATTGCTGTTGTGTTCCTTTAAGAACGTACAAGAGGGAGGGGCTGGTTCTATTTACAGATGGTGCACTACGGACAGTAGTCACCGCAGACGTGCCTCAGAGCTGCGCTCGTCAGAGAGGTGCCAGCGGCATATGCTGTGTTTAGTCTTAAACCTCTCAGATTCCCAGGCTCGGAGCCGCACCTTGATTACAGAATCTGTGTTTCTGCCCGGTAATGATCCCTGCTAAGCCAAATAACGTGACTGTGCCAAGTGCACGCTTCTAGAGAAAAAAAATAATTCTCACACTCAAAATAAAAATGAGGAAATTCAGCTCTTCCTTTTTTTTTTTCCTTTCCTCGCAGACATTTTCCACTAAAGCCGCTGTGAACAGGACATTGATTGATCGCTTTCTTGCAGATACATGCGACTGTTTAGGACAGATAGATGGAGATGAAGAAATGACAACGCGTTTCATAAAGCACTGTCGATCACCACGCTAATACTCTGATTTTTAAAAAGAAAAAAAATATTCATTTAGGCGGGTGGAAATAGACATTCGGTGTCTTGAAGAAAGATATAAAATATTCGTGCCGTTCTTAAATGAGAAAAGCAGACGTCAACACAATGGGTCCCAAGAGGGTCTCCTAATAATAGTATGATAAGGCCCCGAATAGCTGGGACCCTCACTAATTAGCTGCAATGATAAGGGGAAGCTGGCTGCAAGTGCTGAAGTTCCATGCAGCGCCACCACCGGTGATATGAGGTATGACATGGGGTCATTATTTACTTTACTCACTTATATAGCGCTGACATATTCCACAACACTTGACAGACATTATCACTCGCCGCCCCCAGTGGACCTATCAGTATGTCTTTGGAGTGTGGGAGGAAACCAGAGAACCTGGAGGAAACTCATGCAAACACAGGGAGAACATACAAACTCCATGAAGATGTTGTCCTTGGTCGGATTAGAACCCAGGACCCCAGCGCTGCAAGGCACCAGTGCTAACCACTGAGCCGCCCATTACAAATAATATGTTGTCCATGTAATTCAGGGATATATTATTACCTCCAGGAACAATGGACCCCCTATAAACTCAGCTACGCTTAATGGAGTAGTGCGGTCCCATGCACCCTTCTATACAAAAAAATAAAAAGTAACCTTAAACTTACACTTTGGACTCTGGTCGCTGGCGGCTTTTTCCAATATCAAAATCTAGCAAGTGAACGTGGCCTTAGAGTACTTCCATACTTAGCTTTTTTTTTTTTTTTTTTTTATGGGAAGAAGTTTACAGGAAAACACGAATAAAAAAATAATAAAAAAAAGCCACATTCATTGATTTGAAAAATAAAATAAATAATAAATGGGTAATTATGGGGTATTCCTGTAGGAAAAATGTATCCCCAGGATAGGGGATAACCTTCAGCCGGGGGTCTAGGGCAGGGGCGTAGCTATAGCCTCATGGGCCCAGGTGCAAGAGTTCAGCTTGGGGCCCCTTCCTTCAGTGTTTTATGTGCTTCCTATGTGGCACAAGGGTCTTTGGGCCCCCTCAGGCTTCTGGGCCCGGTAGCGACTGCTACCTCTGCACCCCCTATAGCTACGCCCCTGGTCTAGGGCCCCCATTCCCGTGATTGGTGGGGGTCCCAGCAGTAGGATTCCCACCCATCTAATATTAATCCCAAATAGCTTTTTACCTAACTGTTTTGCCCGAGTCCAGCTCGGTCGGTGTGAAAAGCAGCTACCTGGAGGAGGGAGGGCTACATGGTGATATCTCCTCAATAGTAGCAGCTAGAAACATGCAACTGGTCTTGTATGAAAGCTGACAGTCCAGATAAAGCTGACAGACCAAAACGACAGCTAAAGTCTAAGCAACAGAGGAGAAATCACTGGTTGAATAAAGTCAGGAATAATCGCGAGTAAAACTTGTTTTGACTTTCCTTTTCAGCTGCATTCACAGCATCCTGATTTCTATCAGTGATATCTTTGTCTCTCCTGAACATATTGCTGTCATTTGTATTTTCTGAAAGCTTGAAATGTCAGCTTTCAAACAAGACCAGTTGCACGTTTACCATTCAGGAGATAACAGCATCTAAAGCAGCCCTCCCCCCTCCAGTTATCTACTTTTCCCACTGCTGGAGCTGGACTCGGGCAAAACAGTTAGGGGGTTAAACCACTACTACAAAAAAGCAGTGTTTGTAGGGCATATTTTATAATTTCCTATCTTTCGGCATGTAAAATCTGGCTGCAGCATTTTTATTGGCTCCCAAAAAAATCCTGAGGATAGGTCATAAATATATATAACTCAGAGAATCCCTTTAAGCAATTGCCTAACATAATGGCCACAAAAGGCAGAATTTCCCATTAGGATTTTATACCAAGAATGATTTTGCAATAGAAACTATAATGAAATTAAAAAGCCAAAAAAAACCCAAACCTGCTTCTCCTGTAACGGGTTAAAACGAGGCGTCTATTCTTGGGCCTGATAGAGGGTAATAAAGTAAGACTAAATGTTTATTCTGAGACATTCCACAGAGAGACAGTTTTGTTAAGGGGCCTGACTGCAACCTGCAGACTGATCCGCCCTGATCACTAGTACAAAAGGTCACAACTCCGCATTCTGCCGTGAACCAAAGGGATCTGGATCAGATGAGTAACACGGCTGGGCGGGGAGCGGCCGGGAATTAAGTGACACAAGGGATGAGAAGAAAACAAAAAAAAAAAAAACACAAAGTGTAAATACTGTGGTTTATGCATTAATGGGTTAACTTAAAGAGGCCCAATCAAATCTATATTTATTTACTGCTGAACTGAATTTGCAGCTATTTGAGCTAAGTAGTGATTTTTCAATGGAAAACTGTAGAGAAAAACACCTTTTGATAAATGGTTGTAGAGCGATGGGTGACATCATACAGGTATAGTTACATATACTGGCTTAGTAGTTTCTTTATACAGGTGTGGAGGGTGTATTACGGTAATCAAGATGTGTTGTCAGGGGGTCTGGGAAAGGAGAAGGACAGCCGCCCCCACCACCCCTGTAACCTGCACCAGATTTCCAGTTCCACCATATGTCATGTATAATGGCCATGTTTTTTTTTTTTATAAGACCGCCCACCAGAGACAGTGGTGGTCTCAAAGAGAAGACCACCCAACAGAGACAGTGGTGGTCTCAAAGAGAGGACTATCCAACAGAGACAGTGGTGGTCTCAAAGAGAGGACTATCCAACAGAGACAGTGGTGGTCTCAAAGAGAGGACTATCCAACAGAGACAGTGGTGGTCTCAAAGAGAGGACTATCCAACAGAGACAGTGGTGGTCTCAAAGAGAGGACTATCCAACAGAGACAGTGGTGGTCTCAAAGAGAGGACTATCCAACAGAGACAGTGGTGGTCTCAAAGAGAGGACTATCCAACAGAGACAGTGGTGGTCTCAAAGAGAGGACTATCCAACAGAGACAGTGGTGGTCTCAAAGAGAGGACTATCCAACAGAGACAGTGGTGGTCTCAAAGAGAGGACTATCCAACAGAGACAGTGGTGGTCTCAAAGAGAGGACTATCCAACAGAGACAGTGGTGGTCTCAAAGAGAGGACTATCCAACAGAGACAGTGGTGGTCTCAAAGAGAGGACTATCCAACAGAGACAGTGGTGGTCTCAAAGAGAGGACTATCCAACAGAGACAGTGGTGGTCTCAAAGAGAGGACTATCCAACAGAGACAGTGGTGGTCTCAAAGAGAAAACCACCCAGACACACGGGTGGTCTTAAAGAGACAGTGGTGGTCTTCAAATTCTTGAAAACTAATGGCAGATTTACAGCAGACAATTATCAATAGATTATTGGGAAACGAACATTACTACAAACACTCGTTCCCGAAAATCTGACCGTGGAAAGGTGCTGTCGATCATCTGAAGAACTTTCGCTTATTGGGTAAAATGATCATTAATGAGAACACCTAAATCATCATTCCTGGACAGTAGATCACACGGTGAAAATATAGATCTTCTGCCCAAAAAACATGAATCCGTATGAGAATGAGCAATGGAAGTAGTGATCGCTCATCCCCATAGAGTGGCGGGGAAATCCAGTCCTTTCCTCCACTGACGAGCAGGCAATTATCAAGACGGAACAGTACCTTCCTGATAACTGCCTGCTCCATCAATGCATGTACATGAGCATTGGTTTTCTGTGATTTTCATACTGATGGCTTATCCGCAAAACAGACCAAAATGTGATCAGCGAGGGTCCCAATTGCAGCACCCCACCGATACTCTCTATGAAGATGCTGCCGTGCTGCGTGATCGTTGAGACACCTTCCCAAGTCTGAGACATCACATACCTGGTAAGCGGCAAGGAGGCAATGGCACTCACCTCAAACAGCTGATTGTCTCTGGTCGTAGGAGTCCGACCTTGCCGAACTCAAATTGATGACCTATCCTGAGGATAAACCATCTTCATTCATATTGGAGTTGAACAAAATACCACAGCACGGAGGGATATTTTGTATAGTAATAGGACAGATGCCAGGATGTAAACCTGAATGACCCCAATGGGGGCCATATGGCATGGTGGGTGGCTGCCATGTGACTGAACCTGCATTTCTTTCATTTTCGTTGTTCTAGGACAGGGCTAAACAATGGAAATCACTAGTGGAGACTTGAACAGAACCTAAGAACACCCAAATACACAATATTACGCTGTGTTCACATCAGTATTGGAAAAAGCAGAATCCATGCCTTTGTACCTACAAAGGAACAGGCTCCATGACGAAACCTTGAGTTTTAGGCTTGGTTAAAGGGGTTCTCCAGGAATTAAGAAAATGACAAATATTTACTACTTAAATATTACTTTATTATAAATATATTCCCAAATACCTTTCATTAGTTATAAATGGCTTTTTTTTTTTTCTATGGCGCAATGATTAGGAGAAATAAAATGGCCACTGTCCTAGTAGTACACACAAACCTGTCCTAAACACACAGGACAAGTTACTTCACAACACTGAGGTAAAGAGCTGCCTCATCCTCCTCTCTGCTCGTCGGGGATTATGATCCTGACTACAGATGATAAGATCTGAATCTCTGTAGGAATAGAGTCCATAAGAAGACACGAAGTACAGAGAGAAGGGTGGGGGGTAACAAGCAGCAGCACTTTATGCAGTCTACATTACCACAGCCCCACATTACCACAGCCCCACATTACCACAGTCCGTCCTCTCTGTACTTCGTGTCTCCTCATGATCTCCATTCCTACAGAGATTCAGCTAAATATCTTATCATCTGTATTCAGGATCATAATCCCTTACAAGCAGAGCAGAGAGGAGGATGAGGCAGCTCTTTACCTCAGTGTTGTGAAGTAACTTGTCCTGCTGTGTGATTAGGACAGGTTTTGTGTGTACTAATAGGACGGCGGCCATTTTTTTTCTCCTAATATTGCTCCCAAAACAAAATTCCTGGAGAACCCCTTTAAACATGTCAGTTTTGCTGCAACCACAGAATCATGGCCTTAAAGGGGTTGTCCCACAAAAAACATTCTACAGTTTTCAAGCCAGCACCTGGATCCGACTACTTTTATAATTGCATGCTATTAAAAATGTTGTATAGTCGCTAAGTTACTCAATGACATCTATCTGTATAGCGCCATGTGCGGTTTGTTCTTTTTCTTATTTCTTTGTCCTGCTCACTGAAAAGGCCGCACATGCTCTGTTTCATCCTTCAACTGCCTCCTGAGCTGTGATAGGGAGAGCTGAGACACGCCCCCTTAGATGCAGCAGTATAGACACTCCCCTTGAGCTGTCAGCTTGATATAAATCTAGCAGAGCAATGAATGGGGAGATCTCTGGATCCATGTGAGGTACAGGGCGGGTTCTAGCTTTGTTAGAAAGAGACTGTCATGTACGATATGATGTCGGATTTTCATTTTTTACATTAACTCCTTTAAATAGGTAGCCAGCCTACTTACAAGTCTTGGCCTATCCTCAAAATAGACTCATCCGTATCTGATCGGTGGGTGTTCCTGCCCTGCATACCCATTGATCAGCTGATCTGTAGTTGGCACCAGAACTACATAGCGCCATCAGCTCTATTCCACTGACATAAATGGGAGCAGTGCAGATATAACCAGCTCCCTCCACTGCACAATGGACAGAGCGGTGTAGCTGTGGCGCTTACTGCAGCATACCTGACATGCGGGGGGTGGGGTGCCGGACATCCAATCAGACAATGTACTGACTTGTAACAGGTTGACTACCATTTTTAAAGGCATGGGTCCAGCTGCATCAAGCTTGGCCAAGGCAATAATGATCATTTTGACTATGTCAAGATAAATACCATAGAATATCAGTCTTGAGGTTTTTACTGTCCTTCTGGAAGCTTGTGCTCCTTCCATGAAAGACGTACTATTCGGCGCTGGTATGAATAGATTTACAATCTCCTCTTAAATGCAGACTATTGTTTACAGAGCGAGGCATTATACCGATCCTGCACGCCGCAGCTAAGCCGTTCAATGCAATTATCCTTTCCATTTTCATTGCAATGTGCGCATCACGATACAGGGCATCCTTGAAAGAACGCTTCAATAGCATGGTTATATTATCAGACTGTAAAGGAGAAAAACATTAAGTCCGGGATACAGCACAGTTTTCCTGGTAGAGGAAAGAAAGCAACGACGCGGACATAAAACAAATGGAGAAACCCAAAAGCTTCTCACCTTTTTAGACAAGACTAGACCTATATCTCTAGCTGCTACAGATCCTGAGATATGAAGGGTTAAAGCATTACTCTCTCCCGGCCTTCCTGCTTCCCAAGCTCTGCTCGGCTGCAGTGTTAGGGGTTGTTCCATTAAGACAACTTATCCTCCCTCCACAGAATAGGAGATAAGTGTCTGAATGCCGGGGGTCTGACCACTAAGGCCCATGCCGATCACAAGTACAACTTGACATGCATAGGTCCAGGTTCCGACAGGCCAATGGCATCTGCTTCTTTACCAAATCTGGAACTACATTGGAGGGGCTCATACTTCTCTTAGAACTCTGCCTGCCTCCATTAAATTGACTATTAAGTAGACGACCCTACAAATCTAGAAGAATTAAAGACTCCATCCACAACTTCTCCACATGGTCCATTACATCGCCGGACACCAGACAGAGGTCGGTAGATGGCTGACCTAACGATCACTTGTTTTGCAGACAGCCACACATTGACCATCACAGTCGCTCAAATTGTCCATTCATGGTCGGTGACACCAGACGAAGGACAAACAAAGTTTCTTGGAAACGTTCTCTCAAACAAAACAAAAATTCAAACATGGCCGACTTCTTTCCAGATGATAATGGTGTCCCATAGGTCAGCTAACCAATTGTTCATTATTAAATTTCGTTGTTAAATTTGGTTGAAATTAACCATTTTTGTCCCCCATAGATATTATAACAGTATCTATTTTCTGCTTATAGTGGGACCGGGCAAAAGTCAACATGACCCCACCCTGACAGATGACTTAGTGGAGAGTAGGACGGGAAGCTTTGAATTTTAACTCCAGATCTTTTTGTTCAGGTTTAGGATATAAAAAAAAATGCCATATATTAATATCCGTGTGTCCTTAAGCGGCGGGGTGCCAGCTATAACCACGCTCTGGGATCAATGGCAATCCTGCCTTTCAATAAAAAAAAAAAAAAAAAAAAAACCTGCTTGTTGAAACCATTATATACTCCTGTATATAAAATAGTTCCCGAGAAATGAAGAGAACAATTTAAAGTTTCAAAATCGTAGTATTGAATGAGCGGCGTCATGCTCAATAAGCGTAGCCTCAACAATGAACTGCTGAATCGAAGATTTTCTGCTCAACAAAACGTGAAGCATTGTCCAAGTGAAAATCATCGGAAAATCCAGACTGCTCCGGCAACGACGGGGTTAAAAGGTCCAGACCAATTACGAACACAAAGGAAATCATTGCGACCGTGTTTGTCCTTCAAGAATGACGGCTTAGCAACTCGTAAGAAAAGAGAAAAACGTTGCACTCATCTGTTAAGCTACCTGTGCATGTTGAAGAAAAACCGTCGCGTAATACAGAACCAGCAAAGTGTATGAAATCAGACAAGTCTAACGGACACTGCTTTTTTTCTTCCGTGCAGAAAATTGACCTTTCCGTGTGGAATTCGAAAGCTGCAGCATGTCAATTGTTTGTGCGATTTTTGGTCACTCTTTTCAATGGAAGAGTGAGATCTGTGTTGCGACAAAACCTACAAGTAAATACACACAGTTTTTTTTATGTGGATTTGGTGTGGAAATGCGAATAAATCTGCACAGAAATTTGTGCAGAATTTCCGCAAGTCTACCTGTGTGCAGACAGCCTTAGACTGCATTCACTGGACCGTTGGACGGCTGTGCCCACTTTGCAGACTGCAAACCGCGGATTCACAAAACACGGTGTGAACTCCGCATTGCGGTGAAGACCCACTGACTCAATGGGTCCGTGATCCGCAGGATGTAGCTGAAGGTAGGACATGTCCTATCTTTGCATCTCTGAGGCACAGACCCGGAAACACGCAGACATGTCCTATCTTAGCGGCCAGATCTTGCAGATTGCTGACCCATTGAAGTCAATGGATCCGCTCCGCGATGCGTAGTGCACACTGGTGATGGCCACGTTTTGCAGTCTGCTAAACAGGCACGGCCGTCCCGCGCTCGTCTGGGTGCGGCCTTAGAGAAAAGCTCACACATAGAAATGTTGCAGAAATTTCGGGGACTGCCCCATTCTTCTTGACGGAGCGTTCAGAAATCCACGCACACGGAGCAGTAAGTTGAAGGGGTTCTCAGACATTGGGAACCAACGATTAGGGTGCCGGCGTGGTGTAAATGTTTAACGGAAAAAAAAAACTAAACAAAAACCTGTTCAAAGTGTTACAAGCCCAGCGCCAAGCTCCCATCTACACCACTTCTAGTCTCTGCTGGTCTGGAAATGTGATGGCTACATGTGTGTCATCGCAGCTGGCCTTGGGGTGACCTGCGCAGGAACGGCACGTGATAGAGGTCACCGGCCATTTATTTTTTACACAACGTCTGGTCCCCTGACCAGAACCCTTTAAAATGAATTCACACTTTGTTTGAAGAGTTTGAGGCTTTCCTGGCGCATGCGACAAACCTATCCCCAGACCCCCATTCACCTCACGAGGCATTCTTTTGGCTTCCATCTCCAGCTCTATGGAGGTAAATCTTGGATGCATATACTTTATTTTTCTTTATACATGGGTGCTTTACAGCTGAGCAGGCCAAGAATGTTTTTTTTCAGTTCGATTCACGAAGAAAAAGAGGTCCGCGAGCTTCCACATGACACTGGAGGTATACAAAGGTACAGGCAGGACCCCATACATTTTTCGGAGGATGCATGAGGCCGACACACAGCAGCCCAGAAACAAATAAATACAGCGGTCCCTCAATACTATATTAAAGGGGTTATCCAACCCCTATATTGCCCCCCCCCCTCCAATGCCAGGGCCCCACATACAAATTATTACACTTACCCCCCTCTGCATTGCTTCTAATCTCAGCATGGCCGCCGCTGCGGGTGACGCTAGGGAGGTTCGACCCCAGCGCGGCCTGCCATTGGCTCCTCCACCCCGTTGCCAGATGTTTTGATCCACACAACGAAGAGATGCATGTGTCAGGGAGTGGGGTAAGTATAATCTATATGAGGGGCCCAGGCATTGGAAAGGGGGGTGGGGGTCATTATAGGGGTTGGACATCTCCTTTAATTGGTTCCAGGAGGACCATTGCACGTTGAAACCATACCAAACCAAGCCCCATAATGTCATCCAAGATGAGAGAAAATGAAGATTTAAGAAAAATAAGCAGATAACTAAGACAGATAAAACCAGTCCTTACATATAATAGTCAGGAACAGCCGCTAACTAGTAACTAATACAGATATTTTACCAGAGAAGTGGCCTTGATTGGTTGGATCCGAGTCTGAGGCATTGTACGTTGTCTGGTTTAAACTTACGATGGGTCAGAAAAGACCATTGAATGCTGAAAATATTATATCCCGAGGCCATTGTATAACAAAGAAATAACTGATGGAATGAATATTAACTACTAACGAGGACACACGAGTCGCGCTGTGTTATAAGGACACACAATTTTGTCTTCTTCACATAGTGGTACAGAGAGAACCAGACGTAAAAAAACGCAGAAATGAAATGTAGCTGCAGGGCAGGAGAGGTCACAAATGTATCATCCGACATTTCTCGCTTATTGAGGGATTGGTCATGGTCCTCAATCTGCGGCAAGCCAAACCCATGTCAGCTCCCGGACACCCTGTGGAATAACACTCGCTTGTTACTGTGATTTGGCAAAAACCACATGCATTATATCAAGATTTTGCCACAGATATAAATCTTTAAAATCTACGGTAAGCTGATAAACCCCATTTACATGTACTGTAGAATACGTGGCCGTGGAAGTGGAATCCGCACTGCAAATTTAGGCCTATTTCGCCATCTCTAATTCAATTTTGCCATTTTTCTTGGCGACTTTTGGCAAAAAATATTGGAATTCATTCTGAAATCTGTCAACAATAGTAGGGCAGAAACCACGGTGTACAATTCCATTCAGTGTAAGAATCCTATGGTAATGTCCATAATTGCGTCACTAATGAGTTAATTTTTTAAAATGATTTTACAATGCTGAATTTTTAAGTTACTGTGCACCAAGCTATACAGAGTGATCTCTGGTCTAACTGGACAGGTTCAGTGAAGATTTGGGGTTCTGAGACTTAACAGTTCGTCGAATGCCTGAAGACACGAGACCCTAGTGGAAACTCCACCACCGCCACCACCTTTAACCAAAAATCTGTAGGCCTCATCCACACTGAGTTTCAAAGCTCAAGGGCTCGTGCACACAGTTATATTATGGGCGTTTCATACGTAGACGCCATAGGGCTTCCATCAACTTGCAGAAGCCTCCTACTGTACCGCCATAGGCTTTCAGTTTCATACTGAGGAGTACGGTTTTCTTTTTTCTCTCCAATGTACAAATGAGACAGAACTATGGCAGGCATGGCCAACCTGCCGCTCTCCAGATGTAAAACTACAATTCCCACCATGCCCTGCTGTAGACTGATAGTTGTAGACAGTCCCAGGCATGCTGGGAGTTGCAGTTTTGCAGCAGGTTGGCCATCTCTGGACTATGGCATCCATCCGACTCCATATGTACAGAGGAGTAATCCCCTACAAGCATTGATCCCAGAGGAGAATATCTCCGAACACCCAGAGTCCGATGGGGCCTGAGGCTGGATGTTCACAAAGGCCACCTTTCGGCATGGGATCTTTGAGATGGTTGTCACATGGGAAGTCTTGTGCCACAGGTCAGGTCACCACTGTGATGGACATATAGATGGCCAACCCATTAAAGAACGGGGTAAAACAAAACTGTGTGACCTATTGTACAGCACAAGTGTCCATAGACATTGGCCGAAACCGGACGCCCATCTAATGTGTATGGGGGTGTTAGGCCTCTTTCACACGAGCGTCGCGGATTAGGTGCGGATGCGTTCAGGATGCGTTCAGGAAAACTCGCACCATTCTGCAAGCAAGTTCAGTCAGTTTTGTCTGCGATTGCGTTTAGTTGTTCCGTTTTTTCCGCGCGGGTGCAATGCGTTTTGATGCGTTTTTCACGCGCGTGAAAAAAAACTGAATGTTTACAAACAACATCTCTAAGCAACCATCAGTGAAAAACGCATTGCATCCGCACTTGCTTGCGGATGCAATGCGTTTTTAACGCAGCCCCATTCACTTCTATGGGGCCAGGGCTGCGTGAAAAACGCAGAATATAGAACATGCTGCGATTTTCACGCAACGCAGAAGTGATGCGTGAAAAAAACGCTCATCTGAAAAGACCTATTGAAATGAATGGGTCAGGATTCAGTGTGGGTGCAATGCGTTCACATCACGCATTGCACCCGCGCGGAAAACTCGCTCGTGTGAAAGGGGCCTTAGGACTTTACAAGGACATCAGATGTCTGGGGAGGTATCTGGCTGAGGGATACTCCCCTTCTCCTCATAGGGTGCATGGAGGAACAGCTGTCAGCTAAACATTCGGGAGACATCTACGTAGTGTGTATGGTCGGCCTTACTTTGTCGAATGTCTGTCTCTTGTAACTATTTGCATCCAGGTGCCGGCGGATAATCGGCGGCATATGTCCCTTACGCTTCTTGTTTTAGAATAGTTTGCATTAGAAGTTGCTTTCTCACGTTGTCATCTGTTCTATATTTGACTACAGAGAAGAGACGCCTTTGCTTTCATGTGGCTTTGAGGAATCTTTATAAAATCAATGCACATCCCACCCATCCGGACATCACGGCAGCGGACGGCTTGAGGAGAGGAAGAAAAACACAACGTCTTAAAGGTCACTTTTCAACGATATGTGAGGATTTTAAAGAGCTGTCAAGATCAGATCAGCGAGGATGAAGGCAATTTCTCCAGGAGTGACCGGTGTTACTGATGAAATCGGGACAGGTCCAACCTTGCTCCAGCTCTGGTTGCTGCTTTGAAGATACCCATGAACTGCTATGACGACGCAGGATTTATAAGTGGAAGGAAATCTTAGATTGTGAGCCCCATCGGGGACAGAAAAAAAGTCTGTAAAGTGCTGCGGAATATAGTAGTGCTATATAAGTGCATAAAATAAGGATATGAAGGAGATAAGGTAAGGTATATAAAATGTGATTTGGAACAGGATTTCTGAGTAAAAAGCAGAGTAAATCCCGACAGGACTCCTAGAAGAGACAGTAGGAGTCCTGATCCCACCCACAAAGGGGGATTGACAGCCATCTGTGCGCACACTGATACAAGGAGAGCTGTCAATCACCCTGTATGAGGTAATAAGGAGTGAGGATACGACCACATGGCGCAGTCATGTATCACTTGACCTGTGGCCACGTTGCGTTCAAATACCGCGCGGACGTACCGGGCTCTAATTAAACTAATGAGACTAACTAGAATGGGACCTTCAATACTACGATCCACTGAACAGTGCGGTATCATTGGTTTAATTACAGTCTACTAGGGTCTGTACAGCTGCACAGGAATTAAATGCAGCACAGCCGCACCACAAGTGCCACACTATCACGTCTAGTGGACGTTCCCCTTGCTTTCTTCCATAGGATTAATGTCAGTATTCACAGCTTAGGCTACTTTCACACTAGTGTTTTTTTGTCTGGATCCGTCAGGGTTCAGCAAAAACGATTCCATTACTGATAATACCACCGTCTGCATCCGTTAAGAACGCATCCGGTTGTAACATAGTTTATAAGGCCGAAAAAAGACATCTGGCCATCCAGTTCGGCCTGTTGTCTCCCGACAAAAATTTTATTCCATGTCCTGCTAGAAATGTACATGATGTAATCTGTAGTGAATGTCATTTTCTTACCAGTGTCTGAATTTTTGACTTATATCATCCTGAAGTTTCTTATCTGTGTCATGTGACCAGCAATTAGACCCACCAACTCACACAGAGACTTAGGCTCCATTCACACGTCCTGTTTTTCTTTCCTGATTCGATCCTGATCTGGATCCATTCATTTCAATGGGTCCTGAAAAAATCAGGATCGAATCAGGAAAGAAAAGCAGGACGTGTGAATGGAGCCTTATGTGTGGACAGGAAGTCTAATTCTCTATGTATTCCTATGAGACTGAAAGTGAGGCTCCCATAGGAATGAATAGAGCAGTGACTGGCTTTCTGTCCTGGGTCAGTTGGAGGTCAGGGAGTTGGTCACATGACCCAGCTACAATAAGAAGAGAGGTTTTTACTCACAGAAACAGTCACTGATAAGAAAATGACACAACTAACATAGCCAAGACGGATCAGTCATGAACTCCATTGAAAATCAATGGAGGACAGATCCGTTTTCTATTGTGTCAGAGAAAACGGATCCGTCCCCACTGACTTGCATTGCGGGTCATGACGGATCCGTCTTGCTCCACATCCCAGGGCAAAAAGAAAAATGCAGCTTGCTGCGGTTTGGTCTCCGGTGTGAGAATGGAACAGAATGCATTTTGGAGCACTCTGTTCTGTTCAGTTACATTTTGTCCCCATTGACAATAAATGGGGACAAAACGGAAGCGTTATTTTCCAGTATTGAGACCCTACGACGGATCTCAGTACTGGAAAATATTAACGCTAGAGTGAAAGTAGCCCCAATCCTATATAAACAGGAGCTCAGCTTCTCTCCCTCGACCACAACCTGCTCTCACATAGGTCAGCAGAAATCACCTGCAACAATCGCGCTATGAATGACAACACTTGGTGCGGATTTTGCAACATATAACTCCCTTCTGGACGCTCCCCAGCGGCGATATGCGCTATGTGGACTCTGGCTCACTTTACATGTCTTGAGTATGGGGTCAAAAACAAGCTAAATTTACGTTATTCTGGTTAGTTAACCCGAGTAATTTCCAGTTATTTAGAGCCCGAGGATCCCTTCAACCAATCCAAAGAGCAAACGAAGATAAAAACAAAACAATGCAGGCTTGTCTAGTAAAAAGCTGGCGATTATAGCGGGTCACAGCTCAAAAGAATTCTCAGAACACAAAGAGCAAAATTACCATGAGCGGAAAAAAAGCAAAAAGTGCACATATACACCGGCGATGAGGCGGTATGAAGATTGAACATAATTATAGAGATAACGGCCTGCTTTTTTTTTTATTTTTTATTTTTATGAAAAGCTCCAGTGAACCTCAGTGAAAATCCCTCAATCCCACAGATTTCTGCTAAGCCGATCCAGCCATTATATCTAATTACGTTGTTATGCTTGCGTCTTCAAGCGACCTTTATGGCGGCCGTTACATGGCAAGCAAGACGTGATAGGATACAAGGCAGGAGAAGATGCTGGGTACACTGAAATACAACTTTTCCAATACCAATAACTGCAGAATTCTTGTTTTATTGACACGAGTCCGGAGTCCGCCATTTCTGTTCTCGGCTTTTGATTGACAGTGATCCCCCATGTGCGTGCAGGAAGGCCGTCAATCAATGGCGCATTGGCTGGAAAGCTGGGGCGGGATGTGGATGTGGTTTGATGCTTACCATTAAAGGGTTTGTGCAAGAATGTGTGTGGTGGGGGGTTCGCCCCTCATTTTGCTGGACCTGTAAATGAAGGATTACTTACCTGCTTCCCTGCTCATTCTCCTCCAGGCCTATGATGCTCCACTGGGCTCTCGCAATGTCATGTTGACATGGCAACAGCCAATAACTGGACGCGGCGTAGAATGTATCCCCTTGCGTCATGACAAATGATCCCATGACACAAGGGGATCTGATGTCCGCAGAAGGAAGTGATTGGCTGAGGCCATGTCAAACTAAATGTCAACATCGAGGGAGCCCAGCGGAGCATTGCAGGCCTGGAGGAGAAGGAGCGGGTAAGCCAACGCCGGGAAGCAGGTAAGTCATCTTTACTTTACAGGTCTGGCCAAATGCAGGGGTTTTCCAATCCCACCCCCACCCCGTTCCTTCGTAAACCCTTTAAGGCAGTGTTCCCCAGCTCCAGTCCTCAGGGCCCACCTAACGGTCATGATTTGAGACTATCCCACAGAATGAATACCTGAGGTAAATCCTGATGCACTGACACTAAATATATCACCTGCTCAATACTAAGGAAGTCCTGAAAACCTGACTGTTAGGTGGGCCTTGAGGACTGGAGTATGTTCACATTTGGCATGTGGAAGCAAAAGTGGATGAGATTTAGAAATCTTACTCACAGGCTGGAGAGAAAACCCATAGTGTAAAGTGACTTGCAGCTGCAGCTAGGGATGAGCGAACTTGTGTATCAAATTCGGCGTATAAGGTTCCGGTTATCTAAGAATTCCGCTACCACGGACCATAACTTATTGGACCTTAACTTAGCGGAATCCATAATGGAATTCTTAGATAACTCGAATCTTCTACACCGAACTTGAAAACACGAGTCCGCTCATCCCTAGTAGCAGGTTCTATCCGCTGCTTTCAAATCTGTGCAATGCAAAGTTGTAACGCAATGGAAGACCCGTAGTAATCCTGGCAGCGATGCCGCCAGAAATACCGACCTATTTTGGGCATTTTTATTTATTACATGGGAACATACCTTACAAGAAAGGATTTCCAAATTTTCTTTTTTGCAGCTGAATCATTAAAACACACGTCTCAAATCTGAAAGTATCCCCAGCCTACGAGTCCCAGAATGCACTACCAGCCACGGCCTACCGCCGTTCACAAGCTCGTTAGAGCAAGTCAAGACAATACGGTCAACATCAGAGTTGGCGCACCGCTGAGCAGCGTGCCTCTCCGGATACCGCCTCTACAATGACTAGGATTGCTAAGCAAACATTTGTCACACATCTGTCAGCTGCAAATGCGAACAATTACCACTCACCGAACCCAGCTCAGGTGAAGAGAAAGCATCGTCGCCAATTCTTTTTCTTTTTTTTTTTTTCACAGATGCAATAAAACAAAATTACTTTAGAAATTTACCACAGCCGGGCAATCTTATCTACAATACGCCAATCAGACACATTCATTACACCTTTCATAGCATGAAGAAACCGCCGGACGGAGAGGGAACAGAAAGAGAGACAAAAAATGTTTATATCCTAATGCGGAAATGCTGTGAAGACATGCAGATCTAGCAATATGGTGTCCGTGGGATGAGCGGAAAAAGTACCATTACTCCTACAGTATGTGTGCAGCGCGAGTCCGGCTGCTGTTCTAAGGGGCGCCACATGCTTCACAAGCCAGGCAACTGTGCTAGGGGGCGTGACAGGCTACACAGTCATACTGTAATGGGCGGAGGTTCGTGCTGCTGTTTTAGTGGCGCTCAAAACATTTCCATAGGCTGCGTTCACATGCTGCAGTTATAGTGTGGCTTTTGTCAAAGTACTGAACACAGCATAAACTAGTACAGTAACATCACTGTGCACAATAACCCTATCTTTTGACTTAAGAGGTTGTCAAAGGAAAAATATTCTACATTTTAGTGCATGTGACTAAAATTTTGTCTAGCCACTGTGTTATTCATTGCAATCTACATGCATAGCGCCACCTGCTGTTTGCCCTTTTTCTAACTTCTCTGTCCAGCTCACTGAGATGGACATACATGCATAATCGCATCCTTCAATTGTCACCAGCTACAGCAGAAAGGACACACCCCCTACGCTGCCAGCTTGAAATAAATCTAGCGGAGAAATTGCAGCAGTGAATGGAGAGATCTCTGGATCCATGTGAGGTACAGGGCTGGTTCTAGCTTTGTTAGAAAGAGGTTGTCATGTTCTATATGATGTCAGAATTTCATTTTTTCACATTATGATAACCCCTTTAAGGGTACATTATCCCTGTGTACTGTGGCATCACCGGACTTATTACCCGAGGCCTGTGACATAACTGCGCTTGTGTCATCACAGCACTTATTTTCTTAGAATATTCTGACATCACAGCGCTTATTATCCCTATATGTTCAATGCACGTTTTTCAGAGTATTGTGACATCACAGTGTTTATTATCCCTGTGTACAGTGACATCACTGTGTTTATTATCCCTGTGTACAGTGACATCACTGTGTTTATTATCCGTGTACAGTGACATCACTGTGTTTATTATCCCTGTACTGTGACATCACTGTGTTTATTATCCCTGTACTGTGACATCACTGTGTTTATTATCCCTGTACTGTGACATCACTGTGTTTATTATCCGTGTACAGTGACATCACTGTTTATTATCCCTATACAGTGACATCACTGTGTTTATTATCCCTATACAGTGACATCACTGTGTTTATTATCCCTATACAGTGACATCACTGTGTTTATTATCCCTGTACTGTGACATCACTGTGTTTATTATCCCTGCGTACAGTGACATCACTGTGTTTATTATCCCTGCGTACAGTGACATCACTGTGTTTATTATCCCTGCGTACAGTGACATCACTGTGTTTATTATCCCTGCGTACAGTGACATCACTGCGTTTATTATCCCTGCGTACAGTGACATCACTGCGTTTATTATCCCTGCGTACAGTGACATCACTGTGTTGATTATCCCTGCGTACAGTGACATCACTGTGTTGATTATCCCTGCGTACAGTGACATCACTGTGTTGATTATCCCTGCGTACAGTGACATCACTGTGTTGATTATCCCTGCGTACAGTGACATCACTGTGTTGATTATCCCTGCGTACAGTGACATCACTGTGTTGATTATCCCTGCGTACAGTGACATCACTGTTTATTATCCCTGTACTGCGACACTGTGTTTATTATCCCTGTACGGTGACATCACTGTGTTTATTATCCCTGTGTACTGTGACATCATTGTTTACTATCTCTGTACTGTGACATCACTGTTTATTATCGCTATACTGTGACATCACTGTGTTTATTATCCCTGTGTTCTGTGACATCATTGTTTACTATCTGTGTACTGTGACATCACTCCGCACACTTAAGGCGCAGAGAATACAAAGTTTCAGTCGCCAGCTGCAGTGCATCATGGGAGATGCAGCATTTACACTAGGAGTAATACATAAACCTAATACCCTGCAATGTGCTGCACTGCATTACTGAATTACTGAATCGTCTACACGCGCAATACAGGGAACGTATAGGAAATATTATGAAAAGACTAATTTACCGTAGAAAACAAGTTTTCCAAACTATATGTTATATGAAGACATGAGAAACCCAACAATATCTACAAAATAAATTCTCTCAATTTTCCAGCTGTGAAAGTCATGAAATGACTAAAGTACAAGGTACCCAATTACTGAATCAGTCCATTAAAGTCTCTCTCCCTTCTTCCCGAGTAATCCTGTCAATCTTACTGATGTCCAAGGAGCAACAGGACTTCAGAAGCAGCAGAAGATATTGTGAGAGGCGGCATGACAAGGGAACTTCTGACCGATAAAATGGATGCTGGGCACAGGGGTTAAGACAAAACATATCTGCTTAGAGCGGTGCGCACACATGAATTGATTGTTTCCCGTCCTCGGTTCTCATTCTGACAGCTAAAAGCAGGAAGAACAGAATCTGAGATCAATGGCCTCCATCGAAAAGGTCTGTGCAGCGCGTAAGGAGATGTATTATTAATGCTGGCGTGCCCAGGACTCCAGTAATCTGCACTACGTTCCCGTAGTCTGGAATCCAAGCCGCAAGCATCTGGAAGATATCACCGACCCATAAGTTCAGCATTTAGACCTGGAGCTTGGACCAAGATGATTATGAAGACAAATGGAAGGACTTATGTCCTCAGCATTTGAGGTAGACGTCAAAAAGTCTTCCCAAGATACTCCTCAGATGAGGGTCTTTGTACAGCCATACAATAAAATATGGTGCCTATTAACTAAGTGGAAAAAACATTATTCTTCAGGTTTTCTGTGGTGGACCAGTACAGGTAAGCATAGTCCTCTACACTTTCCTATACAGTAAACAGAAAAAAAGGGAAAGTCAACTCCTACCACCCTGATGCACACAACTTGGCCTCCTCTAGGTGAGGAACCAGATGCATTTTGATGAATATACCGTACATCAGGAGCTTTCTTGGCTTCATACGCAAGACAAAGCCTTTCAATATACCTTTAAAAGCTTCATAGAAGGGGAGAACCCAGCTCAAGACCACCCTCTATGAGCAAGTAACAGGGCCTCCTGCTCAGACACATCCATGGTGGAGCACCGACTTGGACAAATCTAACACTACATTTCCATGTAGCGGTCACTACAAAGAAAAAAGGCATGGCCGTCGCCACCAGGGGTATGTCCCACCTGGGCAGTCTTTTTTTTTTGTCAAGTTGTTAGGAATTCTGTTTTAGGCTCTGTCCACACTTGAGTAATGGTTTGCATGTATGACATCTGATCTGTGACATAATGGCTACTAATGGGCCTTAATGGGTGTCAAGTTCCACCGAGATAGACCGATGGATGGTCGCTACACCTAGCCTCCGATGCAGATGTGAACACAGCCATAGTTCTATTCTGTTGGATGACAACACACATCCGTCATTAAAGTTTAATGTCAAGCAGTCTTACCTCCATGGTTTACTCCACACCAAATGACCAAGGACAAGAGTACGACAAGAGTACGACAAGAGTACGACAAGAGCACGACAAGAGCACGACAAGAGCACGACAAGAGCACGACAAGAGCACGACAAGAGCACGACAAGAGCACGACAAGAGCACGACAAGAGCACGACAGAGCACGACAAGAGCACGACAAGAGCACGACAAGAGCACGACAAGAGCACGACAAGAGCACGACAAGAGCACGACAAGAGCACGACAAGAGCACGACCTTCTTTCAGGTTAAAGGGAAAGGCTATTGAAAGGCCACCGAGATAGACCGATGGATGGTCGCTACACCTAGCCTCCGATGCAGATGTGAACACAGCCATAGTTCTATTCTGTTGGATGACAACACACATCCGTCATTAAAGTTTAATGTCAAGCAGTCTTACCTCCATGGTTTACTCCACACCAAATGACCAAGGACAAGAGTACGACAAGAGTACGACAAGAGCACGACAAGAGCACGACAAGAGCACGACAAGAGCACGACAAGAGCACGACAAGAGCACGACAAGAGCACGACAAGAGCACGACAAGAGCACGACAGAGCACGACAAGAGCACGACAAGAGCACGACAAGAGCACGACAAGAGCACGACAAGAGCACGACAGAGACGACAAGAGCACGACAAGAGCACGACAAGAGCACGACAAGAGCACGACAAGAGCACGACAAGAGCACGACAAGAGCACGACAAGAGCACGACAAGAGCACGACAAGAGCACGACAAGAGCACGACAAGAGCACGACAAGAGCACGACAAGAGCACGACCTTCTTTCAGGTTAAAGGGAAAGGCTATTGGACACTTTATCGGAGATCATTCTGCTCAATGAAGGTCGTAACACATACAGATCAGTAATAAAGGGACCAATTATCGTAAGGCTACTTTCACACTAGCGTTTTAAAATTCCGGTATTGAGTTCCGTCATAGGGGCTCAATACCGGAATAAAACGCTTCCGTTTTGTCCCCATTCATTGTCAATGGGGACAAAACTGAACTGAAGACAACGGAATGCTCCTGAAAGCATTCCGTTCCGTCTTCAGACCGGAGAACAAACCGCAGCATGCTGCGGTTTGCTCTCCGGTCCAGGGATCCGCACCAAGACAGATCCGGAATGACCCCCAATGCAAGTCAATGGGGGTGGATCCGTTTGGTGAGACCACAATGGTAACCGGATCCGCCCTCCATTGACTTTCAATGGAGTTCATTACGGATCCGGCTACACATAGACACATACAGACATACACATAAACATACACACACATATAGACATACAAACACACATACATACTTACATGCTCCCGGCAGGTCTTCGGAGCGTTGGAGGGACAGGACGGCGCGCACAGATGACGATTCCACCAGACGCCCAGCAGAGGGCGCTGTGGGGAATCGTCACCTGTGCGAGCCGTCCTGTCCCTCCGACGCTCCGAAGACCTGCCGGGAGCATGTAAGTATGTATGTGTGTTTGTATGTCTATATGTGTGTGTATGTTTATGTGTATGTATGTACTGTGTGACATGTGTGGGGCCGGAGCACGGTTCCGGCTCCACACGTCACTGCGGCAGGCCTGATCCGGCAGCACCCTTCACCTGCCGGATCAGGCCTGCCGCCAGTGTGAAAGTAGCCTAAGTGACCGGCCCATTACCATTTCAAGGCTTCCATGGCTGATAATAGTTTGTAGGGAGCGGATCAGGGACATAGGGGATTGATAGCGAGATAATAATGACTAGTGTTTTTCTGGTGTCTTTCCTCCCCCGGTGGAGAGATGTTCCTCAGGCCTGACTAATAAAGAAAACTGTTCATAAGGCTGGTATCCTTCATCTTCTCAGGGGTGGAGAAGAACAGAGAGGACAGAAATGAATCTGAAAAATGGTAAAGGCAAAAATGTTCAAAACGCAACCAGGAAAAGACCTAGCTGTCTGAACAAAGGCTGAGCCCTGGAGACCAGCTGGATGACATGTGGAGGGGTCTTATGATACAAGAAGACGTAAAGGTTGCTCCAAGTAACTGTCAGTCTATGTTCAGACACGGCAGCTTTATTCTACATTTACAGCGCCAATTCCGCTGTTAGAAGAGGCCTTGAGTGCCGCAGTCTCTTCCTACACCGGTGACACCACTGTACATTGGTCACATGGCCTAGGAGAAGCTCAGTCCCATTCAAGTCAATGGGGTTGAGCTGCAATACGACGTACGGCGCTGTCCTTGGAAAGCCGCAGGGAGTCTGCATCGCTCCGGTGAGTGCAGTGCAGTGAGTCCCTGAAACTGCTGGTCATCAGGGGTGCCAGGACTTATCCTTATGACAAGTCATCATTGCCTTTTCCAGGATAACCCCTTTAAGAGCTTAGCAGACCTCCAATAATGTAGCGGGACTTTTTCCTTTTATACGGAGCCGAACTACAATGCAAACCAGAGGAGAACGCTCTATGTAGTAAGATGTTCTGCCAGGTCTGATGAAAGAACTGGTATTTGGACTGGGCAGGACGCTGCTGAGGAACACTTCTGCTGATCAGAAGCAATTTATGGCTTGACAAGTAATTACCAAAATGTCTTAAACCTCTGAGTAGTTTATATTATCACAGATGGCGGCTCAGAGCAAACTTCACATTAGAGTAGGACAGATTTTGGCCTCCAACCAGACTTAGGAAATTTCAGCATGAAATCTTGTACCAAAACCTGGGTTATCGGTGATCTTTGGGACTTCTTGTGACGTATGGGACTGGTTTTTGTCTGCAATTTCTGCTCCTGGAGACGACTCGGCCGTAGCATTTCCCAGATGCAGCACTGAAGCTGAGGGTTCTCCAACAATGGAAGCTATTTGGCCTCTGTGATGGCGGCACAGCGATGTTTATGGACGCGCTAAGAGCCTTTTATGAGCGGTCATCAATATCACATGGCGGGGAAAGTGCTGCTCAATGTGACTAAGCCCCTTTTAAAAGGACATCATTATGACGCATCACATATTAAAGTCAGTGTTTAGACGGTTCAGCTGTTCATGTTAAGTGAACCAAGAGCGACGGCCTGCGAAATACGAGTTCTTCATGACGTCTTGTACAAATCAGAAGACTAAAAAACTCATTTTTTCTTCAAAAAATACAAGGCTGCAGAGGTTTATTTCCACCTTATAAAAGCCAATATAGAAATTCAGTGCAATTCCCTTTCACGTATGCTCGATATTATGACCCCAACACCCTCTAAGAGTAACGGCTCACTTCCTTAAGACAATGGCAGTGCCAATATCTGGGTGCACTTGACTACGCTGTGGTGGTGCAAGTCACATCCATCTCTACAGATCTTTCTTTCGCATGGATTTCAGTGCATATTCCGGTTGAAAACTATACTGCGTTGCTTCAATGGGAACCTGCGTTGCTGTTCATATGGCAACAGATTAGAAACAGGGGTGGACTGGGAACATAAAGTGTCCCTGGGGAAAAAACAAAAAAGTGGCCCCATGTTGTAGGTGGGTCCAAATTGACAGAAGGGGCAACAGTAATAGATGAGGCCTGCAGCACAAAGTACCGACTCGCTCCTAGCATTAATAAATACTGAGAGCATCAGATCGCTATGAGGCCAGTGGTCGTGAGAAGAGCTCGGGCGCCCCCCTGGGTATTGACCAACCTGGAAATTTCCCTGTAGGGTCTATGGCAAGTACTCTGTGTCAAATCAGGTGAATGCCTGTATGGACCTGGAAGGCGCTCTCTGTGGAGAAAGACACTAATGTGATTGAATGCATCTGTGTACGGCGCTGCGGTATATGGTGATCCTATGTGAAGAAACCAACCAAGCCTATACTTTCCTCTGAGCACAAAATGCCTTGACATCTCCCAAGACTGAGGGGCAATCACCCCGAAACAGCTGTCTGCAGATGAGTTGCTGGCTTATTTAAAGGGTTGAACATTGACTTCTGGCATCAGAGGCGGTGCTTGCTAAAAGCTCATTTGCATCCATCTCTTCCCAGACTTCCAGAGGAACATGTATGTTCAACAAGTCTCCTCACGCTGATTAGCGAGAGAGAGTACCCCTCAAAACCTTGACATCTCCCAAGTACACCATGACTCTGCCCATTCAAATAAATGGCACAACGTACAGCTCAGTTTTTCAACACAGACAACTGGAACACCATTCATGCCCAATTTCTGCTAGACACTCAAATGATCGGGTCCAGAAAAAAATCAAGACAATGCATGGACATCCAGATACGGCCCAGGAGGCTACAGAAAAAGGGGAGACCTCCCGGACAAGGTGGAAGATCTCCTGAGTGTCACAAGGAGGGCTTCAGTCTCCAAGAATGCAACCGTCCCTGTACCTTAACTGAATGTGGTGTCAGAATGTTGCGCCTTCAAACTCAGCTCAAGCACCCAAACGTCGTAGCTACGCATCACTAAAGGCAAGGTGAAACAGCGGGTCTGCGACATACGGGCTCCGGACTTTTTGCACTACATCACAGATGATGACCCATTTTTAGCAGTGGGGATGGATCACGGACCCATTCAAGTTAAATGGGTCGGGATCTGCCTGCAGCAACCACACGGATGTTGCCCGTGCAAGTGCACGAACGGCCGTGTGCATGAGTCCTAATAAAAGACATCTTGTCTTCACATCTATTTCTGTAGGCCAATCCCCCCCGATGTTCATACTTACAAGGAACAGCAAGTCTGAAGGACAGCAGACATTCGGACCCTCAGTAATATTTGCTTGCAGATTTCCACATGGTACAGTGTTCTGTTGGCTTAGACGGGAGCTGGTGTAAGATAAAATTTCCCTGGGGACACTCAGACCGCGCCACTGAAAATAAGCCCCCGCTAGGTAACCGCCTGCGGAGGCGCTGGAATCAAAAGCTAAATGAGAGCAAGCTCGAAGGCCGCCGTGTCCTAATGCTGACATGTGAAGGCTTGTTACAGTAATTAGCGTGATTAGGACGGGGGGAACGGATACATAAATCATGGAGAGAAAAAATCCTTGTAACGTGCTGCCTTCGACCGTGAAGACAAGTTATGTTGATTTTTTTCCTCTAATGTCAAGGTGCCCATCCCAGGAGGAATCCTGAAGGCCAATTAGCGACCAATAATAGACCAAAAGTAAATGTACGGAGCTCGGGTCAGAACATCTCATACTAATCAGGGCAGCAGGGAAAATGCTACAGCAATCTGGTGAACGCCTCACTTGATTTAGCCTACTTTCACACTAGCGTTAATATTTTCCGGTATTGAGTTCCATCATGGGGTCTCAATACCGGAAAAAAAACGCTTCAGATTTGTCCCCATTCATTGTCAATAGGGACAAAATGGAACTGAGCAGAATGGAGCACTCCAAAATGCATTCCGTCCTCATACCGGAGAGTAAACCGTAGTATGCTGCAGTTTGCTTTCCGTCCTGGGATGCGGAGCAAGACCTTTTCTCTGACACAATAGAAAACGGATCCGTCCCCCATTGACGTTCAGTGGAGTTCATGACGGATCCATCTTGGCTATGTTAAAGATAAAAAACAACCGTATCAGATCAACGGATGTAGACGGTTGTATTATGAGTAACGGAAGCATTTTTGCTGAACCCTGCCGGATCCAGCAAAAACGCTGGTGTGATAGTAGTCTAAGTTTCACACCTCTGGTTGTGGCTTTTCCAGCAGACAATGCCGGAAATCATCCGGACACAAACCGCAGCTGTTCGTGTCCGGCCAATACTCCACATTGTCTGCCGGAAAGCGGCTGGATCTCCGGCCCATCCCATTATACTTAATGGGGCCAGCAGGCATTCCATTGACATCCGGCAGTGCCAGATCCAGTATTCACACCGCCGGCATGCAACTAGCCTTCGTCCGGATTTTTGAACCATTAGGCCACTTTCGCACAGTCAATGTTTGATCAGTGATTTCCATCAATGCACACTGACTGTGTGAAAGCAGCCGAAATCTCATTAAGGACATGTCCAAGATCCATACTAGAGCCCCTTCATGCACAAAAACTGCTCTGGTGAGTTGTTTCTTTTTATGCTCCGTAAGGAACCACTCAATTTTTTCCATACTGCATGCGTTTTTTATGGACTTTTTAGGAGGCATTTTGTTCTCAGCAACTGTGTGAACCACATTTCTTTCATCTTCTCCATAGGGAAAAATACCAGAGATAAAAACAAGTCAAAAGCTTCAACATATGTTTATATAAAAAAAAAAAAAAAACCCTAATTAAAAAAAATTCTGATAAACAAAAAAACCCTGTCTGTTCTGTGCTTCATATTTAGAAGCAAGGGTTTATATTGCAAAAATGGACAAAAAAAATGTGCAAAAAATAAAATAAAATAGCAGTAAAACGCTAAAAAACCTACATGTGAACCCACATGTACCAATGTGTATTTTTATTAAATCAAAAAGATGGAACTGAGTAGGAGAAATATTTTTCACTGGAGGCTTTACCCGGTCGTATTACAGATCCATGTTGTACAAAGGCTTTTTTACGGAATGATTTTGTACAAAAATAAAAATTGAAAGACATTAGGAAAAAGTTTTATTTTTCCTTCCTAAAACCGCCATGTATGAAACCCCTCTAGTAGGTCACTCCTAGAGTACCTCCATATGCATAACTCATATGGGATATATGAGGGAAAAAATATACTCTAGAAGATGGTGCACAAATCCCTAGATCTGGAACACAGTCCAAAACTTCACCCATTGAGGTGGCCATAAGTGCTTCCACCCAACAGCTATACCTTCGGACCCTGTCCAATACACAGGCACACTCGGCTGAGCGAGTACATATTATCAATGGGGAGAAAGGTGCAAGAAGCTACCAGACACCTCTGGTGATGGGTTATCTCCACCATGTGGAGACTGGACACCCCTTTAACCCTTTCATGACCGGGCCTAAAAATGGCCTGAATGTCCAGGCAACTTTTTTAGATTTTGTGTACGTGTTGGTTTAGTGACCCGAATTTTTTTATTTGTTTGACTACCAAAATAATTTTTGCAATTTTTTTTACTTGACACTTAGGACTTTTTATTAGAATGTTTTTTTAGAGATTTTTTTTATATTTTAGGTTTCATTTTCAGGCAAACTGCTAATTCTTATTAAAAAAAAAGTACATTTTTTTAATTATAGCTTTTTTTTCCTTAAATATTAAAACTGACACAAAAATTAATTATTTCAATAGGTTCCCTATTTGGTGACGATCGTTTTGATATATAACATGTATATGTTTTATTGAACGGGGCGAATATGGTGACGGTTTCCGTTGGCGACTGCATTTGTAATTTTTTTTTTACATTTTTTATTTGTATTTTTATTATAATTTTTTTAACTTTATATTAAATTTATTTTTGGCACATAATATGTCCCCCTGGAGGTCATTAAAAGACCTCTGGAGGACATTGATTTTTTTTTTTTTTTAATGACTTTTTTTTCCCCCCACTATTTCCACTGTAACTGGGGCATCCACAGGAGCCCCAGTTACAGGGGAAAACAGCCCCCTGGGGGCTCATTACACACAGGCAGAGCTGATCAGGGTCTCCTTAGACCCTGCAGCTCTGATCTTAGACCGAGACACCCGGCGGTCACGTGACCCGCCGGGACTAACACAGGAAGAGGCTCTGCCGCTTCCTGCTCCCTCCGGCATGCCTTCAGGTAAGGCTCTCCTCCGGCACAGGAGAAGGCAGAAGCGGTAATAAACCGCTCCTGTCTTCTCCCCAGGGTCCCCGCTCTGTCTGTGAGCCGGGACCCGACCTGCTCCTGCTAGATTGCAGGAGCAGGAGCTTTAATCCCAGCGCTGGGATTAAAGCGCTGCCTGCACGTGTATATACGTGCTATCTGCACGGGGCATGTGCAGATAGGACGTATATAGCCGTATGGCAGTCGGGAAGGGGTTAAAGGGTTTCTTTCACCAGTTTTTTTGGTATGAATCAGGCTGACATTAGAGATGTGCTAATGTCACCTGATTCCAAATATATATATCTGTTTTATTTACTGGTGCCCCCATTTTTATATAAAATGAACTTTTATTTTCTGCTAACACAAACAGCCTGTCTCCTCCTAAACCATGTGACTGATCACATGGTCATGACATCATTGAAGGTCCTTGCAAGCTATGGTGAATGGAGTGTTTCTTCTCTGCCTGGTCCTGTCAATCAACAGAGCCTCTAGGAGCAGAGGTAACGCCCCTTGCACCTAGAGGCCTTATTAGCATAAAATAAAAGTTCATTTTATATAAAAATGGGGGCACCAGTAAATAAAACAGATATATATTTGGAATCAGGTGACATTAGCACATCTCTAATGTCAGCCTGATTCATACCGAAAAAACTGGTGACAGAAACCCTTTAAACCAGTCAAGTGACTAATAAATACAATATAAATGATCAAATGTGATTAAACTGGTTGTGAGGCTCAATTCTAGGTTTGTATATTACTATTAGTCACAGCCTGGTCCAAAAGGTGTAGGTCCCACCTCCAAGACCTGCACCTATTTCCAGAATAGGCTCTCGAAAGTGAAGGAGAGTACGCCACACTCTTCATTCACTCCTATGGGCGTTCTGAAAAGGGCTCAACAAGCACGCTCAGCTATTTCCAGAACTCCCATACAAGTGAATGGAGAGCGCATCCTCGCGATATGCCACCAGAGTGCAAGATGGGCCAGCCCCTTTAAGTCTACAGTATAGGGCACCATTAACATTTGAACATTTGATAGGTAGCAGAATCCCCCATGGCATTATCTGGCAAACATTTCATATATGTGACCACCTTAAAGAGTTTGCCCGAGGTTAGAAAAGGGGTCTGACTTCAATTCCCAAAAGACCACCACTCTTCTCCATCAGCTGGGCTAGCCTTTGCTCCCACGGGCATCAATGAGCCCTGGGTACCCACACGGTGCAGGTCCACCCCTAGCTTCCAAAACAGATCTGAATCAAGGCAAGGACTACAGTGCACCCTCAAGTTACAATATTAATTGGTTCCAGGACGACCATTGTATGTTGAAACCATTATGAGTTGAGTAATTGGTTCCAAAGCCCCAAAATGTCATCCAAGATAAGAGAAAATGAAGATTTAAGAAAAATAATCAGATAACCAAGACATATAACACAAGTCCTTACAGAAATAGCTGATAACTAGGAACTAATCCATCTATTTTACCAGAGAAGAGGCCTTGATTGGTTGGATCGGAGTCTGAGACATTGTATGATGAGTCTGGTTTCACCTTACGATGGGTCAGAAAAGACCATTATATGTTAAAAATATTGTATCCTGAGACCATTGTATCTTGAGGGATCACTGTACATAAGAATCTCTGAAGGTGTCAAGCATCTTTTGAAATATGTGGGATTGGATCAGACAAGATGGCCTTCACTGCTTCCAGGCATCAGTGAGTCTTTAGAGCCAATGACCCTGTTGCGAGTTCACCAGATGTCCTTACTTGGACCATTTTTGGTTGGGTACTAACCACTGCATACTGGGAACGTTCCCCAAGACCTTGAGTTTTGAAGATACTCTGGCCCAGTTATCGCTATTCGGTCCTTGTCAAAGCCGCTTAGATCCTTACGTTTGCCCATTTCTCCCGTTTCCAACACATGAGCATCAATGGATGTTGACTGGCTACCTGATTTCTCCCATCCTTGATACGAGCCTTTGCTATGAGATAATCAATGTCATTCAGTTCATCTGTGGTTTTCACATTATGGAGGATCGGTGTTCTTCCTGACATGCCTCCGACGGAAGGCTCACAGTAAAAAAAAACAACAACTCATAAATCTTATAATATGCAGGACCACAGCTGAGGAGATAAAAAAAAAAAAAGCCTCCAACTGAACTTGCAAAACAGGTTATTTATTCCGACTACACAAATAGCTCCAATTAGGGAAAAAGACTTTTGCATGCAATTATCTTTAAAGTCGATAATTTGCTAACTAGTTTAATGTCACTTTCTCAAATTGCGAGAACTTCCCAAGACACGGAGAGAAAAACAACAACTTGGAGACAATTGCGTTCTGTGTTTGCATGGCACCGGTACAAGTGAAGAAAACAAGCGAGATACTATACATGGTGGTCAGACCTTCACCCGGCGGCTGATACGAGGCCGGAGACGTCTGACTGAGGACCGCACCGAATATAAACTAACCTTGAGGAACATGGTAGACATTTTTGAGGCATAGAAAACAAAAATCAAAGTTATTAAAAACTAAAGAAAATATCACACGAGAGATTCTTTACTGAGGCTTATAAAGGAGCCGAATACAGGCCTGATAAACCTGCAAGTTCTCAGCTCCTGTGATCCTATGACAACTCTTCCAGTCATGTGCTCTGGGGTTATACATCATCACTCATGTCCCTGCGATGAACCATGGCCACACGAAGCAGAATTTTCCAGGGTTTTTGCTGCACATCTGCCACGGATTTCATCGTATGCATGGCAAAGGGATGCTCAACCTGCGGCCCTCCAGCTGTTGTAAAACTATAACTCCCACCATGCCCTGCTACAGGCTGATAGCTGTAAGCTCTCCAGGCATGCTGGGAGTTGTAGTTTAGAGGGACGCAGGTTGAGCATCCCTGTTTTAAAGGGTTTGACTCCTCTCAGACATTGAAGGCATATCACTAGGCCATGCCATCAATGCCATATAGGTGCAAGTCCCAGACTTATCTCCAGAAAAGGTCCCTCAAAGTGAAGTAGAGCCCTTGTGCATGCGCAGCCGCCCTCCATTTACTGCTATGAGAGCTCCAAGAGTGCTCAAGTCCCATAGCGGTCAATGGAGAGACAGCAGACTATTTTCAGAACTCCCAAAGCAATGGAGAGCACACAACATATGCTTTGGGGGGCCCCATTTTGGACATAAGATCAGGCCCCAGAGGTGGGACCCACACCTATAGGACATTGACAGCATACCCTAGTGATATTCTATTATTGTGTGAGAGGAGCAAACCCCTTTAAAATCCCATCACTTTGCAGGTACTCGACAACCCTGCGGACATATCCTGTGAGCACAGTGCTCTAATGGATGATGATGAATGGCCGCCCATGTAATACAAAGTGAGCCGCTCGTCTATTCTGTCTCATAGAGGAGGAGGTCCCCAAACAGGACCTGACCCTATAATTTCCATTTGCCCTAGACTACCCCTTTAAGCACCTAATAAAATGAAGATCAGAAACCTAAGAAAGGTCTCACTATTCTCCCAGCATTTAGCGTTTCTCTAAGGTGAGGCTCGGGAAAGGACTTGCCTCAGCCAAAGGTCACAAGCCTCACCTGAATGACAGCACTGCACGCCGGATGGATCGATGCTTGCTGCTGTACCGACTGCAGGAGCCTTAGGCCGAGAGGTGATGAGGATATTAGCGCTTGCTCATGAGCGAGATTGCGCAGTTTACTTATTTTTAGATATTGCCGTCTTGGCAAATGTCAGCATTAACTGCTGCACTTGCATTAGATCAGGATGAAGGGTGATATATGGAGGTATTGATTGTAAGGTATAGAAAGATACTCTTGTGTGAAATGTGATTTGAGGACCTATATTGCATAACCAAGACACAGAACCCAGGGCCTACAGCAGGCATACCCAACCTGTGGCCCTCCAGCTGTTGCAAAACTATAACTTCCATCACGCCTAGACAGCCTCCAGCTATCAGGGAATGCTGGGAGTTGTAGTTTTGCAACAGCTGGAGGGCCTCGGGTTGGACATCCCTGGCCTACAGCTTTCTGAAAAGCGCCATAGGTTCCGGGAGGACAATGGGAAACAAAAGTAGACAACAAAACAATTATTAAAAGCCGCCCACCACAATATAAAGAGTCTCCATATTCTTCTCAGGCTCTGTTCACACCTGCGTCAGTCAACTCTGCATCCAATTATAATGGTGTTAGGATGTACGACATCCATTGTGCTGCGCTAATTTTTATCAGCGTTTTTGAAGAAATTTGCGAACCGTGCCTCAAAGGGGTTGGGCCATCAATAACCCTTATCCCCTAACCACAGGACAGGGGTCAAGTGTTTGACTGCTGAAGGTCTGAACGCTGGGACCTTCAGCAATCAAATGAACGGGGGTCTGCAAGTGCTGCTGACCTGCGACATGAGAGTGGCGCGGTGGTGGACATGAGAGTGGCGCGGTGGTGGACATGAGAGTGGCGCGGTGGTGGACATGAGAGTGGCGCGGTGGTGGACATGAGAGTGGCGCGGTGGTGGACATGAGAGTGGCGCGGTGGTGGACATGAGAGTGGCGCGGTGGTGGACATGAGAGTGGCGCGGTGGTGGACATGAGAGTGGCGCGGTGGTGGACATGAGAGTGGCGCGGTGGTGGACATGAGAGTGGAGCGGTGGTGGACATGCGATTCCACTGCTCAAATCAGGTCTATGGGAGAGCCTCATGGGGCACAGGTCAGCGGCACCTGTGGACCCATGTTGTTCTGATCCCTGGAGGTCCCATTGGTCAGACCCCCAGCAATCAAACACTTATCCCCTTGTCCTGTGGATAGGTGATGTGATTTTTTATTAGCAGCACAACCCCTTTAAGGACTTGTTCACATCGCCATCAAGCAGATTCAGTACAAATGCTGGCTCTCAGGCTGAAAAAAAACCCAAAAAAACGCTGCATGAAAAGATTTTTGTCCAGCCGAAACGCTAAGCGGGCGGATCACCACCAAACCTCACATCAGTCCATTGGGATCCGGCAGCAAAAACTAGAGGATCTGGAGAAATCTGGTAGGCTGTCCTCTGCCGGATCTGCTTGATGGAGATGTGAACGGAGCCTATCCCAAGTGGTTCGCGGTTAAATCCTACCTATTTTCGCCCAAATTAGAGGTGGAAGAGAAAGGAGGGGACAAATGGGAGTACGACAGTGGGATCAGATTACACAGGGTTTGTTTATTTCCCGTAACTATGGAGACACATTGGTCTGCAATGCAGCTGTGTGCAAAAAAAAAAAAAAAAAGGATTTTTTTTTTCTTTTATTCATGTTTATGTACAAAGTTGCTGCATTTTATGATAAAAAAAAGGTTGAAATAACCTACAGATGTGACACCCCTTAAAGGGGTTGTCTCACTTCAGCAGGTGACATTTATCATGTAGAGGAGGTTAATACAAGGCCCTTACTAATGTATTGTGATTGTCCATATTGTCTCCTTTGCTGTCTGGATTCATTTTTCCATCACATTATACACTGCTTGTTTCCATGGTTACGACCACCCTGCAATCCATCAATGGTGGTCTTGCTTGCATATTATAGAAAAAAGTGCCGGCCTCCCGGGTGACCTGGACCGTAGGAGCTAGTGCTTTTTCCTATAGTGTTGAAGCACGACCACCGCTGCTGGATTGCAGGGTGGTCGTAACTATTGAAACAGTGTAAAATGAGATAGAAAAATTAATCCAGCCAGCAAAGGAAGCAATATGGACAATCACGATACAGTAATAAGTTGCTTGTATCAACGTCCTCTACATGGTAAATGATATTTGTGACAACCCGTTTAAATATTTTTAGTAGCATGGGGCTATCCTCAGCAATAATGCACCTATGGCTGCAGCTGGAAAACGTCTCACCACTGTACATCAGAGTATGGCACGTGTGCTTGACACATACAAAAAGCACTAACTCCCTAACAAAACGAGAAAAGCGCTTCTCACAATGTGCGACAACTAAAGTGCTGGCGTGTGTGTTTCTACAGGATTAGCCGTGTTTTCATTCTGCAGGAAGCGCCGTCACATCCCCATTGTTCCTGCCCGACGCCGGAGCAGGATCTTACTTACCTTGCAAAATCTACAGTGCGAGAAACTGCAGCAGCTCGCATGTTCTGAAACCCTTTCAGTAAAACAACCAAAAGAGGTAAAAAAAAACAAAAAAAAAACAACACACCAGTGAACAGCCAAATTACCTGTAATACAACCGTCCAGAAACTAAACAAAAAGCAACCTCTATAGTGGCCTAAAAACAGAAGATATTCGTTAATGTGTGAACATGGCCTTCCCTTACAGGCTCATTCGCGCTTCCATATTTTTCATCCTTGCCAGTAACAGCAAAAACACTTTTTGAATGCCAGCCTAGGAAAGGCAGAGAACAAAAAAGGGTTCAAAGGAACTGCCCATAATATCTTTACTTCCAATAATCAAGTGCCTAGATGTTCGACCTAAAGATTTCAGGGTAAGGCTCTATTCACACTGGGTTTGAAACGTATGTTCAGTGCATGCACCAGGAAAGAGTCCTTCCTTGCATCTCATAAAAAAGCAAAGAAAAAAAAAAAAAAAAAAAACTGTCACCACTCTGACATGTTTTAATAGCTTCATGCATTCCCCATGTAATAACAATTCTGTAGCAACTTTTCTTATAGCTCTATGTTGTACCATTCGTTTATTATTCCTACTAGAAGTTATAAATGAATTGCTAGCAGTCTGCAGTAAGGGTACAGAGGGGCGGTAACCAGTTGGGGGGGTGTATCTGCACAGTCTAAAATGGCAGCACTGATTGGACAGAGTGAGTCTGTGCAGGTACACACCCCCAACTGGTTACCTCCACTCTGTACCCTTACTGCAGACTGCTAGCAATTCATTCATAACTTCTAGTAGTAGTAATAAAGGAATGGTACATCATAGAGACATAAGAAAAGTTTCTCCAGAATTGTTATTACAAGAGGAATGTAAGTAGCTAATAAAACAGACATGTCAGGAGCAGTGAAAGGTCCTCTTTAACCAGCCCTGAACCTCACATGGATCTAGAGAGCTCCCAATTCATTGCTCTGCTAGATCTATTTCAAGCTGGCAGGTCAGAGGGGTGTCCTTTCCCAGAAGGCATGTCCTTTCTGCAGCAGCACACTGCCTGTAACGGTCACAGCTAACAGTAGATATGGCTGGTGGCAGTTGAAGAATGGAATTGAACACGTGCGACCACCTCAGCGGCGTCACTGAGGACAGAGAAATATGGAAAATAACACAACAGCAGGTGGCGCTATACAGGGGGATTTTATTGAATATCTCAGTAGCTGTAAACCTCTTGGATTAAGGCTACCTTCACATATCCCATAAAGCTATCCGGCAGTGGAACAGCCGGGCAGGGTTCATCAGATCCAGCATACCCAGAGCACTGATAGACCTCTGACTATAATAAGACACAGCAGGGATCTGGCCAGCTTCTGGTATGAGTGCTGGGATTTGGCAGCACAAAAACCAATGCCTGCACTAGTTTTGGTCCGTCTGAAGTCCCATTAAAGTCAATGGGGTCTGGCAGCAAAAGGCAGTATCCTGCTATGCCAGAAACGGTGAACTCCCTCCGCTAGAACAGCTTTCCGGATAACGAACGCATATTTGAACCTAGCCAAAATCTAAGGAGCCAATAAGACAAGTCAGTTCTCCAGGGGCGCAGAACGTCTTCCCTGCAGCGCTGCTCACGTGACTGCTTCCCCGATTGATTTTCCAATCTCTTCCACACACAAAGGGAATGTAACACCAAAGCCATAAATTACGAAGAACTATTAATGTGGTTCTAAAATTAATTTCCTAACAGCTTTCCCACTTATCTTCCTTATTATTGATGTAAATTGCTGTTTTCCAGCAGTCACTTCATAACAAAGCTCCTGGTGATTTTCTGCCGGTGACACGCCTGCCAACAACCCATGACTGCGCACCGACGGCACGCTGAGGACTCTTAATATCAAGTCGTAGCATTCCTTCCCTCAACCTTTAACGCTGCATTAGGAAACAGCTCGGCGTGTTCCTCTGCCTTCCTGTTTTACGGCTTCTACAAGTTGCCGTTTGGGAAATAAGTTAATTAAAAAAATATATCTATTGTTCCCAGTCAGGCTTCACTAATGGTATAGTTTATGGAAAGTTTAGCAGATGTTGCAGAATTTATCACCCGCTGCAAAATGATGGGATTTTTTTTTTTTACAAATATTGATATTTTCATGAATAAGGAATTTAACCCCTTTGGAACGGAAAAGCAAAACGTCCTCCATTTGTCCTAAACTTTCCATCTCTTAGGCTCTGGTCACGGCGCAGTCAAAGCTCTGTCATACAACAACCAGTCATTGGCTGCAGCTGCGAACGTGACCCTGTCCACGCAGGAAGTTTAAATATGGGGACCAAAGTGCAGCCCACGTAGCTGGAACGGGGCCGCGCTGGCCCAGAGCAAGGGGGGGGCCGCGCTGGCCCAGAGCAAGGGGGGGGGCCGCGCTGGCCCAGAGCAAGGGGGGGGCCGCGCTGGCCCAGAGCAAGGGGGGGGGCCGCGCTGGCCCAGAGCAAGGGGGGGGGCCGCGCTGGCCCAGAGCAAGGGGGGGGGCCGCGCTGGCCCAGAGCAAGGGGGGGGGCCGCGCTGGCCCAGAGCAAGGGGGGGGGCCGCGCTGGCCCAGAGCAAGGGGGGGGGCCGCGCTGGCCCAGAGCAAGGGGGGGGGCCGCGCTGGCCCAGAGCAAGGGGGGGGGCCGCGCTGGCCCAGAGCAAGGGGGGGGGCCGCGCTGGCCCAGAGCAAGGGGGGGGGCCGCGCTGGCCCAGAGCAAGGGGGGGGCCGCGCTGGCCCAGAGCAAGGGGGGGGCCGCGCTGGCCCATTTACAATGCTCCATCACTTGCCACATGCAGGGAGATAGAAAGCAATGTTTCCAGGGAAGATGAGCTCTGTACAAACATGCCACATACCAGACAGTTCTAGCAGAGGACAGCCTGGCGGAGTCGCCAGATCCGGCCTAGCCGCATACTGCCGTTCACCGCCGGACTTCATTGACTATAATGGGATCTGGCTGTTTTTCCGCACGAGTGCCAGATATCGACAAGCTGCATTCACAAGGATGAGATTTATCTGCAGGTGTGGGGACGTCTGTCCGGAGACTTCTAACCTTTCACAGAATACATTACTAAATGGCGGTATTAGATGCTGTGATTCACCATTATTTACACTGCCACCAATAAAGGACTTTGCACTGAAGGAATGGAAGTAAATCAAAAGGTGCAGCTTTCTCGCCTCTGCACAGGTACCGTATATAATGGATATCAGGTTTGTGTTACACACTGGTGCAGGCACACAGCAGCAGGCGCAGCATTGTGTGATGGGCGTGCCACAGTCTTCCTGTTTACACACACACTGGGATACGGGAGGAAGTCACGGATCCTGAGCTCCATACAATGTGTGAGAAGCACTTCACGGCTACCGGTCATGTATAAAACCGAACACGGCCACATCTATCAGAGTGCCCTGGACAGAAGTCCTCTAACTGCATATTACAGCCCCTTCTACTAGACAGTAGTGCCGGGGAACACACAAGATCCGCACAAGTTTCCGTGCAGATTTATGTACATTTCTGCACCAAAATCTGCAATTTCTAACAGCGTTTTTTGGTGTCGATTAGATTGATCTCACCCTTTATTGGAAAAAGGTGAAATCCACGGATACTCGTAAAACCGTAAACATAACTGACATGCTGCAAATTTGGAAATCCATAATGCAGGTCAATTTCCGCACAGAAAAAAAATCAGCAAAGTGTATATGCGATTTGGGGACTCGCACACTTTGCTGGTACTGTACTGCGCTACGTTTTTTCAGCACATGTTCAAAACACGTGGCCTAAAATATATATTCCAAAAATAATCAACATTAGGTCTATAGGGGATATTTGCTGTATGTGGGCACTTTCAGTAGGAACTGTTTTTGCAAATAAATGTTTTTGGCTGGTGACTGAGATTGATAGAACACTCAGCCATATACATCAGATCAGATCTGCGAGATATCTGCTGGCAGCACAGGGTTTATGATGCAGCAGTGCCGTCCCACGCTTCAGGACTACTACCCAACGGTGGATTTTAGCAGAAATCATTTTACACATCTCTTTTAGCAGAAAACTCGCAGAGTGTGGCACATCTTACACCCTAAGGGCCCTTGCACACGACCGTATGCGCTCCGAGACATACGGTCCGTGAGCGGGCCATATGTCCCAGAGCGGCATAGATCGTGCGCACGGGAGCGCACAGCATCATAGATTACAATGATGTTGTGCACGTCGGGCCGCCCGCGGGACTATTGTCCCGCACTGATATGATCTTTTGTTCACTATTATGCCGCACTGATATGATCTTTTGTTCACTATTATCCCGCACTGATATGATCTTATGTTCACTATTGTCCCGCACTGATATGCTCTGATGTTCACCATTGCCCCGCACTCATGCTCTTATGTTCACCATTGCCCCGCACTGATATGCTCTTATGTTCACTATTGCCCCGCACTGATATGCTCTTATGTTCACTATTGCCCCGCACTGATATGCTCTTATGTTCACTATTGCCCCGCACTGATATGCTCTTATGTTCACTATTGCCCCGCACTGATATGATCTTATGTTCACTATTGCCCCGCACTCATATGCTCTGATGTTCACTATTGTCCTGCACTCATATGCTTTTATGTTCACTATTGTCCCGCACTCATATGCTCTTATGTTCACTATTGTCCCGCACTCATATGCTCTTATGTTCACTATTGTCTCGCACTCATATGATCTTATGCTCACTATTGTCCCGCACTCATATGATCTTATGCTCACTATTGTCCCGCACTCATATGATCTTATGCTCACTATTGTCCCGCTCTGATATGATCTTATGTTCACTATTGTCCCGCACTCATATGATCTTATGAGTACGGGACAATAGTCCCGCGGGCGGCCTGACGTGCACAGCATCATTGTAATCTATGATGCTTTGCACTCCTGTGCCCACGATCTATGCCGCTCCAGGACATACGGCCCGCTCACGGACTGTATGTCTTGGAGCGCATACGGTTGTGTGCAAAGGCCTTAAATAGGATGGTCAGAGAGGAGTTTGTTATTTGGTACAACCTCGGGCATATTTCTCAATGCAATTGCACCAGTTTTTTCACGAGCTGCTCAAACCAATGATAATCTGCTTGTTCGTCATCGATCGCATCTTTTACGCAGACCAAAAAAATCCAGAAATAACCAAGTGTCTGCCAGTCGCTGGTGATGGAAACGGTATAGGGGGTGGACGAACAATCATTTATGAAGAAGCTCACGTATAATATACATGCAGCGCTGAGCAACTGGCTGGATCGCCATCGACTCGCTAAGATCGCCGATCATTGCCCTTTGTAGGAACTTTATTTTCAGCTTTTAGATCCAAGACTGGGGAACGGCAGATCTAACGAGGCCTGACATCTATGGAGATGAAAACACAATCTGCGTGTGAAGCGTGTCAACCAGCGGGACGCAACGCTCCGGAAAATAAAGATTTGCTTCTGCCATGAGCACAATTGTAAAATAACACAAAAGGAACAAAACTGAGGATCTGACAAGTTATAATTTATTTTCTTGCACAACAAGTTTCTGTTCAGACGCGGACGCGAAGATATTTATGGGCTTATGTGAGACATTACAGCAGTGCCCAGAAACGACTGCAGACCCCACACAATGTTCTCTGCACGAGACCGGGGGGGGACGAGCGGCGCAAGTACCTGGCAGCCACTTATCTCTCTGGGGTCTTTGAAATAAAAATTCAATATGGTCAAATGAGCGCATCATGGGATCGGGGCAAGTAGTCATATGTCCAGTAGTTACACTGGTGGTGTTAATTCCGGCATTGATTTTGTACATCAGGATGCGGTTGTGTTAAATCAAAACGGAAAAAAAAACGGATCACTTACAAAATACATTGAAAGTCAATGGGTGACGGATCCGTTTTTTAGGCTCCTAAAAAAACAGATCTGTCACCGTTGACTTATATTGTTTTCAGTGCCAGGTCCGTTTTTTTTTTTTCTGTTTTTATGACCGGACACAAAACCGCAGCTTGCAGCGTTTTTGTGTCCGGTCACAAAATGGAATGACGCCGAAACTGAATGCATCCTGAACGGATCTCTTTCCATTCAGAGGACCAAAAGGAAAGGTTTTTTTTCCGGTATCTGCTGCCAGAAATAAATAACGCCAAGTGTGAAAGTAGCCTAAAGCTTGCAAGTGTTTAGGACATTTTTTTCTGGTATTTTTCAAGCCCTGAAGCAAAGATTATGGTGAACATGGCAAAATAAGAAAGAAAAAAATATGACAAACCTAAAAAAATATTACAAATGCTAAAAACAAATGACAAGGAGACTCCAAAAACAGGCTTTGTACGTAGTGCATAGAAGAGGTTGTGTCACTTCACAAAGTGGCATTTATCATGTAGAGAAGGTTAATACAAGGCACTTACTAATGTATTGCGATTCTCCATATTGCTTCCTTTGCTGGCTGGATTCATTTGTCTAACACATTATACACTGCTCGTTTCCATGGTTACAGACCACCCTGCAATCCATCAGTGGTGGTCGTGCTTTCACAATACAGGAAAAAGCGCTGGTCTCTCTGGTGGCCGGGACCATGGGAGCAAGCATAGGCTGGTGCTTTTTCCTATATTGTGTAATCACGGCCACCACTGCTGGATTGCAGGGTGGTCTGTAACCATGGAAACGAGCAGTATATAATGTGATGGTAAAATGAATCCAGCCAGCAAAGGAAGCAATAAGGACAATCACAATACATTAGTAAGTGCCTTGAAATAACTTTCTCTAAATAATAAATACCACTTACTGGAGTGAGACGACCCCTTTAAATAACGTGCTATAGAACGGGGGATAGGTCATCACTAGCTGATCGGCGAGGGTGCCACTCCTCGCACCCCCACGCAGCTGTTCTTTGCATGTAACTCACTCTCCAGGATGGGAACTACATGGCACCGCCAACTGTGTCCTATTCTGTGGATAGGCCATCACTTAGTTAGGGCTCATGCACACAGCCGTTGATGTTTTTTGTGGTCCGCAAAACACGGATACCAACAGAGCCTGCAGACTTTTTTTTTTCCCACTCCTTCACAAACATCCTATCCTTGTCCACAAAACGGACAATAATGGAATTTCTTCATTGAAGTGAATGGGTCCGCATCTGAAAATGCAAAAACCTCCCATCGGATACGGACAAGAAACACAGTCCTTTGCATGAGCCCCTTAAAGAAGAACTCCTGCAAAAAATGTTTATTCTCTGACCTGTTAGAAAGGTGCATGATATAATCTGTAGTGATTGTCATTTTCTTATCAGTGACTGTTCCTGTGAATAAAAACCTCTCTTCTTATTGTAGCTGGGTCATGTGACCAACTCCCTGACCTCCAACTGACCCAGGACAGGAAGCCAGTAACTGCTCTATTCATTCCTATGGGAGCCTCACTTTCAGTCTCATAGGAATACATAGAGAATTAGACTTCCTGTCCACACATAAGTCTCTGTGTGAGTTGGTGGGTCTAATTGCTGGTCACATGACACAGATAAACTTCAGGATGATACAAGTCAAAAATTCAGACACTGGTAAGAAAATGACATTCACTACAGATTATATCATGTACATTTCTAGCCGGACATGGAATAAAATTTTTGTCGGGAGTTCTTCTTTAAAGGAGTTGTCCCAGTATGATAACAAAGGATAGGTGATAAGGGTCTGACCGGTGAGACCCACCCCAATCATGAGAACAGGGGTCCTGTGTTTCCTCTCTGAATTAAGCAGCTCCAAGCACGCACACTGTCGCTCCAGATCCGCTAAACAAAGTGTAAATATTTTTTTCCAATAAACATAGTTTTTATAGCTCAGAACGAGGCAGAGGTTAAACTTTGTGTGTCACGAACTGCGCAGTACACAGAGTCAGGCATGCAAGGAAGTCACGCAGAGTAGTGGAAAGTGTGAGAGAGCGCCCCGCTGGGCTAACCTCATCTGTACTGGAGGCACGACGTGGGCGGCAGCCAATGTGCCATTCTCACCGGGTATATCTATATTCCCTCCAACAAATCTGCCTACAACCTGCCGGCCTCTCAGGTCTCTGCGCTGTCCTCAAAGCGTCAGTCTGTCATCGCATGCTAGGAGTTGTAGTTCCACAAACTCTGAAAAGGCAACAGGTTGCTTTAATACATTAAAACCCAAACCCTACGGGGTTAAATCGACGCCACATGTGGCTGAAATCATCGCCACATTTGTAAGATGTAAACTGAACATGAAAGGCTCCCCCGTCCTTCCTAGGATTTCTGAAGATTTTATTTATTTTTTTTTTTTAAACCCTTTTCTACACGTCAACGCAAAACGATTGCAGGACAGATGAAAAGAGACGAGCGGCAGAAAGACGCTCTCCAGATCAATGGCCGACATGCTTCGCTTCCGAACAAACGCACGTTTCGCTAAAATATTTAAACTCCTTTAAAACCCTCTGACAGATTCCATCCCACCTGGCTTTAAGATCTGGAGACCATATTGGCCTTGTAAATCCCACCACGTACTGTAAACGCCAGCCTCATGGTCTCCATATGACCCTAATGGGGTACTCCAGGATTCTGATATTGATTGCCTATCCTGAGGATCGATTGGGGGGGGGGGGGGGGGTCTGAATCCCAGCGCCCCCCTATCAGCTGTCTGAAGAGACCGCAGTGCTCAGGTGAGCGCCACAGTCTCTTCCTAGGTCATGTTTAAGTGAATGGGCCTGAGCTGCAATACCAAGCACGGCCACTATACAGTGTATGGCGCTGTGCTTGGTAAACTATGAGCACTGCAGCCTATTCAAACAGCTGATGGCGGGAGTGACGGACCCCCACCTATCAGATATTGATGACCTATCCTTGGGACTAGCTACCAATATCAGACAGGCAGGCCTTCAACAACCCACACCCCCGCTAATCAGTGGTTATCCTGTGGCTCCGCCTCCACCTTCCGCCAAACATCCGTTTATTGTGGGTGCGAGCTGTTGGACCCCCGCCGATATGATATTGATGGCCTATCCTGAGGATTTGAACTTGCTGTGACAATATGCACAGTTCTTGGCCATTTCTTCCAAATGTAATGAATACAATAACCTCCTGATATGAGATGATTATTAGAAACGAGGGCCCCACCAATCAGGCGCCCGGAGCCGCGTCTTCTCACACACATCAGCTTTAACAGCTTTGTTCCAATTCATGTTTTTCTTCCCAAAGTCAACAGAGACGACGGAGGCATTGCAGAAACATTTGGGTGAAATGAACACAGTCTGTTGTAAAATAAGCTCGGAAATCTGCGCACAGAATTTATGGAATGCTGCGTATTAGGGAGGGGATGGGGAGGATGGCAATAAGCATCTTCTGTACAAGGGCACGCGTGATTTCAACTATGTTTTTTTTTCTGCTCCCAAAAAATAAGCTGATCACAGAGTGCAAAAAAAATCAGCTGGAACAGAAGTGCTCAATTTTCCTGCAGTGCCTCCACAGGGCTAATGAGGAATTACATGCTGTTTGTTGAATTCAATGTCCTTGTGATGTAAGGGTCAGTTCTGCCATTCACATATAGAAATAAATGGGTTCTTACAGTCACAGGAGGACAGCTGTAGATACCTTCACCCTGTGCCAATAATTACCTATAACAGGGAACGCCTTACTGTGTGCGGCACAAGGAAAAGCATCAAACCGTGGAAAGTGGAAATGTAAGCGTTGGTGTATTTATTAGCTTAGAGGTGTGGTAACCTATTAGCTTGGGTTAGTCATTACTGAGCTACGTAGCGGGTAAGCCCCAGGTCCGATCTCTTCAGGTCTCTATTTCCAAACCATTATGAGTCCGATTCACACAATCCAGCACAATGGAGCAATTGATAACTAAGTTAATGTAAAAGGGGTTATCCCATGGCAAAGGTAAAAACAAATGAAAATGAGGCATCATATAGTACATGAGAATCTCTCTCTTTCTAACAACAACTAGCTTTGTACCTAATGGATCCAGAAATCTCCCCATGCCGACAGCCCAAGGGGAGTGTCCCTTCTGCTGCAGATAAGGGGGTGTGTCCTTTCTACTGCAGCTCTCTCCCTATCACAGCTCAGGAGGCAGCTGAAGGATAAAACTAAGCATGTGCGGCCATCTCAGTGAGCAGGACAAATAACAGGTGACGCTATACAGGTACATTTTATTAAATAGCTCACAAGCTATACTAAATTTTTAATGACATGCAATTACAAAAGTATTCAGATCCAGGTGCTGGTTTGAAAACTGCAGAAAATTTTTCATGTGACAACCCCTTTAACGTAGAAAATGAAAATCAGACAGACATTCACTATATAATCATACAGCACATGACAATCTGTTGATAACAAAGCTAGACCCAGCCCTGTACCTCACATGGATCCAGAGATCTCCACATTCATTGCTCTGCTAGATTTTTCTCAAGCTGGCAGCTCAAGGGGCGTGTCTCAGCTCTCCCCATCACAGCTCAGGGGGCGTGTCTCAGCTCTCCCCATCACAGCTCAGGGGGCGTGTCTCAGCTCTCCCCATCACAGCTCAGGGGGCGTGTCTCAGCTCTCCCCATCACAGCTCAGGGGGCGTGTCTCAGCTCTCCCCATCACAGCTCAGGGGGCGTGTCTCAGCTCTCCCCATCACAGCTCAGGGGGCGTGTCTCAGCTCTCCCCATCACAGCTCAGGGGGCGTGTCTCAGCTCTCCCCATCACAGCTCAGGGGGCGTGTCTCAGCTCTCCCCATCACAGCTCAGGGGGCGTGTCTCAGCTCTCCCCATCACAGCTCAGGGGGCGTGTCTCAGCTCTCCCCATCACAGCTCAGGGGGCGTGTCTCAGCTCTCCCCATCACAGCTCAGGGGGCGTGTCTCAGCTCTCCCCATCACAGCTCAGGGGGCGTGTCTCAGCTCTCCCCATCACAGCTCAGGGGGCGTGTCTCAGCTCTCCCCATCACAGCTCAGGGGGCGTGTCTCAGCTCTCCCCATCACAGCTCAGGGGGCGTGTCTCAGCTCTCCCCATCACAGCTCAGGGGGCGTGTCTCAGCTCTCCCCATCACAGCTCAGGGGGCGTGTCTCAGCTCTCCCCATCACAGCTCAGGAGGCGTGTCTCAGCTCTCCCCATCACAGCTCAGGAGGCGTGTCTCAGCTCTCCCCATCACAGCTCAGGAGGCGTGTCTCAGCTCTCCCCATCACAGCTCAGGAGGCGTGTCTCAGCTCTCCCCATCACAGCTCAGGAGGCGTGTCTCAGCTCTCCCCATCACAGCTCAGGAGGCGTGTCTCAGCTCTCCCCATCACAGCTCAGGAGGCGTGTCTCAGCTCTCCCCATCACAGCTCAGGAGGCGTGTCTCAGCTCTCCCCATCACAGCTCAGGAGGCGTGTCTCAGCTCTCCCCATCACAGCTCAGGAGGCGTGTCTCAGCTCTCCCCATCACAGCTCAGGAGGCGTGTCTCAGCTCTCCCCATCACAGCTCAGGAGGCGTGTCTCAGCTCTCCCCATCACAGCTCAGGAGGCGTGTCACGGCTCTCCCTATCACAGCTCAGGAGAAAGTTAAAGGATGAAACTGAGCATGTGCGGCCATCTCAATGAGCAGGACAAAGAAATAAAAAAAAAAACAAGCAGCAGGTGGCGCTATACAGATAGATTTTACTGAATAACTCAGAGGCTATACTAAATTTTTAATTACATCCAATTACAAAAGTATTCAGATCCAGGGGCTGGTTTGAAAACTGTAGAATATTTTTCATGAGACAACCCCTTGAGATACAAGTTGTTGCCTACTACTTTCATTTCTACGGATATCTGTCCCGTGCAATGTACAGTATTCAGTTATACAGGAGCAGTGGAATGCATTAGTAGGCTTGCACGGACGGTTTACCCAGCCCCACAAATCATGAGACCATGTTCTGGATACAGTCATACCAGTCTGGAAAGCCTCATGAAAGGATTATCAGCGCTTAGTGGAGGGCAGAGGTTTCAGGTCTTGTGACTGAGAAAATAATCTGCTAACCTCCAAATACCTCTTTATGTGGCTTTATAGAGAAAACAGCAAATAGCTGACACAGGAATACGTATCATTATAGCACGCCAGGGTATAATTAAAGGGGCCGCACGGCTTTTAGTACATACGACTCTGCACCATAAAGAAAGAAAACCTGACACATGCTCTGCTCTGGGGAAAGCGATGTTAAAGGGGTTTTCCAGGATTTTACTACTGATGATCTGTCCTCAGGATAGGTCATCAGTATCTGATCGGTGGGGGTCTGACACTCGGGACCCCTGCTGATCAGCAGTTTGAGAAGGTACCGGCACTCCTGCGAGCACCAAGGCATTCTCTCAGCTCACCAAGCACAGCATCGTACATTGTATAGCGGCTGTGCTTGGTATCGCGTTCAGCCCCTTTCACTTGAATGGGGCTGAGCCGCTCCTAGACCACGTGACCGATGAACATGACGTCACTGGCCTAGGAAAAGCTAAGAGAAGGCCGCGGCACTCAAAGGAGCACCAGTGTCTTCTCATACAGCTGATAGGCCGGGGGTCCCGGGTGTCGGACCCTCACCAATCAGATACTGATCACCTATCCTGAGGAGAGATCATCAGTAGTTAACTCCCCGAAAACCCCTTTAAAGCGACATATCACGGAAAACCATTGAGGGAAAAAACGGATCTCAAAGAGTGTTCAGATCCAGCCATTAATGGGTTTTTCATCTATCCATAGCATAGCTGATAAATGTATGATGACTGGGGATCCTACCGCTGGGAGCTGAGCCCCCCCCCCCCCATCAATAATGAGAATGGGGGTCCTTGAGTTTTCTGGGTGAATGGAGCGGTAGTGAGCCGCACGTGACCACTGCACTCCATAGAGCGTCTATGGGACTGACGGAGACTGCACAGTGCTGTACTGGAGGAAAACCCTCCATGAGTCATATTCCTATGGGGTCCCATGTACACAGTGCTAACAGGAGCCGCACTAGAGATGAATGGGGAATATCCAAACAATGAGAGAAGAGACGATCGATTGCTACAAAAGGTGGACACCCCTTCCCGATACAGTTGCAGGTCTGGATGCAAAAATCACAAAAAGTGCACCGATATTAGAGATGGAAGCTGCATGCAGTCACTGAAATCAAGTCAGCCCGGACGACTGTATGCATTTTGCTATCGGCAAATCACGGATGCCATCTGTTTGCATCCCGCACTTTTGAGGGCTCCATTGAAAGAATGCCTATTCTTGTCTGCAAAATGGACAGAATAGGACATGGTCCATCATTTGCGGCTCGGCCACATGGTTGACATTTGTGTGCTGCCATGTTTTTTGTGACCTTATAGAAATGAATGGGTCCGGGTTCAATCTGAAAAAAAATAAAAAAGCGCACCGAACATATGGTTGTGTGAATGCACCTTAAGGATGTCAGCCGTTATAGTCAATGGTCAAATGTGGTCTCCAAGAAAGCTGTGTGGGCGCAGCACTATCCTAGTACACCTATCTTCTAACGATCAGTGAGGATCTCAGCAGTTGGACCCCTAATGACCACATATTGAAAGCATACCCTAGCTATATGCCAGCAATGCCTGGCAACCCTTAAAGAAGAACTCCCGCAAACATTTTATTCCATGTCCTGCTAGAAATGTACATGATGTCATCTGTAGTGAATGTCATTTTCTTACCAGTAGCTGAATTTTTGAGTTATATCATCCTGAAGTTTCTTATCTGTGTCATGTGACTAGGAATTAGACCCACCAACTCACACAGAGACTTATGTGTGGACAGGAAGTCTAATTCTCTATGCATTCCTATGGGAGCCTCACTTTCAGTCTCATAGGAATGAATAGAGCAGTTACTGGTTTCCTGTCCTGGGTCAGTTGGAGGTCAGGGAGTTGGTCACATGACCCAGCTACAATAAGAAGAGAGTGGAAACTCAATTTCAGCCTCTGATAAGAAAATGACATTCACTATAGAATATATCATGCACCTTTCTAACAGGTCAGAGAATAAATTTTTTTGCAGGAGTTCTTCTTTAAAGGGGTTGTCTCACTTCAACAAGTGGCATTTATTATGTAGAGAAAGTTAAAACAAGGCACTTACTAATGGATTGTGATTGTCCATATTGCCTCCTTTGCTGGTTAGATCCATTTTTCCATCACATTATACACTGCTCATTTCCATGGTTACGACCACCCTACAATCCATCAGCAGTGGCCATGCTTGCACACTGTAGGAAAAATCTCTGGCTTCTCTGGTTTCTGTCACTGTGGGAGCGCACACAGGCCAGCGCTTTTTCCAATACTGTGCAACCACGACTAACAGTGATAGATTGCAGGGTGGTCGTAACCATGGAAACATGCAGTGTATAATGTGATAGAAAAATGAATCCAGCCAGCAAAGGAAGTAAAATGGAGAATCACAATACATTAGTAAGTGTCTTGTATGAACGTACTGTACATGATAAATGCCATTTGCTAAAGTGAGACGACCCCTTTAAGGATCAGTCTTAGTGGACCAGAGAGACCAGAAACGTCTGTGAAGCCATCAGACTTACATTAAATCGTTAATATTCATTCACCTCACTTGCAATTCCCGCAGAGTGCAAGACTGGTAAAGCCGGGTGACGCCAGCGCCATCGTTATTCTGCATGCAGCCAACATCTTCCCATTTAGCGCCAGTGGGGAATAACGCAAGACACCGATATAATAGTCCACGTCTGATCAGACTTCTGCAGTAAGGGTCACGTCCTTGTATTACAGTCTCACGCGATTAGACGAGTTCTTTTTGGAAACCTCTGCGTCACATCAGATCCTTAAACTTTTAATGAACAGCACGGACACTGATGAGCCCGGTTACTTAGTGGTTTCATATCCTTGGCAGGACCACAGAGACTCAAGGAGAAGAAATGACTGCAGACAGCTACGGTATATTAAATATGTTCTGCAGAGGAGATATTAGGGAATAAGATAACCAACACACAGACAGTCCGCAAGCAGACTCCGCGGCAATGGACGCGAGGCAGTGGGTGCTCCGCTGACGCCGATCATTAGGAGGCAGGAAGGACGATATTACATGTTTTAATTAACGGGCCAAAAACAATTAAACGCTGAAGACAACAAGCGTCAAGTAATTGGGGGGATGAGTGCTGGTATAAGCGTTCGTTCCGATAATCTGCCTGTGTAAAAGGTGCCGGCGAACGCTCATTCGTTGGGCGATTGGGTCACTGCAGGCACGAAAAATCATCGTTCCTATGCAGCAGATCGCGCTGCCTCCTCATACAGCGGGGGTGATTGCTGCATGTAAATGCAGCCCTCATCTCCACTGAAAGACAGTGATTGGGGGTCTCTGCATCATTCCCAATAATCTGCCAGGTCATCTTTACGTGCAAAAGGATCCTTAGGTGCCCCATCTGGCCATCTATGCCGTATTGGCCAACCATCGCTATAGAGAATAACAGTATGAGAATATTTAAAGGGGTATTCCCATCTCAGATAATGGGGGCATATCGCTAGGATATGCCCTCATAGTCTGATAGGCGTGGGTCCCACCTCTGGGATTTGCACCTACATCGAGAACGGATCCCTGAAAATTGCGCATGTGCAGCCGCCATCCATTCATTTCTATGGGGCTGCCGAAAATATCTCAGCCATTTATGTCAGCCCCATAAAAATTAATGGGAGCGGTGGCAGCGCAAGCAAGGTGCGCTCCCATTCAATCCTATGAGGAGAGCACTTGGCGATGGCTGGACCCCAGAAAACCTGGAGTCCTCAGGCCAGCAGCTTCCCTGCTCCTTTCTCAGTTTAGGTGCGGATCCCAAAGGTGGGACCCTCACCTATCAGACAATGGGGCTGGCATATCCTATTGAGATGCCCCCATTGTACGAGATGGGAATACCCCTTTAACCCCCTGTTTTGCCACAGTGGAGCCCTAGCAGTGGGAAAAAGTAGCTAACTGGAGGGGGGAGGGCTGCTTTAGATGCTGCTACCTCCTGAATGGTAGCAGCTAGAGCCATGCAACTGGTCTTGTTTGAAAGCAGACATTCCAAGCTTTCGGACAATACCAGAATGACAGCAATCTGTTTAGGACAGAGAAAGATATCACTGATAGAAATCGAGATGCTGTGAATGCAGCTGAAAGCGAAAGTAAAAACAGGTTTCACTTGCGATTATTCCCGACTTGATTTCTAACAGTGATTTCTCCTGTTGCTTGGACTTTAGCTGTCATTTTGGTCTTGTATGAAAGCCTGGACTGTCAGATTTTATACAAGACCAGTTGCTTGTTTCTTGCTGCTACCATTGAGGAGATATCACCATCTAAAGCAGCCCATGCGCCTCCAGTTAGTTACTTTTCACACTGCCCGAGCTGGACTCGGGCAAAACAGTTAGGTGGTTAAGAAGAAAATAAAAAACAAAGCTTCCACAAAACTTTTATCTTATGGTGACCTATTAAAGGTTTTGACCAATGGGGTTCTACGTTGAGACCCCCGACCGATCTTGAGGAGACAGCAGCCCTCTCCTCTGCAGGAGACGGAATCAAGGTGGGCTCCTAGACTTTCTCCTGCAGTAAGGAGAGCGCACTAGGCGAGCGCGTCTCTTCTCATTCTAGTGATTGGTGGGGGACTCAGCGCTCAGATACCCACCAATCAAAACCTTTGATGTCACATTGATGGATCAAAAGTTTTTGAAAGCTCAGCAAGTCTTGAGTTCAAGAAGAAATCCAATATGTCCTACTTGGTCGCAAAACAAGACCATCTAAACTCACAGTAACTAAGTTTGGGTAAAGTAGAGAGCGGACTCTGACCCCCCTGCAGGAAGGCCACCACATTGAAGAATTGGACCCTACATCTGTGAGCGGGTCTGGATTTACAGGGCTCCGGGATCAGGCTGGTTGCTTTTATCCAAGTCGATCAGATTTCATAAAAAAAGAACAAGAAAAGTAAAAAAAGACAGTAAAAGCCTCATTAAAATACATTGAGTTGCCCTCGCTGCCAAATCCCGGGCCGTGCTCTAATAATATAAGAGGCTGCAGATGAGGTAGATTATGGAAATATAAAGACTGTACGCTACCATTACCCTGTCAATTATTGGACAATACATTATGTGAGGATCGATGGCGTAAAGCTCGTACTGGAGAGCGTTCTGTAGAAGTGGCCGCGAATGCCGTCATATTAAGAGATTTCTTTCCCAGACCTTATCGAATTCTGCACAGTTCTCACAATCTCTTCCATTCAGTCTCTTGCCAAGGTTCAGAAGAGATTAGGAGGGAGCGTTCCAGTAACTCCCGGCAGTATCCAATGTGCTCGGTGCAAAGGAACGCTGAGGGGGGGCGCGGAATCTAAAAAGTTTTTATTTTTCTCCACGTTCTGCCTGCGGTTGATCTTTTGGGTATGAAAGGAACGGTGCCGGGAGAATATTCCTTAACTCACAGAATAAGACCTGCAGGCAAGAGAAGAGCTCGGAGTGAAGAGTCGCCTCTCGTAAACGGTTTGTATTTCTAGATAAAACAGACTCCGCCGGGAATAGCATCGGAGAGATGCCACAACACAGTGGTTTTAAGCACTTGGCCGGCGATCACGTCCTGCGGCATTATGTTTACAGAGTCTTCGGCACTTTGTACGTTCGCCTGTATATTGGCCAAGCATAACATTCTATTAAAATAGCGTCTCGCTCGCCCTTGGGAAGACCATGTTGCGTCTTCACACGGTAAATCCGAGGAGGATGCAATATCGCCATGAAAAGCTTCAGATAACGCACAAATCTCTGCTTCTCTATCATCAGTTATTAGAATGGAGGAAAAGTGACGCTGTAAAAGAAAAGTTTCTGCTCGAAAAATAAGGATATTGAATCCCAGCGTCTTCTTTAAATTAAAAATTACTTTCTAAAAAAATAATATTTTAATGTTTTTTTTTATTGCTTTTCTAAAAAGGAGTTCCTGTCTTTATTGCCTAACGCCGGGCTCAGCAACCTTAGGCACTCCAGCTGTTGTGAAACTACTATTCCCAGCATGCTCCACTCATTTCTATGGGAGTTATGAGAAAAGCAGAGCAAGTGTGCATGCTGGGAGTTGTAGTTTCACAATGCCTGGAGTGCTGGAGATAGCACTAGGCCAGGAGTAGGCAATCTATATGAATGGCTTCAACAAGGAGAGGCGGAAAAGCTAGAACTGGCCAAGCCCAGAAAGGAGTCCAGACTGGCAGTGCCCACATGTCCAGCAAGGAGTCCAGACTGGCAGTGCCCACATGTCCAGCAAGGAGTCCAGACTGGCAGTGCCCACATGGCCAGCAAGGAGTCCAGACTGGCAGTGCCCACATGGCCAGCAAGGAGTCCAGACTGGCAGTGCCCACATGGCCAAACACAATGTAACAGCACTCAACAAGCAAAAATATATGAACTAATGCTATGCTCACTATATGAATAAATAACAGTTTCTTAGCAAATAAATGTTGATCAGCATCATTTGTGCCCATCCACCAAGGTACGGTGACCTCTCCTGGACAGGAACCTATGCTAAATCCTACCTCTTTTGGTCAACTAATTAAAGGGGTATTCCCATCGTAGACAATGGGGGCATATCACTAGGATATGCCCCCATTGTCTTATATCGAGAACGGTGCGGGGAGCGCTGTGCCTGGAGGACCCCAGGTTTCCCGGGGTCTGGCCACCACCAGGTGCAGCTCCCATAGAAATGAATGGGAGCGCACCGCGCATGCGCAGCCACTGCTCCCATTCATTTCTATGCAGCTGACGGGGCGCTGGCTCGGCTATTTTCGGCAACCCCATAAAAAATGAATGGAGGACAGCTGCGCATGCGCAGCGCGCCCTCCCTCACTTTTGGGGTTCCATTCTCGATATAGGTGTGGGTCCTAGTGGTGGGATCCGCACCTATAAGACAATGGGGGCGTATCCTAGCGATATGCCCCCATTGTGTAAGATGGGAATAACCCTTTAATGTAGCATACAGCTGACGCCTGCCCTCCTTATATTCATTGGACTCTTTTTGGCATCGGCAGAGGTAGGATATAGAGCGGGCCCAGTACACCTTGCTTCCTTAAATTCATTGGAGGTCGTCTGGAACCAAAAGAAGTAGCATTAGCGTAGGTTCCTGTCCAGAAGAGGTCACCTTGCTGTGGTGGGCACAAATTATTTAGTGAAAGTTGGGGGCTACATGGCATCAGATAACCTGGGCCCACCTAAAGAACTACTTAGAATATTGAATGAAAGGATTTTTTCCAGGTCCTGGCACATAAAGGTATGAGTGTAACATAGGGAACGAGCCCTATTAGGCGTTGCACCCCATTTAAAACTGATTTTGTGCATGACAGGCTCCCTTTAAAGGTTAGCCATACCCATTAGATAGCCCACTTGACTGGGCATCTGTCCTGAAAGACGAGCAGTTCATTACAAGAAGTCCCCAAGAACAAAAAGATGAGGCATGTTGAAATCCAACAGTCTGATCCTTACCTCCTCGACAAGAAGCGTTGGCCGGGTGAGATGTGCGCATTAGCTGGTCGTCCTATTCTGCCGAAATTGTTGGGTTTAGCAGACATCTGTCTAATGTGAATGATAGCCCAACCATAAAAAAAAGGCAATGTAAAATCTAACATGTCATGACTGAGCGATGCTCATCCTAATACATACCTCACCCCATCCAATTGTGCCCCTTTCACATGGAGGCAAGCCAGGACCCAAAAGTAGAACTACAAGCAATTAGCACACACATATATCAAGACAAAAGGAGACTATGAGATCATCCTGCGGTATTTTGGTCGCCTCTGGGAAGCCAACAAGTTTCATTTTCCAAATTGAGCCCATAAATTACAGACTAACAATAAACAGAATGACTAAAGCCAAAACCTGGAAGGAGGGGGCGCAACAATTCTCTGCCGAAAGCTGGAAACACTAGCGCCAGGACCATGCAGATAATCACACCTATTATACCCTTGGCACTCAACCCACAAAATCATTGGAGAAAAAAAAAAAAAAAACCTCCTGGCTCTGTGGTTCAGCTATTGGGTGCCAGGTCTTCCATGTTCTAGATAAACCACAATCACAAATTAACTATTGCATGACTTTCACCGTGCCACCGAGTATCTTCTGCATCTTGTAGAAACGCAGACCTAGAATGGTGGCGACTCATGAGGGCTTGCTTCGTCTAGGCTTCATTTTTTACTATGTGTTTCAAAACTTTTAAGGCATGTTCCTCCAAGACTGGGAGCTGTATCTATTCTCTCACTCATTATCAAACATGGACGGTATAGATCCATTGTCATTCACCTGCTGAACAGACGGCTCACACCCCAAACAACCGGGTATTGTAAGCCCAGCCATAACGTGTCCACCATATTCAATTACTGGAAGGAAGACTCTGATAACGAAACTATAAAGAAAGTCACAGACGTCTCGTGATCACATTCACCTACTATCAGGACAACTTGTCCAAATGCCCCAACAGGTCACCCCACCAGGGGCTCGGCTACAAACCAGGGTCGCTAACAGGTACCTCGTCTTACTCTGGGGACTCGGGCCACCCATATGTTAAATGGATGGCAATTCATCGGACTGGTCATCATGTCACTTCTGCTGTGCCTATGTAGCTATGTCCCCATCCATGGGAAGCAAAATGGTGGTGGTCATATGGTCTACCTCTTTCTTGGCCATCCAACGCTCAGTCTTCTTCTGCACAGGTGCTGGAACGCTTCAGCTACAGTGGTTACCTTCCATTTTGCATCAACCAAGAAGTGAGCAATGGTCATGGCTGTATGGGGATGAACAAGCACGACGACAATTGTTTGTTCCCATAATTTGTGTGTTGGCAGCACAACTCCGTTTACACAGTGCAATGTGCTTCGAGGATGTTGTGTGCGCGCGCCGCATCAGCCAACTATCGAGTAGGACAATTATCAGGAAGTGCTCATCCTTGATAATTTTCCCAATCCTCGCCCCATGAAAAAGGGCCATTAACCATTACCAGTACGTCCCTGCTGGAGCTGAGAGTCGGTTGTCTGTGGCACCCATGCTCCCCGCTGAGAGAGCAGAGAATTTTTCACTGCCCCCGCCTTCCCCATCGCTCTAGTGCTGAACGATCAGTAAACAGCAATGCCATGTGGCTGTATGAGCTGATGGGTCTTAGCACATCCAGATCAGCTCTGCAGTAATGTTGTACAGTAAGCTATCTGGGGGCTGTATGCCTCCTGCAACAGAAAAAAATAGGAAAAGTTGAATGCTCCTCAAAAGGTATCGTATGAAAATAAAAAAACAGACAAAATAAAAATTAAAAAATGACACCACATGCTGCACCAAAACTTCTAGCTCCACCAACAATTACCATAATATATATATATAAAAAATCACCCACTATAAAAAAAGAGAGATTCTATTGTGCTATAAAAAAATTAAATGTGAAAAAAAAAAAAAAATCACTTTTTCTAAAAATTTTAAACAAAAAAAAAGATCCATGTATCACCGAAAAAAGTAAAAAAATATTTATATAACTAAAATGGGAGAGGCTGGGGGAGGGGGGTAGTTATGGTTGTCTCATCTTGCCTAATGGGGGCATATCGCTAGGATATGCCCCCATTGTCTTATAGGTGCGGGTCCCACCGCTGGGACCCGCACCTATATCGAGAACGGGGCCCCGAAAGCGAACGGGGGCGCACTGCGCATGCGCAGCCGCCTCCATTCATTTTCAATGTGGCCGGCGAAGATAGCCGAGCGCTGGCTCGGCTATTACCGTCGGCTCCATAGAAATGAATAGGAGCGGTGGCCGCGCAAGCGCGGTGCGCTCCCATTCATTTCTATGGGGAGCCGGCTTGGTGGTGGCCGGACCGGAGTCCTCCAGCCACCACCTTGCGGGGCCCCGTTCTCAATATAGGTGCGGGTCCCAACGGTGGGACCCGCACCTATAAGACAATGGGGGCATATCCTAGCGATATGCCCCCATTAGGCAAGATGAGACAACCCCTTAAAGACACCACACATATACAAAAAAAAAAAAAAAAAAAACAGAAATTCGTCATAACCTAATCTCACCTGGTAAACAGTTATGCCCTGTGCACTCCATAAACGGCTGCAAATCCGTTACCAATTTGCAAATGTACAAGCGGTTACCAGATGAAAAAAATTGCTCATCCATGATCATGATGCTGACCAACTTTTTGAAATTGTTCTGACTGTGTGTGCGCTGTCTACGCTTTTCCTGCAGCCTCTGCCCTGGTGCACACAGGGGGATCATTCTTAGTCCTGTTTACTATAGTTCCTTGCCGCTCACATAAAAAAAGAAAGAAAAAAAATAGCGTATACGTTGGCTGCTTGAGCATCCATATGACTGGCAGGCAACAAAAGCCTGGTCTCCTTTGAAATGCAGGGTGTGTACAGACTATCTATCAGGAGGCACATGCACTACGCCTTGGGCAAAGAGGCTGGAGACAGAGAGGGCGAGGCAAGATCCCGCTGATGATACTCTGCAGAAAGGTGTGGGTGTTAAAGGCTATCTCCACATAAGGCTACTTCCACACTAGCGTTAGTACGGATCCGGCGGGTCCCTTCACCCGCCGGATCCGTACTGAGTAATACAACCTTGTGGATCCGTAATTCCGGATCCGGTTGTATTAGCGTTTAAACGGATCCGGAATAACCTCTATTGAAAGTCAATGGAGGACGGATCCGTTTACAAGTGTGTCCACACCAAACGGATCCGTCCCCATTGACTTGCATTGGGGGTCATTCCGGATCCGTTTAGGTGCGGATAACTAGTACGGAGAGCAAACCGCAACATGTTGCGGTTTGTTCTCCGGTCTGAAGACTGAACGGAATGCTTTCAGGAGCATTCCGTTGTCTTCAGTTCAGTTTTGTCCCCATTGACAATGAATGGGGACAAAACGGAAGCGTTTTATTCCGGTATTGAGCCCCTATGACGGAACTCAATACCGGAATTCCATAACGCTAATGTGAAAGTAGCCTAAGCCGTCCATTGTTAATAAGATGTGGTTGAAAGGAGAGGATTTCTATTGAACTTTCGGAAAATAAGGAGTTCATCTTATCACTGTCCCGAATATGGGCCCCATTTACATGGACTGATACTCAGGGAAATGAACCCTTTGTTTCCAATCACTGCCTGCCTGCTGGTTTTTATCTCCTCCGCATGGGGATGAATGATCACTGCTATGATCATTCATTCCCATACAGCGTCATTGTTTATTGTCAACATATCCTTGTTTACACAGAGCTATATACTGCCCACAATGACTTTGTGCCGCATAAATGACAAATCGCCCAGTAAGTACGGGTTTCACGAGTGATCGGTGGCACATTTACACTGGGCAATTATCTGTTCCCGATAACTGCCCGACCTCAGCTCCAGTAGCAGGGCCTTTAGGCTTCATTCACACAACCGTATTTTGTTTCTGTGTCCGTTCCGGGGTTTTTTTGCGGACCGTATTGCGGAACCATTCATTTCAACGGGTCCGCAAAAAAAAAAAAAAAAACGGAAGGTACTCCGTGTGCATTCTGTTTCCGTATGTCCGTATTTCCATTCCGCAAAAAAGATAGAACATGCCTTATTTTTGTCCGTTTTGCTGACAAGGATAAGCGTTGTTACAATGGATCCGCAAAAAAACGGAAACACGGATGCCATACGGAACGTCATCCGTTTTTTTTTTTTGCGGATTCGCAATTTGCGGACCGCAAAACACATACGGACGCGTGAATGAAGCCTTAGGGCCCATTCAGACGGCCAAAATAAAAATTAAAAAAATGCCACCACATGCTGCACAAAAACTTCTAGCTCCACCACCAATTACCATAATCATTAATCATTATTGGTAATGCGGACCTGCAAAACTACGGCTGCCGCCCGGCGTGTATTCCGCAGCGCTGCGGAACACACGGTCGGGCGCCCCATTCAAAATGCCTATACTTGTCCACTCACATGGACATGTTTTATCTTTTTATGCGGAGCCGTACCACGGAGCTGTCTCCGTGCCGCGGCTGTGCGCTCCCATAGAGGTGAATGGGGCCTTTGTCTGCCCACAGAGTATAGTGGACAAAGATACAAACAGCACACCACAATCCAACAAGTATTTGCTCCACATAACAGGGATAAAAAAAAACAGAAGAAAGAAAATGGGAAACTAATTTTTTTTAAGGTTTGTTCATGTTGGACAGTTTCTTATTTCAAGAAGGGTCTCCTAAAGAGAGTTTGATTTCCCTGCAGCGCCACCACAGGGGAAAGGAGGTATTACTTTGTTTCCAATTAAATGAATGGACTGTCCAGATAGCAAAGCAATTTTTTTTGTCATGTCCTTCAAAGAGTAAGAGACTTTTTGAAATCACTGGAGCTTATAGAGGGGACTCAAACAAGGCACAGTGGCTCAGTGGTTAGCACTGGGGTCCTAGGTTGAAACCAAGGGCTTCTTCATGGAGTTTGTATGTTCTCACCAAGGGTTTCCTCCGGGTTCTAAGGTTTCCTCCCACACTTCAAACACATACTGATAAGGAACTTTGATTGTAAGGTCCCCTGGGGACAGCGAGTGATGATGTCTGTAAATGGCGTAACGTAGGAGACCGTTACATACTGCTACAATGTAGAAACTATATTGCAACAAGAGAGAACCACATCTTTGCAATATGCAAGCAACTGACACACAGGAGCAAAGCGTTCATTTTGGTCAGAGTATCCCTTTAAAGGGAACCTGTCATCTCCGAAACACCCCCTGAACTAGAGTAAGTGTTGTATAGTGTAAGTGATGCTGAATCCGAATATGTAAGTTTTATCTTCATACTCACTCCCATTCTGACGCTGTGCTCCCACAAACCTGCAGTAAAATACACTCAGTGGACTCCATTGCTCACTCACATAAAGAAGAGTCCTCTCAATGCATTTTACTGCAGGTTTGTGGGAGCACAGCGTCAGAATGGAAGTGAGTATGAAGATAAAACTTACATAATCGGATTCAGCATCACTTACACTATACATCACTTACTCTAGTTCAGAGGGTGTTTCGGAGATGACAGGTTCCCTTTAAATGTCAGACGGGAAGCTAAAATGAGGAGATTTCAAAGGTCAAGTGACAAGTGATTTCAAAGATAGACGGGATAGGTGATGACTATTAGATTGTTGGTTGTCCTACTGCTCGGACCTTCACCAATCATGAGAATGGGGATCCTGTACCCCGTGGAGCTGTCACCCCCCCTCCCCCAAATGAATAGAGCTGCAGGTTCGGCCATGTGCGTGGAGTAATGGGAGCTGCTGCTCTGTTCATTTTGGGGGGCCCCATGGGGAATGGGATCCCTGGTCTCACAAATTGGGATGGATCTCAGCAGTAGGACCCCCACAATCTAATAGTAAGCCTCATTCACACACACGTGTGCCGACCGTGCTGCGGTTGTAAATTGCAGTCCACAATGCACGGGCACCGACCATGGGGCTGCCACATGCGGATCACGGACCCGTTCACTTCAATGGAGCCCGCAATCCGCATCCGACTGTTGGCACCATAAAAAAAAAAATAGAACGCGTGGAGGCACGGACAGAAACACCACAGAAGCACTCCATAGTGTTTGGGTGAATGGGTCCACATCCATGATGCGGGGTGCACACTGCCGGTACCGTCTATCGCGGGCCGCAATACCCCTTTAAGATGAACGAAGAGGAAAGTAACGGCACAATATCCATTATAGACTGAATCCGCAATTAAACTTTATTTTCCTATGAAGCCAGAGTTTTCAGATCCACTCGACAGCTAAAGCGCTGACCTGCGTTCTCCACGCGCTCATTAAGTAAATATTCGGAGACTGGGTACAATCTGGTGTCACACAAACAAGACACTTGAAGGAATCTTCTACCGATAAGACCGGCAGAAGTCGGGAAAAGAAATCTTAACCCAGGATTTACATCGACATTTCAAGGCTAACATCCTGAAGTCGTCATCTGCTCCGATCGGTCCGCGCCATTATTCATGCAACTCGCAATCATGTGATTTCCCCAGAACTCATTCCATTTACGTTTATTGCAAACATCATCTCGCCGGCACCGGGAAATGGGATTCCTCAGATGGCGAAGGCAATATATTTGGAAATGAAATAAATTAGGTTCTTTTAATGCTCCCATCATGAACTCCATGGCAAGCGAGCTGCCAGACTCAGGAACCGGCTCAATTATTCTTTTTTTTTTTTTTGGTGTCGCTCCATATTGCAATAGGCCCCAACATGCTGTGGATGCTCGTATCTTTACGGTCTACGAGATTTTAAATAGAATAAAGTAACCGATGTCCAGACATTTATCCGGAACACGTTAGATATGGCCTTCAAGATGGAAGCAAGGTTCATGAGAAATGGTCAGATCTCACCATAATGAACCTAAAGCCACTCCTATGGTCCATGTACGGCCTAAAGCTGCCCCTAGGCAATCAATGGATGCCGGTCAGGCCGTCCCCGGAGGAGTCTGCCAGAGGTTTATTCCTCTACCCATTGAGAATACATACATTATGGATGAACCAAGACTGCATGTTTATGGCAGGAGGAATAGATGATTGCCCTAGGTAAGGAATGCTCCAGTTGTTGTAAAACTACAACTCCCAACATGCCCAGCTGTAGGTTGATAGCTGTAGGCTGCCCAGGCATGCTGGGAGTTGTAGTTTTGCAACAGCTGCAGGTTGAGCATCCCTGCCCTAGGCCACCAATACTTGATTAGTAGGGTTCCGACACCCCACACCTCCACCCATCGGATGTTTTACGGTGTAGTGGATGGAGCTGGTTACTGCTCCCATTAAAATACTGTCAATGGGAGCCGCACGGTAGTAAGGCCCCTTTCACACGAGCGAGTTTTCCGCGCGTGTGCGATGCACGACGTGAACGCATAGCACCCACACTGAATCCTGACCCATTCATTTCAATGGGTCTGTGTACATGAGCGTTTTTTTTTTTTTCACGGATTAGTTCTGTGATGCGTGAAAAACGCAGCATGTTCTATATTCTGTGTTTTTCATGTTTTTCACGCAGCCCTGACCCCATAGAAGTGAATGGGGCTTCAGTGAAAACCGCATTGCATCCTGAAGCAAGTTTCACTGCTGGTTGCTAAGAGATGTTGTTTGTAAACCTTCAGTTTTTTATCATAGGTGTGAAAAACGCATCAAAACGCATTGCACCCGCGCGGAAAGAACAACTGAACAAATTAACGTAATCGCAGACAAAACTGACTGAACTTGTGTGCAAAATGGTGCGAGTTTCACTGAATGCATCCGGACCTAATCCGTCACGCTCGTGTGAAAGAGGCCTAACATCGCTTCCTTTACTACATAATGGTTGGAGCTTTGTACTTGCCGACTTCCAGAACAGGTATTTTCTATCATCGTGCCGGCCATGTGTGGTCCGCAAAATGCAGAATGCACACGGCCCAGTATCCGTGTTTTGCGGATCCACAATCGGCATACCGCAAAACACTACCGCCGTCTGAATGAGCCCTTATTACGTGTGCTCTATTTTTTTTTTACTGATCTCACCTTGCCTCACCCTCCAGGGTGCTGACCAAGATTTGATATAAGGATCCTTTTACACAGGCCGAAGATCGGCCAAACAAGTGCTCCTTTGTACGCTCGGCCCCGATCACCGCCCTGTGTGGACGCTTGTTTATTGGCTGAACGCAATTTCTTATGCCATCGAAAAAAAAAATGACTGCTTGTCATCCGCATGTGCAGACAAGGGATGTGTTGTCGGCATCAAAGCATGCTGGGAGTTGTAGTTTTGTAACCACAGGGAAGTATAATAGACTTGTCTGCACCAAAGCTAAGGCTTCATTCACACGTCCGTATTTGTGCACATCCTGGAAAACGGTCAGTTTTTTGCGGATCCGTTGTTCCGTAAAAAACTCCGTTTTTCCAGGACATCCGTTCCGTTTTTCCGTAAAAACCGGAAAGGATGTATCCATATGTCATCCGTTTTTTGCGGATCCGCAAAAAAACGGAAGGATGAATAACATCTGTACCTTTTCTTTTTTTTTTTCTCCCCTCTTGGAACGGAATCCGCAAATACGGATGCCTTTCCGCATTTTTTGCGGATCCATAGACTTTCATTGTGCTACGGACCGCAATTCGGGAGAAAAGTAGGACAGGGGGATTTCTTTATGCGGACAGTCGAAATGGACACACGGATGCGGACACCACACGGTGTACTGTCCGCATTTGTTCGGGACCCATTGAAATGAATGAATCCGCATAATTGTCTGCAATTGCGGAAACGGATGCGGACACATTATACGGACGTGTGAAAGAGGCCTAATACAAACATACTGTGCATTGTAAGAGCATTTCTACTCATCAAAACCTGTAAAAAAATATATTAAAAAATACTCCATTCAAACACGACAGAGGCTATTAAATGCACGTATCCCATCGCTGCCAGATCAGAAGAAGCAAGGCACAATGCAAAATGTCTGCAGGCAAGAAAAACCGGATATTACAGGTATTTTATTACAGCTGCCAGGAAAACAAAGGATGAGGAGGAGGATCGATCAATGCAAACGGTGAAAAGTTGTTCAAATAAATGTATAACTGAAAAAAAAAAAAAAAACTCGGGGTCTGCCGTGCCAAGAAAGGCCAGAAAAACAATCCGGAAGACGCTGTAATGAGCGCAGAAGTTCTCTGGATGTCTTTAGGCTTCCTGAGAACTGACACAAGCTTCATCAGAGGAGAAATCGGAAACTTTCCACAAAAAAAGCGCCGTCATTCTAACATCAGGTTCACGAAGCCAAGCAATGAACGCTATAATGAAAACGCAGAAAAAAAATACCAAAATAACGGCAATGGAAAGAATATCTGCTCTGCTGCCTTAAAGGGGTTTTTCTGAGATTTTAATACTGATGACCTGTCCTCAGGATTGGTCATCAGTATCTGATCGGAGGGGGCCTATCAGCTGTTTGACAGTAGCGCCGCTGTCTTCTCACACGTCACGTGGCCTAGGAGCAGCTCACCACCACTGAAGTGAATGGGGCTGAGCGCAATACCAAGCGCAACCACAATACAATGTACGGCGCTGTTCTTGGTGAGCACAGAGAAGGCCGCAGAGCTCACCGAAGTGCCTTCCTAAACAGCTGATTGACAGGGGTCCCGGGTGTCGGACCCCCACCGATCAGATACTGATGACCTATCCTGAGGACAGGTCATCAGTATTAAAACCTTGGAAAAAGCTTTTAAAGAGGATTTCCAGTCATTTCAGGATAGGTGAAGCTATTAGATCACTGATGGCCTGACTGCTGGGACCCCCACCATTGCAAAAAAGGGGGCCATATACGCCATGGCCTCCCGGAAATGAACGGAGTGCCATGTGACGTGCCGCTCCCTTCTCACCTTCTCATCTAAGGAAGGAGTATAGCACTTGGCTACTTCCAGAACTCCCATAGATAAGAATGGAGCGGTACCTCACATGCCCAACATGCCACCCCGTTCATTTTGGGGGGCTCCAAGGGGTACGGGACCCCAATTATCATGACTGTGGAGGGTCCTAATACTTGGACCATTATTTTTCGTTATTTCAGTGTTCACTACATTGAGGTGGTCGCACATGCTCAGTTCCATCTTTCAAACGCCACTAACTCTGTTTTCTATTAGAACCTGTGACAGTTACAGGGAAAGACCATGCCACCTGAGAAAGGTCACACCCCGAAAGGAGCCCAGGAGAGAGCTGTAGCAGGAAGGACACACCTCTGAGATGTGACAGGGAGAGAGCTACAGCAGAAAGGACACACCCCTTAGCTGTGACAGGGAGAGAGCTGTAGCAGGAAGGACACACCTCTGAGATGTGACAGGGAGAGAGCTGCAGCAGAAAGGACACACCTCTGAGATGTGAGAATGAGAGCTGCAGCAAAAAGGACACACCTCTGAGATGTGACAGAGTGAGAGCTGCAGCAAAAAGGACACACCTCTGAGATGTGACAGAGTGAGAGCTGCAGCAGAAAGGAAACACCTCTGTGATGTGACAGAGTGAGAGCTGCAGCAAAAAGGACACACCTCTAAGATGTGACAGAGTGAGAGCTGCAGCAGAAAGGACACACCTCTGAGATGTGACAGGGAGAGAGCTGCAGCAGAAAGGACACACCCCTTAGCTGTGACAGAGTGAGAGCAGCAGCAGAAAGGACACACCTCTGAGATGTGACAGTGAGAGCTGCAGCAGAAAGGACACACCTCTGAGATGTGACAGAGTGAGAGCTGCAGCAAAAAGGACACACCTCTAAGATGTGACAGAGTGAGAGCTGCAGCAGAAAGGACACACCTCTGAGATGTGACAGAGTGAGAGCTGCAGCTGAAAGGACACACCTCTAAGATGTGACAGAGTGAGAGCTGCAGCAGAAAGGACACACCTCTAAGATGTGACAGGGAGAGAGCTGTAGCAGAAAGGACACACCTCTGAGATGTGACAGGGAGAGAGCTGCAGCAGAAAGGACACACCTATGAGATGTGACAGGGAGAGAGCTGCAGCAGAAAGGACACACCTCTGAGATGTGACAGGGAGAGAGCTGCAGCAGAAAGGACACTGTCTGCCTTAAACTTTTGCACAATACTGCAAATTCATCAAATAATTCAGCTGCATCAACCCAAAGAGCTAGACCTTCCGCAGCGGTCAGAAGTGGAGAAAGCTTGTGCTGAATTAACAGGGCCGAAGCTTAAATCTTCCTGAAGTATAAAGCAGAGTGTGATCCGGTATAATCCCTCAGAGACAGAGCTGTCAGTTCAGCTACCAGCACCCGGCTCACATCTAACACCCGGAGCCCGGGGGGTGCGCTCAGTGGGATCCAATATGAACAATCGCCAATCTGCACCGTAGGTCATGTACATTGTATTCCAGGGATGACCAACCTGCGGCTCTCCAGCTGTTGCAAAACTACAACTCCCACTATGCCTAGACTGTCTACAGCTATCAGCCTACAGCAGGGCATGGTGGGAGTTGTAGTTTTACAACATCTGCAGAGCGGCAGGCTGGCCAGCCCTGTTGTATACTATGAGAATATGAAATTCTCATGCACACAATGTGGATTTTGACCTGCGTTGCAGATTTTAAAATTCGCACCAAATCCACAAGTAAATCTGCACCAATTGATGCGGATTGTCCAAGTGGATTTCCCTGCCAACGCCTGCGGATTTCAGTGAGGATTCTCCGCACATAAATCCTGAACGTGCGCATTTACACCCTTACCCTCTAGCCTCACAGCCTGGCGAAGAAATATTATCAGACAGCAAGCAGAGATCTTGAGAATAATGAGGAGCTGAAAAACAGTATGTCCGAAAGCTAGATATTAAAGGGGTCGTCTCACTTCAGCAACTGGCATTTATTATGTAGAGAAAGTTATTTCCAGGGATTACGACCACCCTGCAATCCATCAGTGATGGTCGTGCTCGCACACTATAGGACAACGCGGCAGCCTTTCTGGTGGCCAGGACCACCGCTGATGTACTGCAGGGTGGTGGTAACCCCTGGATACGAGCAGTGTATACTGTGGTGGAAAAATGAATCCAGCCAGCAAAGGAGGCAATATGGACAATCACAATACATTAGTAAGTGCCTTATATTAAAGGGGTTACCCAACATCATACAACAGCCCCTCAGAGGGACTATACTTTTCCTGTGCTGCTCCTGGTCCCCGCACCGCCGCTTCTCCCTGTACACGGATGAAAACATCTAGTGTCGGGGGGGAGCAGCCAATGGCAGATGGGGACGAGCCTCCCTAGCATCCCTCTGAGGGGCCCGGCACATGGGGGGGGGGGGCTGTTGTATGATGTTGGATAACCCCTTTAAAGGGTATTCTCATTTCTCATCTTGGACAATGGGGGCATATCGCTAGGATATGCCCCCATTGTCTTATAGGTGCGGGTCCCACTATATCGAGAACGGAGCGGGGAGCGCTGCGCCTGGAGGACCCCGGGTTTCCCGGGGTCCGGCCACCACCAGGCGCAGCTCCCCGCTGCGCTCATAGAAATGAATGGGAGCCGGGCCGCGCTTGCGCGGTGCGCTCCCATTCATTTCCATGGAGCCGACAGAAATAGCCGAGCCAGCGCTCGGCTATTTTCGCCGGCCCCATTGAAATGAATGGAGGGCGGCTGCGGTGGAACCCGCACCTATAAGACAATGGGGGCATATCCTAGCGATATGCCCCCATTGTCCAAGATGAGAATAACCCTTTAACTTTCTCTACATGATAAATACCAGGTGAGACAATCCCTTTAAGCAGACCAGGTGTCGAGTGGCAGACATTGGGGGGGGGGGGGGAGGTGAGGGGGTAATAGGACACCCAATCCTTTGTTCTCAGGGGAGGTAACCTCCAGGAGTCTGGCAGTGGTATAGCGCCCTTGAGCACTTGGCAGAGGAGCATTGATCGACTATACAGTAACTCAGTCGGCCTATTATTTTCATTTATAAGCGGGGGACCTGAATGAATGATCATTCTTGAGATCATTCGTTCACACTGTCGCAAACTCATCCGCTGCTTATACGAGAAAGATGAAATCAACCATAATTGAGCGTTTGCTGGCAGACCGCTGGGCACACGTAAACAGGGCGACGGCCAGGAGAAAATGTTCATCCAAACGGTCATTTGGCCAATCAGCCTGCATATAAGGAACTGTGCTCCCTATTGAGAACACAGGCATGCCTGGCCAAACCTAGCGTGCATGTGTATGTGTGTGGGGAGAGAGCGATGTCAGATGGATGAGCATTTGGCTACTGAAGATCAGAGTGTTGCGGTTTTGTTTGTTTGATTTTTTATTTTATCACCTAACCTTTTGGAGAAGTTTTAAAAACTATTCTAAATGGCAAATACCTAGAGGCTCTGCTCTCTCTGCAACTACTGCTCCCTCTCCACTGTGATTGACATCATCACATCCGGCCCTGTAAATCAAAATGCATAGGCTGCAGCAGATGCAGAGAGAGCAGAGCCTCTAGGAGTAATGGTAACGCCCCCGTTGCTCCTAGAGGCTCATTTGCATATAATAAAACATCATTTTTCTCAGCAATGCGGGCACATATGAACATGGGACCAACACAGATGTCTTCAGCTGCCAAGTGCACATGTAACAGGTCAGCCAGTGTCATAGGTACAAATCTACTGACAGGTTAAGTGATACATTACTAACAACTGCATGAAGTATAGCTCGTTCTCTAGAGGGTCAAACACTGACGACATCACATCCATGTGCCAATCAACGGAATAGGAAAAGTGACAGGAAGCCCCCTAAATACATGCAGCTGGGGTCAAAAAGGATTTGGAGGTCAGAAGGCCTAAGACAGCCTGTAAATCCTCGGAAGCCTCCTTATCACACTGGAAACCGTTAATCCGGCTTAATGTTGGGATTACTAGGTTATAGGGTAAACCAGCAGCCGTTAATTACACCGCACGCATCGCCCCAATGCCGGATTCACACGCAGCGTTTTCTAGAGGTTTTGCTGCGAAAATCACCTAAAAGATTGCTCGACACACATGGCAATTTTTTATTTATTTTTTAACAAAAAGAGGCTTCGTGGAGATTACTACCTCCGCGTGGTCAGGGTAACGTGTTCTCACCGATACCACATAGTCATAGGCAGTTTATCCTGATAGAAGACTTGTTATTATTGTTGTGTTAAATGGCCACAAAGTTTTCACCAAAATTTTGACATGTCAGAGACACATGAAAAGTGTAGATCGGTGGGGGTCTGAGCGCTGACGAAGGGAGAGGTATGGTGGATTTAAATGGGCCAACTCAGTGTCCGATTTTTTGGATAGAAGCGTTCCTTCCAGCAGTCGGCTGCTCGTTCAGTGAAGGAGACCGAGTATTTACATGCAGCGATCTCCTTCACTGTACTAAGACGGGGGATCCGGTCCCTCATCCTCATACAGAATCGTGTCTTCTGAGCAGCAGGTCACCGTTTAGACCACACGATCTGCTGCCCAGAAGCCGTGGTCGGCGGAGCGCGCACAAGCAACAGGATCACCCGACGCGTTTCGCTCGTTCATCGAGTGATTGGCGGCACATTTACATGGCCAGTCGATAAGGAATGATCATTCCTAATAATCTTGATGATTATTGGTGCCTCTAAATGCACCGTAACGCCCCCATATCCTGCTCAATCTCCCTGCTGATGAATCGAGAAGGGCCCATAGGTTTGTATAGAGACCATCTCATGCAGTGGGGAAAGAGCACAGAAGAGAGAGCGCTTCCCTCCCCTCATTCTTGGGATCATGGGGGTCTCGGCACTCAGACCCCCATTGATGACAACTTTTGAAATGTTTCTACGACATATCAAGAGTTTGGTGAAAAGTTAGAGACTCTTTTGGGGACCGTTTTATTTATCACTGCATTTTACTGATTTTGGGCTAAAAATCTTTTTTTTTTCAATTGCCTTTGATTAAAAATTTTCTGCAGTTTTTGATCCACTGCCTTCGCTTTCAGCACATCTGCAGACCATAACTTTTCACTTTGCAGTGAATCTCTCAGGGAGCTGCTACGACGGCTCGATGTGTAGCCCTTATCTCTGAATTTCTGACAGCTTATAAACACTCATTGTAGCCAAGTTCTTATGGGCTTGATAAGGACATAGTTTAAAGGGGTATTCCCACCTTGTACAATGGGGGTATATCACTAGGCTATGCCCCCATTGTCTTGTAGGTGCGGGTTCCACTGCTGGGACCCGCACCTATATTGAGAACAGAGCGCCCAAAGTTAAAGGGGTTCTGCAGTTCTGTAAAACTGTTGATCTATCCCCTGGATAGATCATCGGCATCTGATCGGCGGCGGTCTGACACCCGGGATCCCCGCCGATCAGCTGTTTGAGAAGGCAGCGGCGCTGCAGGAGTGCCTTCTCTGTGTTTACCGCAGGCCCAGTGACGTCACGACTAGTATCACTGGTCTGGGCGGGGCTAAGCTCCATTCAAGTGAACAGAGCTTAGCCCCGCCCAGGCCAGTGATACTAGTTGTGACCAGGGTGGATAAAAATCAATGTTTTTTTTTTAAATAATCAAAAAAAAAAAAATCGGATTTTTTTCAATAAACTGCTTTTTTAGGAAAATATTTTACCATCCAAAGGTTCTTCCATCATGAGATAAAGCTGAGTTGTTTAACTCAGTAGAATAAAGGCTATATATGTGTAACATTCACAATGTCATGCTCTTCCAGAGGTTTCTGTAGGATTAGTGGGCAGTTTCTCTACTATATTATCACAGACGCTCGCTTTACTTCAGTGCCAAGTCCAAGAAGTTAGACAATATGTTTCTGATTGTTTGGAGTGGAATAGATCTGCACAGCACAACACAAGAAGAATGTGAATCTAAGTGTGAGGAGGAGGAGGGGCAAGCAGACAAGAAAATGAAAGTGAAACTTTGAGCACAATACTGCAGCATAGCCACAGACAGACAAGTCTGGATCTGTTTGTGTGTACGATCTGAGGTTTATTACATTCTTTCCTTAAACTGGGGAGAAAAAAGTAATATAAAAAGTGATTCTAAAAATTTTCATCTACTTGCATGTTAAAGTAGCAAGAACTAGTTTAGGTAGAAACTTTGATTTAAATCACTGATTTAAATCAAGCCTTACTGACTAGTGATTTCAATCGTGATTTAAATCGTGATTTAAATCAGTTCGATTTAAATCAAATCCACCCTGGTTGTGACGTCACTGGACCTGCGGTAAACACAGAGAAGGCACTCCTGCAGCGGCGCTGCCTTCTCAAACAGCTGATCGGCGGGGGTCCCGGGTGTCAGACCGCCGCCAATCAGATACCAATGATCTATCCAGGGGATAGATCAACAGTTTTACAGAACTGCAGAACCCCTTTAAGGAGGGCGCACTGCACATGCGCAGCCGCCATCCTTTCATTTCGACGTGGCCACCAAAAATAGCCAAGCGCTGTCTCGGCTATATCTGTCGGCTACATAGAAATGAACGGAAGTGGTGGCCGCGCATGCGCTGTGCGCTCCCATTCATTTCTATGGGGGCAGCTGGTGGTGGCCGGACTCCGGGAAACCAGAGCTCCCCGCTTTGTTCTCGATATAGGTGTGGGACCCGCACCTATCAGACAATGGGGGTATATCCTAGCGATATGGCCCCCCTTGTCTAAGATGGGAATACCCCTTTAAATAAGTGCTTATGAGCTGCCAGGAGTTCTGAGACAAGTAATACCACTCGAGTAGCTCCCTGATAGATTCACCGTAAAATGCTGAAATGTTTTAATAAAAATGAATTTTAGTCCTAAATTAGTAAAATGCAATAATAAGAACAACGCCCACAAAGATGCCGCAGCCTATAAGACTCGGGGAAGTTTCACAGGACAATACCGGGCCGCATGTTTAGCAGCTTCTTCCTCACTAAACGTCTCTGCTCTCATCTCAATGCCGGCTGCACAGTGAGAGGCGGCTGTGTATATCCAGATCTGTAAACCTGCCAGGGACCTTTGGCTCCCGCTGGGTCAGTGGTGTGGAGTGAGGGGCACACCCAGCAATTTAAGACGGTTCTGCCTCCTCCCCTGTATAAGAGCCTTCGTTACAAGGTCATATCCCATAAAAAAAGTAAATGTAAGTCTTGGAGTCGTCCCTTTCTGGTAACTGCTTTTCTCAGTCTTCAGATACATTAGGTGACAACCTCTATCGGGGTTGTCGCCCAACTTTTCCAGACTACCTGCCTATAGCCAGACTCCAGGGTCTCTGCAAAACTCAACCGGTTTGCCATTCAGGAGCTTTGAAAAGTTGGGCGACAACTACTGCGGGAACTTCTATGGGACAAGCCCTGTCCATATTAGATCGTAGAAGGGGGAGCTCCGTCTATAATAGCTCATTCAGACGGCCGTAACTGCGGCGGATTAGATGCAGACCCATTCACTTCTATGGGGCCCTTTTCTTCCATTCCACGGCTCCGCAAAACAAATGAAACATGTCCTATACTTGTCAGTGAAAACCAGGACGCGGCCCCATTGAAGTCTATGGGTCCGCAAAAATACAGAATGCAATCCGTTTTTTGTAGACAAGAGGAACTGTCCGCAAGAAAACGGATCGGTATTTTTGCGGACAGCATACGGTTGTCTGAATGAGCCCTAAGCTACAACCGGGCGCCACTAAGAAGAAGTGGAAGCCACGGGCTGCCCATGTATAAAGCAGACGACTAGTCCTCTAGATCAGGGATGCCCAACCTGCGGCCCTCCAGCCATTGCAAAACTACAACTCCCAGCACGCCCGGACAGCCTACAGCAGAGCATAGTGGGAGTTGTAGTTTTACAACAGCTGGAGGGCCGCGGGTTGGGCATCCCTGATCTAGAGGACCGCCATGTAATCCGCCTGCAGTGGCCAAATCAGCAATCTGACACGGGTCTCAGGAGACGGACCGGTGGCGATCAGCGCGGCTCATCTGATGAGACTCTTGACCCTGTCAGGCGCCCAATGGTTTCGTCTGACAATGCGCCATATGGACCCGCAATGGGTATGTTTATATATATATCAGGTGGCAGACCCTCCAGCTCCATATTACGGGCACCTAGGCACACGTGCCAACATAAGGTGCCTAGAAGCAATGCTTCAAGGGGGAGTCTCTGTATTATGTGTCAGTCCACAATTATCAGAGGCGCAGTATAGGCTCACAGTGGACTAAGGACCACGTATTACGGATGTATAATGTGGTCTGTGTTAGGTATTGCATTTGTCGCGCCCGAGTGCCATAGGTGCCAGAAAAGCTCCATGTGTCAAATGTATCTAGAGCCCTATTCACCCGCCAAGAGTGTCCTACTATATGCTATACTATATACACTATGCATATATCTGTATACCTTTCCTTATGTATATAATACCGCCATCTGCATCACAGTTGAAAAAAAAAAAAAAACTGATATACGATATACGTTTTTTAACATGCAAGTCTATGGGGGACAGATGCCAATGTGCGCCCATACAGTGCCATCTGCTGGAGCCATGCATCGGGGGTATATACATCAGGAGGAGATCCAGTCTGAAAGCAGCCATAGCCTGAAGGTACATATGAGCACAAGATGCCAGGGGCTGGCGATCCACAGGTGCTGGAGCAGTATACTGTCTCCATGTACCTAATACACTGCCATCAATGTGAAGAGCTGGCACAGCGCCACGCAGCAAAGCATCAATCAGACCTAACATAGAGGGGGGGGGGGGGTCACTTAAAGAAACCGTACCGCTGCCTCATTAACCCCAAGACACCCAGAGGAGAGTGTGACCTTCAGAAAGCAAGACTGAAAAAAAGATATAGCAGGGCTGAACCGTTCAGAGCCGAATACACGCACTCGGCTCTGCTGCATCTATCAAACAACCATAGCAGGAAAAGGGACATCGATGTGAATGAATCATTAATACCGTAAGGAATGTGAGTGCGAACCCTGATGCCAGGACCCCCCCTGAAGCCTTGGCAAGGGTATGGACCGAGCAGTCAGTGGAAAATCCTGGATCCCCCCCCTATACATTCCTGGCATTCCTCCTTCCTTACGGAGGCGCACACACCTGCCCAGTCGTCAGCTGGAGGAGCAGCAGCCTGCCCGTCTGCAACGCTGCAGTAGATGCATCTGACGTTCCGCTCTGGATTTTCTCACAACCTTCAGGGTCCCCCTTCCCCAATGGAGAAGGACAAGGGGTCAACATGGGAGTCACCAATGTAATGACAAGCAGCGGAGCGCTGTCACATCTCATCTGGCACCCCATCAGGCACTGTGCAGGATTCAGTGGTGACCTTCATCGCTGGAGCTGCAAGCTACACACTGTGGAAGCATCAGACGAGGCTTGGCACAGGCGGGCACGCTGCAGAAAGAGCGTCTCGTAAAACTTCACATGCTGCCAAATGTAAAACGAGCAACCCACTCCCGACCAAGGGGGCACAGGACTGTGCTGGTAGCCGGCGGCCCACGGCATGGGTATAAATCCTGCACATGTGAGTGCAGCACCAAGAAAGTGAAAAGGACAAATATCATTCCGTGGCTGGCACAATCGCCTTCCTGCCCTTCGTATGTTGCCCGCTCTGTGGACTTTGAAGAAAAAATGGGGTTTCCTCTTTTAGCAATCTGGGTGAAACCATAAACTGATGTGACATGAGGAGGCAGACAAGGACACACTACACGTCTCTGTAACCAGAAAGCACACGCATATAGATGGATGACAGCAGGCACTAGATGGGTGGCAGGAGCTGGGTACCTGCAAGGCATTATGTGCCCGGGTGCCACTTGTACCACAGAAAGAAAGGTTGTGAAAAGGTACATGCACCGGGGGAGAGATTCTTGTGACTGGAGCAGCAAGGTGGTCCCTAGCTCCTAGCCAGGGCATGGGCTTGTTGGGTGGGTGCCCACTGCTAGAACAAGGGCTCGTTCAGTGTGTGCCCAACGAGCCCTTGTCCTAGCAGTGGGCACACACCCAACAAGCCCTTGCTCTAGCATTAAGAACCTGTGCAGTGGCTCCTTACGGTGGGCACCAGCCAAACAAACCCTTGCCCTAGCACCTGCCCAGTGGCTCCTTGATCTTGCAGTGGCCACCTGCCCATTCTTTACCTTAGGGGTGGGCACCGGGCCATTCAATGCCCTAGCGGTGGGCAACTGCACAGTGGCTACTTGCCCTAGCATTGGGCACCTGCTCATTATTTGCCCTAGCACTGTTCACTTGCCATTTTAGTGCTTGCCCTTGTGGTGGACACCTGCCCATTCTTTGACCTAGCAGGGGGCGCTTGCCATCTTAGTGCTTGCCCTAGAAGTGGGCACCTGCCCAATGGCTCCTTGCCCTTGCAGTGGGCACCTGCCCAATGGCTCCTTGCCCTTGCAGTGGGCACCTGCCCAATGGCTCCTTGCCCTTGCAGTGGGCACCTGCCCCCACAGTCCTTGTGCCACTGGTGGGCCCCAGCCCGATGTGTCCAGGGGGCTGCACGAGCTCTTGAGCAGGAGACCAGCCCTGAGAGGAGGAGGAGACGTATCCTGAAAGAACACGCACTGGAGAAGGGAGAAGTAAGGAAGTGCAGGTAGCCATCCCGGCTGAAGTCAGCGCGGCCGCACACAGAAAAGTTCCACAGCGGGAGCGGCGGAGAGCGGATTCTGCAGCTGCAGCAGAGGGGCGGGAGACGGCTCCATACACCGTCTGCTCCCGTCCACATACCTGGCGCACTTACCTGCCTGCTCACGTCTCCCCGGGCGCCGGATCCCGCAGCTTCATGAGTCTCCACAGCCGCCGGCAGCCCCGCTCCTCGGGCGGACTCTTACCCCGTGTCCATGGTGCGGGAGCCTAATCCCCTCTAGCGAGCACACCGCAGCAGCAGCAGCGCCGGGCTCCCAGCCGCGTGACGTCACGGCGCAGCCGCTGTCCTCCCAAGATGCCATTGGACGAGGCGCGCCCTCTCGGCCATCCTATTGGACAACCCCCTAGATCCAAACTAGCCAATGAGATCGCGGGGTCCCGTTGCCTTGGTTACCGATGCTGTTGACTGGAAGTAGGAGGAGCTATCGTGCTTGGACGGGACATTTATCCCGAGTGGATCGCGATAGACGATTATCGTATGCGACCCAGTTACCTGTAGGGAATGACAGGTGAGGCGCCAGAAACCTGATATCATATCTTTATAACCCTGACCCTGATATACCGCGACTACATGAGGTAAAGGGGGGGCTGGAGGATGTGGACGGGAGTAGACGCGACGTGTCGCAGCGACAAGTTTAATTTTCAGGGCATCTCCAGTGATAGGGATTCCTATGCGCAATACTAAAGAGCATTTAAGCTGTTATACAGATTTTATATTGTCTGTACAGACGGAGGAGCCTCCTCCTGGGTTTATTGGCGCCCCCTGTTGGGTGATTGAGGAAGACCTGGGGGTAAGGGTTGTGACAACAGCAGAGCAAATTTCTGAGCTCAAGTTTTTAAAGCTGTGTCAGTCATTGGCCTGCTGGGCTATGCAAAATGGGGCACATTGGAGTTATTGCCTGGGGCCCCTGCAGTACCCTTGGGCCCTGTTTTACCAAAAACTCTGGGAAGGAGATCTCAGCTGTTGGGGGTCAGTGACACCATGCCTGATGGGTAGAACAGGTGATGATGTCACCAATGGCAGTTGGTGACATCACAGAGGTTGACTTCTATATAAATTGAGCTTCAAACTGGCAGACAGCTGAGATTACTGCCCCCTGGATGGGGGTGGTCCATGCCAGAGGAGCCCCCTGAAGGCTTCATAGGAGAGATGGCCCCTAGAGCGTGACATCATGGAGGTGTCAACATTAGGGCTATCTGAAGGGGCTGATGTGTCCCCTGTAGGGCACTGAAGCTTGTGGTGATGACATAGGGGAAGGCAGTGACAGACACTGCATGTGATGTCGTTCCCCAGAATGGGTGGTGATGTCACAAGGGGAGCTGGCCCTATAAATTGAGTGCCAGAAATCTGTGCACCCTGAGGACATGTTCACACAAAGCGGCGGTTTTCCACCATAAAATCCACCATCAAACGCCAACAATAGCATTCCATTGATTGCAATAAAAAAAAAAACGCTACCCTGTGCACACGGTGCCGATTATTTCCACCGTTTCTGAAGTTCCATGTTACTACTTAGAAGCGACTTGTTAGTGGATTTTATATTAAAGTCAATGGGGAAGCAGAAAAAAAACGGAGCGGTTTTAGAAGTTTTTTCTAGTGGCATTTCCGCCCTCCAAAAACGATTCTGGATTATCTCACCCAAGGGCTGGAAACGTAAATCACTGCCAAATCCTTTTCTGAATTGTCTTCTAAATCCAAAACCAATGGAGCTTCTAAAATGCTTCTAATACTTCTCTAAATCCGCCACCAAATTACTGATCTGCCGCCAAAAATGACCTGTTTTCAGATACTAATCTGCTACTGACTGTAAGGGGGAGGGGGGCTGACATCACTGTTTAGGCTAGTTTCAAACTAGAATTTAAAGAGGACCTGTCCCTGCTCCTGACATACCTGTTTTAATAGCTCCATGCATTCCCCATGTAATAACAATTCTGGAACATCTATTCTTATGTCTCTATGTTGTGCCATTCCTTTATTCCTGATAGAAGTTATGAATGAATTGCTAGCAGTCTGCAGTAAGGGTACAGAGGGGAGGTAACCAGTTGGGGGGGGGGGGTGTACCTGCACAGACTGACAATGGCAGCACTGATTGGCTAGAGTCAGACTGTGCAGGGACACACCCCCAACTGGTTACCTCCCCTCTGTACCCTTACTGCAGACTGCTAGCAATTCATTCATAACTTCTATCAGGAATAGTAAGGGAATAGCACAACATAGAGACATAAGAATAGATGCTCCAGAATTGTTATTACATGGGGAATGCATGAAGCTATTAAAATAGGCATGTCAGGAGCGGTGAAAGGTCCTCTTTAATATCCGGCAGGCTGGCGGATCTTTCTACATTCCAGCATGCTGCAAGCTAAAGTGTCGCTGTCAGGGCCAGACGAAAATTGTCCGATTCTTGGCATATTTGCTGGGTTGCGGCTGGTTCTCCACCGGTCCTCATTATAGTGAATGGGACCTGACGGCGACGCTTTAGCTTCCGACAATGCAGCAATGTACAGAGATCCGGCAGGCTGTTCCCTGCTCGCCTTAGGCCTCACGCACACGACCGTATGAAAAAAACAGATACGCAAAAACGGATCCACAAAAAAAAAAACCAGATGACATCCGTGTGCATTCCGTATTTTGCGGAACGGAACAGCCGGCCCCTAATAGAACAGTCCTATCCTTGTCTGTGATGCGAACAATAATAGGACAAGACTCATAATCTTGCGGAACAGAAATACGGACATACGGAAACGGAATGCACACGGAAGACCTTCCGTTTTTTTTTTTTGCTGACCCATTGACATGAATGGTTCCGCGTACGGTCCCCAAAAAAACGTAACGGACACGGAAAGAAAAATACGGTCGTGTGAACGAGCCCTTAGGCTAAGTTCACACAGCAAAATCAGTAGCAGAGAAATCAGTAGCAGATTACTAGCTGAGAACAGGTGCTTTTTGGCGGTAGATTTGTAGAGGAGTATTACGGGCGTTTTAGAAGAGTATTAGACGAGGATTAGAAGAGGATGTGGCAGCGTTTTCTGTATCCAGCCCTTGGGTGAGATCATTCAGAAGCGTTTCTGGGGTGGAAACCCCACTAAAAATGCTTCTAAAACTGCTAGCGTTTTTCTACTTCCCCATGGACTTCAGTATAAAATCCACTAACGGATCTCTTCTAAGAAGTAACATGCACTTCAGAAGCGGATCTCAATTTAGCAGCGGAAAAAAAAGCCGTGCAAATGGTGATAGTCTTTTCCATTGAAGTCAATGAAAAGCTATTGGTGGAAAACTTTCTGCAATCTTACATTCACAGCGGATTTAATTTGTGTGAACGTACCCGTACAGCATTCAAATGTATGAGCTGCGCCGAGGTGAAATTCCTTATCTTCTAGGCTTCTTCGAAGAACTGTGAACTTTGATTTTCAAACTTAAAAACCATTTGAAAACTGGGATCCGAAGTCGGCTTTGGTACCAACTGGTTCCTCAGGACCGAAGCCAACTTAGGTTCTAATGCTGAAATTTTTTACCAAAGTCTTCAGAGACTTTGGACTTAAAGAGTTATTCCCATCTCAGGCAATGGGGGCATATCGCTAGGATATGCCCCCATTGTCTGATAGGTTCAGGGGTCCCAACGCTGGGACCTGCACCTACAACGAGAACGGAGCGGAGAGAGTTGCGGCCACCACCAGGCGCAGCCGCCCATTGCTTCCACAGAAGTGAACAGGACCACACTGCGCATGCGCGGCCACCGCTCCCATTCATTTCGCCGAGTGCGCCCTCCTCAACTTTCCTCGCTCTGTTCTCTGTGTAGGTGCAGGTCCCAGAGGTGGGACCCGCACCGGTCAGACAATGGGGGCATATTCTAGCCAATGGGACGATCCCTTTAGCAAATGTCACCTCCATGAAGCCCATACATTTGAATGCTGTACGGACACGGTTCTCCTTACAGCATTCAAGCGAAGTTTTGAACTAAGCAACTTTGGATCTAGGATCCGAAGCACGTTTCACTCAACGCTCCGCATTTGGTGAGGTCAGGCTCGGTTTGTAATTTGGTGGAGGGTTTAGAGGGGGTTTTTACAAGAGTATTTGCTTGAGGCTTCTCTTCGTCCTCATTGACTTCTATGAAATCCACATAAAATCTGCTTCCGAGAAGTAACCTGCCACTTCTCAGCTACCGAAGAACCCTGTGCGCACAAGGAGGAGTTTTTTACATTAAAGTCAATGGGGAAACTGTTGGTGAGTGAAGAATGTGGATTGAGCAGCCGAAAACACCCATTTCCCCCTGCGGAATCAGTGGCAGATGGCCTCCGAGGAGTGATGACATCATATAGGCAGTGTAGGGTCACAGGTTGTGATGTAGCCGTCGGTGGTCTGTAAATTCAGTGCCAGACAGACACAAAGCTTGTGCCCAGGAGCCCCTGCCAGAGGCATAGGCCGATGTCACTGCCTCGATGGCTTTTCTTCTGACAATCACATCAAGAGAAGGTTGTCAGGTCCTGTGTTCACACCATATGGACGTTGTTTAACGCTATAAATATATATACACATATAACAGTGTGAAATATTGGTTGTCTGCAAATCTACGTCAATGAAATGTTGTCCTTCGGGTGCAAGTCCAGAAAACTCCAGCGAAAATCCACCTGTGAACCCTCCTCAAAGGTGTTAGGAGGACCTAGGCTGGTCACCCGTATCTCCAGACTGGAAAATCCCTTGTAATATCTTGTCCTTCTCAAGCCGATTCATTCCTATATATTGGTTAGCGGTCACTTCTTCTATAACATTGTTCCCAACAACCGCTGTAAACACAGGAGACATAGGGGGATCTCTCATTCCCGCTGAGCCAGAATTAGATCGGAGGAAAATTAAGAAATGTTGGCACATTTCATTGTTTGCGCAACAATTTGGCAATATTTTGTGATTTGATACCACTCTCGGCAGGGTAAGCGGGGCTAAGGTGCACTCCACGTCATCTGCGTCTGTTTAATATGTTGCAAAAAGGGCGCAATCTTAAAGATGACCTGTCCCCGCTCCTGATATGTCCATTTTAATAGCTTCATGTATTCCCCGTGTAATAACAATTCTGGAACATCTATTCTCATGTCTGTATGTTGTGCCATTCCTTTATTACTACTACTAGACGTTATGAATGAATTGCTAGCAGTCTGCAGTAAGGGTACAGAGGGGAGGTAACCAGTTGGGGGGGTGTACCTGCACAGACTCACTCTATCCAATCAGTGCTGCCATTTTCAGACTGTGCAGGGACACACCCCCAACTGGTTACCTCCCCTCTGTACCCTTACTGCAGACTGCTAGCAATTATTCATAACTTCTAGTAGAAATAATAAAGGAATGGCACAACATAGAGACATAAGAATAGAGGCTCCAGAATTGTTATTACATGGGGAATGTATGAAGCTATTAACACAGACATGTTAGGAGTGGTGAAAGGTCCTCTTTAAAGGGGTTGTCCACTTTTTACTATTGATGATCTATCCTCCGGACAGGTCATCAGTATCTGATTGGTGGGGATCCTACAACCGGGACCCCTGCCGATCACCAGTTTCAGAAGACACCAGTTTCTCTCAGTTCTCCAAGCACAGCGCCGTACATTATATAGTGGTTGTGCTTGGTATCGCAGATCAGCCTCATTCACTTCAATGGGCCTGCACTGCGCCTAGGCCACGTGACCGATGAACGTGACGTCATCACATGGGCTAGGATAAGCTGAGAGAAGGATGTGGGACTACTGCGAGCACCGATGCCCTCTCAAGTAGCTGAATGTGGGGATCCCGGGTGTCGGACCCTGCCGTTCAGATACTGATGACCTATCCAGAGGATTGGTCATCTGTATTAAAGTCTAGGAAAACCCCTTTAAAGGGGTCGTCTCACTTCAGCAAGTGGCTTTTATCATGTAGAGAAAGTTAATACAAGGCACTTACTAATGTATTGTGATTCTCCATATTGCTTCCTTTGCTGGCTGGATTCATTTTATCACATTATACACTGCTCGTTTCCATGGTTACAGACCACCCTGCAATACATCAGCGGTGGTCATGCTTGCATACTATAGGGAAAAGTATCAGCCTCTCTGGTGGCCGGGACTGTGGGAGCGCACATAGGCTGGTGCTGTTTCCTATAGTATGCAAGCATGACCACCACTGATGGATTGCAGGGTGGTCGTAACCATGGAGACGGGCAGTGTATAATGTGATGGAAGAATGAATCCAGCCAGCAAAGGAGGCAATATGGACAATCACAATACACTAGTAAGTGGATTGTATTAACTTTCTCTAAATGCCACTTACTGAAGTGAGGCAACCCCTTTAAGGGCCCCATTCACATTAGTGTATTGTTGTTTGGCGAATGATAATATCAGGGGAGACAAGGATGAAGTGAAATGAATATTTTCACCCAATCCTATTGTTCTCCCGGGAGATAAGCCGCGGCGTTCTCCTCTCTCCCCATTATTACACATACATGTTTGGCTGAGTAGAACATGTATGTGTATGGGGGGAGTTAGAAGGGTTGCTGTCAGCTGGACCAAAGTTCGGCAGCCCTTGAATGTGTATGTTTCACGGTGCGCCTGTTTGATTAAATAATACTCACCATTTTATAACATTTTTATCAACTCTGACATCATAAAATTCCCCTCTTCCGAATACTCCACATGACCTCTGCAGTTAATCAGTGGTCTCAGCAGTTCAGTGGGGAAGTAGAGGACATAATTGTCGCAAACAGAACGCTGGAGCCGCAGTCTTGGAACAGCTGAGATTTGAGCTCGGCGAGTTTTTTTTTTCTTTTTTCTTTAATTTTTTTTTTGAATTTTATAACATTCCCAGCTTCAACTCTTTTTTTTCGGGAGGGGGGATGTTGGAAAAACCCCTTTAAGAATCTAATCAGTGCAGAAGTTTGTACCCATTTATAAAGAAATATTAATAAATCCAACATGCTCGATCCTTCCCTTTCTTGATGTGTCAGTCTACACTGGTCTAGCTTTTAATATTTGGATGAAAAATGAGTAGCGCCACAGGGGGTTAAACGTTCCTAAATCCACTCTGTATAAAGCCAAGTCCTACTGCCTTATGGTTCCCTGTAATGTATGACACCACATAAGAGAGAAGCAGACTCATCCTCAATGTTGTGGTTAATGCGATTCCTAAATTTAGTTGTGCTCGTCGGGTACCAGAGGGCGAGCCGTTGTAGAGCAGCGAACCCACCGCAGACATAGCGCCATCTGTGCTATTGCTGGGCTTTATAATGACTGAAACGTTTTATTATGGATTAAGTCAGATCTAGGATTGCGGGCTTTCACTGGAGTGAGTGGGGCAATCATGGGGTTAATAAAGGGGTCATCTGACGTCAGCAAATGGCATTTATCATGTAGAGCAGGGGTGCACAACCTGCGGCCCGGGGGCCACATGCGGCCCTTGATACCATTCTGTGTGGCCCCATCCATCTGGTAACAGACATGTATGTCCATGTTTTGTGGCTGCTCACGTGCATTTTTCATGTATTTCTCCCATTAGATGGGACTCCTGGAACTGTAACTAGACATTAATGGTATACACTGTGTGTTCAATCTGCCATAAATACAGTATTTATTTAAATTTTATTTTCGGCCCTTGACGTTGGTTCAGTCGGACAATGTGGCCCCCACCCAGAAAACGTTGTGCACCCCTGATGTAGAGGAAGTTAATACCAGGCACTTACTAATGTATTGTTATTCTCCATATTTTCTCCTTTGCTGGCTGGATTCATTTTTCCATCGCATTATACACTGCTCATTTCCATGGTTACGACCACCCTTCAATTTAGCCGCTGTGGTCGTGCTTGCACACTGTAGGAAAAAGCACCAGTCTATGCACTTTCCCATGGTCCCGGCCACCAGAGAGGCCGGTGCTATTTCCTATAGTGTGCAAGCACGACCACCACTGATGGATTGCAGGGTGGTAGTAACCATGGAAACGAGCAGTGTATAATGTGATGGAAGAATGAATCCAGCCAGCAAAGGAGGCAATATGGACAATCACAATACATTAGTAAGTGCCTGGTATTCACTTTCTCTACATGATAAATGCCATTTGCTGAAGTGAGACGACCCTTAATGTGGGCAGATTCAGGTATGTAACTAGATTTCTTTTTCCATTATCTGTAGACGTATTTGTGATACACTGAATTTGTCAGACATTTTTCACAGCTAATATTGTGTCTTATGCTTCACCTGTTTACAAAAGTGAAGGGGTTTTTCCCGAAATTGACATTAGTGGCCTGTCCACAGCACCCCCGCAGGCTGTGCCTGGTACTGCAGCTCGTTCCCAGCTCTCCTTTTCTATAGGGATGAGCTGCAGTACCAGACACATAAGAGTATATGGGAATGCCGACGTGTCCGGTATAACGGTGTGGAGGCCGCCACACTCCAGCAAGCTCTTCATGGACGGAGTATCATGAGGATAGGCCATCAATGTCAATTTTTTGAAAACCCAAGTTGCATTTGAATTCACTGTAAACCTTGTTGTCACGGGAAAGTCTAATTCCACAATCATATATCACATGGTTACTATTTAAATGAGCACTGGACGGGAAATCTGCAGGCGGAGGCAGGTTTCTTTAGCAATGTTAGCAGATACATGAGTATTTCCAGTACTTAGACTTCTCTTTGAAGGGGTTGTCTTAAAGGGGTTGTTCACCCTTGGTCATTTTTTCTTCAGACCTCCCAGCGTGACTGGACCCATGATGGTAGTCATACTTACCTGATCCCGGCCTCTGGGTTTCGACTCCCTTGGCTCTGCAGGTCTAGGGTCTCCCCATGTCGACATTTGTCTTGACGCAGGTCACGTGACCACTGCATCCAGTGACTGGGCGCAGCAGTCACCCATACGTCACTTGACAAGGGTTGTCACCCTATAGTACATCACTATCAGAAGATTATATCATTAAATGAAGGCGATTCAGCTGGCCCTGTCCCTTTAATTGCTTGTATGTATGCAAAAGGGGTCGCTTCTTACATTTGTGATGAAAGATTAAGATGGGACCCCCCCTAAAGGTACCGTGGCGGTTGAATTCTCTCTCATCCATCATATGATAGTCTCATGATACCAAGGTGTCACCGGATATTCCCGTGGGCCGGACAGGGATATAAAACGTCTTTGTTTCTGACACAGGGAGGACTGTAGTATCTTGTGACATCTAATATCAAGATAATGGTTCACATGTGAACATGAATAATTGAGGAACGGAGCTTATTATTACTTACAGTAACCAGCCGTAGCCTCCAGTACCGTGCGGCGGTTATACAATGGGGTCCTCTGATACCACTGCTTTATACAGTAGCATACCAGCTTATAAGAATAGGGCCCCATGGCGACATTTGGTCACCTGCGAGGATGTAATGATCTTGCAGTATTACCATAGTATGTAGCCAAAATGTTCTCCTATTAGGGGAAAATGCTGTGGGCACTTTGCAGTGATCACAAAGTAGATTGCCACACAGCTTTCCTCTCCTCAGGAACACATTAAAACGTACCTGAGTTAAAAAAAAAAAAAAAAGTTTGCATAATGGCTGGGCTTCTTTGTGCAATCATAACTGTGATAGAGCTGGTGTTTTTTGGGCTTCCCAGTAGGCTCTTTCAACCGTATTATTCCCTGTTTCAGCTGCACAGCTAGATGCATTTCACTCAGAAGCAATAGGTAACCCTTCTGTTGAGTCTGCCAGTGCCCCATTGAAGTGAATGGTACCGCATAAAAAACGGAATGGACATGGGGAAAAAATAAGTTTGTGTGCATGAGCCCTTACAGAAAGGCAGAATTCAGAAGCAGTGTAGAAACAGTTCATTTATCAATCTCAGGATCTCAATTAGCTCTGACACGCCCCCACTTCCTAAGTCTCTGTTAGCAGGGATGGCTCTTGCCTGACAAAAGGCAGTGGTCAGAAAATTAGGTGGAAGAGAGCCCCCTGGTGGCCATGTCTTTACAGCGTTTTTCAGGCGGATGCAGACAGATTTTTTAAATTAAAGGGGTATTCTCATCTTAGAAAATGGGGGCATATCGCTAGGATCAGCATTACATAAGGCTTTGCACAAGAAGCAGGTCTTACAGCTTCCAGACACTGACCCAGAATGAGCATTTCAGCCCTGTATTTATTCCCCCAGTAATAAGCCCACCAGTCTCAGGCTAGGCGAAAATGATGTACTGGAGTGGGGAGGGAATGCCAAGTCCCACTACCAAATACCTACTTAACATTCCATAAAAATCCAGCTCATAATACAATTTGAGCAAAGTGCCTCAGCAAACTGCATTATGCTGAAACGACCCTGCTTTCCTGGATTCTTCTACATCACCCATCTGTGCATTCTGAGTGAGATATACACCCCCTCTAGTACTTTACCAGACACTGTGTTACACTTTACATATCTGCGTTTTAATTGTAAGAGACAAGAGAGAAAATAAAGACAAAATAGGATCAGAATAGGAAAAGAGGTGAGGGGAGGAGACAGTAGAATATTTTTATGCATTTTCTGTGTTTAGTGTTCCTTTGAAAAGTTAGTAAGACCAGTTTCAGCTGATTATGTTCACTGCATGAAACATGCTGTCTGTAAGAGTGTGTATTTCTGTAGTGAACTCTGCTCCTTTGACCAGACCACACAACATGATATGATTTATAAGGCTGTGTGTCTCTGCCCTAACAGCAACTGTAATCATTTGTACTGGCATAACGCTGTCAGTTCAAGTCATTACAGTTGAGGTCGGGCAGGGACACACAGCATTATAAATCATTACAGTTGAGGTCAGACAGAAACACACAGCATTATAGATCATTAAAGTTAAGGTTGGACACAGACACACCGCATTATAAATCATTATAGTTGAGGTCAGACAGAGACACACAGCATTATAAATCATTACAGTTAAGGTTGGACACAGACACACAGTATTATAAATCATTACAGTTGAGGTTGGGCAGGGACACACAGTATTATAAATCATTACAGTTGAGGTTGGGCAGAGACGCACAATATTATAAATCATTACAGTTGAGGTCGGGCAGGGACACACAGCATTATAAATCATTACAGTTGAGGTCAGACAGAAACACACAGCATTATAGATCATTAAAGTTAAGGTTGGACACAGACACACCGCATTATAAATCATTATAGTTGAGGTCAGACAGAGACACACAGCATTATAAATCATTACAGTTAAGGTTGGACACAGACACACAGTATTATAAATCATTACAGTTGAGGTTGGGCAGGGACACACAGTATTATAAATCATTACAGTTGAGGTTGGGCAGGGACACACAGTATTATAAATCATTACAGTTGAGGTTGGGCAGAGACGCACAATATTATAAATCATTACAGTTGAGGTCGGGCAGGGACACACAGTATTATAAATCATTACAGTTGAGGTTGGGCAGGGACACACAGTATTATAAATCATTACAGTTGAGGTTGGGCAGGGACACACAGTATTATAAATCATTACAGTTGAGGTTGGGCAGGGACACACAGTATTATAAATCATTACAGTTGAGGTTGGGCAGGGACACACAGTATTATAAATCATTACAGTTGAGGTTGGGCAGAGACGCACAATATTATAAATCATTACAGTTGAGGTCGGGCAGGGACACACAGCATTATAAATCATTACAGTTGAGGTCAGACAGAAACACACAGCATTATAGATCATTAAAGTTAAGGTTGGACACAGACACACCGCATTATAAATCATTATAAACCAATATTAAATCATAGGTCCAAAAAGATACCTTATAGGTCTCAAAATTAAGCAAAATACATATACAAACAAAGACCTTTAAAAAGCGATACTTTAATTAAAGATATTATTAAAAAAGTCCCAATTTATCAGAATATACGAAAAATATCTATAACCCAAAATACATAAAGATATAGCAGTGGTGACCAGGGATACTGAATGGGGTCTGGGTACTTAATACAGGCTAGAGGTACAGCCCTAATAAGGCCCTATGTAAAGCCTCTGCCCAGGGACCTCCCCTGATGGTGGGGATTCCCTGTCCTCCGACCTCCCCTGTAAATCCCTATTATCACTCTTAAAAATAATGATACATTCTCCTCTAACCTCAACGCGTTTCCCCCATAATTTTCATGGGTTCATTATAGTTGAGGTCAGACAGAGACACACAGCATTATAAATCATTACAGTTAAGGTTGGACACAGACACACAGTATTATAAATCATTACAGTTGAGGTTGGGCAGGGACACACAGTATTATAAATCATTACAGTTGAGGTTGGGCAGGGACACACAGTATTATAAATCATTACAGTTGAGGTTGGGCAGAGACGCACAATATTATAAATCATTACAGTTGAGGTCGGGCAGGGACACACAGTATTATAAATCATTACAGTTGAGGTTGGGCAGGGACACACAGTATTATAAATCATTACAGTTGAGGTTGGGCAGGGACACACAGTATTATAAATCATTACAGTTGAGGTTGGGCAGGGACACACAGTATTATAAATCATTACAGTTGAGGTTGGGCAGGGACACACAGTATTATAAATCATTACAGTTGAGGTTGGGCAGAGACGCACAATATTATAAATCATTACAGTTGAGGTCGGGCAGGGACACACAGCATTATAAATCATTACAGTTGAGGTCAGACAGAAACACACAGCATTATAGATCATTAAAGTTAAGGTTGGACACAGACACACCGCATTATAAATCATTATAAACCAATATTAAATCATAGGTCCAAAAAGATACCTTATAGGTCTCAAAATTAAGCAAAATACATATACAAACAAAGACCTTTAAAAAGCGATACTTTAATTAAAGATATTATTAAAAAAGTCCCAATTTATCAGAATATACGAAAAATATCTATAACCCAAAATACATAAAGATATAGCAGTGGTGACCAGGGATACTGAATGGGGTCTGGGTACTTAATACAGGCTAGAGGTACAGCCCTAATAAGGCCCTATGTAAAGCCTCTGCCCAGGGACCTCCCCTGATGGTGGGGATTCCCTGTCCTCCGACCTCCCCTGTAAATCCCTATTATCACTCTTAAAAATAATGATACATTCTCCTCTAACCTCAACGCGTTTCCCCCATAATTTTCATGGGTTCATTATAGTTGAGGTCAGACAGAGACACACAGCATTATAAATCATTACAGTTAAGGTTGGACACAGACACACCGCATTATAAATCATTACAGTTGAGGTTGGGCAGGGACACACAGTATTATAAATCATTACAGTTGAGGTTGGGCAGAGACACACAGTATTATAAATCATTACAGTTGAGGTTGGGCAGGGACACACAGTATTATAAATAATTACAGTTGAGGTTGGGCAGAGACGCACAATATTATAAATCATTACAGCTGAGGTTGGGCAGGGAGACACAGTATTATAAATCATTACAGTTGAGGTTGGGCAGGGACACACAGTATTATAAATCATTACAGCTGAGGTTGGGCAGGGACACACAGTATTATAAATAATTACAGTTGAGGTTGGGCAGAGACGCACAATATTATAGATCATTAAAGTTAAGGTTGGACACAGACACACCGCATTATAAATCATTATAGTTGAGGTCAGACAGAGACGCACAGTATTATAAATCATTACAGTTGAGGTTGGGCAGAGACACACAGTATTATAAATAATTACAGTTGAGGTTGGGCAGAGACGCACAATATTATAAATCATTACAGCTGAGGTTGGGCAGGGACACACAGTATTATAAATCATTACAGTTGAGGTTGGGCAGAGACGCACAATATTATAAATCATTACAGCTGAGGTTGGGCAGGGACACACAGCATTATAAATCATTACAGTTGAGGTTGGGCAGGGACACACAGTATTATAAATCATTACAGTTGAGGTCGGGCAGAGACACACAGTATTATAAATCATTACAGTTGAGGTTGGGCAGGGACACACAGTATTATAAATCATTACAGTTGAGGTTGGGCAGAGACACACAGCATTATAGATCATTAAAGTTAAGGTTGGACACAGACACACCGCATTATAAATCATTATAGTTGAGGTCAGACAGAGACACACAGCATTATAAATCATTACAGTTGAGGTTGGGCAGGGACACACAGTATTATAAATAATTACAGTTGAGGTTGGGCAGAGACGCACAATATTATAAATCATTACAGCTGAGGTTGGGCAGGGAGACACAGTATTATAAATCATTACAGTTGAGGTTGGGCAGAGACACACAACATTATAGATCATTAAAGTTAAGGTTGGACACAGACACACCGCATTATAAATCATTATAGTTGAGGTCAGACAGAGACACACAGCATTATAAATCATTACAGTTAAGGTTGGACACAGACACACAGTATTATAAATCATTACAGTTGAGGTTGGGCAGAGACACACAGTATTATAAATAATTACAGTTGAGGTTGGGCAGAGACACACAATATTATAAATCATTACAGTTGAGGTTGGGCAGAGACGCACAATATTATAAATCATTACAGCTGAGGTTGGGCAGGGACACACAGTATTATAAATCATTACAGTTGAGGTTGGGCAGAGACACACAGCATTATAGATCATTAAAGTTGAGGTTGGGCAGAGACACACAGCATTATAGATCATTAAAGTTAAGGTTGGACACAGACACACCGCATTATAAATCATTATAGTTGAGGTCAGACAGAGACACACAGCATTATAAATCATTACAGTTGAGGTTGGGCAGGGACACACAGTATTATAAATCATTACAGTTGAGGTTGGGCAGAGACACACAGTATTATAAATCATTACAGCTGAGGTTGGGCAGGGACACACAGTATTATAAATCATTACAGTTGAGGTTGGGCAGGGACACACAATATTATAAATCATTACAGTTGAGGTCGGGCAGGGACACACAGCATTATAGATCATTAAAGTTAAGGTTGGACACAGACACACCGCATTATAAATCATTATAGTTGAGGTCAGACAGAGACACACAGCATTATAAATCATTAGAGTTAAGGTTGGACAGAGACACACCGCATTATAAATCATTACAGTTGAGGTTGGGCAGGGACACACAGTATTATAAATCATTACAGTTGAGGTTGGGCAGGGACACACAGTATTATAAATCATTACAGTTGAGGTTGGGCAGAGACGCACAATATTATAAATCATTACAGCTGAGGTTGAGCAGGAACACACAGTATTATAAATCATTACAGTTGAGGTTGGGCAGGGACACACAGTATTATAAATCATTACAGTTGAGGTCGGGCAGAGACACACAGTATTATAAATCATTACAGTTGAGGTTGGGCAGGGACACACAGTATTATAAATCATTACAGTTGAGGTTGGGCAGAGACACACAGCATTATAGATCATTAAAGTTAAGGTTGGACACAGACACATGACACCGCATTATAAATCATTATAGTTGAGGTCAGACAGAGACACACAGCATTATAAATCATTACAGTTAAGGTTGGACACAGACACACAGTATTATAAATCATTACAGTTGAGGTTGGGCAGGAACACACAGTATTATAAATAATTACAGTTGAGGTTGGGCAGAGACGCACAATATTATAAATCATTACAGCTGAGGTTGGGCAGGGACACACAGTATTATAAATCATTACAGTTGAGGTTGGACACAGACACACAGTATTATAAATCATTACAGCTGAGGTTGGGCAGGGACACACAATATTATAAATCATTACAGTTGAGGTTGGGCAGGGACACACAGTATTATAAATCATTACAGTTGAGGTTGGGCAGAGACACACAGTATTATAAATCATTACAGTTGAGGTTGGGCAGAGACGCATAGCATTATAAATCATTACAGTTGAGGTTGGGCAGAGACGCACAGTATTATAAATCATTACAGTTGAGGTTGGGCAGGGACACACAGTATTATAAATCATTACAGTTGAGGTTGGGCAGAGACACACAGCATTATAAATCATTACAGTTGAGGTCAGGCACTTCCCCAAATAAGATTATTTATTTTATCCATTTATATAGCGCCATCATATTCCGTAGCTCTGTACAGACATTGTCCTTACTCACAGTCCGTCTTAGGCTCACATTCTAAATTCCAAATTAAAATCAATATTTTTGGGGGTAAGGGGTGGGAGGAACCCAGTGCAAACAAGGGAGAAGATACTAACTCCATACTGATGATGCCTTTGGCCGGTTTCAAACCCAGGATCCCAGCGCTGCCCAGTACCAGTTCCAATCACTGAGCCCCATGTGCTACTGATTTTTGCAATAAAAAATATAGCAATGTGCACATTCTAAAAAGAGTTATAAGAATGATAACAATGTAAATATAAATAAATGAACGTTAGCTATACCATTATAATGTTTCCAAAAACACGTAAAACTGCGTTTTAATTAAAAATATTGAGCTTTTATGGGAATAGGAAATCTCTGAGTACAGCCGACCTGACACGTGAGCAGCAAGATATGAAGTTCATGCAGACATGTAGTGGGCAATTTATAGTTACTTCATAGAAAATCAATCCTTAAGTGACACCTGAGAATGTAAATCTAGTTCTGACCCAGTTATAGACAGAACTGGGTTGACATAGGTTAAGAAAAAATGTAACTACCCCCATGAAATATTTAGGACAGGCTCGTTTTCCTGGCCTTTTGCTATGAAGACTTCTATAGAAATCACATTACAATAAAACTCCAATAACATGAGGAATATCTTCCCCAAATTATTTGGGAATTTCTGAATCAGAAAAAGCCAATCAACAACCACAGGCTCATTGGTGGTCGTGTTTTATGGGGCACTAACAGGTAAGCTCATGTGGTACTGTAGAAGGCACTGATTATGGGGTACTTTGGAAGGCATTTCTTATGGGGCACTGTGGTAGTCGGGAGAGAAAGCAGTTTTTAGTTTCACTTTCAGCTGGGCACTTGGAAGCTGTTTTCCAGCAGAATAAAAGTGCTTTTCCTGGACATGTAATACAGACACACAGTGCACATAGGTATGTCTGGGATGTGACATGTAATACAGACACACATTGCACATAGGTATGTCTGGGATGTGACATGTAATACAGACACACAGTGCACACAGGTATGTCTGGGATGTGACATGTAATACACACACAGTGCACAGAGGTATGTCTGGGATGTGACATGTAATACAGACACACAGTGCACACAGGTATGTCTGGGATGTGACATGTAATACAGACACACAGTGCACACAGGTATGTCTGGGATGTGACATGTAATACAGACACACAGTGCACACAGATATGTCTGGGATGTGACATGTAATACAGACACACAGTGCACACAGGTATGTCTGGGATGTGACATGTAATACAGACACACAGTGCACACAGATATGTCTGGGATGTGACATGTAATACAGACACACAGTGCACACAGGTATGTCTGGGATGTGACATGTAATACACACACAGTGCACACAGGTATGTCTGGGATGTGACATGTAATACAGACACACAGTGCACACAGGTATGTCTGGGATGTGACATGTAATACAGACACACAGTGCACACAGGTATGTCTGGGATGTGACATGTAATACAGACACACAGTGCACACAGGTATGTCTGGGATGTGACATGTAATACAGACACACAGTGCACACAGGCATGTCTGGGATGTGACATGTAATACACACAGTGCACACAGGTATGTCTGGGATGTGACATGTAATACAGACACACAGTGCACACAGGTATGTCTGGGATGTGACATGTAATACAGACACACAGTGCACACAGGTATGTCTGGGATGTGACATGTAATACAGACACACAGTGCACACAGGTATGTCTGGGATGTGTCTGCAATCTTCTGTGGGTCAGTGCTCTTAGTTATATAGGTGAAAAACAGGTGAAAGACTCCCTTTAATCTGACCATAGACATGAGATTAGGAGAAAACACCCCACCAGTCATACTACACCAATGCAGCCCTGATATCAAAGGGTTATTCCCATCTTAGACAATGGGGACATATCGCTAGGATTTGCCCCCATTGTCTTTTAGGTGCAGGTCCCACCGCTCCAGCTGCCCTCCATTCATTTCATGTAGCGCTCAGCTATTTCCGTCGGCTACATAGAAATGAATGGGAGCGGTGGCTGCGCATGCCCGGTGCTCTCCCATTCATTTCTGTCGGAGCAGCGAGGAGCTGCGCCTGGTGGTGGCCGGGGTCCTCCAGGCACAGTGCTCTCCGCTCCGTTCTCGATATAGGTGTGGATCCTAGGGGTGGGACCTGACCCTATCAGACAATGGGGGCATCTCCGAGCGATATGCCCCCATTGTCTAAGATGGGAATAACTCTTTAAACACCACTGATGGGTGAGATGGATAACATTGAATATTTTTTGATAATGGAGTGGGATGTATTTGTCAGTTCTTAAAGTTGAGGTGTTGGAAGCAGGAAAAATGGGCAAGCGTTGAGGATATGAGTGATTTTGACATCCAAACCTTGCAGATGTTGTTTCGAGTTCCATGGCGAATCCACAGTGGATTTATTCCCTTCCCGCGTTGGCATAGACTCAAAGTAGTCATTGACGACTTTGGACCAGAAATGGCTTCACGTGAGCGTTTCCACCATCAAATATGGCCGTGACTTCTGGCAGACGGGTGTTAATTGCATTCCACGTTCAGCACAAATATTCTTCCTTTGGAAACCTGGTTTTCAGACAACAAAGTTCTTTCCCATCGGGAGATTCTTGTGTAATAAGAAATGGCGTTGGAGCTCGCCAGGTGCTTTACGTGTTATGAAGAACTCTCACATCCATCTATTAAGTGATATCTTTTTGTAACTGAGCTCAGGTCCCTCAGGCAATTAGAAAGCCCTAAACTGCTGCTGTCAGTCCATTACATGATCCGTTGAATGGGATGTATATAGCTTTATGGACCTCGTTTCGATTAATAGGCAATTAGTAGCAATGGCCGGAGCCAAATGCAAACAGTGCAAGCGAATAACCTGTAATAGAGAATAAAAGGAGAAAACTTGCAGACAAAGGGTAACATAATAGTCTTCCTGGTGTTAAACGGTGACATGTCGACAAGCCAGAAACCATTGTGTTTAGTCAAAAGAACAGCAGAGGTACGATGGAGGTAGAAGACCGCCCATTGTTCAGACGTTTTCAGCATCATTCATCATTTTTGTACAGAACACCCGATCCTCTGGTTTGGCAATCAAGCAGATCATTTTTGTCTCGGGACAGGAGAAGATTTTGAAACCGAAAACCCTCCATACAAATATCAAAACATTACAGCTCATTTTTAAGGACTGACGACACAGGGAGGGGATGCGAGGATCAAAATGGTGAAGATTTGGGAGGGAGATTTATTGCACCCACCTAGACAATGAGGATTAGATTGGATTCAACTTTATTATCTTTGTGCACAGTAAAGCAAAAAGCCAATCAAACACAAATTGCATCCAACCAGTGACATAGAATACAATGCTGTTTATAATGTAAAAAATACTAACTATTAGACTGTGCACAAATACACTTTATACTTAAAGAAGAACTCCCGACAAAAATTTTATTCCATGTCCTGCTAGAAATGTACATGATATAATCTGTAGTGAATGTCATTTTCTTACCAGTGTCTGAATTTTTGACTTATATCATCCTGAAGTTTCTTATCTGTGTCATGTGACCAGCAATTAGACCCACCAACTCACACAGAGACTTATGTGTGGACAGGAAGTCTAATTCTCTGTGTATTCCTATGAGACTGAAAGTGAGGCTCCCATAGGAATGAATAGAGCAGTTACTGGCTTTCTGTCCTGGGTCAGTTGGAGGTCAGGGAGTTGGTCACATGACCCAGCTACAATAAGAAGAGAGGTTATTACTCACAGAAACAGTCACTGATAAGAAAATGACAATCACTACAGATTATATCATACACCTTTCTAACAGGTCAGAGAATAAACATTTTTGCAGGAGTTCTTCTTTAACATTAATAATACCAAATGCCTGGATATTCAATAGATCACTTTGTAGAACAGTTTAACAGCCTACAAGTACGGGAACAAAGACATCTGTAAGGCTAAGGGCTGTGCGCAAAATTATAGAACAAGTCCTATTCTTGTCCACATTACAGACAAGGATAAGACTGTTCCATTAAAGGGGTTGTCTCATCATGGACAATTGGGGCATATAGTTTGGATACGTCCCCATTGTCTTATAGGTGCAGGTACCACCGCTGGGACCCGCACCTATATCCAGAACGGAGCCCCCGCAAGGTGGTGGCTGGAGGACTCCGGTCCGGCCACCACCAAGCCAGCTCCTCATAGAAATGAATGGGAGCGTACCGAGCATGTGCGACCCCCCGCTCCCATTCATTTCTATGGAGCTGACGGAAATAGCCGAGCCAGCGCTATGAAAATGAATGGAGGGCGGCTGCGCATGCGCAGTGCGCCCTCCTTCACTTTCAGGGCTCCGTTCTTAATATAGGTACAGGTCCCAGCGGTGGGACCCGCACCTATAAGACAATGGTGGAATATCCTAGCGATATGCCCCCATTGTCCATCATGAGACAAACCCTTTAAGGGTCGACTGTTCCATTCTGCAAAATGCGGAACGCACACAGCCAGCATCCATGTTTTGCGGATTCACAGTTTGCGGACCACAAAACAGGCAACAGTCATCATGTGCATGAGCCGTTACCTGAAGAGAGTAGATTAAAAAAAAAAACACAGTCTGGGTGAGAGTCACCCATCAGGATCCTACTCTCCTAACCCAGGCAATTGTAAAAGTGTCTAGAGCAGTGATTTTCAACCAGTGTGCCTCCAGCTGTTGCAAAACTACAACTCCCATCATGCCCAGGCAGCCTACAGCTATCAGCCTACAGAAGGGCATGGTGGGAGTTGTAGTTTTGCAACAGCTGGAGGCACACTGGTTGAAAATCACTGGTCTAGAGCAAGGGGCATGGCTGAGAGGGCTCTGGGATCTGAATTAATTTTGGGGTCTGGTCTGGGGTTTAACAGCACATATAGATGGGATGTCGTCTACGTAAGACCCCTTTAACATGGTCTTGATACCTTCCCCCCACTATATACATGTATTTATATGTATGCTAAGGGTGAGCTGGATGTTAAAGGGGTTGTGTCTTCTCAAGCATCCTAGCGATATGCCACCAGTTTCTGATAGGAGAGGGTCCCACCTCTGGGACGCACACCTATCTCTAGAACAGAGGCCACAAAATGGAGGAGAGCCACATTGCATCCGCCTCTGCCCGCCATTCATTTCTATAGGACTGCCAAAAATAGGCAAGCGGTGCTCTCGGCTGTTTTCCAAAGTACCAAAAATATTAATGGGCAGCTCACCTCGCAAGCGCTGCCATGGCTACAGTCACTTCTATGGGTTTGACGGAAACATCTGGCTCAGCTATTTCCTGCAGTCCCATGAAAATAAATAGAGGGTGGCCACTCATGTGCGGTCCGCTCTCCTGAACTTTGCAGGCTCCACTCTAGAGATAGGTGCAGGTCCCAACTATCCTAGTGATATGACACCACTACTAACAGTGACAGTAGTTACTGGAACAGGACTGATTGTCCCTGTAAAATAAAGTAGAGATCACGGCAGCATGGTGACTCACACAGTGGTTTGGGGGGCAACATCTGTGTGGGGTTGGTATGTCCTCCCTGTGTCTGTATGGGCTTCTGGGTGCTCCAATTTCCTCCCACACTCTAAAAACATTCTGATAGGTTATTGACAGTGAGCCCCAATGGAGACAGGCACCGATGTGACCGGTGACACCCTCTGTACAGCACTGCAGAATGTTTTGGCGCCATATAAATGAATGAAAAAATAATTCAAACATAATAAGTTTGTAAAAAATATACAATATTATACAAAAGAAAGTTATGATGATCTGGAAACAAAAAAAAACAAAAACAAATATTACAACAATAGCCCAAATGCTGAGTGGGTGAAACAATCTTTTCTCTTAGATCAGGTCAGAACTCACAATGGTCTAAGGAAGTAAAAAAGTCCCACTGACACGACAGATGTCAGACATACGAGCTAAGCGCTCTTCACCGACTGTCTCTGTCATCTAAACTCCCACTTCTCTGTGGTAACAGGAAGGCAGCCGAATTCTGGATGCAGGTTTAGCTGTGAGCAGAGGAGAAAATGGTGCATTTTTTACACTGATTTTTAGATGCACAGTTATCTGTAACTTTATGTAGATGTAAATCATGAAATGTGCTCCAGATGTGGTTTTCAGCTTTATCATTTTTTTAATTATGATTTTTCAATGATTTTTGGAAACCTGAATAACGCTTGTGTCAGAGATGTTTCACCTCTCCTAATTTGTTTGTTTTAGTAAATACTGTATTATTCCCTGTAGTATAAAAATTTTGGAGCATCTTTTCTAAGGCTGGGTTCACATCACGTTTTTGCCATCTGTTTAACGTATAATAAAAGGGCACGTTAACAGATGCCTCCTACAGATGTCTTCTCACTGTTTCCACCCCTCCCTCACTGGCAGCAGCATTGTCACCCTTCCCACACCTCTCTTACTGGCAGCAGCATTGTCACCATTCCCAACCCTCCTTCATGGTGGCAGCGTAATGCACCATACGACTCCTCCTCCACCAATAGAATCAGCAGTGCTCTACCCACCTCTTCCCCACTGACAGAAGCATTCTCCCCCAAGCCACCATTTTCCACTAGTAGCAACACTTTCTCCATCTACACCCTTGATACTGGCAGGAGCTCAGCTGATACAGGAGATGGGGGATTGTCAGTAGACATCTCTTACCTTCTCTGCAGTTGTAGCCCCCAGACTGCTGCTGAAGGACCTGTACACTGTGGATGAAGGACCTGTACACTGAGGATGAAGGACCTGTACACTGTGGATGAAGGACCTGTACCCTGAGGATGAAGGACCTGTACACTGAGGATGAAGGACCTGTACACTGAGGATGAAGGACCTGTACACTGAGGATGAAGGACCTGTACACTGAGGGTGAAGGACCTGTACACTGAGGATGAAGGACTTGAACACTGAGGGTAAAGGACCTGTACACTGAGGGTGAAGGACCTGTACACTGAGGGTGAAGGACCTGTACACTGAGGATGAAGGACCTGTACACTGAGGATGAAGGACCTGTACACTGTGGATGAAGGACCTGTACCCTGAGGATGAAGGACCTGTACACTGAGGATGAAGGACCTGTACAGGAGATGGGGGATTGTCAGTAGACATCTCTTACCTTCTCTGCAGTTGTAGCCCCCAGACTGCTGCTGAAGGACCTGTACACTGTGGATGAAGGACCTGTACACTGTGGATGAAGGACCTGTACACTGTGGATGAAGGACCTGTACCCTGAGGATGAAGGTCCTGTACCCTGAGGATGAAGGTCCTGTACCCTGAGGATGAAGGACCTGTACACTGAGGATGAAGGACCTGTACACTGAGGATGAAGGACCTGTACACTGAGGATGAAGGACCTGTGCAGGTCTTTTAATTTTCTAGCCATGGAAACAGCCGATAGTGCTGTTTCTCTATTGCCATGGCAGGCAGCCCACTGACCAACCAGCCCAGGCCTAAGGGGAATGATAACACCCAGAAAAATGGCACAATTCAGAAAAGATGCTCCAGAATTGTTATTTCATGTGTACGTACATTAAAGGATTCATTTCTATGGGAGCAGCGGGGAAGCTGCACCTGGTGGTGGCCAGATCCCTGGAAACCCGGGGTCCTCCAGGCACAGCGCTCCCCGCTCCGTTCTTGATATAGGTGCGGGTCCTTTAACCCCTTTAACTCTCAATCTGAAAAAATAAAAGCAGAGCCTCTAATGGGTGATGGGTTCTCTTTAAAGGGCATCTGTCAGCTCCAAAACAGCCCAAACTAGAGTAAGCGGTGTATAGTAGAAGTGATGCCGAGATCTTTATCTTCATACTCACTTGCATTTCGATCCTGTGCTCTCATAAACCAGCAGTAAAATTAAAGAAGAACTCCCGCAAAAATTTTTATTCTCTGACCTGTTAGAAAGGTGCATGATATAATCTGTAGTGATTGTCATTTTCTTATCAGTGACTGTTTCTGTGAGTAAAAGCCTCTCTTCATATTGTAGCTGGGTCATGTGACCAACTCCCTGACCTCCAACTGACCCAGGACAGGAAGCCAGTCACTGCTCCATTCATTCCTATGGGAGCCTCACTGTCAGTCTCATAGGAATACATAGAGAATTAGACTTCCTGTCCACACATAAGTCTATGTGTGAGTTGGTGGGTCTAATTGCTGGTCACATGACACAGATAAGAAACTTCAGGATGATATAAGTCAAAAATTCAGACACTGGTAAGAAAATGACATTCACTACAGATTACATCATGTACATTTCTAGCAGGACATGAAATAAAATTTTTGTCGGGAGTTCTTCTTTAACTGAGAGGACTCCTCTTTTAGTCCTCTCCATGCATTGTACTGCTGTTTTGGGGAAGAACAGTGTTTAAATGCAAGTGAGTATGAAGATAAAAAGTTTGGCACCACTTACACCATATACTGCTTACTGTAGTTTGGGGCTGTTTTGGAGCTGACAGATTCTCTTTAAAGGGTTTCTGTCACCAGAAATCACCCTATTAAACCAAGTGTCATTTGCAATGAGCAAATGACACTTGATGACAGTAATGTTAGTCTCATATTTCTCCGTCCAGCAGTTTAGCCAAAAAATAGGGTTTTATAATATGCAAATGACCTCCCCTAGGTGCAGTAGGCGTGAACCTGCACCTAGGAGAGGCCGTAATAACGCCTCTTACCACGCCTCCGTAGCGCTGATTGACAGGGCCGGGCAGCCAGCTCTTTCTGCTCCCGGCCCTGTACGATCCCGAAATCCCGCGCCTGCGCACTGCGGTAGTACATCCGCGCACGCGCGTTGAGAGCCGGCGGCCGCCCGGGTCCCGGCTCCTTCAACGCGTGTGCGCGGATGTACTACTGCAGTGCGCAGGCGCGGGATTTCGGGATCGTACAGGGCCGGGAGCCGAAAGAGCTGGCTGCCCGGCCCTGTGAATCAGCGCTACGGAGGCGTGGTAAGAGGCGTTATTACGGCCTCTCCTAGGTGCAGGTTCACGCCTACTGCACCTAGGGGAGGTCATTTGCATATTATAAAAACCTATTTTTTGTCTAAACTGCTGGACGGAGAAATATGAGACTAACATTACTGTCATCAAGTGTCATTTGCTCATTGCAAATGACACTTGGTTTAATAGGGTGATTTCTGGTGACAGAAACCCTTTAAAGGAGTTGTCCCATCTTGGACATCGGCAACGTCTGATCGGTGCTGGTCCCATCTCTGAGACCCGCACCTATCTTTAGAAAGGAGCCCACAAAGTGCCAGAGGGTGCATTGCACAAGTGCAGCCACTCTCCATTCATTTCTGTGGGAGAGAGCCTAAAATAGCTGAGTGCTGGCTCGGCTATTTTGGTCAGCTCCATAGAAGTAAATGGAGTGGTGGCTGTGCTTGCCATTCATTTCAGTGGGACTTCCAAAAATAGCCAAGGGTGCCACTCACCTATTTTCAGCGCTCCCATACAAATGAATGAAAAGCGGCTGCGCATGCGCGGTGCACCCTCTGTCAGTTTGCAGGTCCCGTTCTAAGGCTAGGTGCCGGTCCCAGCACCTATCAGACATTGGGGGCAAATCCTATCGGTATGCCCTCAATGTCCAACATGAGATAACCCCTTTAATGCTGGGTCTCTATATCTATCTGTATCTATACCAGTGTCCTTGCCTCATGGCTCTCCAGCTGTTGTGAATCTACAAGTTCCAGCATGCAATCACAGGCGGCAGTGTTCAGGGCATGCTGGGACTTATAGTTTCACACCATCTGTAACTTTGCAGTCTGTACAGAATAATAACCTGAGACTGTAGGCAGTCATACCACACACTGGTGCCTGTTCATACATGCAGTGACATCAGCCGCTCAGATGGGATGATTTGTGGACCATAAATACCACAGACAGACATCGGTCCAGGTCAGGGGTCTCCAGGAGCAGCTGCCGAGCACAGGCCCTATACGCTGTATCCTGAGCACTAAGTCCAGGAATGAAACCCGCAATGGAGTAAATGGGAACTTCTTGGAAGCAAAGCAGCACGGCACTGCGATTGGCTGGCACCATAAAACGCGTGGACTATAACAGCATTTACTCATACATTTATATAATAAAGTTGCATTGGGGGGGGGGTTAATCATATAAAATGTTGGCAACTTTCTAGGACATGACATCACTTTGTGATCGGTGGGCGCCTCTGGGATCCTCCCCAATTCTGAGACTGAAGGGGCCACAGTGCTGGTGTAGTGCTGCATCGGCGCTCTCAGCCACCTCTGTATATGTTGTACATGTCAGTACATACTGTACCTTTTTGCATAGCTTTGCTATCTTGTAATTTATGTGCTACAACAGTATTAATAAATCTTCCTAATGTTTCTTCGTTCCCTTGTCTGCTGTTTTTTTACCTCTCAAAAACAGCGTTTGGCTTAAAGGGTTATTCCCATCTTGGACACCGGGGGCATATCGCTAGGCCATGCCCCCAGTGTCTGATACTGTAGGTGCAGGTCCTAGAGGCGCAGGCGATTTCAGTTGGACTGCTGAAAATACTGAATGGAGTGGTGGCCACGTTGCCATTTTCGGCAGTCCCATAGAAATGAATGGAGGGTGGCTGCACATGCGTGGTGCGCCCCTTTCTATTTTGCAGGCTCTGTTCTAAGGATAGGTGCAGGTCCTAGTGGTGGGACCTGCACCTATCAGACATTGGGGGCATATCCTACCATATGAAACCCCTTGAAATGGATAGGTTTGCCATTCAGCATTCAGTGTTCCTGTGACAAAACTTCTTTTCGTAATGCCCCAGTTGCTCTGTATACCTGGCAGGGGCTGCAGCCATCTCTATTGAGACAGGGGAAGGAGAGGACATCTGATGCTGGCAGCAGCCATGCAGGATATTTTATAAATGCTTTAGCAATGACTGATTCCGATAATAATAATAATAAGCTATTAGAGAATGAGTGTTTATGGTTTCTCTAAAGGGAATGCCTGATTACAACCCCTTTCGAAAATGAAGCCAGGCCTGCTCATTCAGATTCTGTCATGGCAGCGGTCCATGCCCACCGTAAGCCCTCTATCTGGGGTGGGCATGAGTGTCACATCACTCATCTGTCAGATTCCTGTGTCCCACGTTTTGGGCCACAGCCTGGCCCCAAGGCCTCTTCCTGTGTGTGTAATGGAGAGCACTGTGAGGGTTAATTCCCCTTTCTGACCCTGTGTTCAGCTGCTTGATGAATGAGCTAATCAGCTCTCCTATATAAATGGGCTGTTCCACCCCTTGCCTGAGCTATAGGTCTCAATAGATCTGCCTGTATAAGAGCTATAATCCATTTGTCTGCCTGTGTACCTGACCTGTAACTGTTAAACGCACTGATCCTGTGCCACCTGCCCTGATCTTTGCACCGTTCCACGAATTTGCAGGAACTCTGCCAGCCCTGACCTCTGCCTGTTTGCTGACTACGTGTATTGTCATACACACCGATCCATGTGGGTCAGCAGCCACAACCACACCAGGACTATTCCCAGAGGTAGCAGCCTAGTGGCTCCCCCGCCAGGCGGACCAGGAACTGTTAGGTTAGCGTCCTCAGGACTAGCCCTAAGTGATACCGGTTGGTTGGCACAGTGGGTCCACAACCACTTTCTGTAACAGATGCCAGTATTAAGTCAAGGGGGTGAAACCGGGGGTGAAAGGAGTCATTTTGGCTGGTCCCCCTTCTATCTTCATTGACATATTATAGTTGGGGTATTTTATCACAAGTGAAATTTGGTGCATGCGGAGTTGAAAGCAAAGTCAATACACCGTACTTCACTGCACATGTGCCTAATGCCATTTTAAGAGGCTTCTTATGAAGTATGGGATGTCAGTGAAGTCAGAACTGGGACTGGCCAACATGACTCCTTGGGAGAGCGGCTCCACCCCCATGACTCCTTACTAGAATCTGAATGCATTTGTCAAACCTCTCATTCTTCATTATTCAGAAAAGCCCAGCAGTTAGAAGATCATCACTGCAGTCGCCATAATGGATAAAAGGTTGTGGGAGTGTGGGGAGCTAAGTCCTGGTGGCAGGTTTCACTGCTTCTATGCTTAGGAGTCCAGTGGGCAGTCCTTTTCTCTGATTGACAGCTATATTTGGGTGCACAGTCCTACAGACTTAGCTGTCAATCACTGAGTGGTACCACCCACTGGATTTCTAAGCATATGGGAATAGTAACATAGTTTATAAGGCCGAAAAAAGCCCTCTGTCCATCCAGTTCGGCCTGTTATCCTACAAGTTGATCCAGAGGAAGGCAAAAAAACCCTGGGAGGTAAAAGCCAATGTTCCTCACTTTAGGGGAAAAAATTCCTTCCCGACTCCAATCAGGCATCAGAATACCTCCCTGGATCAACGACCCCTCTCTAGTAACTATAACCAGTAATATTATTACCCTCCAGAAATACATCCAGGCCCCTCCTGAACTCTTTTAGTGAACTTACCATCACCACCTCCTCAGGCAGAGAGTTCCATAGTCTCACTGCTCTTACCGTAAAGAATCCTCTTCTATGTTTATGTACAAACCTTCTTTTCTCCAGACGCAGAGGATGTCCCCTCGTCACAGTCACAGTCCTGGGGATAAATAGATGATGGGAGAGATCTCTGTACTGACCCCTGATATATTTATACATAGTTATTACATCTCCCCTCAGTCGTCTTTTTTCTAAACTGAATAACCCTAATTTTGATAATCTTTCTGGGTACTGTAGTCCACCCATTCCAGTTATTACTTTAGTTGCCCTCCTCTGAACCCTCTCCAGCTCTACTATGTCTGCCTTGTTCACAGGAGCCCAGAACTGTACACAGTACTCCATGTGTGGTCTGACTAGTGATTTGTAAAGTGGCAGGACTATGTTCTCATCACGGGCATCTATGCCTCTTTTGATGCAACCCATTATCTTATTGGCCTTGGCAGCAGCTGTCTGACACTGGTTTCTGCAGATTAGTTTGCTGTTCACTAAAATTCCTAGGTCCTTTTCCATTTCCAATAGATTTAGCAGAACTTGCATCGATCTGCTCAGCTCCTCCTGCTGTCTGGAGGTTGTGCTCATCCACGAGGCTGCGGTTTATAGCGGCGGACACGCCAAGAAAGGACATGAACCTCTGTCTCCCATTAAGAACAATGAGATGGAATAAATATGAATGGATCTTACACTGTAGATGACAACTTTTTGGCGCCAAATTTCTGATGTCAAAAACTGCGTAAACATCCCCTTACTGCCAGCTCCCAAGATCTAAAACCGTGAGGACAGATGCTCAGGGAAATGCAGGATAACAGTGAAAAATGAACTTCCCCTTTAAATCATTGTAATGTATGCGGTATTAGCAGTCAGACTATTGAGGACACACCGCAATGTCCTCTCCCATGAAAATGATGACCCCATAAATAAAATTGATAAGCTCTGTGAATAAAAGGAGGCTAAGATCGATATAGACATCCCAAACAGTGCCGGCAGAATATATTCTATAGATGAAGACACAGAAATGATCGTACGGATGGTATTATATCATTTGGTGTAATGAGGACGCAGTGATGAGGAGGGGATCACTCCCTGATGTATGTCTTATTAATCCCTGCTATTTCTTCTCTTTTACAGGCAGGAGCGGGAGAGACATGCGATCATTCGTGACGGCCCACAGGAGCGGAGATGACGGTATACTATACTTTTCACTGTTTTCTTGGTCGTAATCTTGAAATGAATGTCCCAGTTTAGGCTGATTTAATTCTGTATTGTAATAGGATTTTCTGTCTCTGTGATACATAAATTGTTTCTGTCTATGCTCGGATCTGTTAAATGCACACATTTATCCGAACAAGGCTGACGCCGGGGAAGATGGATGGGTTTGTACCGTTCCCATTTAACTCAATGACTTCTGCACATCTGTCTTCAGTTTTCCCCTCCTGGTGGCAGAATCGTAAGTCCTGGACGACCCCTTTAAAGTCGATCTGTAGGTTTTCCGCTGCCACCTTGTCTAAGTTCAGAATAAGATAGAGGGGGGGACACTTTGGGTGTATAGAGGTTTCTATGATGTGAATCTGTGTTTTCATGCAAAGAGCTGTTTTACGCTGGGTTCAAAAGTGACTGAAAATCCAGCTGAAAAAACCACATCACATCCGCATGTTACACATTACATGCAGTTTTTGCCACGGAAAAGCCTGCGGATTTCACCCACTCCATTGCAAAAGGTGAAATCCAAAGGAGAGATCCACAGTATAAATTGATGTGCTGTGGTGGGGTGGTAGGAGTCAGTCATCCAGCTAACAATAAGCCACCCAATATTGTAGTCCATCTCATCTAAGACAATGGGGGCATGTCGCTACGATATGCCCCCATTGTCTGATAGATGTGGGTCCCACCCGCACCTTTTTCGTAAGCTGAGCCAAAGCGAACGAGGGTGCACCGCGCAAGCGCATCCACTGCTTCCTTTTACCTCAATTCAGCTGACGGAAACACATGAGCCAGTGCTTGACTATTTTCAGCGGCCCCATAGAAGTGTGCGTTGCTCCCTCCTTCACTTTGCCGGCTCAGTTTATGAGATAGGTGTGCGTCCCAGAGGTGTACCCCCTCTATCTATGTCCCTGCCCAGCCCTATAAACTGTACAACATTAAAGGGGTTATCCTGTGACTAATGTAAAAAATAAAGTTCAGACATCATATAGTACGTGACAACCTCTATCTAACAAAGGTAGAACCAGCCCTGTACCTCACATGGATCCAGAGATCTCCACATTCATTGCTCTACTAGATTTATATCAACCTGACAGCTCAAGGGGAGTGGCTTTTCTGCTGGAGCTCTCCCCCTATCACAGATCAAGAGGCGTGTCCATGCTCTCCCTATCACAGCTCAGGAGGCGTGTCCATTCTTTCCCTATCACAGCTCAGGAGCCGTGTCCATTCTTTCCCTATCACAGCTCAGGAGGCGTGTCCATGCTCTCCCTATCACAGCTCAGGAGGCAGTTGAAGGATGAAACTGAGCATGTGCGGCCATCTCAGGGAGCAGGACAAATAAATAAGAAAAAGAACAAACAGCAGGTGGCGCTTTACAGATAGATTTTATTGAATAACTCACTAGATATGCTACATATTTAATTACATGCAATTACAAAAGTATTTAGGTCCACGTGCTGGTTTGAAAACTGTAGAATATTTTTTGTAGGACAACCCCTTTAAGACATAAAGAGTCTCTTGGTTAAATGCCCTCCATTTGGCGTTGAACTGTACAGTAAGTGCCAGTGGGACTTATCCATATGAGCAGCCAGCACCCGTACTGTGGACGTCAGTACATGTCACCCGCTGGTAGTGTCTGGCTAAGCAATGGGCCAAACATATTTGCTGCTTAGCAAACAGTACGGCAAGAAAATCATCGGCATTTCCAGTTTTTGGTAGAGTGAACCTGGATGCTATTGACTGATTGCTGCAGCTTATTGAAGAGCTCATCCCTCGGGCTAATAACAAGATTGAAATTTGCAGCCAGTATATAAAAATCACCTCACTTTTTTCTCTCTGTCTTTGAACGCAATCCACGCTCCCCGGCCCACGTTCTTCACATGGAGACTTAAAAGACAGTTGCAGGCGAGGTTCAGAAGGAAGCTTTCTAATGATCTCGGCCACCTCGCAACCCCAGTTGTGTAAACTATGGGACTAAATAACAAATCATTCGTTCTTACAGTCAATATGTGCACAGAAAACATCCAAACCCATGTCTCCTCAGCGGTGACAATATACTTAAAGGGCAACATAAGGTTTTAATACAGAGGATACAGTCAAAACACAGCTAGTAATCATATTGTCCACTACAGTGGCATGCAAAAGTTTGGCCACCTCTGGTCAAAATTACTGTTAGGCCCCATTCACACGACGGTATGAATGGGGCCGTATGTATTCCGCAAAATTGCGGAATACATGCAGCCCCATTCACCTCTATGGGAGCGCACAGTCGTGGCACGGAGACAGCTCCGTGCCGCGGCTCCGCATAAAAAGATAGAACATGTCCTATACTTGTCCGTACGCACGGACAAGTATAGGCATTTTCAATGGGGCTGCACGGCGTGTGTTCCGAGCGCTGCGGAACACACGCCGGGCGGCCCCCGTATATTTGCGGGTCTGTGAACATTTAGGCCTCTTTCACACGGGTGTGATTTGTGCGTGGGTGAGATGCGTGACGTGAACACATAGCACCCGCACTGAATCCTGACCCATTCATTTCAATGAGTCTGTGTACATGAGCATTTTTTTCACACATCACTTCTGCGTTGCGTGAAAATGTTCTATATTCTGCGTTTTTCACGCAGCCCTGGCCCCATAGAAGTGAATGGGGCTCCGTGATGCAATGCGTTTTTCACTGACGGTTGCTAAGAGATATTGTTTGTAAACCTTCAGTTTTTTATCACGCGCGTGAAAAATGCATTGCAAAAAACGGAACAACTGAACGCAATCGCAGACAAAACTGGTGCGAGTTTTCCTGCACGCACCCTGAATGCATCCGGACCGAATCCGCGACGCTCGTGTGAAAGAGGCCTTAAGCAAGTTGAAGATGAAATGATCTCCAAAAGGCAAAAAGTTACATGACAAATTCCCTTTGTATTTTACGCAAAAACAATATTTTATTTTCATCTTTTACATTTTCCAAAAAAGAAAAGGGCCTGAAGCAAAACTTTGGGCACCCTGCATGGTTAGTACCTAGTAGCACCCCCTTTGGCCAGTATCACAGCTTGTAAACCCTTTTTTGTAGCCAGCCAAGAGTCATTCAGTTCTTGTTTGAGGAATTTTCATCCGTTCTTCCTTGCAGAAGTCTTCCATTTCTGTGACATTCCTGGGCTGCTCTTTTGAGGTCTGTCCACTGATTTTTAATGATGTTCAGCTCAGGGGACTCCCTCAAACCTTCAGCTTGTGCCTTTTGAGGTAGTCTGTTGTGGATTTTGAGGTGTGTTTAGGATCATTATCCATTTGTAGAAGCCATCCTCTTTTCAACTCCAGCTTTTTTACAGTTGGTGTTATATTTGCTTCCACAGCTTGTTGGAATTTCATTCAGTCCAGTCTTCCATCTACCTGTGATATGTCCCCCCCCTCCCCCGCCATTGGCTGCAACACAACCCCAAAGCATGATTGATCCACCTCCATGCTGTTCTTTTCATGAAATTCTGTGCCCTTTTTTCTCCAAACATGCCTTTGCTCATTGTGGCCAAAGAGTTCTATTTTAAACTCATAGGTCCGAGGACTTGTTTCCAAAATCCATCAGGCTTGTTTAGATGGTCTTTTGCAAACTTCTGATGCTGATTTTTATGGTGAGGACGTAGGAGAGCTTTTCTTCTGATGACTCCTCCATGAACGCCATATTTGTGCAGGTGTGTCTGAACAGCAGAACAATGTACCACAAATCTTCCTGAAGGTCTCTTGCAGTCAAACGGGAGTTCTGATTTGCCTTTGTAGCAATCCTATGAGCAGCTGTCTCAGAAATGTTTCTTGGTCTCCCAGACCTTCTCTTGACCTCCACTGTATTTGTTATCTGCCATTTCTTGATTTCATTTCGAACTGAGGAAATGGCAACCTGAAAACATTTTCCAATCTTCTTATAGTCTTCTCCTGCTTTGTGAGCCTCAACTATTTTCATTTTCAGAGTGTTAATCAGCTGCTTTGAAGATCCCATGGCTGCTGTCTTCTGAGAAAAGGATAGAGGAGTCTGGGTATTTATAAAGCTTTGAAATTTGCATCATATTGCCTTTTCTAACGATGATTGTGAACAAGGCTTAACCCTAACAGGCTATTTAAAGAAGAACTCCCGCAAAAAAATTTATTCTCTGACCTGTTAGAAAGGTGCATGATATAATCTGTAGTGAATGCAATCTTCTCATCAGAGACTATATTTATGAGTTATCCCCTCTCTTCTAATTGTAGCTGGGTCATGTGACCAACTCCCTGACCTCCAACTGACCCAGGACAGGAAGCCAGTAACTGCTCTATTCATTCCTATGGGAGCCTCACTTTCAGTCTCATAGGAATACATAGAGAATTAGACTTCCTGTCCACACATAAGTCTCTGTGTGAGTTGGTGGGTCTGATTGCTGGTCACATGACACAGATGAGAAACATCAGGGAGATATAACTCAAAAATACAGCCACTGGTAAGAAAATGACATTCACTACAGATTATATCATGTACATTTCTAGCAGGACATGGAATAAAAATGTTTGCGGGAGTTCTTCTTTAAGGTCAGAGACCTCAGTCAAAATTATCTGAGCGCTCAAATCTTCTAGGGTTTCTATAGTTTTGCAAGCTACTCACTCTAAAATTGTACAAAACTAAAATAATACACTGATATTGCTTAAAATGTTGAAATATGTGTGTTTTATCTTTAACTTTTATGCTTTTTGGAGATGATTTCATCTTCAACTTGCTCAACTGTTCACAGTAACAGTAATTTTGATCAGAGGTGCTTAAACTTTTGCATGCCACTGTATATCAGTGTGTCATATTAAACCACAACTATACCTGATATGCTCCATTATTATGTTATCACTGGACTATCGGAAATGCTGAAAAGTTTCCTTACAATTTACCGCCAGAATTTTACTATTCAAGTTTAAGTTCCTGTTTTTATGCAGATTTTGTTTGTGTTTTTTTCTGTTCATCTCTCTGGACCAGAACATTTAGTGGTTCGCATGAAGAATGGATTCGGCAGTTCAAAATACAAACCTGTCGACTACCAACAACTGCATGCATTAGCCGAAGCCAAGAAATTAGCATCCTCAGGCATCCAATTAAAGGTGCGCATTTATCCATCTATCATTCGTTTTATTTCACAAAAATCCATACTTTAAAGGGGTTGTCAAGGTTTTTTCTTTATATTGATGGCCTATTTTCAGGATAGGCTATTAATATCTGACTGGCGGGGGCCCGAGTCCTCTGCTGATCAGCTATCCCAAAGTACTGTAGCACTGGAAGCTGGGGCCAGTACTACAGAGCTCCATCAGCGGACAGAGGTGGTTACTATAGCCCTGCCCCCTTGAAGTGAATAGGAGCAGTGTTACCGTAACCAGCTACACAATGGACAGAGCTGCTCCAGAACAGCCGATCGGTGGGGGTGTAGAGATAAGGCTACTTTCACACCTGCGCTTTCCCTTTCTGCTATTGAGATCCATCGTTGGATCTCAATAGCCGGGGAAAACGCTTCAGTTTTGTCCCCATTCATTGTCAATAGGGACTAAACTGAACTGAATGAGTGCTCAAAAAATTCATTCCGTTCCGTTTGGCTGCGTCTCCATCGCACAGAATAACTCTGCAAGCAGCGGTTTTCTGTCTGTGATGTGGTGCGGAGAAAGACAGATCCGTCATGACATACAATGTAAGTCAATGGTGGCGGATCTGTTTTCTCGGACACAAAAGAAAACGGATCCGACCCCTATGGACTCACAATGGTTTTAGAGACGGATTAGTCTGGCTATTTTAGAGATAATACAACTGGATCCGTTCAGAACGGATGCAGATGGTTGCATTATTATGATGGAAGCGTTACCAGGTGATAGACATCTGTGTCTGTATACACATTTACACAGAGAGATCTGTCAGTCATTGAATAAGACCACCCACTGGACTCCTAACACCACAGTGTGCAGGGATTTTGGTCAGCAAATGACAAGTTACACTGAACGTTTTCCTACAAAGCTACATCTGGAGATTGGTCTGAAGCCCTAAGAAAAAAATAAGCTCCCGAAGAATGCACTCCCTTTAAGGTCTCATTCAGGCGACCAATATTGCGGAACGGATGCGGACTCAAATATACGCTCGTGTGAATGAGTCCTAAATGGAATGTGTGATTTAATTTTTTCTGTAAATTTTATCTTATACCGATTGCTCTTTATTCTAATCTATTTTTTATTTCCTGGTTGTAAACTTTTTTTTTATTCCATTTTGTGCACATGATTATGGGGACAGCCATCTTGCCTCTTGCTGCTCTTCTGCTCTGACAATTCACAGATTTGGTTTGCAGCAGCCACATGGACTGTGGGGAACCTGTAGTCTAGAGATGACTCATTGACTTCTATGGTAGAGTGTAGTGGGCATGCTCTGTGACCTGTGTAGAGGTCACTGTGCAGGGGATGGTCTGACTATAGCCTATTATGAATTGTGTGACCCTGTGTTATACACACAGAGGTTTTTGCTTTCATTGTAATCCTGGCCTTTGATGTTAATGAAATGACTACATATAAATGATCTCTGCAGAACAGGGATCATCTGCCTCTGCATCTGCTATGACCAGTGACTACAGTGAAAACTGCAGGAATTCAGGATTTAGTTTAAAAGGAACCTGTCACCGTGAAAATGAAATGTAAGTTACATGCAGCATGTTATAGAGCAGGGGGAGCTGAGCAGACTGATATATAGTTTTGTGGGAAAAGGTTCAGTAAAACTTGTATTTCATTCATTACTCGTTCTGGGCTTTGAAGTCCAGGAGGCGGTCCTATCAGTGATTGACAGCTATCTGTGTATACATAGTCATAGAGGGAAGTCCATAAGGAGGTCCTATCAGTGATTGACAGCTATCTGTGTATACATAGTCATAGAGGGAAGTCCAGGAGGAGGTCCTATCAGTGATTGACAGCTATCTGTGTATACATAGTCATAGAGGGAAGTCCAGGAGGAGGTCCTATCAGTGATTGACAGCTATCTGTGTATACATAGTCATAGAGGGAAGTCCAGGAGGAGGTCCTATCAGTGATTGACAGCTATCTGTGTATACACAGTCATAGAGGGAAGTCCAGGAGGAGGTCCTATCAGTGATTGACAGCTATCTGTGTATACACAGTCATAGAGGGAAGTCCAGGAGGAGGTCCTATCAGTGATTGACAGCTATCTGTGTATACACAGTCATAGAGGGAAGTCCAGGAGGAGGTCCTATCAGTGATTGAAAGCTATCTGTGTATACATAGTCATAGAGGGAAGTCCAGGAGGCGGTCCTATCAGTGATTGACAGCTATCTGTGTATACACAGTCATAGAGGGAAGTCCAGGAGGAGGTCCTATCAGTGATTGACAGCTATCTGTGTATACACAGTCATAGAGGGAAGTCCAGGAGGTGGTCCTATCAGTGATTGACAGCTATCTCTGTATACATAGTCATAGAGGGAAGTCCAGGAGGCGGTCCTATCAGTGATTGACAGCTATCTGTGTATACACAGTCATAGAGGGAAGTCCAGGAGGAGGTCCTATCAGTGATTGACAGGTATCTGTGTATACATAGTCATAGAGGGAAGTCCAGGAGGAGGTCCTATCAGTGATTGACAGCTATCTGTGTATACATAGTCATAGAGGGAAGTTCAGGAGGCGGTCCTATCAGTGATTGAAAGCTATCTCTGTATACACAGTCATAGAGGGAAGTCCAGGAGGCGGTCCTATCAGTGATTGACAGGTATCTGTGTATACATAGTCATAGAGGGAAGTCCAGGAGGCGGTCCTATCAGTGATTGACAGGTATCTGTGTATACATAGTCATAGAGGGAAGTCCAGGAGGAGGTCCTATCAGTGATTGACAGGTATTTGTGTATATACAGTCATAGAGGGAAGTCCAGGAGGAGGTCCTATCAGTGATTGACAGGTATCTGTGTATACACAGTCATAGAGGGAAGTCCAGGAGGAGGTCCTATCAGTGATTGACAGCTATTTCTGTATACACAGTCATAGAGGGCAGGCTGTCAATCACTGATAGGACCACCTCCTGGACTTCCCTCTATGACTGTGTATACAGATAGCTGTCAATCACTGATAGGACCGCCTCCTGGACTTCCCTCTATGACTGTGTATACAGATAGCTGTCAATCACTGATAGGACCGCCTCCTGGACTTCCCTCTATGACTGTGTATACACAGATAGCTGTCAATCACTGATAGGACCTCCTCCTGGACTTCCCTCTATGACTGTGTATACAGATAGCTGTCAATCACTGATAGGACCTCCTCCTGGACTTCCCTCTATGACTATGTATACAGAGATAGCTGTCAATCACTGATAGGACCGCCTCCTGGACTTCCCTCTATGACTATGTATACAGAGATAGCTGTCAATCACTGATAGGACCGCCTCCTGGACTTCCCTCTATAACTATGTATACAGATAGCTGTCAATCACTGATAGGACCTCCTCCTGGACTTTCCTCTATGACTGTGTATACACAGATAGCTGTCAATCACTGATAGGACCTCCTCCTGGACTTCCCTCTATGACTATGTATACACAGATACCTGTCAATCACTGATAGGACCGCCTCCTGGACTTCCCTCTATGACTGTGTATACAGAGATAGCTGTCAATCACTGATAGGACCTCCTCCTGGACTTCCCTCTATGACTGTGTATACAGAGAGAGCTGTCAGTCACTGATAGGACCGCCTCCTGGACTTCAAAGCCCAGAATGAGCAGAGATTTAAATGAATGAAATACAAGTTTTACTGAATCTTTTCCCACAAAACTATATATCAATCTGCTCAGCTCCTCCTGCTCTATAACATGCAGCCTTCATCTCAGACCCTATTTTCAATGTGATAGGTCCCCTTAAAACAAAGTTATTCTTAAAAATATATTTCACATTAAACCTTGATTTAACCAATAGTGTATGCCCGATGACACATTCCCTTTAAGTGAATTGATCACATGGTCATGTGCACATTGCCCTACAGACTAAACTGTTGTGATGTGGCATTACTTAACCAGTTAGCTGGTTCAGTTTGCACACTTGATGGACTTTAGTTTTAGTGTCCATGTTCATAATCAGATGTAATACTGGAAAACCGGAGCTACCAGGTCTTCTCATCGCGTCCTCCTGCATTGCGGTTTAGGACTCCAGTTCACGACAGCAGAATTTCCATTCATTCCTTACACAGCGTGTGTCCATGTGTCAGTGTCACAGGCTGTCCTATGGGGGTTCGGCCCTGGGCTCCCCGTGCAGATTTGTAATCTCATCCACTTTCGCACAGCTCAGTGCTCGCAACTCCTTGCTTTGCAGAAGTGGGAATATTTACCCATTACTCTACCTAATCCTCAGGCAGTGACTGTACCATACGCTCATGAAACTAGGAGTGATAGAGCGCAAGCTACAGCGTACTTCTATAGAAATGGGTAAAATCCAACCGTTAGAAGGAGGAGGACATGCTATAAAAACTTATGTATCTAGCCAAGTGCCCTCCTGAACTCAACTCAGGACGGTGATACAGTTGAATACTGTGGTCAAGGTGGCAGTATATTGTGCTGCACTGTGGTATTTGGTTCTGCTGAGGCTGTATATTGTGCTGCACTAATGTATTTGGTTCTGCTGAGGCAGTATATTGTGCTGCACTGTGTATTTGGTTCTGCTGAGGCTGTATATTGTGCTGCACTGTGATATTTTCTTCTGCTGAGTCAGTATATTGTGCTGCACTGTGGTATTTGGTTCTGCTGAGGCAGTATATTGTGCTGCACTGTGGTATTTGGTTCTGCTGAGGCTGTATATTGTGCTGCACTGTGGTATTTTCTTCTGCTGAGTCAGTATATTGTGCTGCACTGTGGTATTTGGTTCTGCTGAGGCAGTATATTGTGCTGCACTGTGGTACTCGGTTCTGCTGGGGCAGTATATTGTGCTGCACTGTGGTATTTAGTTCTGCTGAGGCAGAATATTGTGCTGCACTGTGTATTTAGTTCTGCTGGGGCAGTATATTGTGCTGCACTGTGTATTTAGTTCTGCTGGGGAAGTATATTGTGCTGCACTGTGGTATTTAGTTCTGCTGGGGCAGAATATTGTGCTGCACTGTGTATTTAGTTCTGCTGGGGCAGTATATTGTGCTGCACTGTGTATTTAGTTCTGCTGGGGAAGTATATTGTGCTGCACTGTGGTATTTAGTTCTGCTGGGGCAGTATATTGTGCTGCACTGTGGTATTTAGTTCTGCTGGGGCGGTATATTGTGCTGCACTGTGTATTTAGTTCTGCTGGGGCAGAATATTGTGCTGCACTGTGGTATTTAGTTCTGCTGGGGCAGTATATTGTGCTGCACGGTGGTGTTGTATTGTGTACAGGCAGATCCGCGGTCAGTGATGCCCTGTACAGCTGCATTCTTTAGAATCACTGTGAAGGTATTGTGGAAAACATTTCTAGATGTCTTCTTATCAACCCTGCAAAATGGTTTATAAAGGGTATTGTAAGGTTAAAGGGTTTCTACAGTTTTTAAAAACTGATGATCTATCCTCTGGATAGATCATCAGCATCTGATCGGCGGGGGTCCGACACCCGGGACCCCCGCCGATCTGCTGTGTGAGAAGGCAGCGGCTCTGCAGTAGCGCCGCGGCCTTCTCTGTGTTTACCGCAGGTCCAGTGACGTCACGACTAGTATCACTGGCCTGGGCGGGGCTAAGCGCTGTTCACATGAATGGAGCTTAGCCGCGCCCAGGCCAGTGATAGTAGTCGTGACGTCACTGGCCTGCGGTAAACACAGAGAAGGCCGCGGCGCTCCTGCAGCGCCGCTGCCTTCTCAAACAGCTGATCGGCGGGAGCCCCGGGTGTCGGACCCCCGCCGATCAGATGCTGATGATCTATCCAGAGGATAGATCATCAGTTTTTAAAAACTGCAGAACCCCTTTAAGGGTCCATTCACACGTCCGCATGAATAGTTCCGCAATTTTGCGGAACGGGTGCGGACCCATTCATTTTCAATGGGGCCACAAAAGATGCGGACAGCACACAGTGTGCTGTCTGCGTCCGCACTTCTGTTCCGCGGCCCCTCAAAAAAAATGGAACACGTCCTGTTCTTGTCCGCAGCCACGGACAAGATTAGGCATTTCTATAGTGCCGGCACATGGCCGGTGTCCGTGTTTTGCGGATCCGCAATAACATGCAGACGTCCGAATGGACCCTAAAGGCATTGTCTGAGATCTTGATCCTCAAGATAGGTCATCGATATCGGATCGATTGGGGTCGGACACCCGGGACCCCGCCGATCAGTTGTTTGAGAAGATACCAGCACCCCTGTGAGCGCCGCGGCCTTCTCCGTGTTCACCAAGTACAGTGCCGTACATTGTACAGTGGCTGTGCTTGGTATTGCAGCTCAGCCCCATTCACTTCAATGGGGCTGAGCTGCTCCTAGGCCATGTGATCAATGAATGTGACTTCACTGGCCTAGGCTAAGATGGAGAAGGCTAAGATGGAACACCACAGCCTTCTCAAACAGCTGATCGGTGGGGGTCCGGCTGTTGAACCTCCACCAATCAGATATTGATGACCTATCCAGAAAATAGGTCATCAGTAGAAAAGTCTCTAATCTCTTTAACCACCTAACTGTTGCCCAACTCAATGTGAACAGTAACTAACTGGAGCGGGAGGGCTGCTTTACATGGTGATATCTCCTCAATGATAGCAGCTAGAAACATGCAATTGGTCTTGTCTGAAAGCTGACAGTCCAGGCTTTAATACAAGACCACTAAAATGACAGCTAAAGTCCAAGAAACAGAGGAGAAATCACTGTTAGAAGTCAAGTCGGGAATAATCACAAGTGAAACCTGTTTGTACTTTCATTTTCAGCTGCATTCACATCATCCTGATTTCTCCTGAACATATTGCTATCATTTTGGTATTGTCTGAAAGCAAGCTTTGAAGGTCAGCTTTCAAACAAAATCAGTTGCATGTTTCTAGCTTCTACCATTCTGGAGGTATCAGCATCTAAAGCAGCCCTCCCCCCTCCAGGTAGCTACTTTTCCCACTGCTGGAGCTCCACTCTGGCAAAACAGTTTGGAGGTTAAAGGGATTTTCCAAGATTTTGATATTGATGGCCTATCCTCAGGTCAGGATAGAACAATATCTAATCGTGGGTGTCCAACTCCTGGCACCCCCCCAATCAGCTGTTTATAGAGACCACTGAGCTCCTGTGATCACTGCGACCTACTCACAGCATACAGTACAAAGCACAGCGCCGTACCTTGCCTAGTGGCTGTTCTTGGTATTGCAGCTCAGCCCCATTCACTTGTTACAGTTACTAATATGTTGCAGTATATGTTTTTTGTATTTTTTTTGCTATATCCCTCAGGATAGAATAGCATAATCTGCTAGAATACTGAAGACAGCAGCAGAAAATATGCCAACACAAACTGGTCTAGTGTATGCGAGAAGGCATATACTGGGTTAATGGGGCCCTAGCAGCACCCAAGGATAGGTTGGTATGTTTTCAAGAAATAAAAATTAATCCTTGATTTAATCATATAAAGCATTGTAACCCATAGCAACCAGTTTTCCGCCTTCGCAATAAATCATTGGTGGTAGAAACACATCGAAGCCCGTTACCTGCTGCGAAAGGAAGCCATTTATGTAAACTGCACATCAGAGGGCGGTGAAGACTGTTCCTACATATTTAATGATCTGTAATGTGTGAAGATGTTGCGCTCTTTCATTTTGTTTCTTATCTTATTAGAATATTGGAAATCTTAATATCCGGCAGGCGCTATAACAGAACAGGTGTTGGTGCGCCCTCTGAAATAAGCAGCCGTTATTATACAGCAGAACGGTATTAGATGTGTTATCAGTTTATGTATACTATGTGTGTATATTACAGTAGAAATTCATTAGGGGAAAACAAGCTATGTGCATTTATCGGTCTGCAATGCTTTCGGCATTCTCTTATAACCGCCTTTAGTTAGGGCTCATCCAGACGACTGTATGTGTTTGGCGGTTCGCAAAACACGAATACCAGCCATGTGTGGTCTGCATTTTACGGAACGCACCCGGCCAGCCCTCTGATAGAAATACCCTTTCTTGTCCGCAAGAATAGGACATGCATCATCTTTTTGTGGGGCCACAGAACGGAAATACGGATGCAGACAGCATTGAAATAAACGGGTCCGCAAAATTGCAGAACGCATGTGGACATATAAATACGGTCGTCTGAGTGAGCCCTTAAGGTATGTTCACATCTGCTTTGGAAGTAAAATAAAATGCTTAAAGGGAACCTGTCATTAACTTTATGCTAACCTCACTGAGGGCAGTATAAAATAGTGACAGACATGCTGATTTCAGCGGTGTGTCACTCATGAGCTAAAAGTAAGTGGTTCCCGAGAACCAGCATCATAATCATTGCAGCACAGGCCCTGAAAAGAGTCAAATCTACCTGAGAAGAGTCATGGTTATTCATAATCTCCTGCTCTCCCGCCCATCTGCTGATGATTGGCAGTTGTCTCCTAGAGGGAAAGGGAGAAAACTAGGTAGAAGTCTGTCAGTCATCAGCAGGTGGGCGGGGAGAGCAGGAATTCATGAATAACCAGGACTCTTCTCATGAAGATTTGACTCTTTTCCAGGCCCAGTCTGCAATGTTTGTGATGTTGGTTCTCGGCAGCCACTTACTTTTAACTTATAAATGACAGAACGCCAAAATCAACTCACCTGTCTCTACTTTATTCTGCCATTAGTGCGGGCAGCATAAAGGTGATGACAGGTTCCCTTTAACCAGTGCACTATGTTCCAGTAAAACAAGGATTTATTAGTTAAAAGAAGGAAAAAAACTTTGTAAATATAACGTGTTTTGGAAGCGATCGGCCTCCTACTTCAGATTACAGTTTTCTGAAGAAGGAGGCCGATCGTGTCTGAAACTCATTATATTTACAGCTGTTTTATCCCTTCTTTTAACTAATAAATCCTTGTGTTATCGGATCATAGTGCCCTGATTTAGCCGGTATTTTATTTTCACTTTTGTGTGGATCTGTATGAAGGAGCAACAGGTTGGAGCAGCAAGTTTCCGCGACTTGTGGAGTGTTGTCTGCCATCCACAGAGTTGTTCCCAACTGCACAGCTTATTCTGAAAAGTGCGTACTTACCTGTGTTTGTTTTACCATCATTACGGCCTTTTTATGTATTATCTGTTGCACATTTGCTTTGGAGGCTCTGTTAGGGAAATATGTTAAAGTTACAGACAAAAATAACAGACAAAAATTTGTCTAGTAAAATGCCATCCTCCCTGACGTAAACCTGGCGGACCCCATTATTGTCGGGATTTGTCGAGGGCCACTTGTGAACCCTGCCTTCGTCTCCAGTTTTGGCCTAACAGCTTTGTTAAAGGGGCAGGTTTCGACTTTGCTAGTCTTCAGCTTAAAGGGGTTATCCCATGACTACTGTAAAAAATAAAAAATCAGACAGGTCGAACTGGATGGACAGATGTCTTTTTTTCGGCCTTATAAACTATGTTACTATGTTACTAGACATCAAATAGTAGATGACAATCTCTTTCTAACAAAGCTAGAACCACACATGTACCTCACATGGATCCAGAGATCTCCACATTCATTGCTCTGCTAGATTTATATCAAGCTGACAGCTCAAGGGGAGTGTCTTTTCTGCTGCAGCTCAGGGGGCGTGTCTCAGCTCTCCCTATCACAGCTCAGGAGGCGTGTCTCAGCTCTCCCTATCACAGCTCAGGGGGCGTGTCTCAGCTCTCCCTATCACAGCTCAGGGTGTGTGTCTCAGCTCACCCTATCAAAGCTCAGGAGGCGTGTCTCAGCTCTCCCTATCACAGCTCAGGGGGCGTGACTCAGCTCTCCGTATCACAGCTCAGGAGGCGTGTCTCAGCTCTCCCCATCACAGCTCAGGAAGCAGTTGAAGGATGAAACTGAGCATGTGCGGCTTTCTCAGTGAGCAGGTCAAAGAAATAAAAAAACAGCAGAACAGCAGGTGGTGCTATACAGATAGATTTTATTGAACACAGTGGCTATGCTTAATTTAGAATTACATGCAATTACAAAAGAATTCAGATACGGATGCTGGTTTGAAAACTGTAGAAGATTTTTAGTGGGACAACCCATTTAAAGGGAACCGGTCACCACAAAATGCAGGGCAATCTGCAGGCAGGATGTTATAGAGCAGGAGGAGCTGAGCAGAATGATATATAGTTTTGTGGACAAAGATTCAGTTAAACTTGTAATTTATACATTTAAACATCTGCTCTCCCTGTGCTTAGGAGTCCAGTGGGCGGTCCTATCAGTGATTAACAGCCTTCCCTGTATGCTTAGTCTATCACAGTTAGTTGTCAATCATTGACTAGGACCGCCCACATGACTCTGATGCATAAAAACACCAGAGGTTTAAATGTATAAATTACAAGTTTTACTGAATCTTTTCCCACAAATCTATATATCAATCTGCTCGGCTCCTCCTGTCATATAACATGCTGCTTGTAGATTATACTGCATTTCATGGTGACAGGTTCTCTTTAAATCCTTCCCAGACTGGAGAGAGAAGGAGGAGGGGAAGATGAATGAAAGATTCTTGTAGAAGACTTATTTTTTTATGGGACAGAACCGGCTGACTGGGAGGATATCATGGTAGGTGTTGCTGGTATATATGTATTTTTTAGCTTTAGTGTGACTTTAAAATTCCTGTACGTTACAGAAAAACTCTCTTATTAATGTATACAGATGAGGTCGTGCTGTCCTCTTTCTGTCTTGTTATTTCTCTTCAAAGGAAGTGAAGGAAAGCGAACTCAAAATTAAGTGACTGAAGAGGCGAGAGAATTACATCCTGAGTCACTACTGTAACCTTGCAGTATAATTGGGTATCACAGTAATTAGCGATGTCTTTCACATTGGGCCCGCAGCCAGTTATACGAAACATGATTTCCACAGGGTTTTCTGCCCATTGCCTTGTCTTCAGCAATTATATTCCATATTCTCAGTCACATTTATAGGGACTCTTAAATTTTTATTTTTTTTTGTGGGATTTGTAATATTTCTACTTGACTAAAATATATGCTGCCACTTTACAAGTCATTAGTCAGATCGCACGTGGGGTATTACATTCAGATTTGGGCGCCTGGGTGCGAAAAAAGACATAGGAGAGCTTGAGATGGCTCAAAGGTGGGCCACTAAAGTAATAAATCAAATGGGAGGACTACAGGACCAGGAAAGATGATGACAATTAGGGTTATTTAGTGTATAAAGAGACAAGTTGAGGGGAGATACAATCACTATGTATAAATATATTAAAGGTAAATGCAAGGACCTCCCCCATAATCTGTTTATACCCAAGACTGTGACCGTGATGAGGGGACATAGGTTTCTACATAGGAAGGCACCTAGTCTTTCTGCTGCCTGAGGCGAAAGTTGAAATGTTCCCCCCCATTACAAATTCTCATCCGAACCCCTTTCCTTTTAACATTACATACAGCAATACAAAACATACAGGGCCATACAGCACCACATACCTCCTCTGATGTAGACGTCCTTTTTCCTCATCTTCTCCATTCACACCAGACCACCATGATGAATTTCTTTCAGCCATCTCTTGTCTCTGCAGAATTTGACAATAAGACATCTTAGTTTCCTACTTGTCCTTTATCCTCCCACCTTCTGAACACCCCATACTGCCATCCCCCTGCCCACTGTGCTCCCCAATTCTTTACTGCCGGAACAGCTGATCCCCCTGAAAATACCAGTGCCCCCTTCAATAATTATTGGCACACAGTGCCCTAAAAAATGATGATACAGTGCCTCGGTGATCCCACCAACAGTAATATTCTCTGCCAGAGTGCACTTATTAGTAATAGTGCCCCACCGTGCCTCCAACTGTAATAATGTTCCCACTGTGCCCCAGAAGTAATAATGCCCCATAGTGCATCATGTTCCTCATAGTCCCCCAGTAGTAATAAAGCTCACCATAATGCCTCCCCCTCCAGTAGTGATAATTCTTCTCATAATGTGTGACAGTATAAAAAATGCCCACCTATAATGTAAGCTAGTACAAAAAAATACCCCCTTATAATGTGTGCAAAAATAAAAAAAATACCCCCTTGTAATGTGCGCTGGTACAAAAAAATGACCCTTTATAATGTGCGCTATTTCACAAAAAGCCCCCTTATGTGTGCCAGTACAATAAGCCCCCTTATAATGTGAGCCAGTACAAAAACTACCCCCTTATATTATGTGTCAGTACAAAAAATGCCCCTTAAATGTGTGCCTGTAAAAAAAGACCCCTTATAGTGTGTGCCAGTACAAATAATACCTCCTCTTAGTGCCCCCAGTGGAGACAATGTCCCCATAGTGCCCACCTAATGTGTGCCAGTACAAAAAGCCCCTATTTAATGACCCCAGTAGATGCCCCCATAGTGCTCCTCTTCCAGCCTGTGTGCCACGATGTATGCTGCCCGGCTCAGGTGGCGAGATTATGATGACTGCATCGCGCCACCTGTGCTGGCCTCTGATAGGCTTTGGTATTATATGCATTCTAACCTGATGAAGGGGATTGTCTCCCCGAAACGCGTTGTTTCTCTGCAATAAAGAATTTCTAAACTATAAGTCGTGGTTGGTTCCTTGCGCCGTGGGAGAATTTGCTATTCCTGTATCTAGTGCTTCAGGCACTAGGAATGGGGAAGGGAGACGTCGCTCCCATGCCCTGCCGCAGTATCTAACTGTAACACCATACTGAGGACGGAGATACAGTTGAATATAGAGAGATGAACACTTACGCAAAAAAACTTTCAGCTCACTGGGAGATGTATAAATCCGTATGCAGTGAGCTCCCTCTAGTGGTGACTGCAGACATGCAGAATGCTTTCATGTAAATCAGTGGCAGTGTGAAGGGAAGCAGGGGATTTTGAACTCTATTAAAAAACAGAGCTCTGAACCATATAAATAGTTTTTTTTAACTGTGGTATTTTAAAGGGGTTCTCCGTGATTTACATGTTGATGACCTATCCCCAGGATTGGTCATCAATATGAGATCGGCGAGGGTCCGACCCATGTTGCACCTGCAAATTAGCTGTTTGAGGAGGCCGCAGCGCTGCAGTGAGTGCAGCGGCCTCCTCGCAGCTTACCAAGCACAACACCGTACCATGTATAGTGGCTGTGCTTGGTTTTGCAGTCCAGGCCCATTTACTTAAATAAGATTGATCTGCACCTAGGCCATTTTATTGATGAACGTAACATCACATGGCCTAGGAAGGAGCCTAAGTACTCACGGAGCGCCACAGCCATCTTGTACACTGATCAACGGGGATCCCAGGGGTCAGATCCCCGCCGATCTCATATTGATGACCTTCCTGGAGAACCCCTTTAATATATCCTTTGCCATTGCCTATCGCAGTGTTTCATGCGAGAAGACTCACTGTCACACTGGGAGCAATGGTCATCCAAGCACTAACTCAGGGTTGTACACTGAATGTGTATGGAGATATTGTCAGGCAATGCACCATGGGGAAAAAAGCATGCAAATTAGCTCCAATTAGCCAAATGGGTCTCTGGTGTGGTTGATACGAGCTAAGCGCTAAGCTCAAATTATTTTATATTCCACATCCCAGTTCTCCAGAAACATAAAACCGATATTCACCAAGAATCTCTCAGATGATTGTCCAACACCAAGATTTATTCTGTCCAATAGGCAGCCATGTTGTAGTTCCCATTACATCAGTATCATCCTCCTTGTGTCTTCCAGGCAGCCGTTCCAGGATCACGTCAGTTTCCAATTACACGGTGGTCTGTGTAGTGTCTCTCCAGTTCTAGAGAATAAACACGCTCACCAGGAAACTGAGATCCTCTGAACACCTTGCCAGCCGTTCTGCACACAAACATCTCGTTGCAAGGAGGTGCACATAGGGACGTACACCTGCAGATTGTGTATTTATTTCACCCTTCGAGCCATTATTTAGCACACACTCGAATCCTAAAAGGAGCAATTCAGTTCATCTTAAAGGGTTGTATAAGTAAAGGGGTCTGCTTTTTTCCAGAAACAGCATCACTCTTGTCAAGGGGATGCTCCTGATGTTGCAGCTCATCCTTATTCACTAGAATGGGAACGGTCTGCAATACCAGATACAACCCATTGGACGTTCTGCAATACCAGATACAACCCATTGGACGTTCTGCAATACCAGATACAACCCATTGGACGATCTGCAATACCAGTTACAACCCATTGGACGATCTGCAATACAAGATACAACCCATTGGACGATCTGCAATACCAGATACAACCCATTGGACGATCTGCAATACCAGACACAACCCATTGGACGTTCTGCAATACCCAATACAACCCATTGGACGTTCTGCAATACCAGGTACAACCCATTGGACGATCTGCAATACCAGACACAACCCATTGGACGTTCTGCAATACCCGATACAACCCATTGGACGGCCTGCAATACCAGACACAACCCATTGGACGATCTGCAATACCAGATACAACCCATTGGACGGTCTGCAATACCAGATACAACCCATTGGACGATCTGCAATACCAGTTAAAACCCATTGGACGGTCTGCAATACCAGATACAACCATTGGACGGTCTGCAATACCAGATACAACCCATTGGACGATCTGCAATACCAGATCAACACCATTGGACGATCTGCAATACCAGATACAACACATTGGAGGATCTGCAATATACAGATACAACCCATTGGACCAGATACCAGATACAACAACATGGACGGTCTGCAATACCAGATACAACCCATTGGACGATCTGCAATACCAGATACACACCCATTGGACGGTCCTGCAATACCAGATACAACCCATTGGACGGTCTGCAATACCAGATACACCATTGGACGGTCTGCAATACCAGATACAACCATTGGATGGATACAACCATGGATCTGCAATACAATACAACCATTGGACGATCTGCAATACCAGATACAACCCATTGGACGGTCTGCAATACCAGATACAACCCATTGGACGATCGATGCAATACCAGATACAACCATTGGACGATCTGCAATACCAGATACAACCCATTGGACGGTCTGCAATACCAGATACAAACCCATTGGACGGTGCAATACCAGTACAACCCATTGGACGGTCTGCAATACCAGATACAACCCATTGGACGGTCTGCAAACCAGATAACCATTGGACGACAATCTGCAATACCAGTTACAACCATTGGACGATCTGCAATACCAGATACAACAGATTACAACCCATTGGACGGTCTGCAATACCAGATACAACCCATTGGACGATCTGCAATACCAGATACAACCCATTGGCGGTCTGCAATACAGATACACCATGGACGGTCTGCAATACCAGATACAAACCCATTGGACGATCTGCAATACCAGATACAACCCATTGGACGATCTGCAATACCAGATGCAACCCATTGGACGGTCTGCAATACCAGTTGACAACCCATTGGACGGTCTGCAATACCAGTTACAACCCATTGGACGATCTGCAATACCAGATACAACCCATTGGACGGTCTGCAATACCAGATACAACCCATTGGACGGTCTGCAATACCAGATACAACCCATTGGACGGTCTGCAATACCAGTTACAACCCATTGGACGGTCTGCAATACCAGATACAACCCATGGATGGTCTGCAATACCAGATACAACCATTGGACGGTCTGCAATACCAGATTACAACCCATTGGACGGTCTGCAATACGAGTTACAACCCATTGGACGATCTGCAATACGAGTTACAACCCATTGGACGATCTGCAATACCAGATACAACCCATTGGACGGTCTGCAATACCAGTTACAACCCATTGGACGGTCTGCAATACCAGATACAACCCATTGGACGGTCTGCAATACCAGATACAACCCATTGGACGGTCTGCAATACCAGATACAATCCATTGGACGATCTGCAATACCAGATACAACCCATTGGACGGTCTGCAATACCAGATACAACCCATTGGACGGTCTGCAATACCAGATACAATCCATTGGACGATCTGCAATACCAGATACAACCCATTGGACGGTCTGCAATACCAGATACAACCCATTGGACGATCTGCAATACGAGTTAAAACCCAGTGGACAAAGTTTTAAGTTATTTCTAGGGAAAAAAAGGGTTTCTCATTTTAGACATTTCTTTACCTCACCGTTTGAAGATGTGCAAGTCATGGCCACAAGTGTTGGCACCCCTGAAATTTTTCAAGAAAATAAAGTATTTCTCTCAGAAAATTATTGCAGTTACACATGTTTTGTTGCAATAATTTTCTGAGAAAAATACTTTATTTTATAAACTATGTTACTTGTCCATTGGATTACACTAGCATTTCATCTAACATAGATAAGAGCCACAATAGTGTGTCCGTGTTTTTCCTGAAAGTAGGATCGTCATGTTTATTGTCAATTTTTGGAGTACCCCAGGCTCTATCTCACCCTCTTATTCTCGACCCCGGTGCTCCCTCATTCATCATGTTTACATGAAGGCAGCATTGCCAGCGTGAGCTATGAGCCCCTATTCAGGAATTGCTTGATCTGCCTCCATATAAACGTTGGACAAAAATCCACCACATCCGTCTAGCTAGACATAATAAGGGTTGTTGTTCAGTCACATGAGCTGGTGTCCAGCTGTCAGATAAAGAATACCTTCCTAAAACTTTTTTCTCGCTCACCCCGCGTTCAGAAGTTTTGGAGAACCAAATATTGGTTGCACTGACGATCTATAGAGAAGTGTATGTACAGTAACATTCCACCAATAGGATCTTTGCAGGGTTGCTAATTTTTATTTTTTATTTTTTTGACAACTTGTCCATATTCCCAACCAATAAATTTTTTTTACGGACATATTGGAAATGCAGAGTGAACCATAAAGGTGATTACAGCTTTCTGCAGAGCAGGTACGAGGTGGCTGGGACGGGAGCTGCTTCTGTTCATGCGTCCCTATGCGCACTCCCGCAGTCCCGGCCACCAGAGAGGTCTGCACTTTTTCCTACAGTGTGCAAGCACGACCACCACTGATGGATTGCAGGGTGGTCATAATCCCTGGATACGAGCAGTGTATAATGTGATGGAAATATGAATCCAGCCAGCAAAGGAAGCAATATGGACAATCACAATACATTAGTAAGTGCCTTGTATTAACTTTCTCTACATGATAAATACCACTTGCTGAAGTGAGACAACCCCTTTAGGGGTTAGATTATCCGGATTATCAAAATATCATAGAAAAGTAGATTCATTCACTTCACAGACTATTGAAGGAGAAAACTCAAAATCAAATATGCTGCTTGGATTTCTTTTTGCTTTCTTTTTCTTTTTTCAGTCTTCTGCACCAGGTCATCTGGAGCTCCACATTCAGTTCAGTTCTGGCCTAGAAACAAGTGCCAAATAATAAGAAATCTGCACGCATAAAATGCCAGGTTAGAACAATATGTAAAGCAGATATGTAAAATCTTCCTCTCTTAGGATAGATCAGCTGATCGTACATTTTTCTGGCAGCGGCCACTACAGGAGAAGTGTGGCATTACAAGCCGGCCATCTAAATAATTGACGGACCATATCTCATACGTAGGCTTGTGAAAACCGCACTTAGTTGGTAGCTACCCACTACGGCTTATAGAAGGAGATCCCAAGTGGGGCACCTCCTCTGTTCTGGGGCAGGGTTTTATTCAGACATAACTTTAAAACATCCGTGTATGATGACGTGAATTGGCAGGAACGTTTTTAATTACGCTTTAGTAAACTATCACGGGTCTGCCTTGTGGGACGTGATAATTTATGAGCTTTTATTTTTAACCCTATCTCTTTACCTGTTAAGGATCCTTTCTAATGAAGTGAAATGACAACACCCCTAGAAATTTACCTTTTTTAAAAAAAAAAAATTTCTACGTAACCGTGGATCATTAAAAGTGCATTAGACATGGTGAAATTAGGAATGGAGATGAAAGGATCTCTGTTCTGTGCCCAGTGCTACACAAGATGAATTCCTGGCGAATATATTACAGCACACGCTGCCTTTTAATAAGGTCCACAAATGTTTAATGAATTATAAGGTAGGACATTACAGGCTGTACTCTATAAAAGAGTGTATATTATACTCCAATATAGCTGAAGGATTGTTATGCGAAGACTCGAGACCTACATTATATCCTCCCAACTTATTACGTCTGGCTTCTTTCCAAAAATCAGGTCGTAAAATATAAATAAATGAAGAAGTGGTGGAAAATGCCATTGCTTTATATAGAAATTTCTTAATCCAAAGCAAGTTCCTCCCGTATTATTCAGTCATGTCTTAGTGATATCAGAATGTTGGAAAGGGTGACAACTAGGGTTACTGCCATTAGAGCTCCTTCAGGGGTTGTCAGTCAGCTTTCTTGTACTGCTTAACAGCAGGTTCTCCTACTTAGGCTCATGGGGTACCTTCTGTCCCCTCTGTTTGTCACCATATACTTGCCTCTGCATAGAATGAGATGTCACTAGTGTTGAACGAGCATGCTCGGCCGAACACCAAGTGTACTCGAGCGCAATGCTTGAGTCTCTTCCCCGCACTGTAATGTTGATTTGTAAGCTAATGCGTACAAATTCAGTTAATTAGCATACTTTTACGAGTGAAAGGAGTAAGAGAGGAGAAGTCGCGATTTCTGACCGCATTCACACGACCGTAAGTGTTTTGTGGTCCGCAAATTGCGGATCCGCAAAACACGGAAACCGGCCATGTGTGTTCCGCAATTTGCGGACCGCACATGGCTAGCGCTATATAGAGAATGCCTATTCTTGTCCGTGCTTGCGGACAAGAATAGGACATGCTCTATATTTTTGCGGCGCCGGTGTGCTGTCCGCATCTTTTGCAGCTCCATTGAAATGAATGAGTCCGCACCCGTTCCGCAAAATTGCGCAACGGATGCGGATTCATTTATACGGTCGTGTGAATGGGGCCTTAACCAGACACCCTCCCCTCTTCCAAGCGGGTGGTGCCTGGTTTAGTCCCATTGGCCAGAGCACCCGAGCATACGAGCACAGAGGTGCTCGCTCAACACTAGATGTCACAACTTATGTAAAGACCCATAGATTTCTGTGGGTACTACATTACAGATCTGCACAAGACTGAAACCTAACATGGTTGTGCGCGTCCTCTGGCAGAGCCACCTTTTCCATTCCGGCATTACGGCACAGCTAGCCATACACGAGTTCAAGAAAGATGGATGACAACCCCTAGTGGGGCATTCAATGACGGCTTTATTGGTTGTCACAACCCACCTCCATAAACCCTGTTTGGCACCCCTTTCTATGAGTCAGAGCCAGGGACCTTAAAGCGACCCTCAGAAAATAAAAATAAAAGTGGCCCCAAGTTGTAGGCGAGTCCAAATTGACAGATGATCAGGGGTGGATTGGCCATAGACCTTACAGGGAAATTTCCCTGTGGGCCAATGCGCAGGGGGCGGCCATTGGAAGTTTTTGGGGATGTATTTTTGGCTGCTGGCAGTATTTTGTGACGGACTGTGGTATTTGGCTCTGTTGGGGCGGTATAATATACCACATTATGGTATTACTGGCCCTGCCTTCCATCAATTTGGACCCGCCTACAAAACGGGGCCACTTTTAGTATGTTTTCCAGGGCCACTTTAAGTTCCCAGTCCGCCCCTGGTTATGATGTCACAAGAGGTTCTGGCCCTAGATATTAACCATCGGGACCTGCAGACAACCTGATAGCTTTTTCCCATATTTTTCTTTTACTAGGGAATTACTCAGTAGCATGTTAGCTTTTATGCTTGCGAGAACAATATACTTTTTTTATGTTTAGTTTTTGTACTCGTCATACTTTCTTCGTCTTGATGCCGCCTGCTGTTTAATTCATACATGTGATATCTGAAGGGTTTGTTATTATGCGTATGAGTTCTAGACTGCTGTGTGAGCTACCTGTGTGCCGCCTTAGGTTTACCAGGATCTGAGACAGATTTCCTCTTTTGCGTTAATTATGCTCATTTATTTGTTATGATTGTATGCCTGGCCACGGGTGGCGTGCAGTTGTCTCTCTGAAGGACTACATGCACGTCAGTAGCGAGGGGCAACACACATCTCAGCTCGTTATCAGAGTTTTAATTAAAGATTATGCAACTAATTATGCCTTAAATATATCTGGAAAACTGCCACACGGGCTAGGATTATATAAGCTTGAAGTTCTACTTTCTCATAAACTTTCCAATTAATTTACATCGGATTATATGTTATGGCACTGGACTGTCGTGTACAAAGGTTTCCATATTTGACCCATTGCAATTTCAATTTAGATGGTTATTATGCTATGAATAGCTGATTCCATACCGGAAAAAACTGTTATAATAAATCATAAACCTGATTTCATATTAGCAAATGCAATAAAACAAGATGTTTAAAGGGAACCTGTCATCAACTTTATGCAGCCCATACTAATGACAGCATAAAGTAGAGACAGGCGAGTTGATTTCAGTGGTCTGTCATTTATAAGTGGTTCCTGAGAACTAACATCACAATCATTGCAGACTGGGCCTGGAAAAGAGTCCCAGCCACCTGAGAAGAGTCATAGTTATTCATAAATTCCTGCTCTCCCTGCCCACCTGCTGATGACAGACTTCTACCTAGTTTTCTCCCTTTCTCTCTAGGAGAGAACTTCCAATCATCAGCAGATGGGTGGGAGTGCAGGAGATTAGGAATAACCATGACTCTTCTCAGATAGATTTGACTCTTTTCAAGGCCTGAGCTGCAATGATTATGATGCTGGTTCTCAGCAACCGCTTACATTTAGCTCATGAATGACACACCGCTGATCAGCATTTCTGTCACTATTTTATGCTGCCCTCAGTGAGGTCACCATAAAGTTGATGACGGGTTCCCTTTAAATATAAATGAATGCTGTGGTTTCATCTGGTTTTCTGACTAAGAAGACCAATGTAAAAACAGTATCACCAATATTCTTAGTAAACTGAAGACTGGAAAAATCACTGAAAATAATGCACTAACACAATAGATCCAAATATGATATATAGACTAAGGCCTCACTCTGATCCGATAAAACCTGAGATTCTTAGCCAATATATTTTGATCAAAACACATCTTGCCCGCCTACCCAGCGCTAGTGATGAGCGAAGTATTGGAAAATTCAATTCAGCTGCTTCACCCAATTTTACAAAAAAATTTGCTTAATGACGAATTACTTAAGTAGTGGGTACAATAAAAGAGAGCTGCAATTGCGCCTCCCCCCGTCATTGTACCCCTTAGATTCATATCTGATCTGACTTCAATATAACAGTGTAAAATTAAAAAAATTAAATAAAATCATGCTTAACATCATCCATTTAATCGCGAAGAGCTGGCAGCCGCCATCTTGATTATAGATCCAGCAGAAAATCTTGCGTGGGCCGTGATGACATCATCACGCTGACCGTGGCGTGGTGATGTCATACGTCACCGCGCACAGGATTTAGCGCACGATGGTGGCGGCCGGCTCTTTGCGTTCAAACAGATGAGGTAAGTATGATTATTTTACCGTTATTCAGGGAAAATCGATTCATTTCCATGAAGCACAAGGAAATTCGGCTTTGCAGCTAATCCAATTTTCCCTGAAATTTGCTTTGAATTCCACTCCGTGGAGTTCGATTCGCTCAACACTAACCAATGCCAAGGTGGTCTCAGTCAGGCGGGACCTACTATAAAACCTACCTATGCTGTTGGACATCTATATTCAGGAGAGCAGACCCTGCACATATAGTATGCTGCTTCTTGTAATATCTGTGTGCATCAAGCATCTAATGAAAGGAAGAGCATGCACAGCTATATGTAACACCTAATCAAAGTCGTCTGTGAAATAGGCGGGGCAAAAGTGCACAAAAAATGGTGAAATAGGAGCGCATTCAGACTTGAAAGTGCCACTCCTTCAAGTATGTACTACAGACTAAACAAAAATCTCTGAAAAAGATAAAAAAACATCCTGCGTGATGTAATAAATAAATATATGCATGTAAATGGCTAGATTTATAAAAAGAAAAATCACTGTGGCAAGCCCAAATGTATAGCTGCTTATTACACACGTCCTGTGTCCGGTACACATAATTAGTAAGACCCAACAGCCCAGAGACCATTTAGTGATCTGATCGCTGACTCCACTTCCCAGATAGCTAGAACTGGTATTTTATAAAACAAAGCAGATGGCAGCACTGGATAGCAATCAATGGTGCAGGCCTGTAGATCAAACAAAGACCATAATATAAAAAGAGAAAAAGCCAGGCAGCACTCACTTAAAAAGTAAAAAATGTGCAATTGATTCACCCATTCAGGAAGCGCGACGTTTCGGCTCTGTATCTGAGCCTTTCACAAGCAGAACTGGTATTAGGTATTTGGAATTCAAGTTTTTAAAAACTTGAGTTTAAAAAATTTCAGAAGGAATAAGCTTACGCAGGCTAAGTGAATAAATATATTTACTAAGTGTGATTAAATATAAAATAACACAGACAAATCACATGAATAATAAAAAGTAAATACATTACTAGCCTAAATATGCAATATTATGGGATGAGACTCGATCATGCTATGGCTGTCTGCCACGTTATAACACATGACCGACACCCCAGGGTCTACAAAAGATAGGGCAAATCAATACTTACACCCTACCTAGGATGAAGTTCTAGGTGGAGTCCCCCCAATGTACGTGTGCCACAGAGTTTAAACCTTTTAGCCCCTCCTCCAGTGTGCAGCATGCAAGTCTCTGACATCACTCAGGAATGTAGTCTTATCAGCACAATGAGGGATAGGTACTACATTACAAGGCACATTATTACACAGAATGGTTATAATCACAGAATGGTAATAATAGAAGGGAACAGAATTAAAGGGACAGAACCAATCAGGACTTACCCTTACAATACAGTTACAATAACCAGTTTCTTAACTTTTTCCATATGACTGATATATGTAACCTGTTCTGCTTTCAGTCTCCCCTTACATAATTTTTTAAAATTGTGTTCCAAGCAAGAGGGCAGAATAAGGAATTTTAGATAGGAGCTATATAGCAGTCAAAGGGGTTTTCCAGGCTCCTGATATCCTTAGGATAGGTCATTAATATCTGATTAGTGAGGGTCCGACACCCTACTCCTCCACCAGTCAATTGCTCCCTGCAGCCGACGGATTCCCTTTTTGGGGTGTTTTGGGGAATAAATACGAAAGAAATAATAAAAGTATGGGCTGACAGTTACTAATGTGAGTACTCCTAGACCGAAGTCAAAATCTGGTGCAGTGTGGCTCATATTTAGTTTTAGAAAAATCCATTGCACCTAGCTCACTAGGTAATGCCAGGCTAAAGTGCACCATTTGCACCAAAATACAACTGAATTAATATAGGGGCTCAGTGGACACAATTTTACTGGATATAAGAGCACTAAGCTTCTGGGTACCCAAAACCGAGGATCAACCAAACAATTAGGCATACACTTATTTGCTCAGACCCTCCAGTATACAGTAATTTACATCACCAATTGGCTCTTAACCATCTCTACAATTTAATACGAATAAGTTGGATGAGCATACATATAAAATAGCCAATAAACTGTTTTAAATATTTTAAAAATAGCACAATACCTGTCATGTACTTACCCGTCCGCGCACCTGCGGCAAGTCCATCCTCTCTAATGTGGTGTCACCCCATTACCGTCACAACAAGCCCAGCTGACAGTTGGGCTGATTGGCCTATCACGGTGCAGGTACGCCAGACCAGTCAGGGTCGGCTCCGGAGTCATGTGCTTCCTGTTGGTGGGGTATTTAAACAGGCAACTGCTGGCCACAGTTGCCTGTGATTATTCTAACTGCCTCACAAGCTTTGTTATATGTTCTCTGGATTCTGGATGTCTGACCTGCTGCCTGTTTGTGACCTCGCCTCTGTCTGCTTACTTTGTTTCTGGCATTATTTTCTGGTTTTGACCCTGCTTGGTATTTTACTCCAAGTGTTGCCTCTCCTTTGCTTCTGAGGTCCCCTGCACTTAGGCTAGGGACTGTCGCCCAGTTGGGGGCCGCTGTTTAGGGTAGGTAGGGACAAGTACACAATAAAACTACTGTGCATGCGGCTTTGTGCGCTTGAGGCAGTGAAGGGAGAGTACTAAGTGAACAAACACTTGCACCTCAATATGTCTTACCCTCCTTAAACTCTCATAGAGTATTGCACATGCAGGATACTCAACAATCCTATAGGATGTGCTAGACAAAAATGCACTTTTAGGCAACCTTCTTGTGTGCACAAGCTTTGGCAGATGAATTTCGGAGCCACCTGTGCTCTCTTTTCAGTAGCTGAAAATCGTAACGTACTACATGTAAACATTCAAAGCTTCTTTATAGACCGGGTTGCGCTATAAGGAATAGCTGTACTTCATTTACTAAGGCTACTTTTCACACCAGCGTTTTTGCTGGATCCGTCAGGGATCAGCAAAAAACGCTTCCGCCATAATAATACAAGCATCTGCATCCGTTATGAACAGATCCGATTGTATTATTTTAAAAATAGCCATGACGGATTTGTAAGTCAATGGGGGAGGAATATGTTTTCTTTTGTGTCAGAGAAAACGGATCCGCCACCATTGACTTACATTGTGTGTCTTGACGTCTTGCTCCGCACCACATCGCGGACAGGAAAACGCTGCTTGCTATTGAGATCCTTTGACAGTTCTTAATAGCGGAAAGAGAAAGTGGCCTAATATATATATATCGGCATATGTAGAACCAAATAAAATGACCCAATACGTATATAAACAAATATATCAATGTGAAATATAACCCTCACCCCATCATAAACAGATACATATACAATGTAAGGAAATATATGTATACAAATATTACATAAGAGATAATCTCAAAAATAAAAAAAAAGTCCAAAATAATATCTAAAAATAAATGATAATGAAAATTACTGATGAAACTGGAAATGAAGAATGATGATACTGTGGAGGAGGGCCTGAATGCATCGGACATGGGCGTACTGGTAATACAGTCCTGCATCTGATCTGGTAATACATGGAGCCAACCTGGACATAATAAATTCTTTACGATCGGTATATGCAATAATTGTAACATCAGTACGTTTTCTAGAAAAAAACAATGATACAAAATCCTGGCCTAACTGCTGTATGTGAATCCAGCCTAAGGCCAGTTTTTACATAAGTGTAATACGGATGCATTAGGGATATACCGTATGATGTTCATTAGACTCGTGCTGAGGCCAGGATTGGCGCCTGTATGGTACTGGTAGTGTCGATAGTAGCAGACCTTCATTCTTTGCGTTCCAATAACAGTCTGTATTATATTCAGCCCAGGTTTCCAATAATATTCAAGGCAGTCATTTACCAATCCATAGTATCTTTCAAGGAACACAGATTTCATCGTCTGACCGCTGCGCTGGACCCCCGTAAATGTGAACGTTTTACAGATGTCCTGGAGTTTTATTCAGCTTGAGAGCACAATACCGTGCATAGCTAAACATCAAGAAAATACAATAAAAACAGAGATAAATAAAATATTCATAGGCATGGCATAAATACCTCAAAGTGTAGCCAATTAATTTAGCAGAGTAGCTTTAATTACCCCTTATCACATATCACGGTAGGAATTGGCCGCAGAAACCAGACGTTAAATGGCAGCGTTATGATGCCCATAAACTTTGCCCAGCCCATGTCCTTCTCTCCTGTGACTACCGTCTCCACCGTTACCACAGGATTGATGGAAGGTATTTAGAAAGAGGAATGAAGTTCATTAAAGTGTGTCATGATAAATGGGATTCCTGGGTTTACTACAAAACAAATAGGTAAAAAAAAGCATTCTTGATGATGCCGAAAAACAAACTGAAAAAAATACAGAACGTTTTCCGCGCACTGCCAACGTATGGAGGAGCCGGCCCTGAAGGCACAGATTTCTTGGCATCGGAGCTGGAATTACATTTACACTTTGTCAAATTCCAGAATTTCATTTTAGCGCATACGTCAAAAATTTCAGTTCAGCAGATTCTGCCCAAAGGCTACTGAAAGGGAAGGAACACAGGACGCTTTTTCTTCTCTATAGCAAAGGATATAGTGAAGGAATAAGAATCTATTTTCATAGTTTGCACCGGTATTAAGTTTGGTGGGGGGTGCTCTACATATAACAGAGGTGGTCGCGCATGAACATTAAGGGAATTATGAAGAAAGCTAAGCCAGCGACTAGCTTAGCCTTCAGTGTAGACTCATGTCAAATGGCCATCACGGGTTCCCTATTTTCTTCAGAGATCGGGAGTCCACAGGTAAGCAGTGCTTGTCCTACTCATATAAAAAGTGACTAGACAGAGCTAGAAGTATTAAACATGTACTGCCGGACCCCAGCTGATCAGTTACAGAGTCCGGGTAACCCCTCTTATATAACCCTTGTAGTTTTGGAGCGTGTGAAATCACAGCTCCCAGCAGGGTCAGGACAAGCTTTCTTTGTGCCCAGCGCAAAGACTTCAAAAAGTACCCATTTAAAAAGATTCTTCGACTACAAAACCCAAATTATCTATAGCTGAACACGCTGACCAAGTAGTGTCATACAGAGCTGAAATGGCAGAGAGATCATACACAATCCACACCTGCGTATGCTTTAGGCCCAATGCACACATCCGTGGACCATGGTCCGTGAAAACCTGGACTGCCCTCCGGCTGTACAGTAAAACACTCGTATGATCTATACCACAGACAGCACATGTCCTTGATTAACTGTTGTGGCCAAGAGGCCATAGGATTCAAATTTAAGATTGTTCCCCAACTTGGCCATACACATGCCTTCTCAGCTCAGTGGGCTTGTAATTTCAATGTAGGAAAAATAACTGACTTAAAGGGAACCTGTCATCTCCGAAACACCCCCTGAACTAGAGTAAGAGATGTATAGTGTAAGTGATGCTGAATCCGATTATGTAAGATTTATCTTCATACTCACTTCCATTCTGACGCTGTGCTCTCACAAACCTGCAGTAAAATGCACTCACTGGACTCTTCTTTGAGTCCTCTCCATTATGTGAGTGAGCACCGGAGTCCAGTGAGTGCATTTTACTGCAGGTTTGTGGGAGCACAACGTCAGAATGGAAGTGAGTATGAAGATAAAAATTACATATTCGGATTCAGCATCACTTACACTATACAACGCTTACTCTAGTTCAGGGGGTGTTTCGGAGATGACAGGTTCCCTTTAAAGGGCATCTGTCAGCAGATTTGTACCTATGACACTGGCTGACCTGTTACATGTGCACTTGGCAGCTGAAGACATCTGTGTTGGTCCCATGTTCATATGTGTCCACATTACTGAGAAAAATGATGTTTTAATATATTCAAATGAGCCTCTAGGAGCAATAGGGGCGTTACCGTTACACTTAGAGGCTCTGCTCTCTCTGCAACTGTCGCATTTTCTCCACTTTGATTGACAGGACCAGGTGTGATCACATTTACACTGTCAAAGTAGCAAAGGCGTGGCAATTGCAGAAAGATCAGAGCTCCTAGGTGTAACGGCAACGCCCCTGTTGCTCCTCGAGGCTCGGTTCCATTTTTCTCAGCAGTGCGGGCACATATGAACATGGGACCAAGACTGATGCCTTCCGCTGCCAAGCGCACATGTAACAGGTCAGCGAGTGTCATAGGAAAAAATCTTCTGACAGATGCCCTTTAATTGCCCAAAGCAACCAATCAGATTCCACCTTTCATTTTCCAAAGGAGCTGTGAAAAGTGGAATCTGATTGGCTGCTGTGGGCTACTAAGCCAGTTTCCCTTTGCCCCAGTTTTGATAAATCTGCCCCTATGTTTTAGTATTTTAGTTCTGAGTCTCGTCAGACTTTACCTCGTTCCTCTACTATTTCCTGTATCAAAAACGTGACATATCTTTAAAGGGATTTTCTGGGATTTTACTACTAATGACCTATCCTCAGGATAGATCATCAGTATCTGATCGGTGGGGGCCTGACGCCCGGGACCCTCCGCTGATCAGCTGTTTGAGAAGACACTGGTGCTCCTGTGAGCGTCGCAGCCTTCTCTCAGCTTTTCTTAGGCCAGTGACGTCACGTTCATCGGTCTCGTGGCCTAGAAGAGGCTCAGCCCCATTCAAGCACGATACCAAGCACAGCCGCTGTACAATGTACGGCGCTGTGCTTGGTGAGCTGAGAGAAGTTATCGGCGCTCACAGGAGTGCTGGTCCCTTCTCAAACACACCCGGGACCCCACCGATCAGATACTGGAAAACCCCTTTAAGCTAAATTAACACTGTTTAGGAACATTTCTGCCCATTGTCTGTCGGGTGCACGTGTCGTTGGGGCTCCACAGCTAATATAATACTAGTACGTTATCGCCCAGGCTCAGAAGTCTTTCTTCATTCTTTGGTGTCAGCCGCAGCAACCTGTGTGCTAGATGTACCCATTATCACGCTCCACCAGCACAAAAGTAACGATACGAGGGAGAATAGCGTTGTAAATGCAGATCTTTACCGCTGTTTATTGTCATCGTGAAATTACAGGATTAAGAAGTGGAACCTCTTAGCTAAGTGTGACATATTTTATTGTTGCGTGGTAAAGAAACAAAACGCAGAAGTGGCATAAGTAAGTGCCCCTTATAATAGCGCAGAGCTGCGGCGTACCCGCGCGCTTCATTTACTTGTCGGACCCGTCGGCAGGTAGTCTCACAGCGTGCACATAAAGGTTACATTGATCCAGATGAATTGTGTTGCATTTACCTTTACCAGGTGTGAAGGGAGCAATTATTTTTTGGAGAAATGATAGGCAACATGTGGAAGTAAACTACATACGCCTGCTTCTGAATGAATGAAGTAATACGAACCCCCGGGATTTACTCAGAAACCGAGAAAATAAGACAGCATCGTTACGGGCAAAGATCAAAACGGCCCACCTAGGATCCAGACTGTCAGACGCAACGGCTTAGGTAACAAGAACAAGTCTTTGCTGCAGGGATCGGCAAAGAAGTATCCGAGGAAGAGAACCGCCTCACCAGCGCCACTTCTACTAAATTGCTCCCTATGAGTCAAAATCCGACTTTTTCCAACAAGCCTCGCGATTTGACAAGGGAATGTAGCCAGGGAGAAATGCTTGACTCAAGGGCCGTGTGCTAAACTCATGCTGATTTTGATGTCTGATTTTCATTATTTTTTACATTAGTCATAGGATAACCCCTTCAAAGGGCATCTGTCAGCAGTTTTGTACCTATGACAGTGGCTGACCTGTTACAGGTGCACTTGGCAGCTGAAGACATCTGTGTTGGTCTCATGTTCATATGTGTCCGCATTGCTGAGAAAAATTAAGTTTATATATATGCAAATGAGTCTCTAAGAGTCTCTCACTATTAGGCTCCATTCACACGTCCTGTTTTTCTTTCCTGATTCGATCCTGATTTTTTTCAGGACCCATTGAAATGAATGGATCCAGATCAGGATCAGGATCGAATCAGGAAAGAAAAACAGAATGTGTGAATGGAGCTTTACACCTAGAGACTCTGCTCTCTCTGCAACTGCCACGCCCCCTGCATTTTAATTGACATGGCTAGTGGGTGTAAAAGTGACCAGGCCTTCCTGGTCCTGTCAAACAAAGTGCAGAAGGCGCAGCGGTTGCAGAGAGCAGAGCCTCTAGGTGTAATGGTAACGCCCCCGTTGCTCCTAGCGGCTCATTTGCATATATTATAACAACATTTTTCTCAGCAATGTAGGCACATATGAACATGGGACCAACACAGATGTCTTCAGCTGCCAAGTGCACATGGAACAGGTCAGCCAGTGTCATAGGTACAAATCTGCTGACAGAGGAGTGCTGTTCAGAGTGACACACTCCTCTCTGACCTGGACCTCCAACTGAAGAGTTTGTTTATGGCAGAGGAGAAGCTGAATGCACGCAGGCTTCATCTTCCTGTTATACAGTTCACATTGAAAGAGCATGGCTTGGGGATTAAACCATTAGCCCTCCTACTACTCTAGGCCACCTGGAAGTAAAACATTAAAGGGGTTTTCAGGGAGTTAACTACTGATGACCTATCCTCAGGATAGGTCATCAGTATCTGATCGGTGAGGGTCCGACACCCAGGACCCCCGCCGATCAGCTGTTTGAGAAGGCACTGACACTCCCGTGAACGCCGTGCCTTCTCTTAGCTTTTCCTAGGCTTTTCAAGTGAATGGGGCCGAGCACGATACCAAGCACAGCCACTATACAATGTACGGCGCTGTGCTTGGTGAGCTGAGAGAAGGCCTCGGAGCTCACAGGAGTGTTAGTGCCTTCTCAGACAGCTGATCAGCGGGGTCTTGGGTGTCGGACTCCCACCGATCAGATACTGATGACCTATCCTGAGGATCATCAGTATCAAAATCTTGGAAAACCCTTTTAACACCTCTGCAGTTATTAGCGCCACATCTATCCTAGATCACAAGAGAATAAAATATTAACCCCTTTTACCATACACCACCAAGGAAGCGGAAATATGATAGGCCACCAGGGAATTATATATTGACCCCTCTGCTACCCTAGACCACCAGAGTTGCCTTAATTAGTATGAAAAAAACATTTTTTTTTATTCTTTTGTCTAAACTTGTATGTGTGTTATAATCTGTTGCGTCTTATATAATAAATCAGTATTATTGTCATAAATGGCATAACAGGGTGCCTGTTTTGTGTAGCATTACACAACCCCTATAATGCCCCCCAAAATGCCTGGACCCCTCATACAGGTTATACTAACCCCGCTCCCTGTTGCTGCATCTCCCTGGCGCACAGATCAAAACATACGGCGACGAGGGGTGTGTGGGGTATGTGCTTGGCAGCCAATAGCAGGCCGCGACGGGGATGATCCTTCCTATCATCGCGGGTGACAATAGGGAGGTTCGTCCCTTTCGCGGCCTGCTATTGGCTACACAAGCCCCCTCCCCCTCCTCGCCGGATGTTTTGATCCACACATCGGGTAGATGCAGCGGTGGCCGCGCGGGCATAAGGAGCGACACTGGTGATGGGGAGCGGGGTACGTATAACCTGTATGAGGGGCCGGGGCATTTTGGGGGGCAATATAGGCTTGCATAACCCCTTTAAGTGTAATGTAATAGTTGGATATGTTTTTGGAGACATCCAAGAACTTTATTCCTAAAAATCAGTTCAATATAATAATAATAAAAAAGATTTGACAGGAGAAGATGAGCTGCACAGAGACAAATCATACCGTACTGCGGATCACTAAAACAGAAATCTCAGGATCTCTCTCTCTCTGAATGACTTTGTCCTCATTGCAAATCTAATCCAAGTAATGCACACGTGGAGAGATCACAATCTTCATCCCGTCCTTTCTGCTTGTGAGATTGAGATACAGAAGTGCTGCCAATAGTCGGAGTCGCTCCTTGGCTGCTTAATTGAATCTGACAGATAAAGGATATGGGCAGTGTACAGACTTGAGCAATGCACTTACAGAACATAAGGCTGGATTACTGATGGCGTGCGTAGTGCTGACTGATTAATTACACCATAATATGACTGTAGGGGATGTCCAGTGGATAAAACGGTCTTGTATTAAGGGCAATATGTCAGGGAATCTGTTATCAGACAGGAATAGGATTGTGCACTATTGCATGCCATATAGCAACCAGCAGAATTCTGAATTTAGCTCTGTGTGTGAACAGACTGGGGCTGGGAATGCACCAACTCGTGCCACTGTTGGAGTGGAAGTCACATCAACCTGCGAGTCACAACAAGACCTGAGTGACAATGCTGGGATGTACACTACACTCGCATAACGATGCTGCAATTACTGACCACATGATGTGGGTCATGGCCAAATTCGCCATGTCGCTCCAAGCTAAGACCTTGTTCACATTTCCATTTTTCACTGATGTGCGCCATCCGCATTTTTCACAGACGGCACATGTACCCATTGTCATTGGCGCTTAGTGTAGAATCCTTGTAAGTGGGTATGTAGTGTTTACCCTTAGGGCTCATGCACACGAACTGTGCGGTCAGTGCCCGTGCTGTGGACAGCAATTTGCGGTTCACAATGCACGGACACTGACAGTGGGGCCGCCGCATTCGGATTGCGGACCCATTCACTTGAATGGGGTCCGCGATCCACATCCCACGGTCCGCACCACAAAAAAGTAGTGCAAGCGTAAGAGGGAAGGGAAAAGACCAAACAAGGGAAATGGTCACCTCCTGCAGGAATCCCTGAAACTAGGCCCTGGCTGACTACCAGTATGAACAGGCCTTAGTGGCAGGAGTGTTCATACACAGGAACCTAATAACAAACTCACCCTATAGAACCCTGCAGCTAGTAACAGAGGAAAGAGTCAACCCGTTCCTCCAAGAGGACGGATGAACAGGAAACTCCAGAAGGCAAAACCACAACAGGGAAAAGTAGGATAAACACAATAGGGAAAATGACACTTATCTCAATGCAGATATTGTAGTAACGGGATCTCAGCCGAGAACAACACCAAACACAACTAAGTAAGCAAGAAAGTATAAACCGCAAGGAATACTGGGAGAGGAAGGGATAAATAGGGGAAAGACAATCACCACACCTGCAACATCTGAAGGGAAGGAGTGTCGTAAACAGCAACCAAACCAAGAGGAAAACAGGTCAAATTATGTCACTTTAGAAAGTCTAACCGAACGCCTGCAACCTGATGCAGGGACGTTCGTGACACATATACACGTTCATCGGAGCACATATTGGGGTCTGGAGAAATAATTGTCGCCCACCGGTTTGTCTGACTCCATGGCAGGTAAATATATAGAGGCCTAGACCATAAGTTCCTGCATCTGTTTTGATCTTTTTAGATAAACTCATTCCAGATATTAGATAGATATCCAGCGTTATAATAAATATGATATATTATTAATGCTTTTTTGCATTTTCCTTATGTTACTACATATCTTGTATCTTGTGTGTTGTCCCTTTGTTCTTACAACAATAACGATCTCTATGAAAGACTCTTTTGTCCAATTATAACCGATAAAATCAGCGCAGATGCTTAAATGATTGAACGCGCGCCTTGTTCTTGTCAATGGCTGTTCAAGCTCTCCAGCTAACCCCTTCAATGCCGTGTTGCTCATTGTACCTACTTGCAAATTTTGTTGCGACTGAACATCAGTTGCATTCATCCGAATGGGGTTGTTTTGGCGGGAAGCACATGGATTGCTGCAAGCCTCAAGTCAGATGGATGCAGGGGTGCACCACCAATGAGGCCAGGTGAGGCGATCGCCTTAGGCAGCACCAGGTAGGGGCAAGAGGGGGGCAGCAGAAGGGCCATGGGGAATGAGCGCTTTCATTGTGGCAAAGGGGTTAGGTTAAGAAATTGGCATGGGGGGGGCGCCGTTTCAGTTTTTGCCTCAGGCAGCAGAAAGGCTAGGTGCACCCCAGGATGGATGGAACTGATTTTTCAGTTGCAGAAATTTTCCTGCAACAAAATTACATTTACATTTCTGACCTACTTTTTTCAACCAGGTTAAGAAAATTCAGCATGCATCGAAAATATCGAAAGAGCAGATGCTACTGAAGCAGCACTCACAGGTGTGGTGGAAGGAAAACAAGCGACTAAATGAAAGTAGGTAAGAAAGCGGAAACCTATAATTACAGCACGGGCAGCCCCTGGATGGACCTTTGTCCAGTTTCCGACTTGTTTCGGTCACATGAGATCTGATTGTTCAGTTTATTCATCCAATACCGTTGTCAGCATTTTTTGGAGAAGGTTCATGAGAGCTATTTCCCACAAGTAGATTTCAATTCCATAATCCCATCCATACTTACGGTGTCCTTGTTAAATGTAATTGTATGCCTGAAGAAGGAACTATTACAGTGTCTTAAATAACATACAAAATGCACCACAATATCCCAGGTGTTACAGTCCAACTCCTCTACCCATAGGATGTCCACTTGCACACTTCATTTGGCCTTAAAGGGCCAGCAAGCACCCTAATCTTTACCAGCCAACTACTAGCAATCCTGAGGTACTTAAAGGGGTTGTCCCACGAAAAATATTCTACAGTTTTCAAACCAGCACCTGGATCTGAACACTTTTGTAATTGCATGTAATTACAAATTCTGTATAGCTACTGAGTTATTCAGTAAAATGTTTCTGTATAGTGCCACTTAATTTCTTATTTCTTTGACCTGCTCACTGAGAAGGCCGCACATGCTCAGTTTCATCTTTCAACTGCCTCCTGAGCTATGATAGGCAGAGCTGAGACACGCCCTCTATGCTGCAGCAGAAAAGACACTCCCCTTGAGCTGTCAGCTTGATATAAATCTAGAAGAGCAATGAATGTGGAGATCTCTGGATCCATGTGAGTTACAGGGCTGGTTCTAGCTTTGTTAGAAAGGTATTGTCATGTACTATATGATGTCTGATTTTCATTTTTTACATTATTCATGGGATAACCCCTTTAAGGCACCTTCCCCTGTTAGAAGGTGCCTGAGTAATAGGTTCCTAGCTCGCTAGTTTCTGCAGAGGTGTGCTCTGCAGAAGCTTTTCTGCACCTGTACTGACTTCTGCCTGTTTCCTGGTAATTGACTCTCCTCTGCCTGACCTGTGACTGACCTCTGTATTGCCCCTCTGCTGCCCTTCCTGATTTTGGACTGTCTATCAGATTGCTCACACTCTGCCTGCCCTGACCTCACCTGTCCTTGACTACGATTTTGCCTGGCTCCTCTGTCTGCATCGGTGTCTCTTGAACTCAGTGGGTTATCTGTCAATCACACACAAACTACTCCAGGAGGTAGCGGCCCGGTGGTTTCCCTGCAGCGAAGTCCAGATCCCTACATAGGGGTTAAAGGGTGAAAACCTGTCTGCAGTAGGACAATAGGATTATTGAACCCTGCCCCCTCAGCCGTTGACCAGCTGATAGTGGAACAGGTCGTCAGGAAATTAACCTTTGGGATCTCTGCAAGATTTCTACAGGAAATCCAGACTGATAAACAATGCAGGCAGAATTAACTTTACTGTTTAATATGGATGATTATTCATCTGGTAATGAAGACACAGGCACACTCTTTAAACAATTGATGCCACCAGGAGTCTTACACCCATGGTCTGATATTGGTGGCCTATGCTAAGGATAGGTCATTAAATGGGTTGTGCAGGCAGTATATATTGATGACCTAGGTCATCAATATCTGACCTGCAGAGGTTCCACTGCCCCCCTCCCCACCCCCCATCAGCTGTTTGAAGAGAAGGCGGTGCTCCATGCAAGCTCTATTCCTCTTCATTACACTGCACGTTGTCTCCTTGCAGTGGTGGTACACTGTAATTACAAGTACTTGAGACTTCCAAGACAACGGGCAGTGTAATGAAGAGGAAGTAGAGCTCCCATGGAGTGCTGCCTCCTCTTCAAACAGCTGAACGGCGGGAGTGCTTGGTGTCGAACCCCTGCAGATATTGACGACCTATTCTGAGGATATTCATCAATATATACTGCCTGCAAAACCCTTCTAATATTAAAACACCGGACAACCCCTTTAAAACAACGATTTATGAATTCATATATTCCTAAATAAAAGTATTTGTCAGTGGGACGCGTTTCAACACCTTTTTCAAGTACCGCAGAGACGTATGAAGACTCCTTTGATGTCCTTGATGCAGTCTCCTGTACATTTCTTCTTGCTTTGTGGGATTTTGGCCAGCTCTGATCCACATCATTGCTTATGCTCAGAGAGGAGCAGGGGACCATTCAGAGGTTAATGAAGCTACCCCAGGAAATTTGCCTAATACATATTCAAACATTTATCTATCTACCTGAAGCTGAATGTACCCGAGTTGAAAAACCTTTTACCAAGTAGATCTTGGAGAAATCATTAACACAGAGGTTCACTTACTTTTTCTCCCTGCCCTGTGGATATTTATAATTCAAATTTTATAAGTAACCAATGGAGAAATCCAGGTGATTCCAAAGGGTTCATTTACCTTTTCTTGCAACTGTAGATGAGAAGACCTGCTTTCATATTTCACCATGAGAACCCCCAATCCTTGGTGAATAAAATACTGTCTCCTCTTCACGGTATACTGGATACAGCTTATTTATTCATTAAAGGGGTTTTCCAAGATTTCTGTATTGGTCATCAGTATCTCATCCGTGGGGGTCTGACACCCGGGACCTCCGCCGATCAGCTGTTTGAGAAGGTACCGGTGCTCCTGTGAGCGCCGAGGCCTTCTCGCAGCTTACCAAGCACAGCGCCGTACATTGTATAGTGGCAGTGCTTGGTATCGTGCTCAGCCCCATTCATCTCATTGGGGCTGAGTGAGATACCAAGCATTGCCACTATACAATGTACGGTGCTGTGCTTGGTGAGTGCTTTCTCAAACATGATTGATGGGGGTCCTTGGAGTCGGATCCCCACCGATCAGATAATACTGACCTATCCTGAGGATAGTTTATCGGTATCAAACTCTCAGAAAGCCCCTATAATATTTTTCTCATCTTATTACAGGGATAAAGCAGAGTTACAATTACAAGCGTTTCTGGATGATAAAAGCAAAACGTGTCAGTTTTTTGCAGAGATGGCAGATTTTGGTAAGTATCAGATTTATTATATAATATTGATGTCATACATTTACAGTGTTATCTGAGCATCGTTGTTGTACATATACACTATGTGGACAGAAGTTCTGGGACACACGTCTTAATCGTTGAATTCAGGTGTTTCATTCAGTCCCATTGCCACAGGTGTATAAAATCCATCCCCTTGCCATGCAGTCTGCCATTATAAACATTTGTGAAAGAATGGGTCGTTCTAAAGAGATCACTGAATCCCATGTGGTCCTGTAATAGGATGTCACCATTGTAACAAGTCAGTTCGTGAAATTTCCTACCACTTAGATATTCCACCATCAGCTGTGAGCGGTATTATTGCAAAGTGGAAACGCTTAGGAACCACAGCAACTCTGCCACGTTGTTGAGACCACGTAAAGTTACAGAGCGGGATCATCGAGTGCTGAGAAGCATAGTGCATAGAAGTCACCATCACAGTGCAGAGTCCAGACCTCCTCTGACATTAACATCAGCACAAAATCAGCGCTGTACCAGGAGCTCCATGGCATGGGTTTCCATGGCCGAGCAGCTGCAGGAGAGCAGCTATAGTGGAAACAGTGGAAGCAGCTGCTTTGGGTCCCAAACTCACAAGGGGCCCCCTCTGGAGGAGATTTTATTGTCAGGGCTCCTTCTACAGTATTACTATATACAATGACATTATATACAGTGACACTGTAGGAAACGGACGGATCGGCTGCCAGGCCTCGTCTGAGAGCTCGATCCTGATTAGCCACAGAAGTGGGGGTTGCATGTGAGTTGGGGGTTGCAAAGAAGTTGCTGGGGTGAGCGGGTCCATTCAAATATTTGCTGTGGGGCCCAGTCAGTTCTAGTTACGCCACTGATGCAAGCCTTGTATCACCAAGCACAATGCCAAGCGTCATATGGGAGTGGTGTAAAGCACGCCGCCACTGGACTCTGGAGCAGTAGAGACGTGTTCTGTGGAGTTAGAAATCACACGCGGGTGACGCTAGGGAGGCTCGTCCCCATCCCCACCTGCCATTGGTTGCTCCCCCGTGAAACCGGATGTTTTCATCCGCTCACGGGGAGAAGCAGCTGCGGTGGTGCGGGGACCAGGAGCGGCGCGGGGAGCCAGGTAAGTAGATTCAGTGTGAGAGGCCGGGGCATATGGGGGGGGTGCATTGTTAGTCTCGGATAACCCTTTTAAATATTTTTCAGCTGTGCATACAATATGTAATGCATGCTCAGCCAACGCCCCATTTACATGTAGAGACACAGGTCCCTTGTTCTCATGATCATTGGGGTTTCCACTGATCGAACCCTGTTATATTCCCTATTCTGTGGATAGGGGACAAGGTTAAGTCCCAGCACAATCCCTTTAATTCTAGCTGTGTGTAGGGAAGCCGGTGATTTAAAGCCCTGTGTCAGAAAAACACATAAACCCACATCGACCGGTATACAGAAGTATAAAATAAATCAAGCCAGAATGTTGGACCTTAAAATGACATGGTGCCAAAAGGCAGATATTCTCTTTAAACCCTTCACGTAGGTAGGACCTTTCACTTAGGTTGTATCTCTAATCATCATTTGGTGTTGCTACTTGTATAGAAAAAAAAAAGCGACCGCCAGCTGAAATAGGGACGTAGAGAGCAACACGCTGCATACAAATGCAGGCCGACAGCAGAGAAGGAGAAAGGCAGGATTTCAGCCGGGAGCATGGATTGGATGTAGTCAGATAGTCACAGCAAGACAAGGGTCAAACAGCAGTTGCTGAACATGAAGAGCTAGAACAGGCCAGAAGTCCTAACCAGCATTGTCATGCCAGGAGTTGACCCCAGGGATATGGAAATGACATAGTTACAACCAGGGGAGGATTGGTCATAGACCCTACAGGGAAATTTCCCAGTGGGCTGATGCCCAGAGGGCCACCTAAACCTTCCTCTTGGCCAAAAGCAAGGTACATAAAGATCTGATGCTCTCAGCGTTAATTAATTTAGGCAGTATTTTGTGCTGCACTGTGGTATCTGGGGCCACTTTTAGGTTTTTTTTTTTTCAAGGGCCATTTTAAAGGCTATGTACACCTTTGGAGTAAAATTTTTATGATTGGATTTAACTTATTTTTGGCTAAAAATCGTACTTTCAATTGGTCTTTATTAACAGATATTGAGCTGTTCTAGCTGGGTGACTGGTACTTTTACTTTCACTTTGTGCCGTCCATCTAATTACCCTTATCTGTAAACTACTGAGAGGTCATAAACACTTATTTAAGCCACATTCTTATCAGTAGGGTAAGGATTGAGCTTTAAAGAGTGTTTATAAGGTCAGAGAGAAGAGATAAGGAGTCTGTCTGCTCCTCAGATGACGGAATTGAGAAAAAATCCATAGCCAGCTAGTACAGCTTCTCAGCTCTGTACACAAAAAAGAATTCCATATTGTTAATAAAGACCAATTGAAAAAGTGATTTTTAGGTCAAAAAAAGTATAATGCAATAATAAAAAAAATACCCCCAAAGGTGTACATAGCCTTTAAGGGTAATGATTGGCTGCAGTAGTCATGTGGATGGATGTGATGTCATCACTGCATGGAAAGTGTTTTTTTATTGGTACTTGTCCCATTTGATAGGTTAAAACCCCAAAGTGAAATTTTCATCCTAAGAATCTCAGATCCGTAATCAAGCATTCAGTCCTCGTCTTATCTGCCGTTTCATATCGTACAGAATCAACAACAGAACAGAGTAGACATATACATGAGCTACTGCTAACCATGCAAATGAGAAAACCAACAGAGAATAATATCTGACAAACATAGAATAGAATAAGGGAAACATCCAAACAGCAGACGAGGGAGACTGCAGAATGATATCAGCAGAACAAATTGATGGTAATACACGAGAGCACGAAGGAGCAGCATTAAAAAAAAACCTGGACTAAGGGGAAGGAGGAAACACCTTGTTAACACACCGCAGGTGACAAAGGATCAGGAACTGGGATCAAGCAGTTTCTAGAAATTGAATCTTTGACAGTCTAAGCCTTAAATTTCCATTCCCAGGATTATACATGTTAGATTGTCATCAAGGGAAGAAGGTCATGTGCATTTCCAGTTGACTAGCTTCAAGGTAAATGCTCTGCAGCAATATTACTTTATACTGATATAAACTCTCACTTTGTGTGCACTTAGTAATTATTATGCTGTCTATAAAACAAGCAAACTGTCTTGGCTTGCTGGAAATTAAATCACATTAAAGGGTGAAGACAAGCCCTGACCATGAAGACAACCTCTGACCAGATGTCCTACTGACCATGAAGACATCCCCTGACCAAATGCCCTACTGACCATGAAGGCAACCCCTCACCAAATGCCCTACTGACCATGAAGACATCCCCTCACCAAATGCCCTACTGACCATGGAGACAACCTTTGACCAAATGTCCTATTGACCATGAAGACAACCTTTGACCAAATGTCCTATTGACCATGAAGACATTCCCTCACCAAATGCCCTACTGACTATGAAGACATCCACTCATCAAATGCCCTACTGACCATGAAGGCAACCCCTGACCAAATGCCCTACTAACCATGAAGACATCCCCTCACCAGATGCCCTACTGATCATGAAGACATTCCCTCACTAAATGCCCTACTGACCATGACGACATCCCCTCCCCAAATGCCCTACTGACCATGAAGACATCCCCTCACCAAATGCCCTACTGACCATGACGACATCCCCTCACCAGATGCCCTACTGACCATGACGACATCCCCTCACCAAATACCCTACTGACCATGACGACATTCCCTCACCAAATGCCCTACTGACCATGAAGACATCCCCTCACCAAATGCCCTACTGACCATGACGACATCCCCTCACCAGATGCCCTACTGACCATGACGACATCCCCTCACCAAATACCCTACTGACCATGAAGACATCCCCTCACCAAATGCCCTACTGACCATGACGACATTCCCTCACCAAATGCCCTACTGACCATGACGACATCCCCTCACCAAATGCCCTACTGACCATGACGACATCCCCTCACCAAATGCCCTACTGACCATGAAGACATTCCCTCACCAAATGCCCTACTGACCATGAAGACATCCCCTCACCAAATGCCCAGTTGATGATATGTATAATATTATTGGCCATTAGTACGATCAATTCATGTACAGAAAGGGTGTTTCAGTATTTTACAGTTTTTTTGTCTCCATTCACTTTGTACTCATGATGTAATTTTTTAAATTTTCTTAATCCAGAATTCTTTTCTAATTTATTCCATAATACATCTCTATACTGGTCAGAACTTCATTTCTGATATAGACCTCTAAATCTCACTCTTACTTCGCACAGCATGTAATGAAAAAAATGTAGGCTACCTTCAGATGCCACTAGAGGGAGCTCACTAGATTAGTTTGTTGTTTAGTGAATGGAAACAATCATTAAACTTAAAGGGGTATTCCCATCTCACAAATGTAGTTTGTATAGTTAGATATAGCCATACCAATATTATTACTAATATAATGTATTTATATAAAATGTACCGTTTAGAAGATTTGCCTATTTGTATATCCATTGTCCCACACACATCAGTCAGGCCGTTGCCCCTGGTTACGACCACCACAGCCATGTAGTAATGGTGGCCGGCTTGCTCTTGTTCAAACCCGCTCTGAGGTAACTGCTGTATTGTGAACGCACATTGCATGAACATGCGGAGACACATCTTAGGGTGCTTTCACATCTGCGTTTTGGATGCTACCAGTCCAAAACACAATGGTCAGGATCCGCCCAAAACGCAGACTTTATAAACGGATCCTGCTCCATAGAGATGAATTGATCTTGGAACAGGATCCGTTTCTCTGCGTTTTGGAAGCGCAGACAAAAATGCTACAACCCTAAGATGTGTCTCCTCATGTTCATGTAATGTGTGTTCACAATACAGCAGTTACCTCAGAGCGGGTTTGAAAAGGAGCAAGCCGGCCACCACTACTACATGGCTGCTGTGGCCGTAACTAGGGGCAACGGCCAGACTGATGTGTGTGGGACAATGGATATACAAATAGGAAAATCTTCTAAACGTTACATTTTATATAAATACATTCTATTAGTAATAATATTGGTATGGCTATATCTAACTATACAAACTACATTTGTGAGATGGGAATATCTCTTTAATGGTTTAACGATTGGCCGATTCCAGCAAAATTTGCCGGTTCGGCTGAAATACATCGAATGCAGAGAGGATCCTAGCGAATGGTAATTTTCTCAGCTCTGTGAGGCCCGACAGCGTTCTAGTAGTGAAACATGTAGCCATTAATAAACTAAATGTTAAAGGGGTTTTCCAATTGTTTTGTACTGATGACCTATCCTTAGGACCGGTCATCAGTATCTGATCGTGGGGGTCCGACAACCCACCAGTCAGCTGTTTTAGGAGGCCGAAGCACTCCGGTAAGCTCCTTACAGCTTACCAAGCACAGCGTGGTCCATTGTATAGCAGCTGTGCTGGTATCGCAGCTCAGGCCCATTCACTTGACTGGACTGAGCTGTGCCTAGGCCACGTGACATCACTGGCCTAGGGTAAGCTGCGAAAAGGCCACAGAGCTCATTGGAGTTACACGGCCTTGTCAATAAGCTGATCGGTGTGCATCCCGGTTGTTTGACCCCTACTGATCAGATACTGATGACCTATCCCGAAGACAGATCATCAGTATAAAACCTCTTTAATGTTACATTACTTGGATCAGCTCAATCGATTTATGACATCAGCCGTACCCACGTGTTGTCTTGTTTCTTTTTGAGATGCATATCTGCATGAACTCTACATAAAGCACCCCTGTTGAATTATAGGCATGCAGTTACTGTATATTTATGTATGAACACCTAGAGCAGTGGGCGCCATGTGCCTTGGGTGGCCATAAGCCCATTCTTAGTCTTGGGATTGGACTATCACTTACTATCAGTTCCTAAGAAAATTAATTCAGCGGATTTTAAAGAAGTATTTCAGGAATTTGTTATTGATGGCCTCCTGAGGTCTAGTAACCAGCTCCATCCACTACACAATGGAAGAAGGTGTGTAGTTGTGGTGCCAACTTATGGCACTAGAGCTGCTCAGGAGCTTCTAATCAGCGGGATAGGCCATCAGTCACAAAATCCTGGACAACCCCATCAAGCATTAGGATTAGGAAATTATGGAAGGTCTACTGGTTTTCTAGAAACTTTGCTACTCATGTCTAAAGTCTGTGTCTAATATTCCAGTGATTGAGACTGATCTGCAATACTATACATTAGTGTTCCTCAACTCCAGTCCTCAGGGCCCACCTTCTGGTCATGTTTTCAGGATACCTTTAGTATTGAGCAGGTGATGTAGTTAGTTTCGATGCATCAAGGCTTACTACAGGTACTCATTCTGTAGGATATTCTCAAATCATGTCAGGTGGACCCTGAGGACTGGAGTTGAGGAACACTGCTCTACATGACCCATGGACAATACTGGCACTGGTTTCTTGACCCCCTTTATTTTGTAATCTCATTTTGCTCCTTGAAATACTCTACTTCTTCACTACCCTCAAAGAGTTTTCCTTTCCTGGAAGGTTCGAAGTATTTTTCTTCCATTGTGTAAAGGATTCCATATGTGCTAAATGTATCTGATAAGAAAACCAAAGCATACACTAAAAAAAATGAGAGAAGCTGTGTAGACAGATAAAAAGGATGGAGGAAGTTAACTTGCTTAACCTCGGCCATCCCAGAGGAGCCTGTGAGTTACGCTCTTCTCTGCACTGATGTCCCCATTGGCAGTCAAGGGCTTAATTTTTCACTTGCCATTAAGTGATAAAACTTTCTGTTTGGAAGCAGAACAGCAATTATCCGAGGAGCGGGATGAGTATAAAGCAGGCACAATACATCCCATCTGGCAGCTGAGGGATGATTTAAAACACAGGATTTGTCAACTACAACATCACTCTTTCCTCAAGTCCCCAATGGAAAATGACTTTGATCCGGTGAATATTATGAAGCAGGTTAGTGTTTTACCTCTATTTCATCAACTGTATTTTTGTCATTTTCTCTTATTGCCTCTCCTAGTTATTGAGCTGAGCAAATCGAATCGACTCGGGAATGGCATACAAATATATAAAAATGACTATTATATGGTCTCCATGATGGATGTGTTATAGCCTACTCAACCATGATCAGCAAGACGTCTATGTTTTCACATAATTTATGAGCGCTGTATTTTATTGTTGTTACGTTTATCATCATGTTGATCATATGAATACTGTTTCATCACAATCTCTCGACTTAAAGGCTATGTACACCTTTGGAGTCAATTTTTTTTATGATTGCATTTAACTTTTTGGCTAAAAATCATTTTTTTCAATGTTTTTTTATTAAAAAATGTCGAGCTGTTCAGTCACAAATGGTTAACTGTTTGTGTAGCTGGGTGACTGGTACTTTTACTTTTACTTTGTGCCAGTCATCTAATTACCCTTATCTGTAAACTACTGAGAGGTCACAAACACTGTGGTGTCGGCCCCTTACAGAGTAGTGAGGGGGGAGTAGCAGAGAGCGATGAGGAGAAAGCAAAACTCTTAAATATTTTTTTCTCCACTGTATTCACTGAGGAAAATAAACTGTCAGATGAAATGCAGAATATAAAAGTGAATTCCCCTTTAAAAGTGTCCTGTCTGACCCAGGAAGAAGTACTGGGGCGTCTTAAAAAGATTAAAATAGACAAATCGCCAGGACCGGATGGCATACACCCACGTATCCTAAGAGAATTAAGTAATGTCATTGCCAGACCCTTATACTTGATATTTAAAGACTCTATACTGACAGGGAGTGTTCCACAGGATTGGCGCATAGCAAATGTGGTGCCAATATTCAAAAAGGGTCCAAAAACAGAGCCTGGAAACTATAGGCCGGTAAGTTTAACATCTGTAGTGGGTAAACTGTTTGAAGGTTTTCTAAGAGATGCTATCTTGGAGTACCTCAATGAAAATAAGCAAATAACTCCATATCAGCATGGCTTCATGAGGGATCGGTCATGTCAAACCAATTTAATCAGTTTCTATGAGGAGGTAAGTTCTAGACTTGACCGCGGGGAATCAATGGATATCGTATATCTAGACTTCTCCAAAGCATTTGACACGGTACCACATAAAAGGTTAGTATATAAAATGAGAATGCTTGGCCTTGGAGAAAATGTCTGTATGTGGGTAAGTAAATGGCTCAGTGATAGAAAACAGAGGGTGGTTATTAATGGTACATACTCAGATTGGGTCACTGTAACTAGTGGGGTACCACAGGGGTCAGTATTGGGCCCTATTCTCTTCAATATATTTATTAATGATCTTGTAGAAGGCTTGCACAGTAAAATATCAATTTTTGCAGATGACACTAAACTGTGTAAAGTAATTAACACAGAAGAGGACAGTACACTGCTACAGATGGATCTGGATAGACTGGAGGCTTGGGCAGAGAAGTGGCAGATGAGGTTTAACACTGACAAATGTAAGGTTATGCATATGGGAAGGAATAATGCAAGTCACCAGTACATACTAAATGGTAAAACATTGGGTAACTCTGACATGGAAAAGGACCTAGGAATTTTAGTGAACAGCAAACTAAGCTGCAGAAACCAGTGTCAGACAGCTGCTGCCAAGGCCAATAAGATAATGGGTTGCATCAAAAGGGGCATAGATGCCCGTGATGAGAACATAGTCCTGCCACTTTACAAATCACTAGTCAGACCACACATGGAGTACTGTGTACAGTTCTGGGCTCCTGTGAACAAGGCAGACAGAGCAGAGCTGGAGAGGGTTCAGAGGAGGGCAACTAAAGTCATAGCTGGAATGGGTGGACTACAGTACCCAGAAAGATTATCAAAATTAGGGTTATTCACTTTAGAAAAAAGACGACTGAGGGGAGATCTAATAACTATGTATAAATATATCAGGGGTCAGTACAGAGATCTCTCCCATGATCTCTTTATCCCAAGGACAGTAACCATGACGAGGGGACATCCTCTGCGTCTGGAGGAAAGAAGGTTTGTACACAAACATAGAAGAGGATTCTTTACGGTAAGAGCAGTGAGACTATGGAACTCTCTGCCCGAGGAGGTGGTGATGGTAAGTTCAGTAAAAGAGTTCAAGAGGGGCCTGGATGTATTTCTGGAGGGTAATAATATTACAGGTTATAGTTACTAGATATGGGTTGTTGTTGATCCAGGGAGTAATTCTGATTGCCTGATTGGAGTCGGGAAGGAATTTTTTCCCCTAAAGTGAGGAAAATTGGCTTCTACCGCACAGGGGTTTTTTGCCTTCCTCTGGATCAACTTGTAGGAAAACAGGTCGAACTGGATGGACAGATGTCTTTTTTCGGCCTTATAAACTATGTTACTATGTTACTATGTTACTTATTTAAGCCACATTCTTATCAGTAAGGTAAGGATTGAGCTTTAATGAGTGTTTATAAGGTCAGAGAGAAGAGATAAGCTGTCCGTCTGCTCCTCATGACGTAATTGAGAAACAATCCACAGGCAGCTAGTACAGCTTCTCAGCTCTGTACACAAAAAAGGATTCCATATTCTTAATAAAGACCAACTGAAAAAGTGATTTTTAGGTCAATATAAGTATAATGCAATAATAAAAAGAATGCCCCCATAGCCTTTAAAGCTTCTTAATTATCACTAAACTGCATAGCTTTTCTGACTATCCTCAACCATCTAGTAGATACTAATTTTTTTTCCTTTTAAAGGGGTTCTCCAGGTTTGTGCTGTATGGTAGTCAGGCATATGTCAGGGCAGGTGGACAGGGTCAATAAGGTATGAGACAGCGGTCTGGACAGGGAGCACAGGGTCAATCCAGTAAACAGACAGAGCAATACTAGGAACCTATAGCTCAGGCACCATGCCATGGGGGGAAGGTGCACTGTATACCCCAGAGAACGCTGCCATTAAATGGGGACAAATTAGCTCATTCACACATTGGCCCTTTAAGAGCCAGGAAGGTCACGCGAGCCTAAGGTTGCAGGCAGCAGGAAGCAGACAGGGATGGTCCGCAGCATACTAGAGGGTGAGTACACCAGCAGTCATGCCTGCCTGGAGCAGGGAGATGCAGGCAGGCATGGACCTATGGTATGACAATATGGATGTTAAAGACAGCAGGGGGGCCTTCACTTGGGGCTCCCCACTATGGACCAAAATGAAGAGCCACTATGGTGGGGGTTCTGACTCTTGGTAACACAGCTGTTCAACCTTTGGTAGGGGTGGTGGTCGTGCAAGTGTTGTGGCCTCTCTACCTTCACACAAAAAAAAAGCTTTAATACTATGGCGTGCAGGTATATAGCCCAAAGTAAAAATACAGAGGCCTCAGTGCTTGTATGAGCCCAGTGGCCACTTCAAACAGCTCATCGCGATGCCAGGAGTTAGACCCCATCAATGTGATATTGATAGCCTATCCTGATAATAAACCATCACTATCCTGAACCCGGGAAAACTCCTTTAACTCTAAAATACATCCTAACTCAATTATTTTTTGAACTATACTTTATCTAATAAATGACCCAAGCTACAGAACCATAAAGGAAAACATTATTAGTAGGGCTCTGTTCACACTAGCGGCATGACTTCCATTATCACCAAAGTGTTACTGTTTATTCAAATCCATTGTGTAACAGATCCTAATGAATCATGACTGATGTGAAGTGGGTCTGTCAGGTTTCTATCTGACCAGCAGACTATGCTGTTTTGTCCACAAAAACAAACAAACAAACAAAAAAAAAACAGTAGAAACCTGTTGGAATGGACCCTAACACCATTGAGAACAATGGCAGTGCCTACAGTTCCTATGCAGACATACTGTATGTGTCTCCATGGTAACAGACTACAGATAAACCCTGTGTAGTCTGACCCTTTTACCATCCCCCTACTTCTTGCTGCTAATCCATTAAATGTATATTAGCAAGATGTAGGGGCAGAGTGTCATCATTCATTTTTGTATGTTTGGATATACTGTATATTATTTTATAATGATTCAGTGACATTTGGGCAAGTTATTTTCTTCATGTAACTTTAAAGTGTAACTGTCATGTGTTCATTAAAAAAAAATCGATTTTAACATATGTTACTGCTGCTGTAGTATTATGCATAAAGCAGTCTTTTGTTTCTTCACATACCACTATTTTCCTTGAGTTTTTCCCTTAGTTACGGCTGTTTTAACCTCTACAATATAAGGATCTTCTCAAGATGGCTCCTCTGCCGGCCAGAACTGCCTTCCCTCACTTCACATACACACTTGCTGTAGCCAGCAGCTTCCTGCCAGCCAATCAGATTGTATTACTGAGAGACACGCCTCCTCACTCTGAAGCCTAATGCAGGCAGGCAGTGTGAAGGACCGCCCCTCTGTCTTCTGTTTATACTAAAGGGAAGACATACAAGCCATAGCAACGGTCTTTTAAGGGACAGGGGACATTAAAGAAAGCTGTTATTATAAGGTAATTACAGATCTTTTGACAATCGTTGACAGACTAAGGTATACATGCCTAGCTCTAAAAAACTAGCAAATAAAAAAAAAATATGACAGTTACACTTTAAGGGTCTTTTTTTTTGTTTATTTTATTGAAGGGTCCCAGGGAATGATCTTTCTCTGAAAATCCCATCTTTAAATAGAAATAAGCAGGTTGTTAGTGTGTGAGAATGTAGGACATGTGGTCATTTATCTAGTTTATTTAAAATTAAAGATTTGCGGTGAAATCCCTGCGTAGTTTTACTTTGAGCTGCTTTATTAACTTTAGCAATCCTTCTCGATCTCTGGGGAGAGTGTGACAGTACAATGTGCTCCATGTTGTCAGACCAGCTTTTAAAATATATATAATTACAACGTGATATCGGGCTAGAAGCTGAAAAAACACAGAACTGGTTGTTCCTATCTAGACTGTTTGAAGGGTTATTCTCATTTTAGACAATGGGGGCATATCACTAGGATATGCCCCCATTGTCTTATAGGTGTGGATCCCACCCCTGGGACCCGCACCTATATCGAGAACGGAGCCCCCGAACTGAATGAGGGCGCACTGCGCATGCGCAGCCGCCCTCCATTCATTTCTATGGGGCCGCCGAAAATAGCGAGCGCTGGCTCGGCTACTTCCGTCGGCTCCATAGAAATGAATGGGAGCGGTGGCCGCGCTTGTGCAATGCGCTCCCTTTCATTTCTATGAGCGCAGCAGGGAGCTACGCCTGGTGGTGGCCGGGGTCCTCCAGGCGCAGCGCTCCCCGCTCCGTTCTGGATATAGGTGCGGGGCCCAGCGGTGGGACCCACACTTATAAGACAATGGGGGCATATCCTAGCGATATGCCCCCATTGTCTAAGATGAGAATACCCCTTTAAGGCATATCCACAGAAAGGTAGGTGGGACCTTTTAGTTTTCAATAATGGTGGCTATCAGCATCCAGATTTTACCAAGTAAAGGGAATCTGTCAGCAGGAAATTTGCCGTTTAAACAGGCGCAATGCCTTGTAGGGCTAACTCACCTAAATCAAGGCCGCCAGTGTGATAGACGGGGCAAAAAGTGCACAAGAATGCTACCCCAAAATAAAATAATGGCACATTCACACATAAAGGTGCCACTCCTTCAAGAATAAACTTCAAAAATCATGCGTGTGCTCCTCCTCTCATTGGTTGCTGATGCACACAGAGGTAAGTAGGAGAAGCACACTATATGTGCAGGGTCTGCTCTCCTGCATGTAGATGCCCATACGGCATAGGTAGGTTTAGAGTAGGACCTGCCTGACAGAGACCACCTTGGCGCAGGTAGGTGGGCACAGATGTGTTTTGATCAAAATATATTGGCTGAGAGTCTCAGAGTGAGGGCTTAGTCCATATATAATTTTTGAATCTATTGTATGAGTGCGTTAATTTCCGTGATTTTTCTGTTATGAGCAGTGTAAAACCCCAGAATAGTCGCAAAAACTTTGCAAGTTTTTGAAACCAGAAAGCTGATGCAAGTGCCATGATAAATCCCCCTCCCTCCAAGTGCTATCATTTGAGAAGTTATTAAAGATGGCATCTCTTTGGCGCCCTTTGTCGTTTACGTGGCTTTAGAGTGCCAGGCACAGCACTAATCGCAGTTGCTATTGGACCAGCCTGTTTGTCAGTAGTCACCGTACTTTCCATGTATATTTTACTGTTCTATAATTACTCCTGATTGCGTAGTTCAAAATGTCAGTGGTTTTTCCCTTTGAAATACATGTTCATAGGTTGAATCCGTTAAGAGTCAACAAACAGCGTTAATTGAGAAACTTAGTGAGCAGCAGCGGGCTTTAGAGAATGAACTTTCGGAATGTGACCTTCAGGTAAGTAAATGGTCATTGAGGTCTAAAATAGTCAGCAGAAGAAAATGCCAGTTATTTCAGCTGTAAAACCATTATCTTGCAGGAATGTGTTGATTCAGAAGAAGTAACATGTCAGTTCGGTGAAGTGCCTGATGTTCTCCTGGAGCTATATTGTCCATACCCCGAGCTGAAGACCTCAATTCTAACCGAATACCAGCATCTTGTTGGCTTATACCAGTCCAAGATGGAGGAGATTGATAGTGAACGCAAAGCTATAGACAGGTGGGATATGGTAGACTATGCCGGTGTACAACACAATGTCTTCCCTCAAGCCTTCCTTAGGGCTCATTCAGACAATCGTATATCTGTGTCCCCAGTTTTGCGGAACGGATACGGACAGCACACAGATACGGCAAAAGATGCGGACAGCACACCTTTCTGCTCCAGTTAACTCTCTATTACAGCTCTCGTTGTGTCCTTTCTCAGGGAATGTGGCCTGTCTGATCCAGTTCTCTCCCTATCACAGCTCAGGGTGTGTGTCCTTTCTGCTGCAGCTCTTTTGTTGTAACTGTCACAGTGTCCATCAGTAGATACAGCAGGCGACAGTTAAAGGATAGAACTGAGCATGTGCGACCACCTCAGTAATGTTACTGAGATGGATAGAGAATTAAAGGGGTTACCCAACTGCTATAATGCCCCCCAAAATGTCTAGGCACCTCATACAGGTTATACTTACCCCACTGCCCTGCATCGGCGTTACTCCTGATGCCCGCACGGGTACCGCTGCATCTCCCCATTGCCCGGATCAAAACATCCAGCAGCAAGGGGAAGCGGGTGGAAGTGGAGGGTTGGGCGATTGGGGGGGGGGGTGCAGCCAATAGCAGGCCGCAATGGGGACGAGCCTCCCTAGCGTCACCCTCAATGCAAGGGAAGCTTGTCCATGTCGCTGCCTGCTATTGGCTGCCCCGTCGCCCGATCATCAGGAGCAACATAGGTGCTTAGGGGTGGGGTAAGTATAACCTGTATGAGGTGCCCAGGCATTTTTGGATGGCATTAGGGTTATCCCTTTAAGGAAACTAAGCAGTGGGTGGTTCCGTACAGATAGATTTTATTGAATAACTCTGGCTATGCTACATCTCTAGTTACATGCAATTACATAAGTATTCAGGTGCTGGTATAAAAATTTTTTTAATTTTTTAATGGAACAACCCCTTTAATGCCTGCAAAAGAGGCCCGCCCATTTTGACCCTCTATTTAAAGGCTATGTACACCTTCGGGGCATTTTTTATAATTGCATTTTACTAGTTTTATGCTAAAAATATTTTTTTCAGTTGGTCTTTATTCAAAATATTCAGCCGTTCTGTCACAAAGGGACAACTCTTTGTGAATCATTCACTCTAAATTACTAAAAGGTCATAAACACTTATTTAAGTCACCTGCTTATCAGTAAAATAAGAATTAAGTGTTTTTCTAAGGTCAGAGAGCGGAGATAAGGAGCTGTCAACTGAGCTGCCTGATGAAAAAGAGTAAAAATAGAGAGGTTGCTGCTAGAGAATCCCAGAGCTGTACGGAGAAAAGGGCTCAACATTTTTAATAAAGACCAACTGTAAAAATGATTTTAGCACAATGTGTTAATAAATAAATGCCCCCAAAGTTGTACATAGCCGTTAAAGGGGTCCTCTCACTTATTATGTAGAGATAGTTAATACAAGGCAATTACTAATGTAATGTGATTGTCCATATTGCCTCCTTTCCTGGCTGGATTCATTTTTCCATGACATTATACACAGCCATGTTTCCTTAATTACGACCACCCTGCAATCCATCAGTGGTGGCCGTGCTTGGACACTATAGGAAAAAGCACCAGCCTAAATGCGCCCCCACATTCCCAGCCACCAGAGAGGCCAGCGCTTTTTTCTGTAGTGCGCAAGCACGACCACTGCTGCAGGATTGCAGGGTGGTCGTAACCATGGAAACAAGAAGGGAATAATGTGATGGAAAAATGAATCAAGCCAGCAAAGGAGGCAATATGGACAATCACAATACATTAGTAAGTGCTTTGTATTAACTCTGTCTAGATGATAAATGCTATTTGCTGAATTGAGACAACCCCTTTAAGCATGGAGAGAACTTGGATTCCGGTTTCTCTTCCTGATATCTACAAGGTTTCATTTATTTCAGGGAGTTGTCTTTGCAGGCGGATACATACTGTAGGACGGTTTACATTTTTTCTCTACATTGTGTCCATATAATTATGTAAAAGCAAAGTTGCTAACTATTAGACCACAGGTAAGATGTTGAGTTGTAAAGCTTTTATATGTCCTTTTTCTAAAATGTCTAAATGTCATAGTCTCTGGAATATTATTTTTAGAACGGTTTTTCACTTGCCAATGCATACTTAATATGGGAAGGCAGCCCTGACTATAAAAACACAGCTACACATAAAAATACAGTATTTACGTTTTCAGGGAGATTTCTGGAGCCTGTCTCCCCTGCCCCCCACCACACCGAGAATGCCCGACACTTCTGGTTGAATTCCCTCCTGTAAGCAAGGTGTTTGAATGGCAGGGTGTTATTTTTATTTGCTCTCTCTCTATAGTACCATGATAGCTCGTATTTATTACCTCACTGAAATAATATTTAATTTCCCACTACAGTAACTGCAAAAGGATTAGCGAGAATCGTATTTGAGTAATCCAGGAGCGTCCCAAACCAAGAAAAAAAAAAGCACGTTTCCATTTCACTTACTATGAATTAGAGCATTACAGATAATACCAGAGCATTATAGGAAATGATGATTTAACATCTGAAATTCAATTACCAGTTCTGCATCGGTTAAGGAAGAAAAGGCCTCATTATCTATTTGATGATCACCATTGAAAGGAAGTCAAAGAACAGGCTGTGTTTCATTAGGTTATAAAGCACCACTAAGCGTAAATTGCAAGGTACAGCATATATAGTAACAGTGTGTGTTAACTCCAGGTTTACACAGGCTGTTTATATTGTAGCTGTCATGGACTTAAAGGCGTTTTCCACTTATATCTTAAAGAAGAACTCCCGACAAAAATGTTATTCCATGTCCTGCTAGAAATGTACATGATGTAATCTGTAGTGAATTTCATTTTCTTACCAGTGTCTGAATTTTTGACTTATATCATCCTGAAGTTTCTTATCTGTGTCATGTGACCAGCAATTAGACCCACCAACTCACACATAGACTTATGTGTGGACAGGAAGTCTAATTCTCGATGTATTCCTATGAGACTGAAAGTGAGGCTCCCATAGGAATGAATAGAGCAGTTACTGGCTTTCTGTCCTGGGTCAGTTGGAGGTCAGGGAGTTGGTCACATGACCCAGCTACAATAAGAAGAGAGGTTTTTACTCACAGAAACAGTCTCTGATAAGAAGATGACATTCACTATAGATTATATCATTCACCTTTCTGACAGGTCAGAGAATAAAAATTTTAGCGGGAGTTCTTCTTTAAGTAACACCTCCAGCCTGCCTTCTGAAAAAGAAGATTCAAATTAGGCTACTTTCACACTAACGTTTTTGCTGGATCCGGCAGGGTTCAGCAAAAACGCTTCCGTTTCTGATAATACAACTGTCTGCATCCGTTATGAACAGATCCGGTTGTATTATCTTTAACATAGCCAAGACAGATCCGTCATGACCTCCATTGAAAGTCAATGAGGGACGGATCCATTTAACTCTGACACCATCTGACACAATAGAAAACGGATCCGTCCCCGTTGACTTTCATGGTGGGTCATGACGGATCCGTCTTCCTCCGCATCCCAGGACAGAAAGAAAACCACAGTTTGCTGCGGTTTGGTCTTCGGTATGAGAACACAACCAAACGGAACGGAATCCATTTTGGAGCACTCTGTTCTGTTCAGTTACATTTTTCCCCGATTGACAATGAATGGGGACAAAACGGAAGCATTTTTTTCCGGTATTGAGACCCTATGATGGATCTGAATTCCGGAAAATATAAAGCGCTAGTGTGAAAGTAGCCTTACCTGCCTCAGGTCGCTCCGTTCCCCTGCGCTGCCTTTGCTCTCTCCATCTTTCGGTCCTGGCACTGTTTACGTCAGGCTGGCTATGGGCATGATCACATGCACCACTCCAGCCAATGACAGGCTTCAGTGGTGATTTGGCCACAAGCAATCTAATTATAATTGGGAAACCCCTTTAAAGCGGACCTTCCAGCAGAATCAACCCTATTAAACCAGACACAATGCCTGATAGGGTTGATCATGCTGATTAAATTGTTATCATTTTTATGTTTCTATGTACCGCTGTTAGTGAGTTATCAGTGTTTACATTGATATGCATAATAGTTTATTGGAGCACTGGGGGTTATATCTTCAACACCCTGCTCCTCCAGCCATTCCCCCGTTCCTCTTGAATGACAGGGTCCGGCATCTCACTTGGCCTTGCAGTCTTGCGTCTGTACTGTTGTTCCCAGGATCGGCGCATGTGCAGAGAATCTGCTTTGGCTTCCTAAGCAGCGCAGATGCCTACTGTGCATGTGCTGATGACGTCATCATTCACCCGAGCGCCTCCTCTTCAAGGTGCAGGATGACATCATTGGAACATGTGCAGTTGGCATCTGTGCCGCTTAGGAAGCCAAAGCAGATGCTCCAAGTTATATATATCTATAATATGTACAGTTTTGCCTCTTGTTTCACTCCATAAAATGTTAGATTTTCATTTAAGGAGTCTGTGACAACTCTAAGGGCAAGGCCTGAGTGAAGTTGGTGAAGGCCCCCATCCTATCAAACCTAAATATAGTAGAGGTGGCTCTCCATGTTCATGGTCCTCTCAACTAAAGTTTATGGGAGTTACAGAGACAGCTGTGCTAGTGACTCTCGTAGACTTCAATGGAGAGAGCTCCTCCAACACAGTCTCCTCTTGGAGGAGAAGGAAATACCCCTACAAATCATCTTCTTGTACTTACAGGACTGCTTGTTCTTCCGATCCTCTTACAATTTTAGTAAATAGATTGTAAGTACATAGGAATGGATGTTGGAAGCACGTGGCTCTTGTGCTCCTCTGTAATGGTTGTCACACAGCTTGGCCAAAAACAAGTTGACAGAAGAGGACAACTCAGCATTCAGCCCTTGTGTTAAGAGAAATCCACACTCCATGCATTGACCTTCTATACTGCGTGTGGGAGAGGGCAGCAGCCTGAAGCAATGATGAGACAAGAGGTGTGTCTCCAGTGGCCCTGAAAAAAATACTAAAAGTGACTCCATGTTGTAGGTTGGTCCAAATTTACAGAAGACGGAGGAATACATGTAGACCAGGCCAACACATGTAGGCAGGGACCAAAAGTAAGTGAGAACTTCAGTACCTTAGTGCAGAACCAAATATCACAGTGCAGCACAAAATACTGTCGCCCTCACCACAGTATTCATCTGTATCATTGTCCTGAGGACGGTGATACAGTTGAGTTCAGGAGGGCAACTGCAGCTGTTGGTCAGGTTCATAGGTACCCGATGCTCCCACCATTAATGAATGCTGAGAGCATCAGACCATTATGTACCCAGCCGACGGCCGTGAGGAGGGCTTGGGATGCCCACTGGGCATCGGTCCACTGGGAAATTTCCCTTTAGGGTCTATGGTCAGTCCACCCAGACTATCTCTGACTCCCTGTAGGCATTGTAGCTAAGCAGTAGTCATAGTCACAATCGTCATTGATGTAGCTATGGACGATCTGTAATGGAATCATCAACAGTCCTCATATTATAGCGCATATCACTGTGATCCCAGCCGTATGCTCTATATCACTGACAGCCATTGTGACTCCATGCACTTGTGGTATGTATCTTATATTTAGCCAAAAAAAAGGCAGGGATTGTCATATTGGGAGGTATTTGCAGTTGATATTACAATTGCAATATTGCTCTTCAGCTGAAATAAAGCTGCCAGTACATATGGCTTGGATACCATCTTGTGCCAGATTCTTTACACTGCGCCAAGCTGCTAATGCCTGCATATGAACACTAACAAGAGCTGTGGACAGACTTCTCTTGACATGAAAGGCTGCTTGTGATATTGGCATCTGGTAGGATCCTTAAAGAGGCCTGATTAGAGGGGTCTGATCTGAGATCTGAGAGACACTAGGGGTCTGATTAGGGGGTCTGATCTGAGGTCTGATTAACAATGGGGGTCTGATCTGAGGTCTGAGAATCAAAGGGGGTCTGATTGGATGTCTCATGAACATTGGGGATCTGATTGGGGGTCTGATATGAGGTCTGAGAAACATTGGGGATCTGATCTGAGGTCTGATTAACAATGGGGGTCTGATCTGAGGTCTGAGAGACACTAGGGGTCTGATAAGGGGGTCTGATCTGAGGTCTGAGAATCAAAGGGGGTCTGATTGGATGTCTCATCAACATTGGGGACCTGATTGGGGTCTGATATGAAGTGTGAGAAACATTGGGGATCTGATCTGAGATCTGATTAACAATGGGGATCTGATCTGAGGTCTGCCGAAAAAAATTTTTTTTCTTATTTTCCTCCTCTAAAATTTAGGTACATTTTTTGTACAGGTGCAGCTTATTCAGCTAAAAAAGTGTGGTATTTCCTGGGTGAAAAATTCATTTTGCCCGATCCCTCTCTCCTCGACATCATGTGCCAGAGGAGAGTTGGGAGCTCCCCATAAACATAAGATTGTCGGCTAAACCTTCTCTCGGCCTAAGGGCTCATTCACACGAGCGTACTGTTCTGTTTTTTGTTTTGTTTTTGCGGATCGTATTCGGAACCATTCATCTCAATGGGTTCGCAAAAAAAAGGAAGTTACTCCGTGTTCATTCCATTTCCATATGTCCGTTCCGCAAAAAAATAGAACATGTCCTATTATAGTCCTCATTACGGACAAGGATAGGACTGTTATATTAGGGGCCAGCTGTTCCTTTCAGCAAAATACGGAATGCACACGACGTCATCCATTTTTTGCAGACCATAAAATACATATGGTCGTGTGCATGAGCCCTAATGTGTATGGGCGACATTAGCAGACCCCTCACAGCATTGCTCGTCTCTGCTAGCCATCCAGAATATAATTCTTATTGCATCTGATAAAATACTTCTCTGAATGATATTTTTTTTTTACAAAAGTAATTTCTTTATTCATTTCTTTGGAAATCCCCTGTTTAAAGTCTTGGGCTTGGCAGAGTAATTAGATGTCTTTGTGAGGAGAAGGACCTGGAAGTCATACTGTGCTCGTTTCTGCAAGTGTAGGAGGACTGAGTGTTCCTGACGGAAACAGATGTATGAACCTGCCCTGTAAGACAATAGGCTTTAGTGCACAATCAAACTCCTTTGCAATTTCATGTTGCTTCTGGGATGTGAGGGGGTACAGGAGCACTTTGGCCTACTTCACCGCCGATACCATGAAACACAGCTTTGTGTTAAGATTCTTTGACATTAGCTGGAATTCAATTCAAGTAATTCTTAGGACGGCTAGTTACCCTTAATTCACCAAAGCGTGCTTTGAAGTTTTGGCTTAGCATAAAACTGTGATGTTTAAAGACTTTGACCAGCAAGTATTGTGATGGCTTTGTCTGCTCAGCCCTCCACATCTTCTGTGAATGCTCCATCTGTACAACGAACTGATAGTATTAAAAAGCTTAGTGTCATCACATGATCTAAGTCATTGGATATTATATTATCCTGCTGACAGATTCCACAGCTCTGGATCTCAGGCAAATTGATGAAACACGGGGCCAAAGGATTGTCTTTACTCTGCCATGCTAGGGAGCCTGTATTCTGATTTAACTAAACAGACACTAAACACTAAAATTAGTTTTTTTGTGGCCACCGTCGGCTCAAGGAACATGTGCATAAATCATTAGTACAAGCAAATATAAGAAACTTTGTAATATATCTTATCAGAGATAATTCCTCCTTCTCCACTTATCAGCCAATTCTTCTCCTCCGCCTGCCTTCTGCACTGATCAGACTCTCTCAATTCACTTCTAAAATTCATCTTGAGAGATGAGACAGGTTATCAGCACACTGAGGCATCAGGTTACGTGATGTCTGTAGAAATCTGTGGAGAGGGAAGAGGAAGCAGCTACAGAGTAAGAAGAGAAATGCAGAAAGACAAACAGAGATTCTAGTAGAGTTCACTATCTCACCCCAGTGCAGTATTTACAGTTACACTGCTCAGTAATAATGTATAATGTCCTCCATGCGTTTTCTTCTGAAGGGGGAGATAGAGGAGCAGGATCTCCTTTTCTTTGTATGACCAATCTATGTGACACCTCATAGTAGCTCATGCTTCCTAAAGATATTCAGGGGTTTTCCAGGATTTTACTACTGAGCATAGGTCATCAGTAGTGTTGAGCGAACTTGTGTTTTCAAGTTCGGCGTACAAAGTTTGGGTTATCTAAGAATTCCATTATGGATTTTGCCACCACGAATAGTAAGTTATGGTCCGTGGTAGCGGAATCCACAACGGAATTCTTAGATAACCCGAACCTTTTACGCTAAACTTGAAAAGACAAGTTTTCTCATCCCTAGTCATCAGTATCTGATCGGTGGGGGTCCGACACCCAGAACCCCTGCTGATCATCTGTTGGAGAAGGCAGTGGTGTTCCTGTGAGCGCCGTGGCCTTCTCTGTGCTTGCGAAGCACAACGACTTACATTGTATAGCGGCTGTGCTTGGTATTGTGCGCAGCCCCATTATTTCCTACTGATCATAGAATTGGAATACCAGTTCATGCAAGAGATACATGTTCCATAAGCTTAGTGCTATTACTGGTGATAGTGCAAGGCAAACTGGATCTCTTGCAGAGGTTTCCTCATTGTTTTGCCTTTGGGCACAGGCTGATTTTAGGCTAGATTCACACTAGCGTTAAAACCATCTGGCATACTGTTCCGGCCTACTGGAGTACATCATATCTACTGCCTTTTCCTGATAGAGCCCATGGACTGTAATGGGATCCAGTGGCAATCCAGCCTGTTTCCTCCTTGAGTGCCAGGATTCAGCTGGACAAAAACCGATGCAAGCACCGTTTTTGCCAGTCGCGTTTCGGCACTCATGGCGGAAACAGTCTGGGTCCCATTATAGTCTATGGGTCATGGAGGTGCTCCAGCCATTTCTGGCTATGCCAGATATGATGAACTCCGGCAGGCTGTTCCTCTGCCGGATGGTTTTAATGCTAATATGAAAGTAGCCTTAGCTATAATTTCGCAAACGCCTTCGAATCTTTATATAGGCTTTTTGCTCCAATGTGTTCAGTGAGGCATAAAATGCTCTACTATACTAGAAAACGCCTCGTGAAGCAATGTTGGCAGTAGAAAAGCAGATATGACTGATGTATGCTTTAAAATTAAATCAAGTTTCATTTATTTAATTTGGATACAGGCAGCACTGAGAACATATGTGTAGGAGGAAGATCTAGAGAATGGAGCTTAACATAAGAAGTTGACATCGTATGTCTTCCAGCAGATGCTGTTGCGTTGTTGAGAACTTAATTGCAATATGTTTTTTCCTGTAAATCTTCAAGCTGTTTGTGTTCAGTCACCTTTATATTACCACAGATTCTGTTTCCACATTGAAGTGGACTCGTCGCCTACACTATTTTGGTTCTTGCTATCCATGCAAGCTCTAATTTGAACCTTAGCTGGCGCATATTTCGTTGGGACCATGCTTATTTCACTCCTTCATAGTGTCTTATATTAATGAAGGAGGCAAAGCTGTCGTGTTAAAGAGGTTTTCCGGGAGTACAATATTGTCTCACATGTACTTAGGGTAGGTCATCAGTATCTTGACTGGTGGTGATCTAAGACTTGGCACCACCACCCATCAACTGCATGAAGATGTTTCTTCCGCAGGGGTGCACCACCAATGAGGCCAGGTGAGGTGATCTCCTCAGGCAGCACCAGGAAGGGGCAAGAGGGGGCAGTGGAAGAGCAATGGGCAATGAGCGCTTTCATTGTGGCAAAGGGGCTAAGTTAAGAAATTGGCATTGAGGGGGGCACAGTTTCAGTTTTTGCCTCAGGCAGCAGTAAGGCTAGGTGCACCCCTGTTCCTCAGCATATCAAAACACTGTGTCATACACTGCCTAGTGGCTGTGCTTGGTATTGCAGCCTAGGCCTATTCATTTTCATGGGACTGAGGTGCACATAGGCCTTGTGAACGATACACATGACCTCATTAGCCTAGGAAGAGGCTGCAACACTCACCGGAGGGCCGTGGCCCCTTCAAAATGCTGATCGGTGGGAGTGCCGGGAGTCAGACCCCCATGATCAGATTTTGAAGACCTATGCTGAGGATAAGTCATCAATAATCTACTCTCAGAAAACCCCTTTAAGATGGACTGTGTGTTTTATGTCACAGGTTCTACAACAAGGGTGCCCATAATGAAATCATACATAATGACTGACTTCAACCTATTGTAGTATGAGAAGATTATGAAACCTCATAGCTCTGGGATGACTTTAAGGGATTACTACACAAAGGAAAGCGTTAATGGAATTGAAGCAATTGAAAAACTTAAAAATACCGTCACAGAAATCGGGCAACGTTTTCAGTAGTGTTTTTTTTATACAATTGTTTCTGGCTTGAACTGTGTGGAACATGTCAGTGCCCAATTTGCCAGGGGGCTTCCTTCAAAGTAGGAGCTTTTCCAATTTCTCATTAAAGAGATTAAGATTTGAAAGCCCATTTTGTAACACTGTTAACTAATTCTGAGCTAAAGAGAATATATTGTCAGAAAATAACTATTTAAAGGGGACCTGTCACATTAAACACGGTGTCTGAGCTGCAGGCAGCATGTTATAGAGCAGGAGGAGCTGAGCAGATTGATATATAGTTTTATGGGAAAAGATTCAGTAAAACTTGTAATTTATTCATTTAAATTCCATCTCATTCTGGGCTTTGAAGTCCAGGAGGCGGTCCTATCAGTGATTGACAGCTCTCTCTGTATACACAGTCATAGAGGAAAGGCTGTTAATCACTAATAGGACCGCCTCTTGGACTTCAAAGCCCAGAATGAGATGGAATTTAAATGAATAAATTACAAATTTTACTAAATCTTTTCCCATAAACTATATATCAATCTGCTCAGCTCCTCCCAGAATGAGCAGGAATTTAAAGGGCATCTGTCAGCAGATTTGTACCTATGACACTGGCTGACCTGTTACACGTGCACTTGGCAGCTGAAGGCATCTGTGTTGGTCCCATGTTCATATGTGTCCGCATTACTGAGAAAAATGATCTTTTAATATATGCAAATAAGCGTCTAGGAGTAATGGGCCTAGAGGCTCTACTCTCTCTGCAACTGCCGTACATTCTGCACCTTGATTCACTCTAGGAGAAGACTGACATGCCCACTACCTCTGCATTTAGAGAGGGAGGCTCATTTTTGAGATCAGAGGGGGATCCCAGCAGTCGTACCCCCTTGTGATCTTTTTTTGTGGGATAACCCCTTAGGGTGGCTTCACATAATGTTTTATGTCTCCGTTTGACATATACATTAGAAAAAAAAAAAGGATACAAAAATGCAGCACACTCTTGTATCCGGCACGGTCCGTTAAAAAAAAAACCGAAAAAAAAAATTTTTTTTTTACAACAAAGTATACTTTTTTTTTTTTTTACAGTGGAACTCTATGGTGAACGGATGCCACTGTATGGCAACAGTCTGAGGCATCCATTTTATACGTTTTTTGTATATGTTAAATGGATGGGAAAAATGTGATGTGAACCCAGCCTTAAAACTTATTCACTGTGTAGATGGTAGGAGATAAGTTTCTTATCGCTGGTGAATGGAGGGGCAGCATGCATGCTCGACTGCTGCCCCATAATCCCCTGTCCCATTCTCTATGGGATAGAGGGTACATTTAAATCTTGGGACCACCCCTTGTTATTTGCTAGTTTATTGGAGCTAGGCATGTATCTGTCATTTATTGTCAAAATATCTGTAATTACCTTAACAGCTTTCATTAATGTCCCCTATCCCTTTCCACTGGTCCCTTAAAAGAACATTGCTATGGCTTGTCTGTCTTCCCTTTAGTATAAACAGAAGACAGAGGGGCGGCCCTCCACACTGCATGCCTGCATTAGGCTTCAGAGTGAGAAGGTGTGTCTTTCAGTAATCCAATCTGATTGGCTGGCAGGAAGCTGCTGGATACTGCAAGTGTGTATTTGAAGTGAGGGAAGGCAGTTTTGTCCTCAGAGAACTGGCAGAGGAGCCATCTTGAGAAGATCCTCATATTGTAGAGGTTAAAACAGCTGTAACTAAGGAAAAAAGTCAAGGAAAACAGTGCTATGTGAAGAAATGAAAGATTGCTTTATGTATAATGATGCAGCAGCGACATATGGTAAAATTTTTTGATGAAAATATGACAGTTACACTTTAAGCATTTAAACTTTACATTACAGAATAGACATTTTTATTTTTTGTAGGGATTGTAAATGGAGTAAAGAAGATCATTGGGTTTTTCAGTCAATTATCAGCCAATATCAAATTGACCTTCCCAGCAGAAGAACCTTATACTTGGATATGTTATCTAAACATCTTCCACGCAAACCAAGGCAGGAACTGGTAAGTACTTTCACAGGGGTTATTACCTTTTTGTTTATTTCATGCCCCCCCCCCCCCCCCATGATTTGAGTAACAACTTTTTCATTGGCACTTATTGAAAGTTGCTTACCGATCCAGCGCCGCGCTCTCGATTCAGTTATATGCTCCTTGCACTTCCAGGATCACATGGCGTACATTGTGCACGTGATCCTAGCATGGTTACAACCCACAGTGCATGCGTCACAATGAATTTCTCGCCACAGAATTGTATTGCACACACGTGATTATTTAAAGTGTAACTGCCATTCTTTTTTTTATTTTTGTAACGTATAGGGGCAGTGATACTGACCATTTTTGTAATATACTTTAATTACTGAAATCGCACATTTCTATTAGAAAAATACCTGTAAAGTGGCCCATTTTGAGCCTTAGCAACACTCCTCTGTCTTCTGTTTACATTACACAGTGTAAGCAAGTCTCCACAGTTATGTAAACAGAAGACAGTTAAGCTTTGCTAAGGCTCAAAATGGGCCACTTTAGAGCGATTTTCTGATCGAAATGTACGATTTCAGTAATCAAACTATATTACAAAAATGGTCAGTATCACTGCCCCTACACATTACAAAAATAAAAAAAAAGAATGACCGTTACACTTTAAAAACTAATATGAATAATGTGAATTGAAACACACTATCTCCGGGTTTACATCCAACGTGAGAGAAGCTCTGTTCAGAGTCTCCACTGGCTTTTCCATCAAATTTGGCCAGAAGACTAGAGCATCATGCATCTTTCCATCAAAATGACAGACACCATGGCGGCAGATTGCCAGTCTGTGTCTGATTCATGGCCTATTCTTAAGATCTGTTTGGTGGGGGTCCTACCCCCTTCATCCACACTGTACCCAAATAGCTGCGGTGCGGGAACTACACAGATCCATCCTTTGTGTAGTGGATGGAGCTGGGTACTGTAGTGCTACTACCATTCACATCAACCAGTACTGTCTATTACACAGTGGATGGAGATGTGTAGTTCCAGCGCTGACTTCTGGCACCATGGCTACTTAGGATCAGGTGATCGGCAGGTACAGGGGCGTAGATATAGCCTCATGGGCCCTGGTGCAAGAGTTGAGCTTGGGCCCCCCTTCCCTCAGTGCTTTGTGGCCAGGGGACAGGTAAGCACATAACCTTCATGGTGCCTGAGCCAAAAATTTAAACGGCGCCCCCTAAACAGCCACCCCCCCCCATGCGAAATTCTTGACCTAACCCCTTCCCTCCAGCCAGAGATATAACTTGACCAGCATGTACTTTCTATAATACCAGTGTCTTCTTATGTGGCACAAGGGTCTTTGGGCCCCCTCATGCTTCTGGGCCCGGTAGCGACTGCTACCTCTGCACCCCCTATAGCTACGCCCTTGGGCAGGTATTTGGGTTGCTGATCAGGTATTGATGGCCTGTCCTGAGAATAGGCCATCTGGGTTAAAATCATGGAATACCCCTATAAGATGAACGTCCCCTTTTTTATGTTGCAGAGTAATGTAGGAGACTTATCTTTTATACCTTTTCTACCTTGACTGAAAAAAAAAGAAATCATGTTCTATCATGATAGGAAAAATAGCATTATGTTCTGAGCTGGACCTGCACTCCTATGTCTACTTTCATCCACCTCTTTCAAGGATAGACCTTGATCCAGTCCTGGCTGTGATGAGAAATTCAGACTTTTACTTCATCCAGCAAGGTCTATGAATACCATTCTCATCAACTACTCTTGAACATTTTCCAAGCTGTAGCATAATGCCATAATTATCTCTACCTTCTGCCAAATCCGACGACGTTAAATACCAGCAGTGGCACAAATGAGCAGACGTGACTATGGCTGTAGGAAGCTTGGCACTAGACAGAAGGTATTGCAGCCTCTGGTGATAATAGGTGGCACCGGGGGTTAGACATAAATACAATCATTGTTACATGCACTATATTTGGAAAACCAAGTTAAGATTTTTCATTTTGGGACTTTTTTAAAAGTATTTTTTATTAATCATTCAAAGTTGTCAAATGTCTTATGCAGGACTACATATGAACAGGATAAATTAGATTTCCTTGCATTAACATGTTAAACTCCAGTGAAAAATGACTCCCAATATTAGATTTATTTGTGAAGCCTTTCCCTTCAGTGCTCAGCCATTTGTACTGCAGACCTTTAGGCCCCTTTCACACAAGCAAGTTTTCCGCGCGGGTGCAATTCGTGACATGAACGCATAGCACCCGCACTGAATCCTGACCCATTCATTTCAATTAATTTCAGTTCTGCGATGCGTGAAAAACGCAGCATGTTCTGTATTCTGCATTTTTCATGCCCTGGCCCCATAGAAGTGAATGGGGCTTCAGTGAAAAACTGTTCTTCACTGAAGGTTGTTGGGAGATGTAGTTTGTAAACCTTCGGGTTTTTTTTATCACGCGTGTGAAAAACGCCTCAAAACATATTGTACCCGCGCAGAAAACTGAACACAATCACAGACAAAACTGACTGAACTTGCTTGCAAAATGGTGCGAATTTCACTGAACGCATCCAAAGCCAATCCGTATCAATATCTGATAGGTGAGTGTCCAATTCCTGGCACCCCCGCCCCTTAAGCTGTTTAAAGAGGCTGCGATACTCCATCACAGCCTACGAAGCACAGCGCCGTACATTGCATAGTGTCTGTGCTTGGTATTGCAGCCCAAGCCCATTCACCTGCATTGGACAGAGCTGCAAGTAGGCCGTGTGACCTATAAAGGTGATGTCACTGGCCTAGGAGGAGTCCTTGGCGGCCTCTTGAAGCAGCTGATCGGCGGGGTTGCTGGGAGTTAGACCGACACCGATCAGATATTGCTGACCTAATACCCTCAAACTAGTCTGGGTGAAGCCATTAGTTTCAATAGTCACAAAGTCCCCCTGTAATTACGTCCATTGAGACGTGATTGACATGCCAAAGAGGGCCAACATCAGCAGCATTACTGCCGAAATCTCATGCATGTTCTGTAGGTTTATACTTCGCAGGCATGTAGCGTGTAGCTGGGTGTGCTTGTTTCCGCTTTATACGAACACTGTGCATTTGCCAGAAGCAGGGAGACGCAGGCCTAGACTGTTGAGATTGACTTTTTGACTATTTCTACAGGATTCATTATCAGCCAGCACATCTAAGAAGATGTTAGTATAGCTATTAAAGAGCCTCTTAATACATTGCTGGTACTTTCTAGTTGAAAATCCAAATGAAAGATTCCCTTTAATTAGATCTGATGCTGCTGTAATCACAAGACCCTATTATATAGCTCCCTGTAAAGATACACATACAGCTTGCAATAATCTGTGTGATATATTCAAGTTATTTCAGACATTTCTCTCTCAATCTATCTTCCCCTGTAGCTGAAATCAGCAGGGAGGAAGTAAAGGACTGCAGTAATTCAAACATCTTCTTACTGTGCCCTACATTGAAATCAGTGTGCGTGCACCTCCTCATAAATTAGGCACAGTCTGGCAGCATGGGGGGTATCAAACACCGGCCTAAAAGGCCTGTTTCTGGTAAATAACCTCCATAGTGTTTGCTTTTGCATGTCAGCCTTGGTAGCGTGCGCTTGTATTTTATTTCATGCTGTTTGGAGGTGCTGGCCTAACATTGATTTTTGGAACTACACTTTAGTGACTGTACATGTTTACATGGAAAATCAATCATGTGGAACCGTTTTATGTTGTTTATTCCCCTGTGGAGTTTAGTAGGTATTCTCTAGCTTAAAGGAATATTCCAGTTTTTTTTAAGTTATCCCCTAGCCACAGTATAAGGAATAATTATTAGATCGGTGGGGGTCCTGCCAGTGGGATCCCCACCGATCACGAGAACGGAGGCCCCGTATCCCCTGAAATGAACATAGCGACCAATCGCACATGCCCGCTCCATTCATTTCTAAGGGAGTTCCGGAGATAGATGAGTACAGCGCTCGAATATCTCCGGAGCTCCAAATAGAAATTAAAGAAGAACTCCCGACAAAAATTTTATTCCATGTCCTGCTAGAAATGTACATGATATAATCTGTAGTGAATGTCATTACATCATGTCAATGTGAATGTCATTGTCATCATTCTTACCAGTGTCTGAATGTTTGACTTATATCATCCTGAAGTTTATCTGTGTCATGTGACCAGCAATTAGACCCACCAACTCACACAGAGACTTATGTGTGGACAGGAAGTCTAATTCTCTATGTATTCCTATGAGACTGAAAGTGAGGCTCCCATAGGAATGAATAGAGCAGTTACTGGCTTTCTGTCCTGGGTCAGTTGGAGGTCAGGGAGTTGGTCACATGACCCAGCTACAATAAGAAGAGCGTTTTTTACTCACAGAAACAGTCACTGATGAGAAAATGACAATCACTACAGATTATATCATGCACCTTTCTAACAGGTCAGAGAATAAAAATTTTGGCGGGAGTTCTTCTTTAATGGAGTGGCCGCACGCATGGTCAACTGGCCACTCCGTTCATGTCTGGGGGCTGCAGGAGGAACGGAGCCCCTGTTCTCATGATCGGTGGGGGTTCCAGTGGTAGGACCCCCACCAATCTAATAGTTATAGGGGATAACCTGAAACAACCGGAATACCCCTTTAACTTTTACATAATTTAGCAGTATACTGATATTTTCCAGTCTTGCTTACATTTAGGTTGTTTTAAGTAATGTTAGTTCGTGTTATAAAGCTTTTAAGCAAACTGGGGGCAAAGTCTATCCTGTGGAATACAATTTGGAAAACACTGAATTAAAATACTTTTCTTAAAATCTGCAAGAGGCTGTTACAAGCTTGAAGGAGTAAGGAGGGTATGCGTGACTCTTTAATTGTTTGCAGTTCAGATATGTCCATTACGATGACCATGAACCACAGGTCCCCTTTGTGGCTTGTTTTTGAGAATGGCTTAGCAGGGGGCTTGGCTGTCACTTACATTATGTTCCCTGTGTAGGTGAGCCATGAAAAGATGTGGGACTTGCATCGCTTCAATAAAGATCAAAGAAGAGCATTGATGGAGAGTTGGACTCGCTATAAAAAAGATTTTCTCGTCAAGGCAGCAATGACCATTGCAGAGGCGGGTTCTATGTATGAAATAGAGCTCTTTGTAGCCAATGACAGGAAACAACAGCAAGAGATCTGTAGTGAACTTAAAGAAAAGGTAAGTGATTGTGACCTGTAATACTTACCTAAAAGTGGACCTAGTCACACCGCATAACCTTAGGTTACCTCTCCTTTCCAATCATTTAAAGGGGTTATCACATGAATAATGTAAAAAATGAAAGTCAGAGAACATATAGTCCATGACAATCTCTTTCTAACAAAACTAGAACCAGCCCTGTACCTCACATGGATCCAGAGATCTCCACATTCATTGTTCTGCTAGATTTATATCAAGCTGGCAGCTCAAGGGGAGGGTCTTTTCTGCTGCAGCTAAGGGGGCGTGTTTCAGCTCTCCCTATCACAGCTCAGGAGGCAGTTCAGGGATGAGACTGAGCATGTGCGGCCTTCTCAGTGAGCAGGTCAAAGAAATAAGAAATTAAGGGGCACTATAGAGATACATTTTACTGACTAACTCAGTAGTTATACAAAATTTTTAATTACATGCAAATACAAAAGTACTCAGAACCAGGTGCTGGTTTGAAAACTGCTGAATATTTTTCGTGGGACAACCCCTTTAAGTATTTATGTTGTAGGCCAAAGAAACAGTATGGAGACCATGTTAATTCTGCAGTGCGAAGATGTCCATATTGTTCAATTCCTTTTTGCTACAAGTGTCTCCCAACCAGAAGGCGGTCCTCTGCTACAGGGGAACACTGGCCATAGACCTACAGGGAAACTTCCCGGTGGGCCGATGTCATAGGGGCTAGCAGTCAAGTAACCATTGGGATACAGAAATCCTTCCATGTCAGAGAGTAGAAGCGTGGCATACAGTTCAGAAGCGGAGATGGCAAGTACTAATGGTGCACTGTATAACCATCTCTAGGTCCCTGTATACGAGGTCCTTTGACCCTTATTTGACTCTGCAGAAAGGAGTATGTTAAAGAGGTTTTTGCCAATCTATTAATGTTACCTTGTAATTTATGGGAGTTGTGAGATATTAGGCTGTTCCCACAACACCCAGAATATACACCGAGTGAGTCACAAGCGTGCATGGTCTCCTCCTCTTTGAATGTTTATGGGGAGGAGCAGAGGACCTCCATTCTCCCAAGAGGTGGCAATCCTGGAAGTGGAACCTACACTTACCAGAAATTTATGGCATACAGATGTAGCAAGCGCCAACATCAGTGGGTTAACACATTGACCCAACAGTGTAACTCAATATCAACATTAAGCTTTAGAAGCTTTGCACAATGTTAAACTAAGCCAGCGTGATAAGCTTGTGTGTTAAGGTGCCAGGAATTCCTGCTACATCTGTAGATTGTTGATTTATCTTAAAGGGGTTATCCAAGACTATGTAATGCTTCTCTTTTAGTGATATGCAGATGAAGTGTTTAGAGCACTAAGGTGCCAGCCTAGCCACTCAAAGAACTGCACCACCTACTCCTTTCCCAGTTCCACTCCCTCTACCAGTGCTGTCCAAAAACTTCTACTGGTCAATGGTGAAGAAGGCCCAGGTGGCCCCCTGAGCATCGGCCCACCAGGAAATTTTCCTGTAAGGTCTATGGCCAATCTGCCCTTGCTTATTGCTCTGATGCCTGACCCTAAAATCTTGTGCATGCGCCATGAATGTGGCAGCACATGTGGAGGGACAGCCAGAGATCTTCACTGGACCGGTGCATGTGCAAGATTTCAGGGCCAGACATCGGAGCAGTAAGGATACCTGGCCCTGTCAATCTCACTGGGAGGGGGAGTGGCAACAGGGATAGGCAGAGATGAAGTAGTGCTGCGGGGAGCTAGGCCAGCTCCTCGGTGCTTCTAGCATCTTATCTACATATAACTAAAAATAAGAGTTATTCTGAATCGGTAATACTGTTTACAAAGAGAAAGGGCTCGTTTGATGATCATGATGACAGATGCTCTTTAAATTCTTAATGACCGGGTCTGAAACGGCATCAATAAACCATTTTTAAGTCTGCCTTTGGTTTTGTGTGTCTGCACCAAATTTATGAATGGCGCAAATGGTGCACCCAGGGGTGTAGCTAGAACTGACTGGGCCCCACAACAAATTTTTGCATGGGGCCCCTCCCCAACTTAATGGACTCACTCATACACGCACTCACCACATACATGGACGCACTCATACACGCACTCACCACATACATGGACGCACTCATACACGCACTCACCACATACGTGGACTCACTCATACACGCACTCACCACTTACACGGACGCACTCATACATGCAGTCACCACATACAGGCACACACCACATATATGGACATATATACTATATATATATATATATATATATATATATATATATATATATATATACACACACACACACACTTAAAAATACAAGTAGTTATACATCTATTTATACACACAGACACTTACCTTTCCTGTAGACAGCTGATGTCTGGTCCTCACAGGCAGCCTGGAGAAGTAGGTGCCATCACCCCTCTGTGCCATCTAGGACAGCAGTGGAGGGGTTAATCAGTAACCTACTATGTTGGGTTGGGGCTGCAGGCACTGAAGAACTCTATGTGCTGGAGCAGCCAGACTGCTCTGCAGTAGCTTCGTGCTGGGGGTGGGGCTTGATCCCATAAAGTTCTGCTATTGGCTGGCAGCAGATGTCATAGTAAGCTGCCAGCCAATAGAAAACAAAGAGCAGTACTGGCAAGTGGTGTGCCAGTACTGCAGATCCCAGAGTAAGAATGGCCATAGGAGGAGGAGACAGCATGGAGGAAGAGTACTGTGTCTGCTCTTCACTGAGCAAGGACCTTCAGTGGGAGGAGCTCCAGCTCTGCTGCTGTAAGTGGCATCTACCTCTGTAAAGTACAGCATATGTGAGTAGGGCAGACCTAGATCTAATGGAAACATTCAGTACTGCTCTGGGGCCCCTTCTGATCTCGGGCCCCGAAGCAGTCGCTTCCCCTGCTTCCCTCATAGCTACGCCACTGGGTGCACCTTAAAGGGGTATTTCCATCTTGGACATTGGGGGCATATGCTAGGATGTGCCCCCAATGGCTGATAAGTATGTGTCCCACCTCTGCAACCCACACCTATACTTAGAACGGAGCCCAAAAAGTGCCAGAGGGTGCACTGCACATGTGCCGCCACCCTCCACTAATTTCTATGGGACTTCCAAAAATAGCCAAGCAGTGTACCCGGCTATTTCCGAAAGTCCCATTGAAATAAATGGGAAGCACACAGCCCGAGCAGAGCCACCGCTCCATTCCCTTCTATGGGGCTTGCGGAAATAGCCGAGCCAGCACTCGATTATTTTCGGCAGTCCCATAGAAATGAATGGAGGGCGGCCGCACATGAGCGATGTGCCCTTCAGCAATTTGCAGGGCAGTGCTGACACTCTGTAGATCTAGTGGCTCTTCCTGCGCTGACTGCTCTCTGGTCTTCTCCTGGCGCCTCGCTGCACTGTGACCTTATGTTGCACATTATCAGATCGTAGTGCACCCACTACATCCTGACACCATACGTAGTCTAGAGAGTGCAGCACGGGACCCAGAAAAGACCATGGTGCAGTACAGCCAGCATCAGGAGCACTGTATTCCCTGCTCCCTAGTTCTACTGTGTACTAGTGTGCACATCCATAATGGAAGCCCTCATTGGTATTCACTCCATAAGACGCACTGCAGTTTTCTTCCTCCACTTATGGGGGAAAAAGTGCGTCTTATGATATATATATATATATATATATATATATATATATATAGCTATGGATATAATTAAGTGAATATACAGCTATGGATGAAATTAAGAGAAAACTGCAAAATTATCAGTTTCTCCAGTTTCTGGGTATGTTGTTTGACTAAAATTAGCAGTTTTGTTTTATTCTATAAACTACTGACAGATTTTCAACCTAATTACAGAAAAAATATTGTATTTTAGAGCAGCTTTTTTTTTTTTTAAATAACAACTATACAAAAATGCTTAGAAAACAAGTCCATATTCATTTTTAAACTGCACAGTTCTAATATTTCAGCTTAGATGGAGTCTAGAAATCAATATTTTGTAGAACAACCCTGATTTTTAATCCCAGCTTTCAAACATCTTGGCAAGCTTTCCACCAGTCTTTCACATTGTTGTTGGATAACTTTATGCTGCTCCTGGCGCAGAAATTCAAGCAGGTCAGCTTTGTTTGATGGCTTCTGACCATCCTTCTTTCTCTTGATCACATTCCAGAGGTTTTCAATGGGGTTTAAGTCTGGAAATTGAGCTGGCCATGACAGGGTCTTGATATGGTGGTCCTTCATCCACACCTTGATTGACCTGGGGCATTGTCCTGCTGAATAAAAACACAATCATCAGAGTTGGGGAACATTGTCAGACCAGAAGGAAGCTTTTTCTTCCAGGACAACTTTTTGCATGGCTTGATTCATGTGTTCTTCACAAAGACAAATTTGCCCAATTTAGCCTTGTAGAAACACCCCATCACCGATCCTGCACCAAATTTCACAGTGGATGCGACACACTTTGGGTTGTAGGCCCCTCCAGATTTCTGCCTTGTTGGTCAAGGCTGAAAATTGGACTCGTCAGAGAAAATGACCTTTCTCCAGTCCTCTACGGTCCAATCCTTATGGTCTTTTGCAAACTTCTTTTTTTTTATTAAGGGCCTTTTTTAGCTTTGCATTTACATTTAGAAGCCTTTTTTGAGCTGTCCTTGTCATTCATATCTCCCCTGCTCCCTGTTGTCATTCTTTTTATAGGCCATTTGCTGTCATCCTACAGTTGTTAAAGAGGACCTTTCATGGGTCCACACACTGCTAAATAAGTAGCAGGTTTTGGAGGGCATGGGCCGGGGAGTAGGGGTACTTACTATTTCTTCAGGGCGCAGCTCCGTTGGCCCGCTGCACCCCGTGAAGATCCCACGCGCGCTATGCAAATTCATAGCATCAGAACAGGGAGGAGGAGACACCAGGGATTCTCAGTGGGCGTCTCCTTCTTCCTGGCTGTAGCACTGTCCAATCGCAGCGGAGAGCGTTACAGCCAGGGAGGAAACCTTCTCCCTGGCTGTGACGCTCTCCGCTGCGATTGGACAGCGCTACAGCCGGGGAGAAGAAGAAATAGTAAGTACCCCCAACTCCCCGGCCCATGCCCTCCAAAACCTGCTACTTATTTAGCAGTGTGGGGACCCATGAAAGGTCCTCTTTAAGTATGATTGGAATGAGGTGGTGGTCATCGTGGTCAGTAGACAGTTGTTTCTGCCCTCGGCCAGTCTCCAGCTTTCTTGTTCCCATTGTTTGCTGATTGATCTTATTCTTATGAACTGCTGTCTTTGAACTTTTAAAGGGGTTATCCCATGAATAATGTAAAAAACAAAAATCAGACATCATGTAGTACACGACAGTCTTTTTCTAACAAAGCTAGAATCAGCCCTGTACCTCGCATGGATCCAGAGATTTCCACATTCATTGCTCTGCTAGATTTATATTAAGCTGACAGCTCAGGGGGAGTGTCTTTTCTGCTTCAGCTCAGGAGGCGTGTCCATGCTCTCCCTATCACAGCTCAGGGGGTGTGTCTCAGCTCTCCCTATCACAGCCCAGGAGGAAGTTGAAAGATGAAACTGAGCATGTGCAGCCTTCTTATTGAGCAGGTCGAAGAAATAAAAAAATTAAGTGGCACTATACAGATGAATTTAATTGAATAACTCAATGGCTATTGAAAATTTTAAATTACATGCAATTACAAAAGTTTTCAGATTCAGGTGCTGCTTTGAAAACTGTAGAATATTTTTTGTGGGACAGCCCCTTTAAGGATGGAAGCAACCTGACACTGTATCCCTCTGCTAGTAATGATAGAAATAAGCCCTTCTCCTCCTCACTCAGAACTTTTCTTTTCAACCCTTTTGGCATGGTCTGTACAGTAATTATTTTTGGATTACACTTACTCTTCGGGTACCACTAGCACTGTTTTTGCCATCCGCCTGGTTCTATAACAAGTCATGGCCACAGGAGTGTTTTTTATACTATTGCTCATTAAATAAGATTTAGTGTGGGTGATCGCCTAATCAGCACCTCAATATCTAGAATGAGGTGTGCCTGTGATGGAACTGAAAAACACTGTTATACAGAAATGCTGACTGAAGAAAAAATTGGAGCGGTCTCTTAGTTTTTTCTGAGCTGTATATATATATATATATATATATATATATATATATATATATATATACGTATACTGTATGTTGCACAATCCCTTGTAGTGACATTGGCAGTGTTGATCTGGGTCTATTAAGACCCAGCAGCTCTGTGATTCTGGGGGCTGATGACACCTATAATGTTATATCATCCGTACAATAAATTCTTTGTGACATTATGAGAAAAATCATACAATACTAATAAGTGTGCCGTATAAGCAAGATACAAGTGAAAGACTTTGAAGTCACTGGCATTTTTTGACGAGGTGAGAATGAAGTTGTCTGTTCAGGCCTTTATTTTCCCTTCTAGGTGTCAGATTGTAACCGGCTTTTGTCATATAAAGAAAAGACCTGAATGTCTCAGATCTTTTGTGCAAAATCTTGATACAGTTCCACCTGCTCTGTGTCCAGTAATGTACGATCCCAATGAATGGTTCCTTGCATCGTTCACTTTGGATAATATAAATGGAAGCAGCTAGGAATATTGGATACTTAAAGGTGTATTCCCGAAATTTACTGTTGATGAACGGTCCCTCAGATCGGCGGAAGTCCAACCCCCCATACGTCTCTCCAGACCATTTTGTACATTTTGTAGCGGACATGCCTGGTTACTGCAGCTCTCTCCTCATTCACTTGTATGGGACTGAGCTGTTATAACCAGGCATGGCACTACTGAATGGACGGAGCTGTGCCTGAAACGATCTGGTATTGATGGCCTATTCTAAGGATAGGTTATAAAAAAAAAGTCCTCAGAACCCCTTTAAGGGATTTATAGAAACGAACAACACGGTTTAGTGAATACCTCTGTGTCTATTGTGCGAGTTATCACCATAATCCAGAGCATCTGGATAGCACACTTCATATACTCTCTTGTTATTTGCTTAGATTTATTAACCTTCACAAAGAATTAATCATTCATTTTTTATGATTATAATTCCGTAATTGCTGTATAAAATAAGCTATGTGAGTGAAAAATCAAATAAAATTGCAAAAAAAAGCCCATGATTAATTGCTACCAGCTATTTAAAATTCTCATCTAAGAAAAGAGTGGATAATTGCACCTCATTAAAAAAAAAAAAAGTTTGAACCGTGAAAGAAGTTGTGTATAAAGTACAACTTCAAGCACAATTTATGTTGTCAAAGATTAATGCTCCAAATATTGAAAACGCTTTGAATATAAATGGTAAGAAAATCCACCCAAACAGCACCACTGCATTAGGGCTTGTGCACACCATCTTATTACATCTCCATTTTATACATTACTATCATAGGGTTATCAAACCCATTCACACAGAGGCGTTTTCTGTCAGATTCAGTACAAATCTATCAGAAAAAAATTAAGGCATGGCATTGCGTCTAAAGAAAAGTATCTCCCTACATGAGACACATGACAGAGACTGTACGGCAACCCAAGGAGCTCTCCCTGGCAGCCTAGGGCCCAGCAGTGGCCTCCATGCCTGGTATGTATGGAAGCCTATTAGGTCCTTCTATAAGCACAATACCTGACAGTAAGAATACACTGCAATACAGAAGTATTGCAGTGTATTACACAAGTGATTGTATGGTGAAGTCTCCTAGTAAGAAGTTAAAAATCAAATAATAGTTAAATAACCCTTTTCCCATTCACCATGTAAGAATACAGGGGGTCATTTATTAAGGGACTTGTGACTATTTTAGTTCAAAAATAGTCACAAGTCCCTTTTTTAACCAGTGGTACAACAATATTTAGTCGCACAGCTGTTTTCACATCGTGTTTGTTAGCTGGGTAGAGCAGGGGCTGGAAACAGGCGTAAATGTTGGGGAAAAACTACACCAACCAGGGGCTCACGTAGTTTTACCCACTAGATGCAAGTACTGCCATAGATGCGCCTAATTTATGACAAGGCACACGCCTTGTCATAAATTAGACAAATATAAAAGCAGTGCGAGAGAGGGAAACTAAGGCCCCATTGCCCCATGTTTCAGTGTACTGCGGCGGCCTCAGGAAGCGCACGGCGTCATAGCAACCAATGACGCTGTGCACTCCCGCCCTCTGGGGCAGCACAGGCCGGGCTTTCACGGCCCGTATACGGTCGTGAAACACGGTCGTCTGAATGGGGCCTAAGATGGCGTAAAAAGCCATCTTAGTAAATATCTAGGGTCTATTAATGTCCAAACAGTTAATGGGGTTTTCCAGGATTTTACTACTGATGACCTATCCTCAGGAGTATAGGTAGTAATATCAGTAGTAATATCCCGGAACACCCCTTTACAATATCACATTATTTATCCCACATACTGAACGGCATAAAGAACTAAAAATACCCAATGCCAGAATTGCTGTTTTTTTGGTCACCTCACAGCCCAAAAAATATGAAATAAAAAGTGATCAAAAAGTTGTATGTACCAGTAAAAACTCCAACTCACCATGCAAAGAACTAAACCCTCACACAGCTCTGTGGAAGAAATAAAAAAGTTATGGGTCTCAATATAGCCAGAAAAGCATTTTTAATTTTGTAAATTTGGTAAAAGTAATTAAGCGTAACAAAAACTGTATAAATTTGGCTTCATAATTGTACAGACCCACAGAATAAAGTTTTACTGTACATTATGAACACCGTAACAATGGAAGCTTTGGGTTTTGTCCCACAATTTCTTTTAGTTTCTCAGCACATTATGTGGTACATTAGATGGTGCCATTAACGTAGAACTTACCCTGCAAAAAACAAACCCCCATAGAGCTGTTTCGATGAAAAATGCATGTCTTGGAAGTTGGGGAAGTAAAAGTGACAATGAAATATTGAAAACCGGTGCCAGGGAGTTAAAGTGCAAGTAAGATTGGAATAACTTAGAAAAGCGCAGCAGGTATGACCATTGTAAACTAAAGTAATAGTCTTTTTTGAGATTGCTTTTATCGTGTGCAGATTTCCCACTTTCGCCAGCACTAATGCACCTCCAAACCGTCTTTAAGGTTCCTTTTATCATGTACAAATTCCCCACTTTCACCAGTCCTAATGGACCCCACAGCCCTGGCATCTTGTAGACTAGACTGCAGATGTAAAGTGGCCTACTAAGGACAAGGACCAACCAGCCCCCTGCTCTAAAATAGTACTCAACTATATTATCGTCCTGAGGACACGAATAGAGTTGAATGTGGTGGTTGCTTGGGGATCTGAGACACTGGCCAAAGATCTGAGGAATGCGCCCCGGATGCCTAGTGCTCAATACCACTGGTACTAAAATGTTATCTGAGGACGTCTCAAAGACCTCTACACAGTTGTCCATCACAATTTTCCACTTCTCTTTCTGTCCAGGTTAAAGCATGTTTGTATTGATCTGCGCAGGTAGTAGCCCACATATACTTTTTTACTTTTCTCTAATCCTTAATTTTTGCTGCAGAGGGCACAAGTGAGGGATGCCGGCAGTGAGACCCACCGCAATCAGCTGCTGCCAAGGGGGCCCATCATCTAAGATAGTTGTCCAAACCAGACCTTTAAGGGGAGTCTTTTACCTGTTTTTCACTTATATAACTAAGAGCACTGCCCCACAGAAGATTGCAGACACATCCCAGACATACCTGTGTACATTGTGTGTATTACATGTCAAATCCCAGACATTCCTGTGTGCACTGTGTGTCTGTATTACATGTCACATCCCAGACATACCTGTGTGTACTGTGTGTGTATTACCTGTCACATCCCAGACATACCTGTGTGCACTGTGTGTGTATTACATGTCAAATCCCAGACATACCTGTGTGCACTGTGTGTCTGTATTACATGTCACATCCCAGACATACCTGTGTGCACTGTGTGTCTGTATTACATGTCACATCCCAGACATACCTATGTGCACTGTGTGTCTGTATTACATGTCACATCCCAGACATACCTGTGTGCACTGTGTGTCTGTATTACATGTCACATCCCAGACATACCTATGTGCACTGTGTGTCTGTATTACATGTCACATCCCAGACATACCTGTGTGTACTGTGTGTGTATTACATGTCACATCCCCGACATACCTGTGTGCAATGTGTGTGTATTACATGTCACATCCCAGACATACCTGTGTGCACTGTGTGTGTATTACATGTCACATCCCAGACATACCTGTGTGCACTGTGTGTCTGTATTACATGTCACATCCCAGACATACCTGTGTGCAATGTGTGTGTATTACATGTCACATCCCAGACATACCTGTGTGCACTGTGTGTGTGTGTATTACATGTCACATCCCAGACATACCTGTGTGCACTGTGTGTCTGTATTACATATCACATCCCAGACATACCTGTGTGCACTGTGTGTCTGTATTACATGTCACATCCCAGACATACCTGTGTGCACTGTGTGTCTGTATTACATGTCCAGGAAAAGCACTTTTATTCTGCAGGAAACAGCTCCTAAGTGCCCAGCTGAAAGTGAAATTAAAAACAGCTTTCTCTCCTGACTCGATTTCTAACAGCTATATCTTCTGATATAGTGGATATAATGCTGTGATTTTGGTATCATTTGAAAGCTTGGAATGCCAGCTTTCAAAGAAGGTCAATTTTCTATCTGCTACCAATCCCAAGATATGAGCAGCTAAAGCAGCCCTCCCCTATTCAGACTGGTTTGCTTTGAGCACTTGCAGCAGCAGAGCTGGGCACTTGGGAGCTGTTTTCCTGCAGAATAAAAGTGATTTTTCTGGACATGTAATACAGAAACAAAGTGCACACAGGTATGTCTGGGATATGACATGTAATACACACACAGTGCACACAGGTATGTCTGGGATGTGACATGTAATACAGAAACAAAGTGCACACAGGTATGTCTGGGATATGACATGTAATACACACACACAGTGCACACAGGTATGTCTGGGATGTGACATGTAATACAGACACAGTGCACACAGGTATGTCTGGGATGTGACATGTAATAGAGACACACAGTGCACACAGGTATGTCCGGGATGTGACATGTAATACAGACACACAGTGCACACAGGTATGTCTGGGATGTGACATGTAATACAGATACACAGTGCACATAGGTATGTCTGGGATGTGACATGTAATACAGACACACAGTGCACACAGGTATGTCTGGGATGTGACATGTAATACAGACACACAGTGCACACAGGTATGTCCGGGATGTGACATGTAATACAGACACACAGTGCACACAGGTATGTCTGGGATGTGACATGTAATACAGATACACAGTGCACACAGGTATGTCTGGGATGTGACATGTAATACAGACACACAGTGCACACAGGTATGTCTGGGATGTGACATGTAATACAGACACACAGTGCACACAGGTATGTCTGGGATGTGACATGTAATACAGACACACAGTGCACACAGGTATGTCTGGGATGTGACATGTAATACACACACACAGTGCACACAGGTATGTCTGGGATGTGACATGTAATACAGACACACAGTGCACACAGGTATATCTGGGATGTGACATGTAATACAGACACAGTGCACACAGGTATGTCTGGGATGTGACATGTAATACACACACACAGTGCACACAGGTATGTCTGGGATGTGACATGTAATACACACACAGTGCACACAGGTATGTCTGGGATGTGACATGTAATACAGACACACAGTGCACACAGGTATGTCTGGGATGTGACATGTAATACACACACACAGTACACACAGGAATGTCTGGGATGTGACATGTAATACACACACAGTGCACACAGGTATGTCTGGGATGTGACATGTAATACAGACACACAGTGCACACAGGTATGTCTGGGATGTGACATGTAATACACACACACAGTGCACACAGGTATGTCTGGGATGTGACATGTAATACACACACAGTGCACACAGGTATGTCTGGGATGTGACATGTAATACAGACACAGTGCACACAGGTATGTCTGGGATGTGACATGTAATACAGACACACAGTGCACACAGGTATGTCTGGGATGTGACATGTAATACACACACACAGTGCACACAGGTATGTCTGGGATGTGACATGTAATACACACACAGTGCACACAGGTATGTCTGGGATGTGACATGTAATACAGACACACAGTGCACACAGGTATGTCTGGGATGTGACATGTAATACAGACACACAGTGCACACAGGTATGTCTGGGATGTGACATGTAATACAGACACACAGTGCACACAGGTATGTCTGGGATGTGACATGTAATACAGACACACAGTGCACACAGGTATGTCTGGGATGTGACATGTAATACAGACACACAGTGCACACAGGTATGTCTGGGATGTGACATGTAATACACACAGTGCACACAGGTATGTCTGGGATGTGACATGTAATACACACACAGTACACACAGGAATGTCTGGGATGTGACATGTAATACACACACACAGTGCACACAGGTATATCTGGGATGTGACATGTAATACAGACACACAGTGCACACAGGTATGTCTGGGATGTGTCTACAATCTTCTGTGGGGCTGCGCTCTTAGTTACATTGGTGAAAAACAGGTGAAAGACTCCCTTTAACAGTCAGAACTTTTGTAAGTATAAGCATGCGGTTTGGTTTTCTCATCCATCACTGTTAACCTCACTTTACCATTCTGTATGTGAATTTAATGGGAAAATACGAGCGCTGCATCTCTAAGTAGAGAATATAAATGATTTCATGTCTGGAGAATTAATCTTTCATGGTGTTCCTTGGTTGATCCTTTGCGATTTGAACTCCGTTAAACTGACCCATGACAGTCTATCACAGCTCTGTAAAAGATATTTACAAGATACAATTTGCCTCATTAATCTGCTCTTGGATGTAACATTGTTATCGATTCATTTGCTCACACACTGCGTCTCCACCCGCGTTCCCAACCTTCGTTAGTTTGTCATTTCCTCGTTATTTGAAGTATTGGGCAGACTCCAACATTTTTTTTTTCTCTGTGCCATTTATCTTGAGAACATCTGTGCAGTAACACCCCGAGCTACCGAAATCCTCTCATGTCAGTTTCATCATTTATGCCAAGCAGAGAAAAATCTGTTGCTTCTCATATGGGAAGCAATCAATATGGAATTTATTTTCTCTGTCAAGATCACACAACCTTCGTTAGACATTAAATAAATGGAGGCTGACAAAACGTTGAAGGCATCTCAGAAATGTGCCACTATTTGAGACCTAGAAATAATTTTGTAATTAAAGCATTGTCTGCCTCCCACGTTTTTTTTTTTTCCTGAAGCGCAGTCACAGTTGTCGCATACATAACACTGAAAAGATGACTTAAATACCAGCTGTACTATTGACTGCAAATTACAGGTGTCATTTACGGGGTTGTGTAGCAGACAAGGCTGAAATTACTCATTGAACATCTCGATCCATTCATCTTGCCTGAAGAGCTTCGTCAGCTGATCCAATAACAAGACTGGTGATAGATACAAGAGGGGCATGTCCCACAACATATTCTGGCAGCAGGATAATAGAAGGGTAGACACGTATAAGGAAAGGTGAGAAAAAAAGATTGGAAGCTGCGTCGTGCACTATAATTGATGAGTAGATTACTGTCTACCTATGATAGCCATTGATCCAAAGCCATAGGAGCCGATGTAGTTAAATGAAGTAATCTTCTTTTATTTATCCAAACAATATAATATAATATAACAGAAACAACGCGTTTCGGGGGTACTAAAGCCCCCTTCTTCAAGGGTTGTTTCTGTTATATTATATTATTTGGATAAATAAGAAAAGATTACTTCATTTAACTACATGGCTTTGGATTAATTGCGCCTGAAATAGGACTTACCTTCTCTACATACGTTCTCCTTGTGGGATTGGGCCTCGTCTTCAACAAGGATCCTTTCCTATGGACAGCAGATCCGGCCGTTGGATAACGTATGACACATACGAACAAGTCTACAATAGCGTTGTGCCTATACGTTGCACAACTGCCTAAGGTGAGCACTCGCTTGTCTTAATTGGTCCTCTTGTGACATTGAACGTACTACTCTAGGTTTTTTTTGCGCTCTCCTTGTGTCCGCCACTAGGTCTTGACACGCCCATTACGTTTCTATTATGATAGCCATTGAGGCATATGACTTGGTTGGTAAAAGATTCAGGGTCTTGCACATGGTGTAGGACTCACAGTCTAGCAGGTGGGTCACTGAGTTGTCATAAAACTTATGACATGTTATAGACACACGTTAGGCGGACTATGGGATGAGCGTGTATTCAGAAAGGGACAACCTGGTTTGGTAACCATCACTACAGGGGGACTATACCAACCAGGGATTGTATCCTTTTGCCCTCGTTTATCTGTATTCTTTGTTGGGGGGCTGCTTACCCATATTCATTGATATCCACCTTACATCTGTGTGTCGATAATTGAAAATGTTTTGACTGGGATTTTACTGTACTACAGTCATACCTGTACTGAAGTGTGATATTTGAAAATCCTCCTGATGAACCCAAGTTTTGTGGGGGAAACGCGTTGAGGATACAAGATTTGTTACATCTGTCTTAGGGCGATATTAGGGTGTGTATAGGGGAGGTTGGAGGACAGGGAATCCCTACCATCCGGGGATGTCCCTGGGCTGGGGTCTATATAGGGGCCATATCAGGGCCAGATCTCAGTTACAATTATCTTTAGCCATCCTCCCTACCCAGTTATTGTCACACTAATAAATATAACACCCTGATTGTGAAGGGTGTATACTCAGTATGTTTTTTGTAACTTTTGTGTAATTATATGAATTTCTTGGGGTATTTTTTAACTGAAGTAAATAAAATATTATAGTTTTAAGGGTCTTTCAATAGTGGTTTTGTAATTGATTTATGAAATGTTATAGATACATATCAAATGTTTTGATTGGCGGAGCACTGAGTGCTTTGACCCCCTTCAATCGCTAGAATTAGAAGCACTCACATAGAGCGTTCTCTCTAGTAAGCGATGAAGAGAGATGGACTTAATTGAAAGTCTACCAGTCCATCTCAATTCCATCACTTGCAGTGAAGAGGGAGATGGCGATATGCAAGTGCTTCTCTCTCCTCAGTCTAGCAGTCGGTGGGGGTCTCAGCATTCAGAGCCCCACCGATCAAAACCTTTGATATGTCTATGACTCAGTGACCCTTTAAATCTTTCTGGCCTATCATCTTGGAACATCTGTGAGACTCCTGGAAAAAATGTAAGTTTCCTGGAAGAGCTGGCTAATTTCCTGGGTGCTCCACATGCTAACCAATACCCATTCCTACATTAACTCTGCTCCTGGGCACCACTGTAGACCATGTCCTGATGCTGATCTGCATAGGGATGTTGTCTACCGCAGCACCTGGGAGCGGAGGGAAGCACAGGAAGAGAGAGAGAGAGGTGAGTAACTCAAAGTCTGTTTGGTCTGAGGTCTGTAAATGATTAGTTTGGAGTCTGGTCTAGTGTCTGTAAAGGGGAAGTGCGTTCATTCTGGAGTCCTTAAACAGGTTAGTTTAGTTTCATATCTGTAAACGGTGAGTTTGTTCTGGGGTTTGTAAACATAGGGGTTTTTGGGGTCTATAAACTGGGTGCTGAGATCTCCATCAATTGCTAGAATGAGGAGAGAGAAGTGGCTCTGTAATTTGGGAGCATCAGGTTTGGGGTCTGTAAACACTGGTGGAGTCTGGTCTGGAGTCTGAAAATGGTGGTCTGGTCTGAGTTCTATGTACAAGGGGTCTGGTCTGGGGTATGTTTACAGGGGGGTTTTGCAAAGGATTGGGATGGTATAAAGGTGGGTGTGGCTTGGGGTCTGTACAAATAGAGGCCTGGTTTGGGGGATAAAATTTTATTTAGCAGGTCTGATGTATGGTATGTATCATTTTAGGGTAAAAGAGGTCTTATGTAGTATTTGTGATTCAAGTGTCATGGGTTGGGGCATGTTCTATATGAATGGGCAGGGCGTAAGGAAAATATATTGCAGGGCAAGATATGCACTTTTTGTTGCCATCTTTGGAATCTTCTTGATGTCCCTTCTCAAAAGTTGGCCAATATAGTTTAAATTATATAACACTGTGTCTGGAAAGGTACCGGGGGCCGCATATCTCACCCAGAATGCTTAGATGAGCAAGGTAAGTAAATCCAGGGAAGCTGGGTTGCTTCAGCAAAGTATAGTTTGCTGAGACACATTTCTTTAGTGTTTTATGGGCTGAATTTTTAGGGGATGGCATGTTGGTGTGGGACTTTCCATGCCCTCCCCACTCCAGTACTCCACTTTCCCTTAGCAAACCATGGGCTCATAAATACAGGGCTAAAATGCTCATTCACTGTCAGAGCCTGGAAAGTGGAAACTGCAACTTGCTTGCTATGAAAGCCCGATCGATGTGTGTTGAAGATATAGGTGAAGAAACCACTGTGTTTAGTTAGCGCCCAGACGGGCAGCCATAACTTTGGGCTACTGTTATTGTTTTGGATGAAACTAAAGGTTTTGGACTTTTTACCTGTTTAATCCAGTAGAATCTGTCATGGCCGACCTCGTCCACACGTATAAATCTTGACAATTATTATTGGGAATGACAGTAGTTGGGTCATTTGGCTGAGTTGACTAATCAAAGCCAAGAAATGTGACTATATGAAATGGCACATAACTTGTGTAAAGAATGAATAGCAAATGGTTTCTATAAGAACGTTTACTGAATACCACTCTTAGGCTGTGTTCTCACTAGCAACATGGCTTCCATTGATAATGTGCCATGACAGCTATGACTGAACTGTTTATGAACGGATCCTGATGGGCCTCATTGACTTACCTCGAGGTCTTTTCGATGTCTGATATTCTAAGGGAATAAACAGTGCTGCAAAACTATTCTTGCTCACAAAAACCCCGAATCCCTGATGAAAAGGGGGAAAACGCAGTTGTGAACAGCACCTTAGATGTACCCCATGTACAGAAGAGGCAAATATGGAAGAACATACTGAAGTTCTTTGCCCACCACATTGAAACTAAGATGGAAAGGATCTGTTGACATGTAAGAGATGCACTTTTATACTCGGTTCTGTGCCTTAGTATAACAAATAGTTCTTTGTCATCCAGGAATGCTGCATGTGCTGCTCATTCAGACGGCCGTATGCTGTCCGCAAAAATGCGGATCCGTTTTTATGCGGACAGTTCAGCATATCCGCAAAAACAGATTGCATTCCGCATTTTTGTGGACTCATAGACTTCAATGGGGCCATGTCCTGATTTTCACCGACAAGTATAGGACATGTTTTATTTGTTTTGTTTTCGTAAAACAGAAGAAAAGGGCCCCATAGAAGTAAATAGGTCTGCATCTAATCCGTAAAAAAATCGGATCCGCATTTTTGCGGACAACATACGCCCGTCTGAATGAGCCCTTATGGATATGTTTGTGTATTAAACCTCTTTGAAATTTTTTTTGAAACATCCAATTCTAGGTCATGCAATGGAGAATACACCAAGAAGAAGCTGCTAGATTAGAATCTGCTATCGCTGCTCGGAGACAACAGGAGGAGGAACAGCAAGAAAAGCAAAGAAGAGAGAAAGAAAAGCTCCAGCGAGCAAACGAAAAAGAGAAAGTATGAACGCTCTAATCATCTGCATATGTTACTTAAGAGATTACTGAAAATATCTTGATGCATCCTAATTAAAACTGTTTGTTACTGCTGGCAGCGCACTGGATAAGTGTATATACACAGCATCCAGGCAGAGATTGTTTAAGACCTCGCTAAAGCCATTAATGCCTCAAAGGAACTAAATCTCATCCGCACTGCATTGTGCTAGGAGTGTAATGTGTCCTGAATTATTTCATAAATGTGGGTTTTTCTGTAACAGTACTAGAAAGACTGTGGGAACGCTCCAAGTGCTGCAGTCAAGTACCCTGCACTGCAGTACAATCCGGTCACAACTCAGCAACTCCTTACATTGCAAACTTTACTCACAGTGGGATATCGGCTAAATATCTATATTTTATAGCAGCACAGATGATGGGAGCTGTAGCTCTACAAATATCTAGAAATGTGCTTGCATGTGCTGTCCTGTTGTGAAAAGCCATCAAACTAATGCATCCAGCAAACATCACAGATCATCCACCGTACACCCCAGATCATCCATCCTAGACCCCAGATCAGCCGCCCTACACCCCAGGTCATCCACCATACACCCCAGATCATCCATCCTACACCCCAGGTCATCCACCCAAGATCATCCACCATACACCCCAGAGAGTTCCATAGTCTCACTGCTCTTAGCGTAAAGAATCCTCTTCTATGTTTATGTACAAACCTTCTTTCCTCCCGACGCAGAGGATGTCCCCTCGTCACAGTCACAGTCCTGGGGATAAATAGATGATGGGAGAGATCTCTGTGCTGACCTCTGATATATTTATACATAGTTATTAGATCTCCCCTCAGTCGTCTTTTTTCTAAAGTGAATAAGCCTAATTTTGATAATCTTTCTGGGTACTGTAGTCCACCCATTCCAGTTATTACTTTAGTTGCCCTCCTCTGAACCCTCTCCAGCTCTGCTATGTCTGCCTTGTTCACAGGAGCCCAGAACTGTACACAGTACTCCATGTGTGGTCTAACTAGTGATGTGTAAAGTGGCAGGACTATGTTCTCATCACGGGCATCTATGCCTCTTTTGATGCAACCCATTATCTTATTGGCCTTGGCAGCAGCTGTCTGACACTGGTTTCTACAGCTTAGTTTGCTGTTCACTAAAATTCCTAGGTCCTTTTCCATGTCAGAGTTACCCAATATTTTACCATTTAGTATGTACTGGTGACTTGCATTATTCCTTCCCATATGTCAGAGTTACCCAATATTTTACCATTTAGTATGTACTGGTGACTTGCATTATTCCTTCCCATATGTCAGAGTTACCCAATGTTTTACCATTCAGTATGTACTGGTGACTTGCATTATTCCTTCCCATATGCATAACCTTACATTTGACAGTGTTAAACCTCATCTGCCACTTCTCTGCCCAAGCCTCCAGTCTATCCAGATCCATCTGTAGCAGTGTACTGTCCTCTTCTGTGTTAATTACTTTACACAGTTTAGTGTCATCTGCAAAAATTGATATTTTACTGTGCAAGCCTTCTACAAGATCATTAATAAATATATTGAAGAGAATAGGGCCCAATACTGACCCCATGCAAAACTGAGTGTTTGCATGTACGTTCGTTAGCGATCATCTTGCAGTGTAATACTTCCGCCGATTGACCAAGTCTTTTGACATGTTAAAAAATTATCGTTTACAGGCGGCAGATTGTGCTGTCTAATCTGCCGTCGGCAAACCACTATACAGCATGGGGACCAGTGTTGGCATAGTGATTGGTCCTCTCCATGCTGCATTAGCGATCCTGCATGTAATAGCAGCGGTCTCCTCTGCTAGCGAGCAGGTGATTGCCGGGAGGGAACGCTTTCCTCCCGACATACGTCTTCCACATCGGGCTGTGTAATACAGGCATTACCGCTCAGGGGGAGAGAGATAATAGCTCACATTGAAGAGATTTATTTGCATGTAGAAATGTATTTTTTATCCTTTTATCCCCATGGAGCATTGTCTGAAAGTAAGTCACCTTAACCCCCTCTGAGAAAATTTAAGCCAATGCCAATATTAATTGATTCAAAGGAGTTGTCCAGGACTTTGAAGTTGATGGCTTATCTTCAGAATAGCTCATCAATATCTGATCACTGGGGGTCTGACTTCTGTCACCCCTGTCATTCATCTGCTTGAAGAGGCTGTGGTGCTCTGGTGAGCGCTGCAGCCTCCTCACAGTTTACCAATCACAGTGCCGTACATTGTATAGTGGATGTGTTTGGTATTGCAGCTCAGTCCCTTTCACTTGAATGGGACTGAGCTGTGCCTAAGCCTTGCGACCGGCCTCTTCAAACTGCTGATCGTCAGGGGTACTGGGAGTCGGACCCCACCAATCAGATATTGATGACTTGTCCTAAGGATTCCCCTAATATCAACCCCTTTAATTGCACCCTGCCCCTTGATTGCTCACTAACATTAGCTTTATTATTTATCATAGACCCTCCCCATGTAACTCCCCCACCAAGCCCAATACTTAGAAGTAGTTGTCTCTGCAGGGACTGATAACCATCTTAACCCATTTTTGTATCACCGTCCCCTCATCTCGGCCCTACAGCAGAGCAACTGTAATCATAGCACATACTGTAGTAGCAAGGGTCTATTTTAGAGTTGAGCGAATGTGCTCGTAATGAGCACTGTAGTGCTCGGATCCCCTGCGCTCGCATGGGTGCAGCCATCCGGATCCGTCCTCCTCACCCGACTGCAAGTCAGTGGGGACGGATCCGTTTGGTATGACACACTCGTGTGTCATACAAAACGGATCCGCCCCCATTGACTTACAGTCAGGGGAGGACGGATCCGGATGCCTGTGGGCGTGCGAGCGCAGGGGATCCGAGCACTACAGTGCTCGTTACGAGCACGTTCGCTCAACTCTAGTCTATTTCTTTCCAGAAACAGCGCCACTGTTGTCCAAAGGCTGTGTTTGGTAGTGCAGGTTAGCACCACTGGAGTGAGCTTAGTTGTATTTTGAGCAAAGCAATGTCCTTAGACCAGTTGCTACTTTCTTCCCCTATAACATTGAGGTCCCAAGAATTTTACATTTCTCTCTAGCCACTACGCATCATGACCCCAAGTTTAGAAACCTAGAATTTCAAGACTTTTTGGGCATGTTAGTTTTGGAAAGTTTTATTAGGAGGATTCCCTGATGATAAGCTGAACACAATTTGTCCCACCAAGTGTTCAGTATCCCTGCCGCACCACCACAGGGGAAATTAAGCATTACTCAGTGCCTCCTGAAATTAATGGACTGTCCTTGTAATTCTTGGCTTTACTGGGTCCTCCAGAGCAAAATACACTTTTTGTAACCGCTCTTCGCTCTGTTTATTCCAGTGCTTTACAGAGCAGAAGTTTTATAATGGATCTGCTTTTTTTGTGTTTCTTATATTCGCTATATAATTACTGTGACACGCAAGTTTCTAAGTTTCATGAAAAAAATGTTTTCAGTTTCCATTTACATTACATGCCTCACAGTGTGAAGAAGTGTATAATAATAGTCATTATTTATTCTGTATCAGAAACTGCTGCATCTTTCCAAAAAACACCCTTATGTGTACTGTTTAAAAATGAAATGGGCTGATACACAGGGCAATGATCGGGAATGAACCAGTCATTCCCGATATTTGCCCACTTGTTAGCTCCATTTACATGCAGCTTTGTATGAGCATGAAGAACAGTTACTCCAATCGTTCATCCCCATACAGTTTAATCCAAGATTATGCAATATATCAAGTTACCTATCACCTAATACCTATCAATAAGCTGTAGAGGAGCACAAAAACAAGACATCTCTTCAAATCATTGTAACATGCATGGTTCAAAGGGGTTTTCTGGGATTGTGTTACTGATGATCTCTCCTTAGGATAGGTCATCAGTATCTGATCGGTGGGGGTCCGACACCCGGGACCCCCGCCGATCAGCTGTTTGAGAAGGCTCTGGTGCTCCTTTTCGTAGGCCAGTGATGTCACGTTCATCGGTCACGTGGCCTAGAAGAGGCTCAGCCCCATTCAAGTGAAAGGGGCTGAACACGATACCAAGTACAGCTGATGTGCTTGGTGAGCTGCGAGAAAGAAGCAGTACCTTCTCAAACAGCTGATCGGCGGGGGTCCCGGGTGTCGGACCCCCACAATCAAATACTGATGACCTATCCTGAGGATCACTTCAGCAAATGGCATTTATCATGTAGAGAAAGTTAATACAAGGCACTTACTAATGTATTGTGATTATACATATTGCTTTCTTTGCTGGCTGGATGCATCTTTCCATCACTCGTTTTCCTGGTTATGACCACCCTTCAATCCATCAGTGGTGGCCGTGCTTGCACACTACAGGAAAAAGTGCCAGCCTCTCTGGTGGCCGGGACAGGGGAGCTTCCATAGGCTGGTGCTTTTTCCTATAGTGTGCAAGCACGACCACGACTGATGGATTGGAGGGTGGTCATAACCATGGAAACGAGCAGTGTATAGTGTGATAGAAAAATGAATCCAGCCAGCAAAGGAAGCAATATGGAGAATCACAATACATTAATAAGAGGTTTGTATTAACATTCTCTACATGCAACTTACTGAAGTGAGACAACCCCTTTAACATCTTTTTGCTAACCCATTAAATGTATGTAGGGATAAGCTGAAGAGAGTATGACTGTAGGATCAGACTACAGAGGATTTGTTTGTAGTCTGTTACCATGGATATACATAGGTCTGCATAGGATATATATATTTTTTTACTTTTAGAAAATCTTTATGTAATTTTACACACATTTGAACAGTAAGCTTTGGTTGCGACAATGAAAACAGCCTTTAACACATTTCTATCCACATTGTGTTACCTACATAATAGAATTGGGCTAGCTCTGAGTAACAGCTGCTGCGGCTGAGCTCTGAATGTGATCCATAATAACTGACTGTATGTGTTAAGAGAAAGGTGCGGGTGGATGATATTATGGAACGCATAGCTTTGTCTTATAAATGTTTCCACTTACTTAGAAATGAAATCAAGAGTAAAACCACAGAAAAACAATGCTGGGGATTTCAAGCCTCACAGCACATTTATACATAACCGTATTTGCAAGAAACAATATCAAGATATTCTGGCGTTGGGGATTTCTTTTTGTTTTGCTTGTCACGCAGGCTTAGGCGCATTTTAGTTTGAACTTTTTTTTTTTTTGCTTCACGCGACAGATACAGAAGTACAAAGCTGAGAAACAGCAAGCGTGGGAAGAGCAACAGAGTCGGGACCTGCAGCGCCTAGAGCAGCTGAAGAATATAATGGCCCAGCAAGCTGAGAAAGACAGAGAACGGTAAGTGCGGCATTGGGCACACACTGGCATATACAGTGTAACAAAATGTCTCTTTTTGCCCAGATGGGCTGTACCCAGGAGCAAGTACACAAAAGGACAGATCGAATCCAGTTTATTGACTTTGGCTCTTACATTTCTTATTTTTGGGAAAATATTGAAAAAAAAAAATAAGCCTTCAAAATCCTCAGTCTTATTGGCAGCCAAAAGTAAAGCCCTAAGAAATTATTGCCTTAAATGTTTAATGTTGTGGACGGAGAAGCTGAGCAATTCCTGCAATTTTCACAAATCTGAAAGATTAATATTGATCCTGCAAACCCAAGGGAGTCGGTAATGTACAAAGGACAGGGCGCAACCACAGAGTTTTGCAGGCAAACCATCAACAAGTGTCTCATTGCGCTCCCGGGTTCATAAGTAAAGTTTTGCTACTCTTAGAAACCACTGGAATATGTATGTTTCCAGGGCCAGATTTATCTGTAGACACAGCAGGTTTGCACTTACAGGCGGACACTGACAAGTATGTATTCGTTTGCAGACTTTGTGTATTCATATGTGAGTTAGGTACTGCTAGTACTATCAGAGTGAGAGGAGGATATCCATGGAGGGACTAGAGCAGTAATGACGAACCTTTTACAGACCAAGTGCCCAAACTGCAACCCAAAACCTACTTATTTATCACAAAGTGCCAACACGGCAATTTACCCTGAATACTGCAGTCCAATATAGTATATCTTCCATGTACTTTACCATTTAGCTATAATAGCTGCCTACATTCAGTGCTCTGCCTGTGCTGTTCATAGTGCGCTCTGCGCTGATGAATGGCAGGAAAAGTATACGGCATATTGGTACACCATAGACTTTTTCCAGGGTGCGGGTGCCCACAGACAGAGCTCTGAGTACATATACTCTCTATGTACAAGCCTATATACAGTACACTTACAAACTTACTTTGTTCACATATATGCACACTAACATCATATGAGCATGCATACTACTTCCACAGGGGTCCTGTGTTGTTAATGCCCCTAAATGTTCCTTTACACTGCCTGATGATCGGGCAGATTATCGCTAATGAGCGTCCTTATGAACTCATTCGTTAGTGATAATCTGCACAGAGTGTTTCATTCGTTCGTCGGGTAATAGATCGTTGGTGCGTTTACCTAAATCATTGTTTGCCAGCAGAAGATTGTGCCATCTAAACAGACTCATTGCCGGCAAACAATGATACTGTATGGGGACGAGCGATGGCATTAGTGATCAGTCCTCCCCATACTGTGGAGGAGATCACTGCATGTAAATACAGAGGTCTTCTCCACTGACGAGCAGATGTCAGATAAACTGCTGTGATATCAGATGTGACATCGCACGGTGAGCTGCTGTAAAAAAACAAGTGGGTTTCTGCTGGGTAACTGCTGTGATGTCATAGTGGTTACACATTATGCCAGCTGCTGTGACATCACAAATGCATTTTAGTTAGATGAGCTCCTGTGACATCCCAAGTGAGTTTTAGTCAGATATGCTACTGTGACATCACAGGTGGATTTCAGTTAGGTATGCATCTGTGACATCACAGCTGGTTTTCAATGTAAATTGCTGGATGCAACAAGTGGGTTTCAGTCAGGTAATCTGTTGTGACATCATAACTGTGTTTCCATAAGCTATGCTATTGTGACATCACACGTGGGTTTTAGTCAGGAGAGCTCTTGAGACATCACAACTGTGTTTTATGTTCATTCCTGGGCAAAATGTTCTGTGACTTTTTTTTTTGAGAAATACGTATATCCTGTATACCTGCAAGCAGCACCGTGTCCACATATTAAAGGGCTTTTCTGAGACTGTTTAACTAATAACCTCTAGATGGTTCATCAATATCTGATCGGTGGGGGTCCGACACCTCGCATATAAGCTGTTTAAGAAGGCACTGGCAGTCATGTGAGCGTTGTGGTCAGTGGCGTAACTACAACTGACCGGGCCCCACAGCAAATTTTAGACGGGGCCCCCCCTCAGCAACTTTTTCGCAACTCCCAACTCACGCATTCCCCACTCCTGTGGCTGGTCAAAACTGTTCTCTCAGACGAGGCCCAGCAGCCGCTCTGTCTGTTTTCTACACGTATATACTGTATATAATGTCATTGTATAATACTGTTGAGGGGGGCCTGACAATAAAATCTTTTAGTATTCCTCCTGAGGGGGCCCCTTGTGAGTCTGGGCCCCAAAGCAGCCGCTTCCCCTGCTTCCCCTATTGCTACGCCCCTGGTCGTGGTCTTCTCGCAGCGTAGCCTAGACCAGTAATGTCACGTTCAACGGTCACATGGCCTAGGTGCAGCTCAGCCCCATTCAAGTGATCATTTTTAGTGGATGGGATGTGGATTCATTGAATTCTATGGAATCGGAAAAAAATGCTTACAACACACAGGTGTCATCCGCGCCTGTGTGTCCATCTCACAAATTATAGAACATTTGCTATTTTGCGGACAAGAATAATTTTTACTATTGGGACTGAGAAAAATGCATAATGTACACAGCCGATATCCATATTCTGCGGATCCGCGGACCGCAAAACACACATGTTCATGTGCACGAGGCCTAACCCACAAAGTATATGAAGGTGTGTGCTGTAGGCTGTGTGCAGTGGTCTACCAACTGAGCAGGACCGGAAACACATAGAAGCAGAAAGTGATAAGACCCAGACAGTAAAGCAGTGACGCACAGTTTCCCCCTTTTTCTATGGCATGCTATCAGTACTATCATTATGCAGCGGTAGCAAGAGCATTCCATATATTCAGTCCTAGACAGATAGCAGCATATCACTCTGCAAGGACAGCGGGGTCCTCTTCCCATTATCTTCTACTTTGAGTGTCTTCATCACACAGCTACGTCCACCCATCTGCTCTTCTCCTCGTGTTTTTGTTCTCAAACATTTTAAAGTGAACAGGATGACTACTGATCCCAAAATAGGCACCAAAACTCTTCAGTCATTGTCGCCCGTGACGCCTGTCAGGAAGATGTGAACATTTATAACGTGGAGCCACAGTTCACTTGCAGATATCTTGTTTTTGACATTGTACTAAATGAAGCAGAGCGCTGCAATATGCCGGAGACCCGTATAATGCTGATAATATTGTACCTTCCATGAACGCACCCGGCGATCCCTGCAATTAATAGGATTCATTTTCTAACGACATTTCTTCTCAGGGTTGTTTATCGGCAGCAGCTGTTAGAGAAGCGTCTGTCAGAAAGAAGGGAGGAGGCGCTTCACGAGGAGCAAGCAGAGTTAGAGAGACAGAGGCGGCTGGAGGCTCTACGTCAACAGGTAACGTGTGGTGGCACCTTCATACTGTGCAATATGGATGTATAGGTTGGGTCCTCATACTGTGACCATTGCTATAATCCAGGGATGGCCAACCTGCGGCTTCCCAGCTGTTGTAAAACTACAACTCCCACCGTGCTCTGCTATAGGCTGATAGCTGTAGTCAGTCTCGGCATGCTAGGAGATGTAGTTTTGCAACAGTTGGAGAGCCTCAGGTTGGCCATTCCTACTATATGTCAATTTGCCTTTTAGCTACAGGTCTACCTGCATGTGTACAGCCCTGTTACAACCATCCTTTATGTCTGGTTACATCTGAATTAATGGGTGTAACTGCATCAACTTAAAGGGAGTCTGCAGTTTTCAAAGCATGCAAAAACTGCTGACCGCGCTAATTAGGGGCCAGGGAGAGCAGGGCAAACATACAGTACCTTTTGTGAATATTTTATTATCAGGAGAAGTGTGAATATGAGCTTTTACTCTGCCAGGTTCTGCTCCTACAAGTGCCCAGGAGACAGAGCTTCGCTGTCTGATTTGAGCTGCTTCACAGCCCATCCCCCTTGACGGCTGCAGTGGTCTCCTGGTTGGATGCTACAGCTGTCACTCAGAGCAGAGGGGAGGGGCTTTGAAGCTAGGGCTGAATGCAGAGAGCGGACAGCACTTGACAGTGAAACTCCGCCTCCAGTGCACTTGCTGGAGCAGACTCTGGTAGAATAAAAGTATATGGTCACACTACTCCCAATAATAAAAGCTGTGCACGCACCCTGCAGCCCTGTCATCTTCATTATATACAGATGGTTGGCATTCGTGCCAATTTTCAATAGGCCCTCAGGTAAGTAGGACTACAAAGAAACAAGCTTGATTATAGTTTGACAAGGGGTGTTTCTGTGCAGGGCGAACTGAGCATAAAAAACAGGCATAGCTTTTAGGTGATAACAGTAACTACATATATTTACTATGTACAAGCATACATACACACATTACTTCTTACACTTACTGTATATGCATACTAACTACATATGGGCAGAAATACATACTACTTACACAGGGATCCTCTGTCACTGCCTCTAGGTAACCTACCATAATATCACAAGAGTGTATCAGTCAGGTAAGCTGCTGTGACATCACAATTGTGCTTGTATCAGATGTGACATCACAACTGCTCTTCTGTCAGGTTAGCTACTGTGATGCAAAGCGTGTGTTTCCATTGGGTGACTGTTGTGACATCATGGTGGGTTCAGGTTATGCAAGGTACTGTGACATCACAAGTACATTTCAGTTAGCTGAGCTGCTGTGACATCACAGGTGGATTTCAGATGTAAGCTTCTGTGACATCACAAGCGGGTTTCAATCAATAAGCTTCTGTGACATGAAAGGTGGGTTCTATGAGGTGACATCATAGGTGAGTTTCAGTTAGGTCAGCAGTTGCATAGATTACCTAATCTCTGGGGTGGGGGCAGAGGGGTGGCACGGTGACCAGCACAGGTCCCACGTGGGGGAGGGGGGCGGTCCTGGCTGGGGGTTTCGGTCAGCGGCGGCAATTCTGGACTCACTCCTGGCCCTTCCCGCCACAGCTCTCCCGATGGTGCTCCGCTGCCGAATCTACATGGTCCAGTTGTTTTGCATTGCGGTCCAGGGGTTACTTCATACTTGGCTACAACTCATGCCATTGTGTACATGCTCTGCCAAGACTGTTCTCATAAATTCCCGTTGAATAGAACAGGCTCTTTGATCTTAAAGAATACGCTTTAAATACTTAATAAAGCTGTTTTTTACTGGAGAATACGTTAGAAATCGTGTCCTAACAGGTCATTTTCTGAATTGTGTAATCCAGGTGGCTGTTATTGCTGAATTTGATCCCGTCAGAATGATGAGCGACACAAAAGCTTGGAAAGCAAGACTCTGTGTTGGGGCAGAAGAAGAAATTGTCCTTCAAAAACCACTTTTTGATTTGTACACGTACAATGAACAACAGGTCTGTGTTAGATATACATGCATTACATTTCATTTATTAACACTCGTAGATTAGTAATTACTAATTATATAGCAGCAAAAGAAAATGATTCCCACATTGTCCTTCCTAAAAGAACTATAGTATTAAAATAAAAAAAGGTTCTTCTTCTAGGCCACATTCACACATCAGTTTTTCATGGCCATTTTTCAACCATCTTCTCTCCGTCTTTAATGGCCATTTTGCATCCATTTTTCAGATGATTTACATTCAGTTTTTAAGTTTAAACCCCAACCCCTGTAATGCTCTCATTATATATATTATACCCCCTCATAGTGCCCCCAGTATAGAAAATGTCCCCATCTTGTGCCCCCTGTAGTTTTTAATGGCTCCCAATTGTGTCCCCAGTAAAGATCATGGCCCCTTAGTGCCTCCCAGTAGTTATAATAGCCCTCCGTCTGTGCCCCAGTATAGATATTAGCTCCCAGTTGTGTGCCCATACATATATTATTTTTTCATAAGTGCATATCCATAAAGCAGAACTATAGATGTATAAAGGTATGGTTGCACAACATATAATAAACAATAAGAGTAGAAATAAATTTAGATATATGTGGCGCTATGCCGACTAAAGATAAAAAAGGAAGTCCTTAGTTACACATATTTGTAAATGCGTGATCATGCCCACTCACCAATCGTCACGGTAACTTCCTGTGGAGTGGGTCCCTACACTCATCTATGCCTCTGTTCAGACTACATCCAAGTCTCCATTATTCAGGGCGTGTGGAACCAGCTAAATAGGTATCCTACCAGGAAGTCCTGGGTGAATGGGCGTCGTCAGGTCCAAAAGGAGTATGCGAGACTCAGTATATAACGATGAAAACTATAATGTAAAGTTCGGACCAACGATATATATATATATTTTTTTTTTCATAAGTGCATATCCTTTTGGACCTTATTTTTTCATATCTCGCATACTCCTTTTGGACCTGACGACGCCCATTCACCCAGGACTTCCTGGTAGGATACCTATTTAGCTGGTTCCACACGCCCTGAATAATGGAGACTTGGATGTAGTCTGAACAGAGGCATAGATGAGTGTAGGGACCCACTCCACAGGAAGTTACCGTGACGATTGGTGAGTGGGCATGATCACGCATTTACAAATATGTGTAACTAAGGACTTCCTTTTTTATCTTTAGTCGGCATAGCGCCACATATATCTAAATTTATTTCTACTCTTATTGTTTATTATATGTTGTGCAACCATACCTTTATACATACATATATTATGGCCCCAGTTGTGCCCCAATATATAATACCACCGCCTTCCCCTATTCCCATTAGTGCCTACGTTATTAAAAATGAAAATACTGTGACGTCATGACGCTGGGAGCACAGTTTTTGCTGCATTAAGTGAATAGCAAGGGTTCAAGGAGCCACGTGGATGAGGGTTTTTTTTAATTTTTTTAATTTTAAAGGGGTTGTCTCACTTCAGCAAATGGCATTTATCATGTAGAGAAAGTTAATACAAGGCACTTACTAATGTATTGTGATTGTCCATATTGCCTCCTTTGCTGGCTGGATTCATTTTTCCATCACATTATACACTGCTCGTTTCCATGGTTACAGACCACCCTGCAATTCATCAGCAGAGGTTGTGCTTGCACAGTATAGGAAAAATTACCGGTCTATGCTTACTCCAGCGGTCCCGGCCACCAGAGAGGCTGGTGTTTTTTCCTATAGTGTGCAAGCATGACCACTGCTGATGGATTGCAGGGTGGTCGTAACCATGGAAACGAGCAGTGTATAATGTGATGGAAAAATGAATCCAGTCAGCAAAGGAGGCAATATGGACAATCACAATATATTAGTAAGTGCCTTGTATTGACTTTCTCTACATGATACATGTCACTTGCTGAAGTGAGACAACCCCTTTAACTCCTGAAAGACCATTGTACGTGTTTTTTAATGGCTGTTAGACGGGTGCACTCTTGTCTATACAGCCCTTAAAAATAAGCCTATTGATTTCAATGGGGTCTGCCCGGCTGTGAAGTCCTATTTTTTGATAGTTGCTATTCACTGCCAATTAAAAAATAGCCATGTCGCCATTTCAAAAATTACAGTCTAAATATTGAATAATTATCATTACAAATATTTATTTCATTAATGACTAAACTTTTAGAAGTTAAAATATTCCACTCATCACGTTATATTTTGGCACATACTAGTCTCAGACTCATAGGTTGCATTCATACATACCAGTTTTGCAATTACCAACTAAGGCTGGGTTCACATCACTGTTTATTTTTCCGTTCTTCTGATCCGTCAGAAGAAAAGAAAAATAAAGAGAAAAATGGATCCTGAGCATTAGTTATGCACATTTGGCATTAACCATGGTTTTAACCATTTCCGTCAGAGATTCGCTATTCTAGACTGAAAAAAGTCCTCCATGCAGGACTTTTTATCTGTCTGAAATAATGTGAATGGTTCCACATACGGGCTGCAAAAAATGGAACTGACGCAGTAAAAAAAATATGTTCGTGCACATGAACCCATACACTGTGAAAGACATATACATTCATTGACACACATATACACACTGTGACACTAAAACACAAGCACACACAAACACCCTGTGGCACATAGACCCTCATAAATATTTCCTATGTAGTGTTTACCTTTCACCAGCAGATGGCAGAAGCATTGCTGAGGGGATGAGGCAGGAGAAGTAAGGACACAAGCGTGAGGTGTTAAACTGAGCAGCCACCCTTCGTTACACCTCTGCTTCTTATTAGTTGAACTCAGGAGGCATGTTAGATAACATAAATTGCGTGTAAACTAAGCCATATTTAGTATTGTAACACAGTAATAATGTTCCCCAGAGTGGCCCCCAGCAGTAATAATGCCTCCTAAAGTGGCCCCCAACATTAATAATGTGCAGCATTTTCTATGCTGAAAAAAAATACCTCAACCACTTGCACATGCAGGGACACTCGCTCTTCACTGAAGGCGAAGGACCTAATGCTCTCAGCATGATGACATCACCATGCTGGGAGTGTCAGGTCCTTCTGCATCCTGTGTGGAGCTAGTGTGTCGGTGTCCCAGTGCCCCATTTTTCACTAGTGTACCCATTTGTATGGCTGTTGGATGGGTGCACTCCTGTCTAAGCGGCCGATAAAAATGGTCCCATTGATTAATGAGGTCCGTTTGGCCACGAAAATGGACAAAAATAGAACTTGTCCTATTTTTTGACGGCCGCTTTTCACTGGCCATTAAAAAAACGACTGTGCGACTAGCCCCATAGACTGCAAGGGTTCTGAAAACGTCCGTGTGTATGTAGCCTAATACATGAAAATAAGTAAAGCAGTGTAAAGCTATGTGTGTTTTAACCTTACAGAGTATCTACAGAGTTTTATGTTTCTGCTGTGTATGACAGATGCTGTTTGAGATTGTGATCAATTCTTTTTTGTAATATCACTAGACTGACAGCATGTAGGGCTTGGGAAGTCTCTAGTGAGGTGTTCATCATAACCCAAAGATGCACATGGCAGCTCCGTTGTATACCCGTCTCTATCTGACACTTCCAGATTCATAACTATTGATAGACAAGCTGGCGCTGCTCAGTGGCTGTAGCTGACCTTTATCTTTCCAGTCATATTTCCTGACTGAGATTTGCCGTTTTTTTAGAAAATAAGGAGTTGATCTAATCCTCTGAGAACCACGTTAAAGATGATCCGAGTACAGAAGCGCCAACCTTCTCACCAGCTGGGATGACCTACTTGCCGGTAGAAAGAGAGTCAGCAGTCCGTGCTGCTAAACAACGTCACTTCAGAACATTTCCAAACATTTACCGTATACTAAATATGAACCGCATTACTAGGCAACAGTAATCCCGTTATAGGTCCAGGAATGGGTGGGGGAAAAATGTAAAAAAAAATATAAAAAAGTTGATACCTTCAATAAAGAGGCTGCTAATAACCAAATATTCCATTTTCTGTTAGGGTGCTGCCACACATTTCGGCAAAAAACACTAAGACACAAAAAAAGCATTCGTTTTTTGCAAAAAAAAATGACGGAAGCAGATCAAGCATACAGGTAACAACACTAGTGTTATCTCACATGCAAGGAGATCTGGGCAATCGTCTTTTCACTGAGTAGGGCTTCATAATAGGCAGAAGAACTTAGAGCGCGATATCAAACCTTGTTTTTGAGTTTTTTGCAAAAATATGCATGCATTTTTGGGGTATTTTCTTCCAGCAAAGGGAAAACACACAGCAGACTTAAATTACTTGAATGTAGCTTTATTTTTTAATTAATTGAATTCAGTTTTACAGCATGCGTTTTTTGGGGTTTTTTTTTTTTTTTTTGAAGTACCGAAAACCCAGCCGTGACGTGTGACAGGACCCTTGATCTCACCAAACATACCAACTTTTTACTTGGAATAACTTACAAATATGTTTCTATATTGCTGTTGCATACTTATTCTGGTGCCTGCTGGTATACTGCTTATTCCCTTCCCGAACATCTGCCTAATGGCCCACGTTCAGTAATGTGAGAGCACCTAGATTATGCTGCAAAAGTGGTATAATTTAAAAATGTTTTCTGAGGTTTTTATACTGATGACTTATCCTCTGGATAGGTCATCAGTTTCTGATCAGTGGGGGTCTGACACCCAGGCCCCCACTGATCAGCTTTTTGAGAAGTCACCGGCGCTCGCAGTAGCACCGCAGCCTTCTCTCAGCTCACCAAGCACAGTACCGTACATTGTATAGCGGTTGTGCCTGGTATCGCACTCAGCCCCATTCACTTCTATGGGGCTCAGCTGCGCCTAGGCCACGTGACCAATGAACGTGTCGTCAATGGCCTAGGAAAAGTTGTGAGGAGGCCGCGGTGCTCACAGAAGCGCCGGTGCCGTCTCAAACAGCTGATCGGTGAGGGCCCAAGGTGTTAGACCCCCATCAATCATATACTTATGACCTATCCTGAGGATGGGTCATCAGTAGTAAAATCGCGGAAAACCCCTTTAACGCATCTCGGTTTAGAGAAATTATCACTGCCAGCAAGGAGGCATGGCCTGATAAGTATCATTTACATTTTGCAATTCTGCCATAAAATTCTGTCTCACAATAAACCAGCTATGAGGTAGGCAAAAGTGTGTAGACATGTGCTAAACTTATAAATCAGCCTCCACATTCGGTAGACATTTTGAGAGGTAATCAAAAGTACAGCAGGGGAACCATAACCAGTAGACAGTGGAGTAGAAGATATCTAGACAACCCAATTGAAAAACTGTTCTCAGTTATTATCAGAGTAATGCAGTATTTAATCATGGGACAACCCTTTCGCTTACCAAACATTATGATGATATAATTGATGTATATAACTGATGTATCAATAATATTATGGGCGGTGGATGTGGAACCAACTGAGCCAACCAAGCTGTTTAACTTTGGGCTAGACCTTAGGGTATTATCCTGAGGGTCCCCTGATTCTTACCCTTTAACCCCTGTACAGGTATCTAGACTTCACTGCAGGGGAACCACTAGGCCAGAGACAACGGTGCAAAGCACCGAAGGGTCAGGCAGTACTCGTAGTCAGGAAACAGGCTGAGGTCAGAGCATGCAGAGTTTGTGTAAATCCGTAAAACTAGCTGGTGGGAAAAGGTCAATACGGCAAACAGGCTAAGGGTAGATTAGGCAGCGGAGGGTCAGACATGGTAAAAAGGCAAACAGAACAGAAAACGTTCACTAAGGACATGCAAGCTCCGGCCCCACACATGACATACATTGAAACAAGACACAGACATACAGACATACATACAAACATACAGACATACATACACACATACAGACATACATACATACACACATACATACTCACATACTCCAGGGACGCCGGCAGAACGTCTTCACGCGCCTCCTGCGCACAGTGATGACGATTCCCCACAGCGCCCTCTGCTGGGCGTGGAACGGAATGCTTTCAGGAGCATTCCGTTGTCTTCAGTTCAGTTTTGTCCCCATTGACAATGAATGGGGACAAAGCTGAAGCGTTTTTTTCCGGTATTGAGCCCCTATAACGGAACTCAATACCGGAATTTAAAAACGCTAATGTGAAAGTAGCCTTAGAAAGGTGCATGATATAATCTTTAGTGATTGTCATTTTCTTATCAGAGCCTGAAATTGAGCGCTTCCACTCTCTTCTTATTGTAGCTGGGTCATGTGACCAACTCCCTGACCTCCAACTGACCCAGGACAGAAAGCCAGTAACTGCTCTATTCATTTCTATGAGACTGAAAGTGAGGCTCCCATAGGAATGCATAGAAAATTAGACTTCCTGTCCACACATAAGGTGTTGTGTGAGTTGGTGGGTCTAATTCCTAATCACATGACACAGATAAGAAACTTCAGGATGATATAACTCAAAAATTCAGCTACTGGTAAGAAAATGACATTCACTACAGATTACATCATGTACATTTCTAGCAGGACATGGAATAAAAAATTTTTGCGGGAGTTCTTTAAGAAATAGACAAGATCCAGATGGAGTTGTCTTCAGCTGAACCTTTGGAGCCTCTTAGGGTACGGCCACACAGAGATTTTTGGACATGGTTTTGAAGCAGAGCTGCCTGCAAGGTTTTCAGCCAACGCCAGAAGGCGATCCACCGCGAAGAAGAAGTATAATTCCTTCCTTTATATTTCTGATTCCTTCCAAATCCAGTTCTGGCTTTGGCAGGAACTCCTGCAGGTAGATCTGCTTCAAAACCTTGTCCAAAAAACTCTGTGTGGCCGTACCCTTATTGTGTCAGAGCCTGTACCTACTGGAGGATCCTCTGGTACTCTCTTTGGTCACGCTGACCCTGTCCGTAATAATATTAGTCAGGATTCACATACATGACACATAGTCATGTTGTTGGTGTTTTTCATGGTTTTTTGGTTGCTGGTCCTCAATGGGAGAATATAAAGTTCTATACAAACAACAGCATGGTGGAGCAGCAGTATCAACTTTGCAGTGTGCGCATATTGATTAGCATGAGGCCCAGCTACTGTCCTATGGCATGATGCACTATTCTGAGATAAGTCACACTTCATGCACCCGTAAATTTTAGTTTATTTTTTTTAATATCCATACAGATTATCTGTGACCCAAGGGTACGCGTTGAGATGGCTCTTCGAGAGGCAGGACTGCACAACACCAACTACGCTCAAGAAATCTTACCCAAAATCCTGCCACCAAAACCACCAAGGAAAGACATGGAATCTACGATATTCAAAAAATAGTCCTGAGTGTGTGGTATATCATTCAATAGTCTATTGTGTTATTGGGAATGTCTTTATATTGCTGAGGACATGGTGGGACCTCTCCATTATACACACAGACCCGGCGGCGCACACACCATATATCACAGTGTGCTTGTACAGTAAGTGTCTCTTTATGCAGGGTGAAGATGGAAATTGAGTCATTAGATGTGAGAGATGGACTGGAGGTGACAGCTACATTGCTTCGGTGGAGTTTAGCGGCTCTTGTTTATTCTGTGTTTATTGCTATACGCGGCATAACATAAATTGGGGAATGCGTGCTGACTTCTGGTGGCTGCAGGGGGAGAACATTTCTCAACGCTGTATAAACAGCCTCATCTAGGCTCTGCCATCTCTCATTATCAGAGATCTTTCACATAGCGTCCACGATGGGCCATTCCTCTTCGAGGTCGGGTGACAGGGATAATATAATAGTGTTACCCATAATAAATAGTTCAAGATTCTGCTTTTGGATAGGTTCGGAGGATCTGGCAAACTGCACAATTAGTGATGTGTAAAATGTCCGTCCTTGAATATCTGTTTTTCTATCTAAAAAAAATTCTGTGATTGTTTTTTTTTTTCCTTCATGGCATTCAGAGCTTTTCTGTGATATTGACTTCCAAAAACCCCTGCATAGGCCTAGATTTAAAACCTAACAGTCTGACAGCCTGTGGCCACCACTAGAGGGAGCTAACAATACACTACAGTGATCCCTCAGGATACAATATTTCCAGCATACAATGGTCTTTTCTGACCCATCGTAAGTTGAAACCAGACTCAACATACAATGTCTCAGGTTCAGATCCAACCAATCAAGGCCACTTCTCTGGTAAAATATCTGTATTAGGCTACTTTCACACTAGCGTTTTAAAATTCCGGTATTGAGTTCCGTCATAGGGGCTCAATACCGGAATAAAACGCTTCAGTTTTGTCCCCATTCATTGTCAATGGGGACAAAACTGAACTGAAGACAACGGAATGCTCCTGAAAGCATTCCGTTCCGTCTTCAGACCAGAGAACAAACCGCAGCATGCTGCGGTTTGCTCTCCGGTCCAGGCATCCGCACCAAGACGGATCCGGAATGACCCCCAATGCAAGTCAATGGGGGTGGATCCGTCTGGTGTGACCACAATGGTAACCGGATCCGCCCTCCATTGACTTTCAATGGAGTTCATGACGGATCCGGCTACACATAGACACATACATAAACATAAACATACACACACATATATACAGACAAATACACATACATACTTACATGCTCCCGGCAGGTCTTCAGAGCGTCGGAGGGACAGGACGGCGCGCACAGGTGACGATTCCACCAGGCGCCCAGCAGAGGGCGCTGTGGGGAATCGTCACCTGTGCGAGCCGTCCTGTCCCTCCGACGCTCTGAAGACCTGCCGGGAGCATGTAAGTATGTATGTGTATTTGTCTGTGTATATGTGTGTGTTTATGTTTATGTGTATGTATGTACTGTGTGACATGTGTGGGGCCGGAGCGCATGTCACTGCAGCAGGCCTGATCCGGCAGCACCCTTCACCTGCCGGATCAGGCCTGCCGCTAGTGTGAAAGTAGCCTTAGTTACTAGTTATCAGCTATTCCTGACTGTTATATGTAAGGACTTCGCTTATCTGTCTTAGTTATTTGCTTATTTTTCTTAAATCTTCATTTACTCTTATCTTGGATGACATTTTGCGGCTTTGGAACCGATTATTCAGGTTACAATGGTTTCAACACAGAATGGTCGTCCTGGAACCAATTAATATTGTATCTTGAAGGACCACTGTATTTATATATTGACTTCGATAATTTGATAGTGTGCAGTGAGCTCCCTCTAGTGGCGGCAGCTTGATGATAAAAGTTGGTCATTCAAGCATTTTTTATTAATTTTATTTTTAGAACAGCTTCTATGGAAAACAGAATTGTGATGTTGCGTTCTTTTGTTTTATTTAAAAAAACACTGATTAATAATAACCATATTTTATTTAAATTTCTGTATATACATATTAAAATATATAAGACCAAATATAACAATGTAAAAATATTTCTTACAGTACAGACAAAAAAAACAGAGATAAATTCTGTAGATACAAGAGAAAATGAAAATGACGTATTATCAGGCTATTAACCTTCATTACCATAAAGACCCAGATAAGCTCAAGAATGCTTGTCATCATTGGGAGTGGACAAATCCTCTGTGCCTGTATGACCAGTCTAACTGGGCTCGCCTTGGACCGCCCCATAAACCACAGTAATGAATGAATATTATACAGGACACAGCTTAAATCACTGATTTGTATCTTTGTTCTCACATAATGGAGGGGACTGAAGACCAGCCCTCTCCATGTGTCCTGCACAAAGCATAAAGATAAAATGACTGATTTGACCACAGCATCCCTTATACTGTTTATATATTACTGTAGTTTATGGGGGTGGTCGCAGGTGACAGAATCCCTTTAAAGAGGTATTCTGGTAATTTCAGGCTATTCCCTATCCACAGGTTAGGGGATAATGATTAGATGGGTGGGGATCCTATCGCTGGTTCCCCTACCGATCATGAGAACAGGGGCCTTGCCCCATTAGGCTGCCCAAAATGAACAGAGCAGCTATTTCTATAGGACTTGCTGGAAATAGCTGATTGCTGTACTTAGCTATCTCCAGCAGCCCATAGAGATGAATGGAGCTGCAGTCCGCATGCTCAACCTGCCGCTCCATTAATTTGAGGGGCACTGTGGGGTATGGGGCACCCATTGTTATGATTGGTAAGGGCCCCAGCAATATGTCCCCCAAAAATCTAGTAGTTATACCCTATCCTGTGGATAGAGGATAACTTGAAATCACCGGAATACCCCTATAAGGCTATTTTCACACATGCAGCACAGCAATAGCTCCGACATAACCAGACTGCACTGACTTTGTTCCCGCCAGACCCCACTTGCTGGCATGCAGCAATTCTTGACCGGCCAAATCTCCGCCGGCTCCCATTATGGTCAGTGCCGTCTGGAGGGCACACGGTACTATCTGGCTATGAAGGTTGTAGAGAACTCCGGAACAACGATCTCTGCTGGAACAGCCTGCCAGATTAAAGTGCCACCTGTGTAAAACTAGTATAAATTAGAATTATTTACTTGAATTTTACCATATAGCACCATCACTTTACAGAAAGGTTACAGCGTCTGTGTAAAGATTAATGTACGGTAATTCTTATATATTATATATACAAGCCTATAAGACAATATATACCACGTCTTCCTTCCCAGAGCCCCGTCTCTTTCTACACAATACAGGTACTCTCACATTCTGGCTCTTGCTACTAATTTTCTAAAAGGGCTATTCTATTTTCAGGAAAAATGTATTTACTGTATAATAAAAAGATATATATATATTTCTAATATGCTGTCTGTATCAAATCTTCATGGATTTCAGGATTTCCATTTGCTGTAATTCAGTACAAACCTTCATTGGTTACTTCCAGTGCATACAACTCTGTTACAAGACAGAACGGGACTGTAACTGCAAGGAGCCGCGATCATCTCATGACTAGGACAGATTTTAATCCACTGGCGGTAAACAATGAAGGGTCCTATTGTATGACAGCAAGTGGAGATCTTCAAAGCCATAAGGAATTGGTACAGAAGGTGCATTGTTAAAATTGTATAACTTTTTATTATACAAAAAATAAAACTTATTTATGATTGTATCCTAAAGCAGCATGATTACGCCATTTTCTTTTAAGTATGTAATGAGACTACAAGGGATAGAACTTTCTGGGGCTAGTTTTATACAAGTAGCTACATGTAATCACAGAGTGGTCACCAGATGAGCATTCAAGTGGTCTCCAACCTTAAAGGGGTTGTCCTGTCAACTAAACTCAGAAGACTACATCATTGATTACATCATGTTTAAGCAGAGGCAGATTGGGAGCTTAAAGTGGCCCTGGAAAAAAACCTAAAAGGGGCCCCATGCTGTAGATGGCTTCAAACTGACCAAAACAAGTAGACGGGGACAACCGACCTGCAATAATGTAGTGCAGTGCAGAATACCGCCCCAGCAGAAACAAATACCACAGGACAGCACAAAATACCGCCGTCCTCACCATAGTATTCAACCGTATCACCATCGTGAGGACAGTAATACAGTTGAATTCAGGAGGGCACTTGTGGCCGTTGAGCATCAGATCATTATGTACGTTAAGAGGGCTTGAGTGGCCCCCTGGGCATCGGCCCACCGGGAAATTTCCCTGTAGGGTCCATGGCCAATCTGCCCCTGTGCCTAAGGGAGTATTGGGGGACATCAAGAGAAAGAGACAATATAGATAATGATAATATTGGGGGAAATTTACCAAGACTTGTGTTTTCTACATTGGTCTAGATATCTCCTGCTCTACTGGAGGATGTGCCTAATTTATGGTGAGGCGTAGGCTTCGTCATATATTAGGCTCATTCCCCGGCAGTCCCTGTGCCTAATCTACAGCAGCTCTAAACTGCCATAGATTTCTATCCTCATTTACTCCACAGGATAGGGCATAAGCGTCTGATCGGTGAGTGTCTGACCATGTGGGCTCCTGTTGATCACAAGACCAGAGGCCTATGTTTCCCGGTTTGAATGGACCAGCAGTCCAGTCAGTTCTTGTAGTCGGCTATCTCTGCCAGTCCCATAGAGTTGAATGGAGCAGGGTGTATGTCTGTTGCTCCAAAGGTTGGACCCCTGCCGATCAGACACTTTTCCCCCTTCCCTTTAACTCTCTTCCATTTCAGTGGAAAGGTGTCCAACCGTGCAGTGAATACAGTCGTAGATATTCCCGTTCATTCCCGCAACATTTTTTCTGTTGTCCCATTTTAATTTTAAAACGATATTAGATTTCCATCTCATATACTGATTTAAATATTTAGAAATTCAAGCTTTTTAATTATTTTATTAAGTTTATTATGCCATAAAGTTTTTTTTCCCTTCATTTATTTTAATCGTTTGCGCAATGCATAAGAAGGAGATTTTAGTATTGTTTTGTTCTAGAATTAATTTGTATCGCCCATAAAATATTCATTATTTTAAACCATATTGCAGCAACTGGGACAGAATGGATAAAAAGACGACTGATAAGAAATACTGCGCAGCATAAACGGTCGCATATGTACTGCAAGGTCTTGCCAAAACCACAAGCAGCTATGGCAGGTTGTAATTGCTACTTGCTATAATTGTACCTGCTGGCAAGAATCTCCATATACTGTATTCATTAATCATAAACTCCACTGACCTGAAAGTGCTTTAGATCATTAGCAAAAACAGAGAAAACTTATAAACCTCCTCTGCTGCCGAGCAGATAGCGAAGATTTGGGGTTAAAACTTAATTCACTGGTATTTGACTCAATTTTTAAGACATTTTGGAACTATGGAAGCAAAGTACATTTTGCGCCCTACATTTAAAGGGTTTGTATACTTTTGCAACCATTTACTTGTTTCTGCAGTATGAACATGCCATTCAATAAACGAACCCATTTGATTCCTCCTTAGGCCGAGTTCACACACTTCAGTTATTTGGTCAGTTATTTCCATCACTTATCTCTGAGTAGGCTTCACTACTGGTTTTAGTTCACAGTAACTGATGGAAATAACTGACCAATTAACTGACGTGTGAACTCAGTCTAAGGCCTCGTTCACATATTTGTGGATTTTCTGCTGAGTGCAGGAGCGCACAGCGTCATTGGTTGCCGCCGCCGCCGTACAGTAATACACTTGTATGATCTATACCAGTATTACAGTGTATTACTGTACAGCAGAGGTGGCAGAAAGCGCACAGCGCCATAGCCATAGCGCCGTGCGCCCCTATACTCAGCAGGATGGCAGGCCGGGTTTTCACAGACCGTGGTCTGTGAAAATCCACGTATATGTGAATGAGGCCTAACTAGGAAATTCTGAGCGGCTTGGGACTTTCATCAATTAGCTGGAACAGATACTAACTACAAGAACCAGCTCTCCCTCTAAAGGACTGAGTATTTCTGTGTATTACATGCACCACCCAGTGACGACAATAGGAAATGTGTAATGCTTCTTTTGCCCTGTGGTGGCACTGCAGAGGAATTGAACACTTGTTGCTAGGTTCCCTCACAGAAGACATCTGATCGATCACGATCTCAGCAGTGAGATAACCTGTGATCAGCTTCATTTTAGTAAATAAAATGGTATTGTAAAAAGTAGACAACCCCTTTGATAAAAGACTTCCCCAAACAACACCAGCACCCTTAAAGGCTATCTTTCAGTGGAAAGGTGTCCAAACGTGCCCCTTTGGGGGCATTTTTTTATTATTATTACATTGTACTCATTTTTAGCTAAAATTGTTTTTCAATTGGTCTTTTTTCAAATGTTGAACCCCTTTCTCTGTAAAGCCTTAAGATTATCTAGTAGCATGCTCTGTATTTTGACTGTGTTCCGTAAGGCAGCTCAGCTGACGGCTCCTTATCTCTGATTTCTGACCTCCTAAACACTCATTATAGCTCAATTCTTATCTTACTGATAAGAATGTGGCTTAGTCTAGTTTCACACTAGCGGCAGCACGGATCCGGTGGGTGAACATGTTGTATTTTCGGCTCTGGCCACACACGTTCACCTGCAGCAGCATGGATCCGGCGGGACCCTTAACCCGCCAGATCCGTGCTGCCGCTAGTGTGAAAGTACCCTAAAATAAGTTTTTGTGACTTTTAGTAATTTAAAGATAAGGTTTATTAGATGACCGGCATAAAGTGAAAGTGTAAGTTCGATTCACACAGGTAGGCAAACAGTTAACCCTTTTGTGACAGAACAGCTGAAAATTTTTAATAAAGACCAATTGAAAAAATAATCTTTAGCCCAAAATGAATAAAATGCAAGCGTAAAAAAAATTACCCCCGAAGGTAGATAGCCATTAAATTAGATTCTAAAAACTATGTATAGGTGAACAGTACATCATATATAAGATTTAAAGTTCAGAGGTTGTTCTACCTGGTTCTTACAACCCGGTATTCTTGTATGTATATATAGGATATAACTCACAGTACAGGGTTTATATACAAAGTGCATGCCATGGCGGCATTGTGCAGCGGGGCCCCGCACCTATGTGCACATGTGCAGTTGCTTCTTAATGAAACTGGAAATCAGCTTCTGAGGTCGCTTCTGGAATTCTTTGAGGACACTGTGACTGTGCGTGATCTGATCTCCTTGTAACCTGTCAAGAAGAGTCACGCAGACCACGGCAGCTGAAAGACATGGAAGGTTATAAAAGCCGTTTACTAACCAGATACATTTACCATATAATATCGAAGTAAAATATAGCAGCAAAGATGGCGCCTGGTGATAAGGTAATGGGGAACACTTAGCCCTATGCTTATGAATGGTCGTATGTAGTGGCTATGTGTCCATCACAATAAGGGAGCATTCATATAAAGCAGATTTTGTTGTAGAAACTTTCTGGGACTGAAAATCAGTTCCATATATTTGAAAGTGGTTATTTTGCCATCAAGCACATAGATTTCTGCAAGCACCATTCAGATGAATGGTAGTGATTATCACAGATGTCTGCAACACAATCTGCCACGTGAAGGCACCCTAAGTGAACGTTACTTTGTACCCCACCAAAATACATCCTTTTCATGGTTAATATTATGGTCCCAACACCTGGAACCCATGTGGTTTTACTGAGCTGAACATACACAGTTGAGTCCCATTATTATGACCACTTTCTACGTCGGCAGTGTGCAGATTATATAGGAAGTCCTGTGTGGTGAGCTGGCTCAGTGGGTACATAAGGTGTGCGATAGGCTGTCTGCACACATATCCCTCATTAATGTCATGGGTAAAAGGGGAAATTTATCAGAGTTGCAAAAAGGGAGGATTATTGACCTTCAGGCCAAGGGTTGGGAGTATTTCTGAAACTGAACAGTGTGGACTGTCTCCGTGCTCCTGTGGTGAAAGTGCATGAAGAGTGGACAAATGGCACCATTGTGAATAAGCAACGTGGAAACTGCAGAGAACCATGAGCCATTGATGTGACAGGCAAACATCTGCTATGAAGGTGCACAAGGGCGGACTGACACACTACAGTGGAGCATCTTGCCACCAAAATGAACCAGGGGGCTACCAGATGTGTGTAAAACACAACAGTTCAGTGAACCCTACTGTGTATGTGGCTCCGAAGCAGACGGGTGGTCCCTGCACCTCTGCTAATGAACTTGCATCGGCAGAAAAGGCTTCAATTTTGGCAGCAGTATTAGAATTGGACCTCCACTGATTGGTTGCCTTCTCTGATAAGATACATTTTCTGTCTAGTCGAAAGGATGACCATTGGTGTATCAGGAGAGAAACATCAGAGAACAAACACCCTGCAACCATTGCTGGAAGAACACAAGCTGGTGGTGGCAGCGTTATGGTCTGGGGAAGGTTTTTGTGGCATTCTCTGGGCCACTCATCCATGTGGAAGGCACTCTCAACAGATTTGGGTATAAATCTATCCTTGCAAATCATATACACCCATACATGCTGATTGTCTTCCTTGGGGTGGATGGGATCTTCTAGCAAGACAATGGCTGGAAGAGCCTGACCAAGACTTCTAAGTTCTATCCTGGCCTCCTAATTCCCCAGACCTGAACCCAGTTGAGCATCTGTGTGACCACCTCGATAGTCATGTTCGCTGTATGGGTCCTCCTCCATGCACCCTCCAGCAGCTGTGTAGTGCACTGCAGTCACCATGGCTCCAGATACCTGTGACAACCTACCAGGACCTTTTGGAATCACCTCCAACCCGTCTAGATGCACACAGCAGTCACTCCATATATCAGCTGGTGGTCATAATAATGTGACTCGACCGTGTAGATTACCATAGAAGTCTATGTTTGTTGTATGAATAAAGGGGTTGTCCAGCCCATGTCTCCTGCCTAAATGTGATGCAAAGCATGTGTGCCAGATTTTTTGTTCGGAAAAATGGCACATTTTCAATAGTAAACCTTTGTCTTCTCATAGAACATAATATTTAGATTAGTTTTTTTAATGGTATATAACATAATTTTTTTAAAGTAACAATCAAATGGAAAGAACAACATCTCCAAGCAAAACGCAACAATATAATATAGAACATAACAAATGTGTGGTTACTATGTAATCAGTTTCAACATACACATCTGTTTATAGGAAAAATACCTTTAAGTCCACATAAATGGCACATGGCAGCGAAGACTGAAGACTCCATCTCAATGTTCCTGACTCCCGCAATATACGCCCTTTGCAGATACTCGCATTTTTCTTCCTTAGAAAATGAGCAGAGCGCTCCATCCAATCTCCCCTGACCTTAGAAATAAATTGCTTTTTACCTCTCTTGTCTGTATTTCATTACTCACAAACAAACACGTAATTATTTTATTTCATATGAGTCATTTCTGCCCTGCAGTCCATGCTTACTACTATGAGGCCTCACATTAAAAAATAATAATAATAAATGGACTCATATCCATCCCAAAGAACGTTACAGGGAGTCTGTCAGCAGTTTTACCAGGCAAAACTGCTGACAGCACAAGTTAGGGGCAGGGGAGAGCAGGACCAACATACAGTACATGAGCTTGCTGAGCTTTTATTCTCAGGAGTAGTGTAAATATGAACTTTTATTCTGCCAGGTTTGGCTCCTGCAAGCGCTTGGGAGGCGGAGCTTCATTGTGAAGTGCTCTATGCATTGAGCTGCTTCACAGCCCCTTTCCTTTGCTCTGGATGACAGCTGTAGCATCCAACCAGGAGACCACTACTCCTATCACTCAGAGTGGAGGAGCTATGAAGCAGCTCAATCCAGAGAGTACTTCACAGTGGCACAAAGCTCTGCCTCCTGGGCACTTGCAGGAGCAGAATCTGGCAGAATAAAAGTGTATATTTTATCTACTCCTGCTAACAAAAACTCCACAAAAGGTATGTGTCAACACTCTCTCATCAAGAGGTGCATTAACCAAAAGTAGCCTCTTAGGCCCCTTTCACACGAGCATGACGGATTAGGTCTGGATGCGTTCAGGGTGTGTTCAGGAAAACTCGCATCATTTTGCAAGCAAGTTCAGTCAGTTTTGTCTGCGATTGCGTTCAGTTGTTCAGTTTTTCCGTGCGGGTGCAATGCGTTTTGATGTGTTTTTTTCACGAGCGTGATAAAAAACTAAAGGTTTACAAACAACATCTCTTAGCAACCATCAGTGAAAAACGCACTGTAACTGCACTTGTTTCAGGATACAATGCGTTTTTCACTGAAGCCCCATTCACTTCTATGGGACCAGGGCTGCGTGAAAAACGCAGAATATAGAACATGCTGCGATTTTCACGCAACGCAGAACTGATGCCATAAAAAATGTGCACAGATCCATAGAAATGAATGGGTCAGGATTCAGTGCGGGTGCTAAGCGTTCACATCACACATCGCACCCACGCGGGAAAACTCGCTCGTGTGAAAGAGGCCTTAGAGCCTTTTCATAATCCAGCGAAAGGACACCTTTACACCCTCTTGTGGCAAGATCCAGTGTCTAGTCAGACCACACCTGTAATAAGTTACATATATGCCTAGGACATAACTGCATGCCGAAATTTGTGTCTGGGTGAGTTTCTTTTTGTCAATGAGTGTATACTAAAGGGGTTATTCATTAGATCAGACCTCACAGAGTGGCGGACCCTGGGTGGTAATCATACTTACTTGGTTCCCTTGCTTAATGTGACCACTTGTCATGACACAAGGGGAGAAGGTCACCGCTGTAGCTAGTGATTGGCTGCAGCGGTCACTTGCCCCCCCACCCGTCAATAGGATGTTGATATTAACTCACCAGGGAGATGAAGAGACAGAATTTGGCGGGGACCACGCTGTGAGGTCAGATATATTATTGTGGATCACCCCTTTAAGAAATAAATCTATTAAATGATATGGATAGTTACTTTAATCAAGCTGCTCTTGGACTGACGTATTAACCCCGTCAGTGCTGGTGAGGCATCTGCTATGATGCCCTTTGGAACATTGTAAATGAGGAGATGCTACATCTCACATTAACCATCCAGGCTAATGCCAACAGCATATGAGAGATTTTTCCGGACACCTACCTTCATAGAAGTCATAGGTGCACATGGTGTGACCAATAATACTGGGGAAATCATTGATCTCTTTGCTGCAGTGTAGAAGACTTTCTGCAAGTTTCTGGTCGAGCTGAGTGTTCCTGATAACCACCTTATCTAAAATAACCTGCTCGAACTGCGGTCTGAAAAATGCATCCACCGCAATATCAGTGATCACAACCGTCCCTGGTTCAATGCCTGCAACACATACATTAGTGCGAATCAATACGGGATCAATGCGGCAGGAGCGATGTACGAATGGGCCGTAACCCTTAGTAACCCTTGTGTAATTAGCCGTAATAAATCAAGTGCTGGAGGGATATACAGAAATATTATGTTAATATGCAAGGAGTCGTCCTCATAATAATGATGAATATTAATAATGTCAGGTCACAACAGCCAGTTATCACGTTTAACCAGTTCAGTGCCAGGGGATATTCACTTTTCTGGACCAGGCACAGTTTAACCCTTTTTTTGACACGTGTTAGTTCAAGGGCTATATCTTTTTATTTGTTGGGCTGGTGTGATTTGCTTTTTGGGGAGAATAACGCAAGTTTCTTTTTGTATAATATTTATATTATATTTTGTATTGATTTGATTTTTTTTTGTTTTTTTTTAGAATTTTTAGGCTTATCATTTAAAAAAATAGTGAACATATGCATTTATCTGTTTTTTTTCTGGTAATAATATATTATTGATCCAAAAATAGATTTTTTTTTCATTCACCATTTTCTACAGTAAATTATACTGTAATTTCCAGTTTAGGGTAAACCAGGATTGGTTAGTGTTACAACAGGGTAGGCGGGGAAGCCTTTTTTTTTGGGGGGGGGGGGCTCGGGGGGATTTTTTTTTGTGTATTTTTTACTTTACTTTTTTATTTTTATAATCTCTCCCTCAAAGTTCAGAAAAAAACTTTTGGGATACTTTTGCCTTGTCAGGGCTGTGCTGGTCCTAGTTAAACCCAGTGGCAGCCTCCTGGTACAGGCATCCCAGTGATCATGTGACCAGTCACATGACCACTGGGACCAACAGAGGCAGCTTCTGTCCTCTCCTTTATTCCTCCTGGAAATATATGAGTATATTTACAACTGGGTACAGTCATTACTCTTGCCAGTGGGGTGAGATACTGTCCAAACAGTGCTGACAGATATTCAGGCGTTTCCAGGAAGAATGAGAGAGGAACATCACAATGTAGAATTCTAAGAAAAGATGCTCCAGAATTGTGATTAGACAGACTAAAATAGACATGTCAGGTGAGAAGACAGGTTTTCCGTAAATGGGTTTTCTTGGGCCCTAAGAATATGTTTCCTCAATGTTGACAGCCTATTCGGGTGCCCTATGATGGGTCCTGCCAGCGACTGACTGTTGCATTCATGTGGTGCAGTGTGGAGACAGGCAACATATCCAAATACAACAATGGCAAGAAGTGTCTGGGAACAGCATGGTAAACAGGTTCTCCTTGAAGACATCTCTTCATTTTGGAACGGGTGTGGACCCAGAAATACGGTCGTGTGAATGGACCTTAAAGGGGCATTCCTAATACTAGGATATGTCATAAATGTCAGATAGGTCTGGAACCTGCTCCTACCTCCAGATTGGGCCCTCCAAAGTGAAGGACAGTGCAAACGCTGACATCCTCCATTCACCAGCTATTTCCGTCAGTCACATAGCAGTGAATAGAGAATCGGGCATGCATGCACAGTGTGCTCTCACTCAGCTATTTTTGGAACTTCCCTCGCTCCTTCACTTCGGGGGCTCCATTCTGGAGATAGGAGCAGGTTCCAGGGATGGCATATACTAAGGATAGGATAACCCTTTAAATATGTGGATTCTAACAAGTGTAACTATGGACGTATTTCCAGCTTTGATAAGGAGAAACCGTTAATTTTTCAGCAGTGGCGGTGTGTATGGTACCATCAGCGGTACTTCTACTCCAAGGATTTCTCTTGAGCAGACAATCCTGGAGGAGGTTTAGAAGGCACTGAAGCAGATGTGGACCAAAACTGACACTCTGACTCAATGCTGGAGGTTTTCTTATATAATGCACACATTCCCTCCAATATTTCTGTGTGTCTGGGGAAGGGACTTGTTCATCCATACAAATGACCAATATGTTTGAGCTGAGATCCTTACCGATTCCTCCCGATGTCCCAATGCGTATAATTGTCACATCTCTGCACTTGGCATGATGAAGAAGCTTGATGAGTTCATGTAACATTATGGAGATGGAAGGGATTCCCATTCCATGCTGCGGAAACAGACATCTTAGCGTTAGGAGCTAACACCTCTATATCGCCATCATGCCTGCATATAAAATCATGTACCATCCTGTAGACCAGGGATCGGCAACCTCCGGCACTCCAACTGTTGTGAAAAATTATTAGTCTGTTCTTGGGAATCCCATAGAAGAAAATGGAGCATGCTGGGAGTTGTAGTTTCACAACACCTGGAGTGCTGGAGGTTGCTGATCCCTGCTGTTGACACCGTCACTCCATGTCGCCTCAGACACCCACAAATCCGCACACACCCCTCCCTATGGACTCTATACCTCCGTATCAATCAACACAACACCATAAAGACTAACGATGGCCATTTCTTGCCAGGGTGGGCTGGGTAGGGTTATAGGGTTATAAATGTGGCTCTCAAATGTGGCCCTTGACTCCATCAGAGGGCCACGCCTAACAGGAAAAAATCTGCTCCTAAATTGACATGTAGTGTGTTTTTTCTTTTTGTGGATTTCACAGCACACTAAGGGCTCATGCACACGAACGTGTGCCGGCCGTGCCCGTGCTGCAGGCCGCATACGGCGGGTCCGCAATAAACGGGCACCGGCCGTGTGCAGCCCGCATCACGGATCGTGGACCCATTCACTTCAATGGGTCCGCGATCCGGGAGATGCGGCCGTGCCTCCGCACCGCAAAAAAGTAGCGCAAGCACTACTTTTTTGCAGTGCGGACCCTCGGATGCGGATCGTGGACCCCATTCAAGTGAATGGATCCGCGATCCGCATGCGGTGGCCTCACGGACGGTGCCCGTGCATTGCGGACCGCAGTTTGCGGCCCGCAGCACGGGCACGGCCGGCACACGTTCGTGTGCATGAGCCCTAAGGAAGAGCAAAACAAGGAACAAGACTGGTTTCGGCAACCCCCAGTACTCCAACTGTTGAAATAATACAACTCCAAGCATGCATGGATACTCAGCTGTTCTTGGAACTCCTATAGAAGTCAACAGAACATGCTGGGAGTTGTAGTGTCACAACAGCTGAAGTTCTGAAGGTTGCTGATCCTGGTCCCGTTAAGTGAGTGGAAAAGATCCGAAAATAAAACGGACCACCAGAGGGCGCTGTGGGCCAAGTCTCGATTTCTCAGTCACATAAAGTTATTTTGGCCGCATATAAATAATAATAAAAAAAAAGTTCTGTCTCGTCTGTCCTGATATAAATAATAAAAGAAAGTAATTTCATCCTGGAAGCTATTGATTGTGTCTGTGCAGTTTGTTATCTTCCATTTTTCAATAAAATGACACTCACACTAATAGACAGCACAGGCCCGGCTTTGTACATGCTGTATCTGTCTGTGCCGGCACAAATATCAGTTATGTCACTTCCATCTCCGTCCAGACCCAGCTCCTGGTGTATGAAGATTGCAAAATCCCTCATCCTGTTTGGACTTCCACCAACGCAGACAAACTGAAAGACAAGGTTATAGAAAATGGGGGTAGTAGTTAATGCCATGCATGAAATGAATGATCCTGCCATTAAGTATTACTCTGTTCACATTTTGCTGTTTGGTCGCCACAAGGCGTTATAGGGAGTCCTACTGGACAGCCTTGCATGGATAATCTCTATTGGAAATAAATGGAGCAAATTTCCATAAGGCATTGCCATGTAAAATAAATTAGGTGCCAATCACGCCAACGCAGACTGACTTCAAAAATCCCCCTTATGATAAATTCCCCACACAGTGCTGCATATAGTTTAAGACTGGTGCAAAGTAACAGATCCTGCCTATAGCGGTGGAATACCTACCCTAGAGGAATATACTGCTATGGGGTTTGTGGTGAGAAGGGGCGCGCCATTAACTGCTTCCCTGCTTCCTGTCATAACCATACCTACAGCCGCCACAAAGGAGAACCACTACACAACTTCTACAGGTCCCACTGAGCTGTATAAGGCTTCATTCACATCACCGTTAAGCCTTTCCGTTCTCATGCTCCGTTTAGGAGCAGGAGAACGGAAAGGACGGATTCGGCACATAACTGAGCCGAACGGAGCCTAAGGACCCCATAGACTATAATGGGGTCCGTTAGGTTACCGCTCAGAAGATGATTTTGGAGCGGAGACAAAAGTTGTGCATGCAGGACTTTTGTCTCCGCTTCAAAAATCATCTTCTGAGCGGAAACCTAACGGACCCCATTATAGTCTATGGGGTCCCTTAGGCTCCGTTCGGCTCAGTTATGTGCCGAATCCGTCCTTTCCGTTCTCCTGCTCCTAAACGGAGCATGAGAACGGAAAGGCTTAACGGTGATGTGAACGAGCCCTAAGCTGTATAAATCCATGTGCACTTAGCTCCCCCTAGTGGTGGCAGCCAGAATTTTTTCCTGATGCTCTATGACTGTGTGATGCAATATGGAGGATTTCATGGGGTCTTTTTGTGAAAGAAGCAGATCTGACCCCTATTAAAATATACATGATGAAATTATGGTGGACAGTAGCTTTAATAAAAAAAAAAAAATTACATTTCAGGGAGCTATTCTAAGTTTAAAGGGGTTGTCCGATTTATTAAACATTTTATTGTGATAAAATAATAAAGGAATATATATTCAGCCATTTCATCCCCCGCTGCTGCCATCACTGCTCCGATCCAGTGGCTGCAGCCATGACGTCATCTTCTTGGCTGTATACCCCGGACACTGCTGCAGTCAAGACCCAGTGAAATAAAAACGAAGTAGCAGCTGCGGAGGCGTCGGGGGTGAAATACCTGAGTATGTGTTCTTTTTTATTATATGACAATTGTAAATTGCTCCAGTGACAGATTATGGTGGGGTCCATAGCAGAACACCATAGGAAAGCCTATGCCCTCTTCCTATGTCCCTGGGCACTTCTCTGCTTCTACTTGCAAGGCCTCATACACATGACCATATTTTTTATCTGTGTGTTATCTGAATTTGCTGTGGATATCACACTGACCCATGCATTTCTATGGGACCATGTCCCTTTGGATCCATGTGACCGTTCTGTAAATCATAGAGCACGTCCTTCTCTGGTCTGAATTGCGGTTAAGAATAGTCATTTCTATGGAGTGCACATGGAGGGTAGCCATGTTTAGTGGATCTGTGGTTTGCGGACCGGAATACGGACAGTCCTGAAGGTACAGTTTGCTATAACACTTATATTTTAGGTAGAGAAATAAGCCTTGCATCCTTTTCATATGGCATCACAGACCCTGAGGTTGTCCCTCTGACTTTTTCCATTACTGCACACTGCAAAGAAAATTCAGCCTGTGTTGAAGTGGGAATAAACAGCTGCAAGATCTATGGGTGTTGTAAATGCTGATGCCGCGCCACTCTGCTTGTCGTTTTCAGTGGACTAATGCAAATGGTGAACCTTAAGGTTACGTGACCAGTCCTCTGAAATAAAATGCTGACTAACCACTTTCCATTGCTACGGCACTGGAGCATAGTAAATGACTGCTGCCTATGCCTGCTCCCGAGAATAATCCTCCAGGAAAAATGTGACTATATATGTTAGTAGCAAATGACTGAATGAGGTTCTATCATACAAGGAATTCTTAGGAAATCAACACTTATATCATTAGGACTTACCTTAAACTGCCAGATGGTAATAGTAACAGGACAAAGTATTGTAACTGTCACCTCCCATGACATGTCTGTATCAGTAACTACTTGCATTCCCCATGTAATAACAATCCTGGATAATCTTTTCTTATGAACCTATGTTGTCCTGTTCCTTTGGTATTTCTACTAAAAGTTTATGAATAAAGACACAGCTGGGTGTTAACATTTGGGGGCGTGTCTCTGTACAGTCTGACATTGGCAGCACCGAATAGTGTCACACTGTGGCCGGGAGACACCCCTAACTGGTAACAGCCACTTGACTAATCATTCATAAACTTCTAGCAGGAATAATAGAGGAATAGCACAACATAGAGTCATAAAAAAGATGCTCCAGAATTGTTATTACATTGGGAATACAATTATTTAGTAAAACAGACATCTTAGGAGAAGTGATGGGTCATCTTTCATTTCTTTCAGTTCTGCAGATATTAAGGAGTACAAACAGTACTCTCATTTCGTAATACATCTTTACAGGAGTTGTAAATGCATTTTAACACATAAAACTCCAAATCCACTCCTCCCCATTAGATAGTACATGATAAAATTCTGTTTGTCTGTCTGCAGCCACCACCAGGGGGAGCCCACTGCAGCTAGTTGTATAAATCCACATGTAGTGAGCTCCCCCTAATGTCCAACATTTATACAACACAAAAGTGGCGTAAACTGCTTAATTAAATCCACTACTGGGACTATGTGACAGGAAGCAGTTCTCACCCATAGCCGTTGTGTTGTCTTCCTCTATGGTGGGTTTGTAGGGTACATTACTAACAGTGTTCATACAGCAGAGCTGACATTGTTGCTAGGTCCGTAGCTTCTGCTCTGTCGACACGTGTTTGTGAATAAACACAGAACCTCAATGTGACTGCTGCCCCCTAGATCTCAGCTCAGGGATTGCAGTGGGGCATGACATGAATTACAAACCAATGTAATTTTTGCGCTCATTGACACGTGAAAAATATACATCTCTTGCTTATGTATTTGTCTCGTAATCACACGGACGGCGATATAGTCATTACCTTCACGTCCCCAAACATAGAGGGCAGGTCATGTGTTCGTGTTCCCAAGTCAAAATGGTAGAGGATGTCTTCTGATAACAGGTCCAGATGAGGATTTTTAACATATCCAAATCCATTGCTGAGGAAGAGACACAAATGTTACCAGTATCCATCTCCTTAGAGAATATACTATTGACTTCATGATCACATTCCAGATATTAAATGATAGCACCCCCCTCCCCCAATAGTCTTATGTAATGTAATGTGACTTAGGACGTAACAAATTCAGGGTGCAGCATGACAAAAACTAAATCTCCTTGTGAGGGGTATAATGGTATAATGATATTTCATCTTCATAAGCAGGGATGGTATCACATGGGCTTTAAAAAAAGTACAGTATAACTTGTGGGCTAAATAGGAAACTAAAAATCAGGGCTGGCTTTCTATTGATGCCCAAAAAAGAACCACAGAGTGCCCAAATAAAATCACTTGAATCTGCACCGGTCCAGATCATTATGAGCCAGTGGTGCCCCCCCTCCTCTCTCCAGTTTTCAATTATATTTTTCTATGGCATGCTATAAGAATCTGACCTTCTGGCACCTGCAGCAAATCAGCAGGTTCTGCTCTACCACCACCAGGGACGGACTGGGAACTTTAAAGTGGCCCTGGAAAAAAAAACTAAAAGTTTTGTAGTCAGGTCCGACCTGATAGAAGGCAGGGCCAGCAATACCATATTGTGGCACATTATACCACCCCAACAGAGCCAAATACCACAGTCTATCACAAAATACTGCCAGTAGCACAAAATACATCCCCAAAAACTACCACTGGCCGGCTGTGAGGAGGACTCAGGCGGCCCCCTGGGCATTGGCCCACCGGGAAATTTCCTTGTAAGGTCTATGGCCAATCCACCCCTGACAACCTCATACATACACACACTTGGTTTGGCTTAGCATGCAGTTAGTCTGGAAGGTAATAGGGAAGTAACCCACAGCCAGACATCTCTGGACTTGGCTTATCTCCCCTCAGAACGGATTGATCAGGCATGCTGAACTGAAACAGCCAGATCCTTTTCCCCTCAACATCTGAGAAATAAGGGCACCACCATACTCATTAGATGACCATCCGATCCTGCTGAAGACAGCAGATATGGACATAATAATCTTACATGTATGCAGGGTTGTAAACTGAAATTTTTCTTTTTTTCTGGACAACTTACCCCAAAATCACAGACAACTACCATATTTTACAGACACATTGGAAAACCATAATAAATGATAAAGATTATAAGTGATGCATGTCTATAGCTCAATATACTGATAAGAACTCATTACCAGCATTTACTGTGAGCTGTAAAATGATAATTACCACCAAAATAATCTACACAAGAACGACCAGCTTAAAAAAAAATTACACACACATCTTTGGGTTTTTTTTCACGGACACAGGAAAAAAGTCACCTATTTTTACGGATTGTCCAGAAATTTCTGGACGGTTGGCAACCCTGCCATGTATGGCCACCTTATTTCTGGTTAGAAACTGTTGACAGTCCCCATTTCTATCCACATCAATTGTCAGACTGAAATTCCTTGGGTCCATCAGAGGAAATGATTCTGCTAGACCTTAGCCTCGGTCACTATTTTACAAAGGACCCATTATTGTGTCAGAGCTCTGGTACTCTGGTGGACCAGTCTGAGCTGTCCACATATAAGGACAACTCAGGCAGGAACTGTGGCACTGAAATCAGGATTTAGGACAGTCCTAATTCCCAAGGTGTTAAAGGGGTTGTCTCACTTTAGTAAGTGGTATTTATCATGTAGAGCAGGGGTGGGGAACGTCCGGCCCGCGGGCCGCATCAGGCCCGCGAGGTCCTCCAATCCGGCCCCCGGCCTCCGGCTCAGCATGATGCGCAACAACGCACCATGCTACGTCTGTCTGCCCGCCCGCCCAGCGTTACCACGCTCCTCAGCTCCTCAGCAGCAGGAAGCAAAGAGCGCGGTGTGGAGGTGGGCGGGCGGGCTTACTACTGTAAGCCCACCCAGTGGCGTAGCTATAGGGGTCGCAGCGGTCGCAGTTGCGACCGGGCCCCTAAGCCAGGGGGGCCCCGAGGGCCCCCCTTGCCACTTGCAGGGCCGCACCGCCAATTAGCCAGGTGCGGCGCGGCCCTGCACACAGATAGGGGCAGAGGGAGATGAGCGCTTCCATTGTGGAAGCGCTCATCTCCATAGTCATCTGTATCGCCGTCCTCAGGACGGCGATACAGATGCCTGTATTGTACTGGGGCAGGGGAGGGAGAGGCGTCTCCCCTGCCCGTTCCTCTGATAGGCTGCAGGCACTGGGCCTGCAGCCTATCAGAGGCCGGCTCAGGCGGCGCGATGACGTCATCGCGCCGCCTGAGCCGTACATCGCGGGACACAGGCCGGAAGAGGCCTGCATCGCATCGCTGTCAGCACCATGGAGGTAAGTATAAGTGTTATTTTTTTTTTTATTATTTTTTTTTTTTAATTGTAGCAGTCACCGACCGTAGCCTAATTGGGGGCACTGGGGGCATTTTTACTGGCACATGGGGGCACTGGGGGCATTTTACTGGCACATGGGGTCATTTTTACTGGCACATGGGGGCACTGGGGGCATTTTACTGGCACATGGGGGGCACTGTGGGCATTTTTACTGGCACATGGGGGCACTGTGGGCATTTTACTGGCACATGGGGGCACTGTGGGCATTTTTACTGGCACATGGGGGCACTGTGGGCATTTTACTGGCACATGGGGGCACTGTGGGCATTTTACTGGCACATGGGGGCACTGTGGGCATTTTTACTGGCACATGGGGGCACTGTGGGCATTTTTACTGGCACATGGGGGCACTGTGGGCATTTTACTGGCACATGGGGGCACTGGGGGCATTTTACTGGCACATGGGGGCACTGTGGGCATTTTTACTGGCACATGGGGGCACTGTTGGCATTTTTACTGGCACATGGGGGCACTGTGGGCATTTTACTGGCACATGGGGGCACTGGGGGCATTTTTACTGGTACATGGGGGCACTGGGGGCATTTTTACTGGCACATGGGGGCACTGGGGGCATTTTACTGGCACGGGGCATTTTTACTGGCACATGGGGGCACTGGGGGCATTTTTACTGGCACATGGGGGCATTTTTACTGGCACAAGGGGGCACTGGGGCATTTTTACTGGCACATGGGGGCATTGCTTACTGGCACATGGGGGCACTGGGGGCATTTCTTACTGGCACATGATTTTGAGGGGGAATCAATGGGGGAACTTCTGGCGCATTATTGGGGCATTTCTTACTGGCACATAATTTGGGGGGCATCTATGGGTGGGGAGCACTTCTTACTGGCACATTGGAAGCATTATTACTTCTGGGGCACAGTGGGGACATTAGTACTGTGGGGGGCACTATTACTGTGGGGGCACCCTGGCACAGTATCAGCGCAGTTATTTCTGGGGGACGTTATGTTCACACTATTACGGGACACTATTTGCTGGGCGCAGTTATTTTAGGACACTGTGTGCCAATAATTATTGAAGGGCACTATCTGTGTGGTACTAGTGGCACAGTACTGGGGGTGGTAGGATGATTTGTCCAGAAGATGGGAGGATGATGGAAAAGTAGTAAACTAAGATTTTTTTCTGTCAAACTGCAGAGATGAGAAATGGCTGAAAAATGGCGTCTGGTCTGAAAGGAGAAGATGAGGAAAGAGAAGATCTACATCCGAGGAGACGTCACTGGATGTAAGAGGTATGAGGCGCTGTATTATACTGGATATAAGAGGTATGGGGCTGTATTATACTGGATATAAGAGGTATGGGGCTGTATTATACTGGATATAAGAGGTATGGGGCGCTGTATTAGGCGGGGGGGGGGGGGGGGCCCAAGCTGAACTCTTGCACCAGGGCCCATGAGCCTTTAGCTACGCCCCTGAGCCCACCCACCTCGTCACCGCGCTCCCTGCTTACTGTTCACGCAGTCATCCATCCTCAGCGCGCCAGTAGTACTGCCGCGCTGTAACCCGGCAGCCCTGTCACCCCGCAGCCCGTATCCCGCCACCGCAGATTCATGCCCCTGTCAATTTGTAAGTAGGGCCTGTGCCCTGTCCTGTCCGGTCCCCCAAATAAAATGTCTATTAAGCCTCACATGGACTACCACCCCCACCATGCTGCAGTAAATTTTAAAGCAGCATGGTGGGGGTGGTAGTCCATGTGAGGCTATCCAAAAGCTAGCTGATATGATCTCTAATGTAATCTTTGGACAGATTTACCAGTTTTACAACTCTAACCATGCTGCAATAAAATGCAGCATGGTTAGAGTTGTAATTCTGGTAAAGTTGTGCAAAAATTACATTAGAGATCATATCAGCTGGCTTTTGGATAGCCTCACATGGACTACCACCCCCACCATGCTGCTTTAAAATTTACTGCAGCATAGTGAGGGTTGTAATCCATATGAAGCTGTCCAAAATGACATGAATCATTAATACAGGTAGCTTATGGACACCTTCATATGGATTACAACGCCCACCATGCTGCATAAAATTTTACTGCAGCATAGTGAGGGTTGTAATCCATAGGACGCTGTCCAAAATGACATGAATCATTAATACAGGTAGCTTATGGACACCTTCATATGGATTACAACGCCCACCATGCTGCATAAAATTTTACTGCAGCATAGTGAGGGTTGTAATCCATAGGACGCTGTCCAAAATGACATGAATCATTAATACAGGTAGCTTATGGACACCTTCATATGGATTACAACGCCCACCATGCTGCATAAAATTTTAAAAGTTGTTAATTTTGTACGGCCCTCGAATCATTTTGAAAATTTTCAAATGGCCCTCGACAGGAAAAAGGTTCCCCACCCCTGATGTAGAGAAACACATTATTCCATCACATTATACACTGCTCATTTCTGTGGTTACAGACCACCCTGCAATCCAGCAGTGGTGGTCGTGCTTGCACACTATAGGGAAAAGCCTCTCTGTTGGCCGGGACCATGGGAGCGCACATAGGCTGATGCTTTTTCCTATAGTGTGCAAGCTCGAACACCACTGATGGATTGCAGGGTGGTCTGTAACCATGGAAACGAGCAGTGTATAATGTGAAGGAAAAATGAATCCTGCCAGCAAAGAAAGTAATATGGATAATAACAATACATTAGTAAGTGGCTTGTATTAACTTTCTCTACAAGATAAATGCTATTTACTGAAGTGAAACATCCCCTTTAAGCTTTTATTCTCTGTTACCTGCTCTTCCACATCATGCACTTACTTTACATAATTGTCCCTTTCAGGCAAGTTTGAGCTGCTGTTATCTGCTAAGATTGGAGCCATCTCTGATCCCGAGAGTTGTCTTAATCCACAGTAATAGGTTTCTCAAATCTTTTCCAACTGATGTTGCAGGTTATAAACTTCACCTGAGGAGTAATACTGTCCTGACGTCACCAGGAGGGAGGTTCTTATAAGGGAAGATGATGTCATGAGAGGAATGTCGTTCCTAGACCTCTGATTGGCTCTCCTTGCGGGGGCGTTGTCTGGGTGTATTTGGTAAATACTGGTTACTGATTAGTCTTTGCTGAATGTCTGGGATTATTTACAGCCTGCTGGTAACTCATTACTGTACTAAATGCCTCAGATTTTTTTTAAGAAAGTTCTGATTATTGCAGAGAAAGGGTGAGAATATGTAGTAAATCAGGTTATTGATTCCTGGGGCGAGGGCTGAGAAAATGTAGTAAATTCCGGTTGCTACCTGATTGCGCTAGATACCTGCCAGGGGGACACCCCAGGAAAAACTAATACAGTTTGTTAGTTTGTTCAGATCCTAAAGATTCAGTGCATGGAGGGGTTTAAACAGGTCCAAAACTTTGTTTTTGGGCTCCCCTGCCAATACGTAGAATCGAAATATGACATACAAAGCGCGCCCTCCCCCAGATTTCTGATGTGGAAGTGGAAGAAATTTTTAATAACGATAAAATTGTAATAAAAATTATCATCTGCCTCTCCCACATTATTCGAGTTCTATTTTGGAAAAAGGGGAACAGGGGCTTCATAAATATGGTGAGAATTCTGACCACCATAGTTCTCAATGTATTTACACCAGACAAATAAATCTGCTTCCCTTCACACGGTAAATTATACCTGGCTTTCTGCAGTCATCACGTGGGGTGAGATGAGTGCATAGGAATTTGTGCAGTTATCACTGACTTCAATGAAAGCTATAAATAATCTTTATGCACTGAACTCCCCCTAGTGGCTGCTGATGGAAAATAAAGTAAATCTATATCGGGAATAGAAGAAGCACTTCAGATCTGCCCAGGGAAATTTTCCGGTGGGCCAATGCCAAGGGGGCCGCCTGGGTCCTCCTCACAACCGATGTATTTTGTGCTTCTGGGGCAGTATTTTGGCTCTGTTGGTGTGGTATTAAGGTATGGTATGGTATTGCTGGCCCTGGCTTCCATAAATTTCGACCCGAGTATAAAATGGGGCCACTTTTAGTATTTTTTCCAGGGCCGCTTTAAGTTCCCAGTCCACTTGTGATTCTGCCCCCTCCCACACCTCTAACTCCACCCAATGTCTATCTGTACATGTCCCAACCCTGCCTAGTCTCCATTGTGCCCCCCACACAGTAGTTATGCCAGATCTGAGATGGTTGGGAGGTATGCATATCTAATATACTATAAAGACACTGCACTCACTTAATCACATATACAATATACACCATACAGTATATAAATTACACAGATGCTACACTTACAATAGACTTATCTACTCCATATACATTTTATACACATTTGTACTGTTGCATACACATTATATTCAGTGGTATCCAGAATACAGCACCACAAGCCTCTTACATCCAGTGACGTCTCCTCTGATGTAGACATTCCCTTTCCTCATCTTCTCCTTTCAGACCAGACCGCCATGATGTTTTTTCACCCATCTCTCGTCTCTGCAGTGTGACAAAAAGACATCTTAGGTTCCTACTTTTCCATCATAATCCTACCTTCTGAACAACTCATCCTGCCACTGCCAATACTGTGCCCGCTGTGCTCCCCAATACTATACTGCAGGAACAGATTTACTCCCTAATAATACTACTACCACACAGATAGTGCCCTTCAATAATTATTGGCACACAGTGTCCTAAAATAGCTGTGCCCAGCAAATAGTGTAAATATTATGTCCCCCAATTACTACTAGGGGACTATAGGGAACATGATTACTATTATGGGCACTATGGGAGCATTATTACTTCTGGGGCACAGTTGGGACATTATTTTTGGGGCACTATTACTACTAAGTGCACTCTGGAAGAGAATTATTACTATTAGTGGGACTTTGGGGAGCACTATTACTGTGAGGGGCAAACTGGCCAGTTAAAATGAGCACCAGTACAAAGAATGTCCCTTATAATGTGCGCCAGTACAAACAAATGCCCCCTAATAATCTGCACTAGTTCAAAAATTCTCCTGTTCTGTGTGTACAAAAAATCCCCCTCTTAGTGCCCCCAGCTAATGTCCACATAATGACAAATGTTAATGACCTTTCTTTAGGATAGGTCATCAGATTGGTAGGGGACCAACACCCCACCTCCACCCTACTCCGGCTAATCACAGCAGCCATTGTTAAAGGGATTCTGTCAGCAGGATATGGGGTATAGAGATATTCACATCTATGTCTGCGTTGTAATTCCAAATATACTATTCTTAATTCTATCAGAGCAGTAGTTTCTTTAAAAAATCATTTAAATTCATATGCTAATTACTCACTTAAGGAGCCCAAGGGGCTGTGTCCCTGGCCGTTGGAGCCCAGCCGCGCCGAATATTTTGGAGCCCAGCACCGCCCTCCTGCTAATTATTCACTCCCCTTTAGTGCTCTGGTCTCCTCTGGCTGCAGTGTAATCTCGCGCCGGCGCATTTAGTCCGATGAGGCCGATGCCAGGACGCAGCACGGGTGAAAACTCATGTCTCTACGGTGCATGAGCGAGATTACGCCGCAGCCAGAGAAGACCAGAGCACTAAAGGGGAGTGAATAATTAGCAGGAGGGCGGTGCTGGGCTCCAAAATATTTGGCGCGGCTGGGCTCCAACGGCCAGGGACACAGCCCCTTGGGCTTCTTAAGTGAGTAATTAGCACGATTTTTTAAAAGAAACTACTGCTCTGATAGAATTAAGAATAGAATATTTGGAATTACAACGCAGAGAGTAATACATAGATGTGAATATCTCTATACCCCATATCCTGCTGACAGAATCTCTTTAACTAACACAGAAAATGGAATGGGAGCATTTTGCCTTATGGCCACAAGTGGTCGCTGTTGAGCACTATTCCTATTGCACCATTATATCCTGTGTGTAATGAGCAATCATTGCTCTGCCAGGCTAGTAATCTCCTCCTAATTCTATGACCATTTAAGTGAGAAACATTGTATCCAAATGGTAATAATTCACCAAATGGATCTATATTAGACTATACGAGTGATCGAGAATGGACTGGGAGCACAGGTTGTCAAAAGGAAATAGCTCAGCAGATGCTTATAAACGCTAATAATACTCAATTATACACATTACTCACGTAATGGACGTTGGAATTCTGCTGAAATAGGAGGGTGTTTTGTGTGAAGCTGCGGGGGGCTCCATACTGGGGAATGAAAGCCTTTCCTGGTTTCAGATAAGTACCTGGATTCTTCATTCTTCTGCTAAAATGATCTACAAGCTGATTTCTCGAGGATATTGTATTGGTACGAATGGGGAGGGGGGCACTTACTTATTCCTCTGATCCACAAACTTCATTCTAAAGCTGGCTATGAGCTGTGGGCATTTACCTGACAGCTCTATCTCCCAATCCTCCCATAGACATGCATGCTAAGCTTGGCCGATTATACATATGTAGTGAATGGGGAGGGGGGAGAAAGCCACTGATTGGCAGCAGCTAACAAAAAGATTGGGCAAATGAATCCAACGTACCCGATCCGTATGTGCTCTGACATCAAGGAGGAAAGTCCCAAGGTTCTATTTCTTCTGACTCCCCCCACCATACACATATATGCTTGACTTCGCAAAGCATGCATGTTTTCTAAACAGGAGAATCAGGAGACCCGCCCCCCCCCCCCCCATACATATTAGATGTTGCCAAAATCTGCAGGTTTGCCTGACATTTATTCAAGCTTAAAGTATATATACACCTTTGGAGTCCGTTTTTTTATGATTGCATTTAACTTATAGTAACATAGTAACATAGTAACATAGTTTATAAGGCCGAAAAAAAGACATCTGTACATCCAGTTCGACCTGTTTTCCTACAAGTTGATCCAGAGGAAGGCAAAAAACCCCTGTGCGGTAGAAGCCAATTTTCCTCACTTTAGGGGAAAAAATTCCTTCCCGACTCCAATCAGGCATCAGAATTACTCCCTGGATCAACAACAACCCCTCTCTAGTAACTATAACCTGTAATATTGTTACCCTCCAGAAATACATCCAGGCCCCTCCTGATCTCTTATAGTGAACTTACCATCACCACCTCCTCAGGCAGAGAGTTCCATAGTCTCACTGCTCTTACCGTAAAGAATCCTCTTCTATGTTTGTGTACAAACCTTCTTTCCTCCAGGCGCAGAGGATGTCCCCTCGTCACAGTCACAGTCCTGGGGATAAATAGATGATGGGAGAGATCTCTGTACTGACCCCTGATATATTTATACATAGTTATTAGATCTCCCCTCAGTCGTCTTTTTTCTAAAGTGAATAACCCTAATTTTGATAATCTTTCTGGGTACTGTAGTCCACCCATTCCAGCTATGACTTTAGTTGCCCTCCTCTGAACCCTCTCCAGCTCTGCTATGTCTGCCTTGTTCACAGGAGCCAGAACTGTACACAGTACTCCATGTGCGGTCTGACTAGTGATTTGTACAGTGGCAGGACTATGTTCTCATCATGGGCATCTATGCCTCTTTTGATGCAACCCATTATCTTATTTTTGGCTAAAAATCATATTTTCAATTGGCCTTTATTAAAAAATATTGAGCTATTCTGTCCCAAAGGGTTGACTGTTTTTCTAACTGTGTGACTAGTACTTTCACTTTCACTTTGTGCCTGTCATCTAATTACCCTTATCGCTAAACTAAGGTCATAAACACTTATTTAAGCCACATTCTTATCAGTAAGATAAGGATTGAGCTTTAATAAGTGTTTATAATGTGAGAGAGCAGAGATAACGAGTCTGTCTGCTCCTCAGATGACAGAAAAGGCAAAAAATCCACAGGCAGCTAGTAGAGTATCTCAGCTCTGTACACAAAAAAGGATTCCATATTATTAACTGAAAAAACACCTGACACCTGGGACCCCCACCGATTAGCTGTTTGAGAAGACAGTGGCACTTGTAGTAGTGCCATGGCCTTGTATAGCGACTGTGCTTTGTATTACACTTTGCCCCATTCACTTCTATGGGACTGAGCTGTGCCTAGGCCATGAGACCAATGAACGTGTCGTCACTGGCCTAGGGAAAGCTGTGAGAAGACCACGGCTCTACTGCGAGCGCTGGTACCTTCTCAAACAGCTAATCAGGGAGAGTTCCGGGTGTCAGACCTCCACCCATCACTAAAAAACATCTTGGAAAACCCTTTTAAACTTAGATTTATCACAGTGGCTGTAGCACCTATAGGCTGTCTAGTCTAAGTTTACAACACTTATTGTTTTACACTTTGTCTCATGGAACAGGCTTGGAGACCATTGGAGACAACTGCCCCCAGCATTTGCAAGGTCTATGTCCTACGTGTCACTCCATATTAAAATCGGATATTTCTTAATATGATGCACCACAAGTTATAGCACAGGACACTGACCTGATTTTTGGTCATTGGATATCTGGCACAGTATGTGAACGAAGCTGATCCCTCCTCCATGCTTACGTGACTTCCAGTAAACAGGTCATGGAAAGAGCTTTGTGAAATCCATGGGGCTTTCCACTCTCGGTCAGTTCACCTATATACTGGAATGTGAGGGTGTTATGGCCGCAACAAATGTTAAATATTTGATCTACTGAACCTACGGAGGGTGACCTGATTTCATAACAGCATTGACTATAGTATACTATCGTTATCCAAACAGTAAAGATAATCTGTCCTGAGGCTGGCAAACATCATATGATCTACTAACCATAAGATTGTGGGTGCTACTGCACCATCTTCATCCAGTGCTTTGAACAACCCCTTGAATATTTTCCAAAAAAAGTGGAGTCCCCTTAGGTCAGTCAGCCAAGAAAGACACTCTACTAGCAGACTTGGGCCTTGTCATCTGCTAGGCTCACCCACCACCATGTGCCAGTTCTCATGCAGTAGGGAGGCCTTTGGGCCCACAAAGGAACCTGGATCAGGTGCAACTGCCACCTATGGACCCCTGAAGCAGAGGTCTCCAACCTTTGGGTCTCCAGATGTTATATAGTTGGAGAGTCACAGATCGATAGATCGATAGACTCATCCCACTACACCCCATCTTCCTCAGGTAGGAAAGCCACTATGGAATGTACACCCTTGACTTGAAGGTGGGTACTTTCTTCTGGTATTTCACTTCCTGTCTAGAAGAACTGGTGACGCCTGGTTTTACAGATCTTCAACCAACAATAAATCCTGGGACTGTTTGAAGGACATGTCCGAATATAAACTTGACTCGAGCTTACGTTTGAGAGGCAATTGAGCTGTGTCTACAATGTACAACATATTGTCTCATTATATTCCACGGAAAGACAACTGAATCTGCTCGGTGGTAATTAGAGACGCTGGGAAGTGCTGACGGGGGAGCTGCCGTCGAGACCTAGTTAGCTAAACACTTACCTATAGGAATAGATGTTATTAATCTAATGTACACAGCCGTTATTACAGGTTCCCGCCTTCATTTCCTCTGCTCAGGGGACTTCTTATTTTCCCGCCTAAGTCATTAAATTGACCATCGTAATTTGTTCGCTGAGTGATCCCTCTTTCCAGATATAGCAGGTGCTTCTGTAATCATCGCTTCCTTGAGATCACGTATGGCAGATGGTAAATCCTATACATCTTCCTTCTCATTAGCGCTCATTGCCTTTATAGAGTATAAAGAAAAAAGACCCGCGGGGCCTCTCCTCATATTTCACAACGTAAGACTTTCCACTTATTCTTACACATGGACATGGTAGGCAGCTCTGTTCACATTGGTGAAAAAGAAAACATATTAGATTCTATTAGATTAAAGGGGTTTATCCTTAGAATAGGTCATGAATATCATATTGGCGGGAGTCTAACTCCCAGCTTCCCCACTGATTAGCTGCTTGAAAAGACCACAGCGCTCAGCCCTCCTTATAGCATACCAAGCACAGCATCGTACATTGTATAGTGGCTGTGTTTGGTATGGCAGCTCAGGTTCATTCACTTGAATGGGACTGAGCTGCACATAGGCCATGTGACCAATGGACGTGATAGCACTGGCCTAGGAAGAGGCCACAACTGATTGGCAGGGGTGCTGGGAGTTGGACCCCCACTGATCTGATATTGATGACCTATCCTGCAGATGAGTCATCCATGTATTACTCAACGAAAATCCCCTTAAAGGGGTTTTCCCATCTCAGACAATGGGAGCACATCTCACTGCGCAGTCGCCCTACATTCATTTCTATAGGGCCGCCAAAAATAGCCAAGTGATGGCTTTGCTATTTCTGTCGGCCTCACAGAAGTAAATGGGAGCGGTGGCCGCGCAAGCACAGTGCGCTCCTATTCACTCCTATGGGGAGAGCACTTGGTGGTGGCTGGACCCTCCGGCCCCCACCTTCCCTGCTCTGTTCTCGGTGGGATCTGCTCCTATCACACAATTGGGACATATCTTAGCTATATGCCTCCATTGTCTCAGATGGGAATACCCCTTTAATGATCCCATTCAATGGAATTTTTCTAATGGCAAATGCTAAGATTTTAGCCTCAATTATCCCTCGTTTTGTCCAATTTGTGTTGTTTTTGATTGCTCCAATGAATATACAATAAAAAAAAAATGAATTAACAGGGTTGCTTCATGAGGACACCTTCCCTCCATATCTCCTTCTATGACATAAGGACTTTATAGAGAAGAGCCTCACTCTAAATAGATGCCATGTAAGAGTGAACCAGTGCAGGGGGAATATCTGGATGGCCATAGCTTCTCTGGTAAAATCAGCCTCTTGATGGTTTTTCTTCAGTAAGACATCTTTAAAAAAATCCAAACATTCTGTGTATGCAGCTTTCATGCAAACTGATATGTCTTCATTGTTACAAGTAGAAATAAAGACTCTGTAAAGCGATCCTGCAGTCATTTGTTAATGATAATAAAAAGGAAATAATATAAGACAGGGATGCTCAACCTGTGGCCCTCAAGCTGTTGCAAAACTCCCATCATGTCCCAATAGCTGTAGGCTATCCAGGCATGCTGGGAGTTGTAGTTTTGCAACAGCTGGAGGGCCGCAGGCAGGGCATCCCTGATATAAGAGAAGACTAGATGGTCAATGTGGTATCAGTCTTCTCTGTTTCTATTTTTTGAGCAGACTACACAAAATTTTCCCTCCATGTCACCTACGATGAGTGGATCTCTTCAAACAGCTCTTTATATCATTACTTTGGACTGAATTTTTGGGTTTTAAGTGGAGTTTTAAAATCTTACTCTGTACATAAGCAAATCAGCCAAGTGAAGTGGATTCTATATATGAAGATCATCTATCTGCAGGATCAATCCTATTAAACAAGGTATATCATCTGGTAGGGTTGATCCTACGGATTCAAATGATACCTTACTTATGGTTCAACATTACACCAATCCCAAGAATTAGATCACTGAAGCACCAAGGGCCTGGCCTGAGCCCTTGGAGCACCATATTGTCACCACCCACCATCTCACCATTCCCCCCTTCTTCTTGATTGGTGAGGCCAAACATCCTGCTTGACCCTGTATTTTTGCACCTGTGTCAGTGTTTTGGGTCTGCTGCTGTTCCTAAGCTTTAAGATACGCTACTGTGCTGATGACATCAGCATACACCCAGAAGTGAAGGCGGTGGCTTCGGACAGAATTGTCGAGCAAAGCGGCTTGGATGATCTGCTCAACTCCTCTGTCTGAAGCCTCCGCACTGGAGAATCTCTGCGCTTTTACTGCACTCCTGGCTTTATGATCATATTATTGGCGCATGCGCAGAAGGTATCTAAATTGCTTAGGAAGAAACAGCAGACCCTCTGCATGTGCGCAGATACTTGGAACAATAGCATAGGCGCAAGAATGCAGGGCCAGGTGAGATGGCCCTGTAAATCTAGGGGAAGGGGGTGGGCTGGAACTGTGGAGTGGTGTTGATATGGTGCTCTAATAACTCAAGCCAGCCCCTTGGTGCTCCAAATGAATCACTTTCTCAGGAACTGCGCCATGTAGAACTATAAATAAGGTATTGTTTGAATCAGCAGGCTCCATCCTTCTAGGCTGTATACCTGGTTTACTAGGGTTGTTTGTGTTGACAGATGATCTTTAGTGAATTGTTGTAGGTTTTGTGAGGATCAGGGACTAAGAATGAGAAGTCACACTCTTGCGTTCAAAGTCTCATCGTGCTTATAATGCGGATGCGGCAGGCAGCGTACAATAGAGTGCTCAACTTCCTTACGACAGAAGCAGCTGTTTATATAATGGGCCACATCCATCACAATTCTCAAAGCTTCCCGCAGACTTGTCGCAGTGGTGTTAAGGCTTGTGTAAACACAGCTGCTCCTTCATGGAAAGCTCTCCATGCGAAAGCCATGGTGGCTTTACCACTGTACAAGCTGGTTTGTCTCATATATGTCAATATTTCAAGATTATGGAGCGATATTTTTCAGCAATCCTCTTATTTTATTATGCATTATTTACATAGCATCAACATATTCCTGAGTGTTGTACACAGAGCAGCACATTGGTACCTGTCCTCGTCGATTTCACAAGAAACCTATATCTACATACATGCGCAGTACCCTACATGTATTATATTCTTATTTATTATTGTATTATGGCCAGTATAGCTATGTATGGATGGCACTGGCTCAGTCCTTGTAAGATGTTAGATGTGGGCTGGCCCCACCCTAAACCTTAGGAGTGAATAGACTGGAGTTCAGAGAGAGAGGAGGCAAAGTTCATGTACTCTCCCTTTTTAGGCCCAGAAAGCTACAGAGACTTACTGATATCTGCCTAATCTACAGAAGAGAGAAGGAGAAATACAAAAGAGAAAACTAGAGTAAGGTAACCTGCTATCTGAAGCTGCCAATACTTTACTGCAGTGAGGGACACTGTTAAGACACCCTTCACACCTGAACACAACCTGGCCAGTCGAATCTCTAAAACCCTGTATCCATCAGTGGACATTACGGCCACCATTACAAAAGTACTATTGCCTACTATAGATTCTGCAAGAGGAAACTTGATACAGATTGAGAGGAAGGAGGGCCATTACTCCCATCTTTGCCTAAACCTATACATTGCTATCTGGTAGATAATTGCACTGTGGTATAATTGGATGTATAATTGGATGAGTAAAAAAAGAGATTTGTTCTGCTATATCTGGTCTGAATAGGAGTCTGATCCGAGGTCTGATATGGAGGCCCCACCCATACGGAGTCCTGATCTGAGGTCTGATACTGGTTTCTGATCTGAGTTCTGATATGGGGGTCTAAAGGGGTTCTGATCTGAGGTCTGATATGAGGGTCTAGGGATCTTATATGTATTTACGCAAATTATTAGGGGGTATTTTTTGTACTGGCGCACATGCTCGATCTATTCTATTTGATAATATGTACAATACATGCAGTTTCAATGTGACGAGTGGGCCTACTACGACTTTAGCTAGCCCTGCCGCTACACCTAGAGGCTCTGCTCTCTCTGCAACTGCCGTCCTCTCTCCACGCTGTAATGATGTTTTCACTGCCTTTCTCTGTCAAAGTGCAGAGGGCTCAGCAGAGACCAGAGCCTCTAGGTGTAATGGCAACGCCCCCGTTGCTCCTAGAAGCTCATTTGAATATATTAAAACATCATTTTTCTCAGCAATGCGGGCACATGGGACCAACACAGATGCCTTCAGCTGCCAAGTACACATGGAACAGGTCAGCCAGTGTCATAGGTACAAATCTGATGAGAGATGCCCTGTATGGTCTTGTAAATGTTGTAAATGTCAGAATCTTCCTGTTATTAACGCCCTCAGCTCTCTGTTAACGACTCAGTGAAAAGTTTATGTTAACACATTTCCAATTTGTTTTGTGGAGTTTTTACCCTGCACGATCAGAGGCACTGGAGCTGATGGCACTTTGTACTTGTAACTCGTTAACCTGTTCTTCTTAAAAGCAGGACGGCAGAGACTGCAAGCTGAAAAGCCACTAGATCTAATATCTAATAGACCCCAATCAACGGGGTACGAACTAGTTCAAACAAGCCACTGTGATGCAATTAGGTCCAGCAGAGATGGCGTGTGCATGTTACCGGGGACTAATCCTTTGAGGAAAGTAACTTTCTTGGTGTCCAGGTGTGCACTTAATAACAGTAAAAGCTCATTCCAAGGAACCGGGGATGAATTAATAAGGCCAAGTGGCCAACTTTGGAAACTTTTTTTTGCTTTGAGCTGTTTTATTATGGAAGATTTTGCAGGTTTTCTAAAGTAAGTCTAAGAGCCTGCAGACTGGAAGATATTGCATCGCTTTATTCTCACTATGTCTACTCAGGTTTTTCTCTTGTAGTTTTCCACAGAAATGGGAAGATAAAATCAGCCTGAAGAGTAAGATAATGAGTGAGTTTCAATGTTGTAATCATCGCACAAAGGTAACATAAGAACAACTGGATTTTTTAGGAACAAGGTGAAAACTGAGGCTGGTAGTACAAGTGGGGCTGGACCTGGGCAAATAAGGGGCCTGAATGCACCTGCAGTTGACATCTACCTGCCACTCAACAGTTCCTATATGGGACCTACAACATTTCACTTACTTAATGGGCAAATCTGGTTCCCAATATGGTGCCTTTCATTTCACATGAGTGCAATTGAATTCTTTTAGTATTCTGTTCTCCTCCCCAGAGGTGGACTAAGAACTTAAAGTGGCCCTGGAAAAAAAACTAAAAGTGGCCCCATGTTGTAGGTGGGCACAGATTGACAGAAGGTGGGGCCAACAGCCTGTAGGCAGAGACAAGAGAAATGAATGGGGCCAGCAATACTATAGTGCAGCACAAAATAACACCCCAGCAGAACCAATATCCCAGGGCAGCACAAAATACTGCCTCCCCGCTGCGGTATTCAAGTGTGTGGGCGACAATACGGTTGTATTCAGGAGAGCACCTGTCCAGTGGTATAACTAGAAATGAATGGCCCCACAGCAAATTTTTGAATGGGGCCCCAACCACAGCAACTTCTTCACAATCCTCCTCCTCCAACCACCCATTGCATTAATTCATGCTGAGAGCATCTAATCGTTGTGTACCTGGCCAGAGGCCATGAGGAGGGCTCGGGCGCCCCTCTGGGCATCAGTCCACTGGGAAGTTTCCCTGTAGGGTCTATGGCCAGTCTGAACCTCTCTATGGAACCACTCAATGTATTGAATGGGCCTGAGAGGTTCTTATTATCACTTTAAAAATCACTGGAGCAAGGTAACGCAGTAGGAAGCAAGATGTAAACTGATGGTCAGATTGTGCAAGGTCCTAATCATTTTATCCTATTGATGTTCCTGTACGCACATGGTTTTTTTACTCCACATTACCCCAGAGTTATTAGGAGTCATGATATAGCACCTAGAGCCCTACTGTACTTCTATATGTCTCTGATCTCCTCAGGGGCGTAGCTATAGCCTCATGGGCCCTGGTGCAAGAATTCAGTTTGAGCCCCCTTCCCTCAGTGCTTTGTGTGTCTTCCTATGTGGCACAAGGGTCTTTGGGCCTCCTCAGGCTCCTGGGCCCGGTAGCGACTGCTACCTCTGCACCCCCTATAGCTACGCCCCTGGATCTCCTACAGATTAAGATGCACAATGCTCAATTCTCTGTGGTAGACTTCCACAGGACTGCTGCATGCCACATGCTCGATCATGTGCATTAATGGTAAGGTGAGACATTCAGAAAGTCCAGTCAACTTCAGGTAAGAAAAAGCCACTTGTGGGTACCATCATAACTGTGGTGATCATAATGAAATGGAAGATGGAAGGTCCCAATGTAGAGTTTCTTGGCACAATGGGCATCCAGAATTGTGTTGCTAACTTGTGAGACTATCTGGGGACAATGTATGGCTACAAGGGTCTTAATAGCGTAATACCAAACTACAATTTACAAATGATTTTCACACACTCAAAAAGTATAAGGAAAATAGGCATCACAAATATTCAGTATAGAAACACAAGGTGTGCCAGGTCAAGACAAATGGTTTTTGGAAGATATTTGTCAGTGTATAGCACATGCATTTCCATATAGAATATGGCACGGTGACATCTGATAAATGACAACATTTCCTCTCTCATATGCAGAGTCTATGGAAGCAATGGCCAAATAATGCTAAATTATTACATATAAAGTTTAGAAATATTAAACAGGAACACTGGTTCTGTCAGACTTGGAGCTCCTAGAACCACTTACCATTTGGAATTTATAATACTGTTGTCTTCTTTTGCGTTAGGGTGACATTTTTGCCCTTTCAAGCAATAGGGCATTAGCGTGACCCATTGTCTACAGCGGCTCTCTGCACAGTTTCACAGGTTACCCGATTCCAACATAATTTTCTGCCAAGAGTCTTGTCTGGTTGTTAGACAAACAGAGGCTTCCTCTTCTCCCGATCAGGCTCTTGTCTTTTGCCGCAGCCCACCTACTTCAAGCTTTAGATCTCCTGCTCAGACTTCACGGCAGGGTCAGGTTGCTAACTCAACCAACAGCTAACGATGATGTCAGTTAAAGAGGAATCATCCTGCCATACCTTGCATGTTGATTGTGGTCAGGGGCATAGCTAAAGGCTTATAGGCCCTGGTGCAAGAGTTCAGCTTGGGCCCCCCTCCCCTTAGTGCTCTGTGTGTCTTCTTATGCGGCACAAGGGTTTTTGGGCCCCTCAGGCTCCTGGGCCAGGTAGCGACTGCTACCTCTGCACCCCCTATAGCTACGCCTCTGATTGTGGTAAATTCCGTGTCCTTGCTCTCTTTCATTGCATTATTGTTCCTGGTTTCAATCCTGACTGACCTTGTTCCTGACCTCAGCCTTGTTCCTAGATGTTCCCTCTGATTTATGTTCCTGGCTCTGATCCTCAGCTCTGGTTATGACTACATGTCCATGTCAACCTCTTTCGCATCTTGACCACTCTCTTCTAGTGATGACCCTTGGCTCTGTTGCTGACTATGCTACTATTGCATCAGCACTATTGCCACCAATCCATGACTAATCTTGGGATCACGATCTGTGGATCCTTCTGCAGCAAAGTCCATACTTCCTCTGAGAGTTAAGGGTGAAGATCAATGGATCCCTTTTGGAATGGGTCTGCATTTATTCAGCAATTTTGCGGAATAGATGCAGCCCCATTCATTTCAATGACTGGCATTAGATCACGGAGAGCCACGGCTGTGTGCCTCAGCTCCGCGGCTCCTATTCTTGTTTGCAATTGCGGACAAGAATAGGCATTTTGTATGGGGGGCCGGCCATGTGTGTTCCGTAAATTGCAAATTGCGGAACACACACTGGCCAGCATCCGTGTTTTTGTGGATCCGCATCTGGACTCTGCACCCCATTCTAGCCAGATTTCCAGTATGTGATGTAACAGCTTGTCTCTAGGATTCTACCTTTGATGTATATATAGCTGTATAGCGGAGGGGAGGGTTACCATATTGCAGTATCTTATTCTGTCATGAATAAAGCCACAAGACAAATGTTCTTGAACAAAAATGTTTCATAATGTTCCTTGCGAGAGCATCCTGCTCCCCGGCAGATAGTTTACGCTGCGTCACTTGTTTCCTTTATTCGCCACCATTCTGTGCATTTATTATTTGCAATTCACTTCCAGTAAGAATGATCACAGAGTATGACAGCTGTCAGCAGAGAATCAGTGATGTCATTACCGCCATAGCACAAGTTTGTTAACAGCGCAGAGAATATCAAAGTCTCCCACTTGAGGATTGCTTGATGCTAAAATATATCATATGATTGATAGGTCTGTGTCAAATTCCGCTTGTCAGACGTGTTCTTCATGTATTAATGGTCTATCAGTCACAATGCAGAATTTTTCGGCACAAACACCTGCCAGTATTTATCTTGATTTACACTGCAAAATTACTCACATTAAATGTCATTTTATTTATTTTGAGATGAGTAGTTCTGAAGTTCTCAGAATTTACTAGACTTTCTCTGCACCTTCTGACACCACAGCTGCAGAGGACATCATTCAATCTGATGGGGTGTACAAAATCCAGATATGTCTCTGCCATGGTTGATCCAACAGATAATCATCTACACCACAGCCCTAGTGGCCTCCATAAGTCTAAGTAAGGGTGAAGACAGGCAGCAGAAGTGGTCCATGCAAGAACAGTATTGTAATGCAGCGGGTGTGGTCCTACTGTGTCACTAAATGGATTCGACTTGGGTCTACTCCTAAGGATGTTATCTGGGTAGGCCCCTGGTTTTCATCCTTTCACCCCTATACAGAGATCTGGACTTTGCTGCAGGGGAACCACCAGGCTGTTACCTCGTGGGGTAGTCTCTGTTCAGTGACAGCTGACCCAGTTCAGTCAGACTCACAATAGAGGACAGGCAGAATTGTAGGCAGTGGGCAAGCTGAGGTCAGGGCAGGTAGAGTTAGTTCAATCCAGTAAACAGGGCAAGGGTCAGGGCAGACAGCACAGCATCAGAATAATAAATGAAAGAAGGTCAGAATGGGTGGAACAGGTACATTATGGAAAACAGGCAAAGATCAGGCATGGGAGATCAGACAACACTAACCACAAGTCTGCAGGGACTAGGCAAGCTAAGAATACTGTCCCTGGGTGCCTTATATCACCCAGGGACAGCATTCATTGGTGGGGGAAAGGCTGGGCATTGCGCTCTCCGACCCTTTAAAAGTTGGGGAACATGCACCCTGGGAACAGACCACAGCATGCTGGAGTTTAGGAGGCTGGAAAAGGCCTGGCATGTGGAGCAGGAAGGAGTCTGAGCACTCCTTAGGAGGAGATAAATACTGGAGGGCATTGACTGCCATCATGATAGGACTGAAGAAAGCATGGACGGACTGGCCACAGCCCAGGAGCCCATCAAAGCCCTCCTTACTGACACTGGCCAGGTACATAATGATCTGATTCTCTCAACATTAATGAATGCTAGGAGCAGCAAATACTTAAATACCTAACTGGTGGCTGCACCTGCCCTTCTGAATTCCGTTATATCCCTGTCTTCAGGACAATGATATAGTTGAATACTGTGGTGGGGCACAGGAACCCATGGCTCTCTGCCCTGTTGTTCACCCTCATAGGCCACAGGGCACTATATGAAGCAGTGTACAAATGGTGCAGGGACACAGACTAGAAAAAGCCTGTGGCCTGCACTGGACACGACGACCCGGTATGGGAATTAATTTTATTGTTTTCTTCTTTTTTCTTGGCCACTTGGGGAGCATACTAGAGGGGACACAATAGGGGTAAGTACTAGTGGAAATTCAGGAAGCATGCAGAAAGTAGGGCTTGGTGCTGTGGTCTTCAGCTCATCTCCTAAGTCCCCTGTTCCATGTCTTATTTAGAGAATAATAAGGATCCTGGCTTATAGTGCAGAACAATGTAAGGATCCACAGCACTCGGTCATTTCAAATAATCCCTTGGATTATTTGAAACAACTGAGTACTGTGGATCCTTCCATCGTTCAATTTTTTTGCGGGGCCACGTAATGGACATATGGATGCGGACAGCACACGGTGTTCTGTCCACATCTTTTGCGACCCCATTGAAGTCAATGGATCCACATCGGACACGCAAAAAAAATGCGGACCAAAAATACATTGCTGTGCACAAAAGTGCCGCTGTTTTCAAATATTATAAAATCCCTTGCAGGGGCGTAGCTATAGGGGAAGCAGGGGAAGCGGCTGCTTTGGGGCCCAGACTCACAAGGGGCCCCCTCAGGAGGAATACTAAAAGATTTTATTGTCACGGCCCCCTCAATAGTATTATACAATTACATTATATACAGTATATACGTGTAGAAAACGGACGGAGCGGCTGCTGGGCCTCGTCTGAGAGAACAGTTTTGACCAGCCACAGGAGTGGGGGATGTGTGAGTTGGGGGTTGCGAAAAAGTTGATGAGGGGGGCCCCCGTCTAAAATTTGCTGTGGGGCCCGGTCAGTTGTAGTTACGCCACTGATCCCTTGCAAGGAACAAGTTGAAAAGTTCATAATCCACTAGTAGTTTTTGTTTTACCATTGCTAATTTTTATTTGGGTGAACTAGATAACAGGAGGAGGATGCAGAATAAATCTGTTCTTCATGGATTATTACTCTGTGCTGCAAATTTCTATGGACAGCAAACAACTTGTGCAGTACAGACAACTAGACTATGCTGCAGTGTTCCCCTCCTCCACAACACGACAACCTTTCATTATTCTTTTTTTTTTTTTGGTTCATTTTAGGGTGCACTTGATGAACCCTCACGTGTGAACACCCTTAGCCAATAACTTCATGTCCCAATCTCATGCATTTTGTAAACACATAAAGGGAAGGAGCCAAGTTAATTTTTTTTAGCAAAGTGTTCAAGGTACAGCATGTAGTGTTTACTGACAGCTCTGGGGGTAGTTACATAACCCATAGAGGACACAGGGGTCCATTTTCTTGGCCGTGCATGAAAAACTATGCAATAAGTGATAAACATGTGTTTACCCTCTGATGGTCCCAGGTTAAGGCAGTAACATAGATCTCCCTGGTTACATCCAGTATTTATGGGCCACATTTTCCATCTTAGATATTAACTTTCAGAACTGGTGTGCATTGACATTTTATTATTATAAGACAGGGGCGTAACTACCATAGCGGCAGACCATCTTACTGCTATGGGGCCCAGGACAAGAGGGGGCCCAGTCTTAGTTGAGATTATCTCCTCTTCTACTGGAGGTAAAAACTTGGTCAGGACTCTACCCTCTAAAGGAACAACTTTTAGCAAATGAAGCAGGGGAAAAATGGCCCAAGGGTCATTGAAAGGGGTTTAGGCGGAAACCCTTCTGTCCTGTGTGGGGGGCCTGGTTTGATCCTTGCTATGGGGCCCTTACTCCTCTATGTACGCTACTGTTAGGAGCTGTCAATAAACTCTAGGGCATTACTTATAGTAGCCTATCTTCTGTGAGTGGAAATGAAGACTGTCCTAGCAGTAGCTGGTGGCCTACAGATAGGCCCTGCTGGTCCTGTGTAAATGCCCATGAGGCCACAGTGAGAGAATCTGATTTTACTAAAGAGAACACCATTTTGTTTTTTAATCTAAGTAGGTCCAACGTTCTTTGATGATTAATTTATCAATGCACCTTTATGGTTTTTTAAAACCCATTTTTCTGACACAGTTCTTGAAATTCTCAGCATAGAGAAATATTAAATTATCAGATTCTGTCTGTCTGCTGCCACCAGTAGAGGGAGCTTATAATCAGGCTGCATACCCTCAATAATAAAACAATATGCAGTTAGCTAATAAACTTCCCCTAGTGGTGGCTACAAGGAAACCAATAAATTGACACCTGCACTCCAAGTGGTTGTGGTATCTGCGATAGGCAAGCTAAAATGTCATTCAAGGATTGTACCATGATGCTTTCTGGGAGGAAAGAGAATCACATGTGGAAGTCCGGGCAGTTCCCATGACGCACACAAAGCAGCTGCGAGCAGTGGTTTTGAGTGCCTCATGGGATACTGAGCGAGACGGATACGGCATGAAACACAAAGTAAGTCAATGGTGCCGGATCGGTCTTGCTCAGTATCCCATGAGTCACTTAAAAACACTGCAAAACTGCTTTTGTGTGCGTCATGACAACAGCCTGTACTTCCACGTGTGATTCTCTCTCCTCTCAGAAAATATCAAGTACCTTGGTACAATAATGAAATGCATGGAGCTATTAAAACAGGCATGTCGGGAGAGGTGAAAGGTCCTCTTTAAAATGAAATTTTGTAAAAGTACATGGACTCTTTAAGGTTATAATAGGGAACGACTGGACTTGCAACTGCAAACATGATGAAAATTGCTCAAGTGGTAACTCTATGCTAACATCTTCAGTGTCTTCAACGTCTTTAGACCAAACCCTTTCATGTGACCCCATGTGCAGGGTCTGCTCTCCTGAACATAGATGTCCAACAGCATAGGTAGGTTTAGCGTAGGAACTGCCTTACTGAGACCACCTTGGAGCGGGTAGATGTGTTTTGATCAAAATATATTGGCTGAGAGCCTCCGATTTTATTATATCAGAATGAGGGCTTAGTCCATATATAATGCTTGCATCTATTGTGTTGTATAGTGGATTATTATTTGTTTTCTGTAATTTTATTTCATAAATGTAGCCATCAGCAGCGTACATAGAGAAGTAGGGGCTCCATAGTTAGGATGAAACCAGGCCCCCACACAGGACAGAAGAGTTTCTGCCTAAACCCTTTTCAATTACCCTTGGGCCATTTTTCCACTGCTTCATTTGCTAAAAGTTGATTCTTTAGAGGGCAGAGTCCTGACCAAGTTTTCACCTCCAGTAGAAGAGGAGATAATCCCAACTAAGACTGGGCCCCCTCTTGTCCTGGGCCCCATAGCAGTCGCCTGGTCTGCTGATATGGTAGTTACACCCCTGGTAGCCATGGACATCCGCATATTTATTTATCATATTGTGCAGGATGTTTTTATCATTGTTTTTTATCTTTTTTTTCTGTGATTTTTGACCCCATTTCAGGTCTGAAATACATGATATATACCGAAACCCCCCCGTGAGGATGTGATTTCCCAGCCATGGCCCCTTTAGGGTCACGTGTAGAGATATGAAGGTCCTAGTGATGTCCTGTCCAGGTTCTGCACACTTAACTTGTACTCCGGTCACCTGCTTCATTTTCTGTCCAGTTTTTACGCACTTGGTAATGATTAAACTGTATAAAAATAAGCTGAAGCTGGCAAATTGAAAACACATTTTTGGATCGAAGGAAGAATTTATTGCAAATACTGAAAGCGCCACTTAGTAAACAGGCTCCATTTTGTGAAGGTGATGCTGACATTTTTCTCAATAGTCAGATATTTAGGAAAATTAAAGAGAGCGCACACAGTGACCCGGTACAGACACCAGCGGAAGGTGGAGGGAACAGGTGAGAAGAGCTGGGGAGAATTATTGGCGACAGCTACTTGGAGAGGTCAGTGCAAACCGCGCTACTCTCTTCTGGAGAAAGCTGACATTTTGTGACGAAATAATTGCTGGGAAGGAATGACCTGCACTTTCATTTCCAAATCCTTAAACACCGACTTGAGATAAAAAGCTTCTACGTGCTCCCCGAGGTCGATCTACTGACCCGTATGATTGTTACTCATGTGACAGACTGAGCCACGCAGTGCCACCTCTCAGCTGCTGTAATGTCAGAGCAGGCGGCATAAACAGACTGGCACATAATAATTATACAATGCAGAAATGAGGAGTTACTATACTTTGAGTTTCTGCAAGCCCTAATCTCCAACCATGTTGTCTTCCTTCAAGATTCACCTGCACTAAGGCCTCATCCACACAGCAGAGTGGTTATCAGTTATCAGTATCTGTTTGGTGGAGGTCCGATACCCGGGACCCCCGCCGATCAGCTGTTTGAGAAGGTACTGGTGCTCGCAGTACTGCCACAGCTTCTCTCGGCTTTCCATAGGCCAGGTCATGGCCAAGGTGCAACTCCGTCCTATAGAAGTGAATGGGGTTGAGTTGCGATACCAACTACAGCTTCTATACTATGTACAGCATTTGGATCTATTTGGTCTTCAAGGGTGGACATCTACTTGAAATATTTGATATAGAGAGAAACCTTCTTATTTCTGCCTATGGGTATGATGGCTGAAATTTCCACTTAATTAGCTCCCTGTATGCTGAAATATGAAACTTATGGAATATCTATGAGATGAGGAAAAAAGCGTGCTAGGCTCTGAAAGGTTAGATAAGAGCAGAAAGCCATCAAGACTGGTATTATTACCAGAAAAATTAATACCAGTGAACACAGGAGAAGTAATGACAGCCCTCACTTGTTTTCTAATAATACATGTCCCTGAGATCTTTGCCTAGTTATTAATTTAATATCTCTCGTATCTGATAAGAAATATCTGGAAATGAAAATTGGTATTAAAGGATATTTGTAATATACACAATGTGAGGACATGCGCAGTTTATGCAACACCAATTTGCCAAATTTGAGGCAATGGTGGACATTTATCAATAGTGTTGTAAGATATATAAATCACTGAGTCATCAAAAATTGTGGTAATTGTGAAAAATTGATCTACACGTCGCTAGCGGTATGATATCTGTGGTGCAACTCTATAGACCTGTTACAATTATTTTTATCCTTTAGGTCTTTTGACAAATGGTGCCCATTTACACTAATAACCACCTCAATTAGGCTGGTGCAACAGGGACCTACTGAAGATATCTCAACCAAAATAGTATTTTTGTAGAAATTCACTAGCATTATTAGATCTTAAACTCTCGGGGCTCACAATGGACTGGCTGTGGCCATCTGAACATGTTCCTCAAGCTTGGTCAAATATATAAACAACCTCAATGGGTATGGGTCTATACCAAGCATCACTAAAATGTGCAATTACTTCATATAGTGTAGTATCTATAAACATTCTAAAAGTTACTCATTAGGGGGTGAAAGAGCAACTTTTGCACCACTTATAGTTCCCCCATTGGTGGCATAAACAACCACAAGACACATTCAACACTGCTCATCTCCAGTAAAAAGACAACCTGCAGAGTCCTTCTTTTCATCTACACTAAACATTATTGGGGTAGGCCACCTTTTAGGGAGTTTTAGCAAACCCCCTTCCAGGCCAGACCTTCAAAAAGGCAAAATGCTTACCTGCTCCCCAGCACCGGCTCCTTTGCTCCCAATCCTCGGGTGCCTTGCTTGGGTCCCCCAATGTCAACATCCACTTTTACGCCACTGCAGCTAGTCAGTGTCCTTCCCCTATTGTGTCACATAACCAATTGACCTGTACCAGACTGTCCCATTTAAGGGGCTGTCTGATACCACTATAGACTTTAGATAACAATGTGATCTATTAAAGGGGGTTTCTGGGAGTAGAGGTTTGATGACCTATGATCAGGATAGACTATTAGTACCTGATCAACAGAGGTCTGACTCCTGGCATCACTGCTGATCAGCTGTTTGAAGAGACTGCAGTGCTCCAGTGAGCGTTATGGTCTCCTTACTGCATATCAACCACAGTGTTGTACATTGTATAATGTCTGTTCTTGACATTGAAGCCTTGGCCCATTCACTTAAACGAGACTCTGCTGCGTCTAGGCCAAGTGACCAACGGACGTGACGTCACTGGTCTAGGAAGATTCTGCAGAACTCACCACAGCCTCTTCAACATGGAGATGCTGGGAATCGGGCCCTCACTAACCACATATTAAAGGCCTGTCTTGAGGATAGAAGAAATAATGGTTGGCACTTCATCACTGCTGGAGGAAGCCACCACGGGATGAACAATACAAGGTTGTGATCAAGGTCCTGGTGGACCGAAACGTTGGCCTTGTCTGTACTTATATAACAGGATACTTAAAAAATAACATAAATTTAGCATCTGAATTGAGTGCCGTGGTATGCTCTTCTGTCAGTAGCGTAACTAGAAATGACTGGGCCCCACAGCAAATTTTTGAACGGGTCCCTTAACCCCCAAAGACTTCTTCTCAACCCCCTTCTCCCGTGCAACCCCCACTCTTGCGGCTAGTCAAGATCGCTCTCTCAGACCAGACCTGTCAGCCACTCTGTCTGTTTCCTACACCTGTATTCCGTAGGTCATGTCATTGTATAATACTGTAGATGGGGTCCTGATGATCTTTAAGTTCTCCTCCTGGGTGGACCACTTCTAACCTCAGGCCCCAAAGCAGCCGCTTCCCCTGCTTCCCCTATAGCTACGCCCCTCCTGAGGATAGATCATAAATATTCTACTCCCGAAAACCCCTTTAATGGATCCAAAAACAGAAACATAATATGCAAGGCCAACTTTAGGCAAGAACTACAACATAACATTGGAGGGATGACCCATTATTATTTTGGGGTGTCTCTTGGATGAGTATACTTTAATCATATGTTTATATCTGCTATATTGTCCTCACACAGGGAGGCTAGCAGGGGCAAGGGGAGATGTGGGAGCACAGCAGACAACTGGCCTCTGCCTTGGCCGGGGTATTTAGATATTGGGGCAAATATTCCATTTGTTGCCCTAATGCCGTATCTAAATACCTTGTTGCCCCCCCATCTAAATACCTTGTTGGTGCCCCCATCTAAATACCTTGTTGACACCCCCATCTAAATACCTTGTTGCCCCCCCCATCTAAATACCTTGTTGACACCCCCATCTAAATACCTTGTTGCCCCCCCATCTAAATATCTTGTTGGCACCCCCATCTAAATACCTTGTTGGCACCCCCATCTAAATACCTTGTTGACGCGCCCATCGTAATGCCCCTCCCCGCCATGCCATTAGCTATGTAGCTGATGTAACCATTGCCCATACCGCTCATTGCCCATTTCTCTCATGCATATCCATCCAGTAATTATATGAAGTGTATAGTTTACGTTGAATTAATGAAATTTGGAAGCCTAGCAGAATTAAACGATCTGATAAACTATTTACCAGAGGGGAAAACACTCAGCATCCAGTCAAGAATAACTAACGATATAATTAATTGTCTTTGTTTTTCTTCTGCAATCTTATTACAAAAAAAAAAAAGAAAAAAGCAAGAAAAGAATCAGAAAGGATCTGATCAGTATCATCACCGTAAACATGGACCTTGGGCCTTCCCCCAGTAGCTTACGAGTGTGCAATTCTAATCGCTTATCGCCAAGCAAATCATCAGGATGGGTCGGCGTAAATTAAAAGCAATTAACTACAGAAGATTTCTTGTATGAGGTACACAGCAGCCGGGCCTCCTTTCCTCCACTAAGTCGGATTGGATCAGTAACATCAATTTTGCAGGTTATGTTAATCCGCCGACTTGCACACTAAATCGAGCAGTAACAGCTGGAGAGATTCTATAACTAATGTATCACTAGATGAATGTTGTGCTGAATGTTTGATGTCCTCCAGGGTGCCAAAAGTCATTAACCAGTGGTTTACCGGAGCGTGGGGCTTACTGTACAGAATAAGTCATGCAAAACCGTGGCACTTCGTTTCCCAAGTCGTAAGACAGAAAACCGTATCAGACTATGATGAAGGTAAAGTCGTTCCAAATAATATGTAAATCCAAAAAGTAGAAAAAGTTCTTGCAACACTGTTGAAAATTCATGCCTTTATGGTCATACTTAAAAACATTACATGTTCAACCGCAAAAAAGATGCTCACGCGTTTCAAACAATGAAATGCTTTTTTCCTATAGTGTGCAAGCACATCCACTGCTACTGGATTGCAGGGTGGTCGTAACCATGGAAACGAGCAATGTATCATGTGAGAGAAAAATGAATCCAACCAGCAAAGGAAGCAATATGGATAACAATACATTAGTAAGTGCCTTGTATTCACTTTCCATACATGATAAATGTAATTTGCTGAATCAAGACAACCCCTTTGACACATGGTGACTGGGCTGTTACCTTGTCTACCTTGTAAAACTTTTTGGAGTAGTCTCCAAGGAGTCACACACCCACAAGTTTTAAGGAGTTTCAAAGTTGTATTTTTTTAAGAAATAATGCTTATTGGAGCGTTGAATGTGCTCTCACATTGTCTACACTTTATTACAGCCCCTTTAAGACCAGTAAAGGTTCTGCATCCTGAAAAACAACAACAAGAATAACCCGGGGGTGTATTTTGGATCAGTTTTAGGTACTGTACCTCCTAGACTGGGACAATTGCGAAATATGACCTAGTCAGCTGAAATCTTCCAGTCACACGCCAAGTTTAATAATGAGTAAAAAATAAATGCAGATGCCAGTCTGATCCAAAGGTGACATTACTGCAGGACTCAGCACAGTGCCACCTTACTACCTACAGCCAACAAACAGAACCATCACAGCTCTGCCTATAAACTGCCCCATGACCGGTGTAAGTCATCTGCATTGTGCTGCTCCTTTGTTATTACTCCTGGAAATGTAGGAAAAAAATTGAGAACTAGGAGTTACTCAGGGGTGTAATTTTACTTCATAGGGTCCTATAGAAACAAAAGATAGGTCCTCACCACCTACTGTAATAAAATGAAAACAGTAGTATAAGTAGGAATAATTAAATGTCTGTATAGTAATAGCACCAGGGGTGCACCTAGCCTTTCTGCTGCCTAAGGCGAAAACTGAAACAGCGCCCCCCCCCTCCCCAATGCCAATATCTTAACCTAATCCCTTCCCTTCAGCCCATGGCCCTTCACCTGCCCCCCTCTTGCCCCTACCTGGTGATGCCTGAGGTGATCGCCTCACCTGACCTCATGTGATACACCCCTGAATTACACCATACGGTGTATACAGTGGGGAAAAAAAGGATTTAGTCAGACACCAATTGTGCAAGTTCTCCCACTTAAAAAGATGAGAGAGGCCTGTAATTGACATCATAGGTAGACCTCAACTATGAGAGACAAAATGAGAAATCAAATCCAGAAAATCACATTGTCTGATTTATAAAGAATTTATTTGCAAATTATGGTGGAAAATGAGTATTTTGTCACCTACAAGCAAGCAAGATTTCTGGTTCTCACAGACCTGTAACTTCTTCTTTAAAGGGAACCTGTCACCTCCTTTTCTGAAAATGAGCTGTTAACAGTACCTTAAAGTAGAGCCGAGTGTGATCCTAATGATGTTGTTGAAACTGAGAACTGCCGGATGAAAACGCTGAAAACAGAACTTTTAATCTTGCTGCACGGGCTTTCCGGTGTGGGCTTGAAGTCAAGGGGGCAGCGGCCTCCTTGCTTCAAGTCAAGAAAGCCACTCCGCGCTTGACTGACAGCCCGGGTGCCGGGGATCGCAGAAATCTCGCGCATGCGCGTTGCGCGACTGAGTACTGCGCGATCCCGGCACCCGGCTCTTCATGTTGCCGGCGCTTCAGTACTCAGTGCGCATGCGCCGCCTTACTATGCGAGCGCGCTTGGGAGCTTAGATCATGAAGAGCCTGTGCAGAGGATGGGAGTGATAGTGGTCCTGATAGGATGATGTGTCACTGTCTACTGCCTCTGGACCTTCTAGTGAAAAGGTTGTATAAGGAATCAGGCCAGAAGTAGAAGAATAAAAGTCTCTTTACTTGCAAAATAGAAGTTGTAGTACCTTCGGCAGTAGTTGTATACAGTGCAATTTCTATTCCTAGATGATGAGATATGGTGCAAAGGGGCAGATAATGGCACCTCTAGTATGCTATATTGCTGATGTCTCTCTCCTGAACTTCTGGCTAAGAGCTGTAAGCTGGTACTTGTGGATGTAGGCAGCCTGTGGGTAAAAATACTATCTTTTATGTGTTGGTCTTGCCTGGATGTGAGCTATGTGATGGGTGTCTCAGTCATAGTCCCTCACCTGCAGCAGGGTCTGTATAGCCTTAATTGTTTGTTACTCTGCTGAGGTTCTTGAGTTTTTCTGATATCTGGAGTTTTAGTATTCTTGTTTCTCTGGAGTAGTGGTCTCACAGATTAATTGGAACAAGAACCAGTCCTTAGGGATTTTGGAGTAGGAGCTCTAGCATGTACTTCCTTCCTCCTCACTGTCCTACCTTAACCCCCCCATCTCTTTCCTCCTGGCAGGAAGCAGGACCAGCAAACTCCTACCAAGAAAGGAGGAATGGGATGGTTAGTCCCATTCCTAATGCCAATTTATTCCAACCATACATTAACTGCTGGTGTACAGTACGTTAAAGGGGTTCTCTGGGATTTTAATACTGATGACCTATTCTCAGGATAGGTAATCAATATCAGTTCGGTGGGGGTCCGACGCCCGGAACCCCTGCCGATCAGCTGTATGAGGAGACGGCGCATACAACTGATCGGCAGGGGTGCCAGGTTTCAGGATATTTCTAGCACCCACCACTGGGAACCTCTCCTATGTGCTGGGCCCCGAATTGAAGAGATAGCACCTCTGCCCCCCCATTCACCGCTATGGGAGTTCCAATAATAGCTAAACACTGGCTTGGCTATTTCCGGCAGTCCCATAGAGGTGAATGTAGAGATGGCTGCGACTGCGCAGTGTGCTGTCCATTCACTTTGAGGGTCACATTCTGGAGACAGGAACAGATCCCAAAGGCGGGTCCTAGCGATATGCTATAATCGTTGAGATGGGACAACCCTTTTAATTTAGAATCTGCAGAGGTTTTGTAGAGTTTAGTGAATTCTTTAGATAACCTGTCTCATCAGAGATGCAATAACCCTTTTGGGTAAGGCCACATGGTCCAGCTGTGGTCCAGCCAGCCACCTATGAGTGGGCGTGATCTGCTGTGTCTAAGTGGCTGGACTGTTAGGCCTTACTCTTTATCTGGAACCTGTGAAAAGTCTGCACTTAGTGAACGCTCCCAATTATCAGCTTCACCTCTGATGTTACCACCTATGCCCAGAGTTAAATGAGACCTCATGAACTTATTATTCCATAGAGAACCGGATTTAATAAATGAGCTGACCACACCATTATGTATATTACAGAAATAAACAAAATGTGAAGAAATTAGCAGAATTTCCAAACTTATGTCCTGTAACATCCGAGCACATTCTGACCTCATTACTGCTAAGTAGAGTAATATGAAGCAGTTTAAAGCTATTAGCCACAAACGCCAGGCAGAGATCCCTTTGGTGCTTAAGGGTTTCCATAAATTTTACATTAAAGAGGTATAACCTCACTGCTTACAAGCTGCGCTCTGGGCTCATTTGACCAGTTTCAAGGCATCTTTATCATGTTCTGTGAATACCAATTGTTTCCTGCACAGAGATTTCTTTTTGTACAGCACCATCTAGTGTTCACAGCAGGTATTACACTCCAGGAGAAAATACTGCAAGCTAGTAGCATGGGGGGTATAAATTACAACCTGGGAGCAATTCCTCTACTGCTTAATTAAATATATTTGCTGAAATAAGCTTAAAGAGTAGCTAAACGTTTGAATACATTTTTGTTAAAATGTCCCTAATGTCATAATAACACATTTTGTAATATACTTTATTAAGGCATTTTCTATTTTTAATGAGCAGCAATGTGCGCTCCTGCCCGTACTCCATGCGCTGCGGACCCATTGAGAAAATGTATACTCCGTACTCCACACATTCCAAGAGACATTGGAAAAAAATGCAAATAGTATGCATATTTCTACTATTTATTTTCTAAAGTGAGTCTCACTTACATTTATTATTAGTTACTGTGTACATTGCTGATGTCCATGCTGGTGCTATGTATGCCAAAGGGAAAAGATTTTTTAATAAATATTATTTAATAAATTAATATTTATTTTTAGTTGCAAATAGAGATGAGCGAATCTATTCGCCGCTTCGTAGATTCGATACGAATCTTGGAAATTTTCCGCTGCGAAGCAAATCCGAATTTTTTGAGATTCGCTCCGTTAGATTCGAAAATGTTCCTAAGGCTTTCTACGCATTCACTAAGTACTTGTCTGACAAATTGTACGCTAATGCTACGTATAGGTTACTCTATACTCTGTTGCGTAGGAATTCAATTAATTAGCTAACTTTTACTGTTCTTTATTCATTTGGCAAAAGCCCGGGAAGAAAGCGGTCACCTGACCTAGTGGGCAGGGCTTGCTCTGATTGGCTCAGGCTCGGTAAGCCAGTGACGCATCAGTTGTGCTACGACTGCTGAGATGAGCAGAAGCACTGTGTGTGAAGTTCTGAGACTCTGAGACCTGTGTTATTAAAATTGGGGTGTAATTGCTCTGGGAATCCATATTACACATATCAGGGATAGTGCAGGGCCAGTGCAGGGCTAGTAATTAATCAGGCAGGGAGAGAGAGACCGTAAGAGAGATCGTAAGAAAGACTGTAAGAGAGACAGGGAGAGAGACAGGGAGAGAGACAAAGACCAGCTGCAGGGCCACAGTCAAGTGAAAAATGTCTGGAATGGATAAGCAAAAGGGGTCCAGTTCCAGCCAGACATCGGGCTCTTAAAAAAAGGAGAAGGTGGCACAGGGCAGCAGTGCTAAAGGACCTGTAGCCGGAGCTTCTACTTGCAGTATTCACAATACTTGGCCGTTGTTCCACCAGACTAACCCACCAAGGTGCAAAATTGTAGTGGAGGAGAAAGTGGATGAGGTAGTGGAGTGGATGGCACGCTCATCTCAGTCTCAGCCGGATGATCTGCTGTCATCTGCTGATACAGTATTTATATGTAGCCAGGGGTCAGACTCAGAGCGTTCCTCCTGCTCCACCATTCCTCTCCAGCAAAGCCCATCATTTTCATACGCAATTTGTACGCTCATGTGTACATGTTCACAGAAGTTGCGTACCTTTTAAAACTGAACATTCATTACTAGTGCGCGAATGTTCGCAAAACACCACATAATAACGTATGATTTGTACGCAGATTCGCCGAATAGATTCGTAGAATATACGAATCTTATGAAAAGTTCGACGAATATTTGGCAAAGTGAATTTTGGATGATTTGCTCATTTCTAGTTGCAAAGAAATAAGGGTATATATATATATATATATATATATATATATATATATATTTCAAGAAAGTTTATACAGTTTTCAGATTTACTTTTTGTTTCAATTAGTCATGGTTTTCAAGATCTCTGGCTGTCATTTTATGCCGCAATTACAAATCTGTCCAGATGATGTGATGTTTACACAGGTTACATTTACACTACAGTTATCAAAGCCGTACACGAGTGTGTCCATGACCAGGGCAGATTTTTTAAAGTTTCCAGCAAGCAGAGACCTTGAAAACTGAGAGTATATTGTAACATTTTATATCATTTCATTTTACAAAAATTAACATTTGATGAAACAGTAACACTCAGAATAATATAATAATAATAACAACAACATAATATGACTATATGATAGGTGAATAACTATTTAAAGGGTTGTCTGAGTTATGAAAAAAAAAATATAGCACTGTAAATCTGATGGGCAGCAATATATAACTAAGTTAAGCAAGTTTTAGGCAAAAAAATCTCTATTTCTTCATTTCCCTGGTTTTCTTCTGGCCTTTGTTTACCTGCAGTAATAACAATCTCTGCCCTGAGCTGCCCTGAGTGACATGTCTGCTGGAATACTCAGCAGCATGTTGTATGTGTAGGACTACAAGTCCCAGCTGTACAATGACACTGCTGATACACACAGGAACTTCTCCCTACCTGTTCTTGTGCAATACAATTCCTCTGTCAGCTCCTGTGCCCAGCATATGTGTCCTCACTGTCTGCAGTGTAAATCCTGTTGTAAAGCCTTGAACCCTCAGTGTGTTCTGGCTGAAGGGGTTAATGTTTCATCTGAAGGAATCCAGGGAGAGAGCAGATAGCAGCAGGAGTGCAGGGCGGCGTGGCCAGTGACGTCTCGTGTACAGACTGTTATCTGATCTCTGAGGCTTGTGCACGAAACATCACAGAACAGGGAGATAAGGTGACATCACAGGTCATGTGACCCTCAGTGAAATCTGACAAACAAGCAGCTTTAGAAGCACAAAGTGTATGGGAAAGTTGTTATACTTGACAAGTTAGTAACATACAAAGAACAAAAAAATAACTCGGACAACCCCTTTAAGAGTTACTGAGATTTCATAAAACTTTGGATAAGTCATAGAGACATATCAAAGGTTTTGATCGGTGGGGGTCCGAGTGTTGGGACCCCCACTAATCAGTAGAATGAAGACAGAGATGGATGTGCATATTACACTCTCTGTCCTCGCTGCAGGTGATGGAGAGATGGGCCTGTCTCAATTCTGTCCCCTGCAGTGAACAGTTAGAGTGATATATGAGAGCCTCTTTTTCCTCGTTCTAGCGATCGGTGAGGGTCTCAGCACTTGGACCTCCACCGATCCAAACCTGTGATATGTCACTGTGAGTTTTCATAAAGCTTTTGATACGTCACAGTGGCATATCAAAGGTCTGGTGACCGTGGAGGCCCTTTTCCGCAAAAAAATGAAATGGACAGCACACCATGTGTCTGTTTCACAAAATTATAGAACATGTCTTATTCTTGGCCGCAAAACGTGGACCACAGACCCATTGAGGCGAAAGGGTCAGCAAAAAAGACGGACGCAACACGGACGTCATGTGGAAGTCATCTCTGTTTTGTGCACCACAAAATGGATACAGCTGTGTGAATGAGGCCTACCCTGGCAAACCACACAAGGGACACAGGGGTCTGGTTTTCGTGGCCCACCCTCTTAGCGTTCTGGCGATGACTTTTCCCCCAGAGAAATCCATATTCCCCAGTTGCTGAAATCTATTCAGGATGGTTTTCATTTTACAGCCATCAATGCCAGATTAGAGTTCAAGTTCTCCAATGACTTGTGAGACAACCCTTCAAGGGTATTAGGGTTCTCAGACCGAAAGCTATATCTCTGGAGAGGCTTTCTTCTCCAGTTCTTGGGGACCAGGAAGAGTCAAGTGGGATTTATCAATCTAGTGTAAATGAAAAACTGGCTTAGTTGTCCATAGCAACCAATCAGGAGCTCTGAAAAATGAAAGGTGGAATCTGATTGGTTGCCATGGGGGTCTGACATCCGGCACCCTCACCAGTCAGCTACAGCCTCCTCACAGCATACCAAGCAAAGCGTCCTACATCATATAGTGGCTGTGTTTGGTATTGCAGGCCAGACCCATTCACATGAATAGGACTTGTAGTGCCCTGGAGTGGGGTACTGCCATTTTGTCACCTGGCTATGGGTTCCTAAGTCTAGAAATGTATTCCATCAGTATATTTATTGCAAAGTCTTCACATTTAGTGCCAGTTTTTACATGTGATGTGCCTGGTTTTCCAGCAGGCATATGTTCTGGTAGATTCCTTTAGAAAGAATCGAACTAACCATTTCATTTTGTCCCCCTTTGGACAGAATTAGGTTTTACTGCTTCGCACCAAAGGAGGGATTTTCAGGAAGTTAGAGGAGTTGAGTGACAGAGTCCAGTGAGACCAGTGAAACATTTTCCCCTCCTGCTGCAGGAGCCTTGGGAAAGCAGCTCGTAGAGTATACACTCCTGATATTAATAAGACTTTGTATCTTAGAGGGGGACAATGGGTCCTAGACACACCATTCTGTTTGAGACAGTAAGCAAAACTTGAAGCTAAATATAGTATTTACAGAATAAACAGTCAAGGTCAACTGCCATGCATAGTGCTGGAACCAAGAAAGAGAAATATCAAGTACTGTTCTGTTACTGCAAGTCTACTCCAAGTACGGTAATAAAAAGTTAAACTTCAGAAAGCCTGGACTTCATTTCATTCCTCGCTCCAACTCAATCTCTGCAACGGAGACTGACCCCCAGGAAGGAACAGGTTAATTGTTGTGATTTTTCAGGTAAACCTCCCAAATCAGAGTGGATTTTGCAGATTATAGGCTTGCCAGCCACCATATCTGGTACTATACTCCTATACAAGTGCATCTCAATAAATTAGAATATAATCAAAAAATATATTTTTTTTAAGTAATTCAGTTCAAAAAGTGAAACACATATATTGTATAGAGTCATTACAAAGAGAGTGAACTTTTTCAAGTGTCTATTTCTGTTAATGTTGATGATTAGGGCTTACAGACAAGGAAAAACCAAAATTCTTTATCTTAGAAAATTAGAATGATTCACCCAAAACACCTGCAAAGGCTTCCTAAGCCTTTAAAAAGGTCCCTTAGTCTGGTTCAGTAGGCGACACAATCATGGGGAAGACTGCTGACGTGACAGATGTCCAGAAGGCTGTCATTGACACACTCCACAAAGAGGGTAAGCCACAAAAGGTGATCGCTAAAGAAGCTTGCTGTTCACAGAGTGCTGTATCAAAGCATATTAATGGAAAGTGGAAGGAAAAAGGGTGGTAGAAAAAGGTGCACAAGCAACAGGGAGAACCGCAGCCTTGATAGGATTGTTAAGAAAAGGCCTTTCCTAAATTTGGGGGAGATTCACAAGGAGTGGACTGCTGCTGGAGTCAGTGCTTCAAGAGCCACCACACACAGACGTATCTAGGACATGGGCTGCAAGTGTCGCATTCCATGTGGCAAGCCGCTCATGACCAATAGACAATGCTACAAGTGTCTTACCTGGGCCAAGGAGAAAAAGAACTGGACTGTTCTCAGTGATCAAAGGTGTTGTTCTCAGATGAAAGTAAATTTTGCATTTCATTTGGAAATCAAGGTCCCGGAGTCTGGAGGAAGAGTGGAGAGGCCTCAATCCAAGCTGCTTGAGGTCTAGTGTGAAGTTTCCACAATCAGTGATGGTTTGGGGAGCCATGTCACCTGCTGGTGTAGGTCCACTGTGTTTTATCATGACTAAAGTCGGTGCAGCCGTCTACCAGGAAATTTTAGAGCACTTCATGCTTCCTTCGGCCGACAAGTTTTTTGGAGATGGAATTTTTATTTTCCAGCAGGACTTGGCACCTGTCCACACTGCCAAATGTACCAATACCTGGTGTAATAACCACAGGATCACTGTGCTTGATTGGCCAGCAAACACAACTGACCTTAACACCATAGAGAATCTATGGGGTATTGTCAAGAGGAACAATGCAACAATGCAGACAAGCTGAAGGCTGCTATCAAAGCAACCTGGGCTTCCATAACACCTCTGCAGTGCCACAGGCTGATCGCCTCCATGCCATGTCGTATTGATGCAGTCATTCATGCAAAAGGAGCCCCAACCAAATATTGAGTGCATTTACTATACATACTTTTCATTTGACCAACATTTCTGTGTTTAAAACAAAAATTACAGTGGGTCTAATATAATATTCTAATTTTCTGAGATAATAACTTTTGGGTTCTCCTTGGCTGTAAGCCAAAATCATCAACATTAACAGAAAGAAACACTTGAAAAATTCACTGTGTTTGTAATGACTCTATATCATATATGTGTTTCACTTTTTGAATTAAATTACTGAAAAAAAACAACCTTTTCATGATATTCTAATTTATTGAGATGCACTTGTATGGTGATAGTTTATGGAGGTAGTAATATTGTGATGGCTGTGTCTAATGTTAACTCTTTAGTTACTTGCTGCCTTTCTGCTCTGCTCTAGATTCTGGTAGAACCAGTGCTCCACTGGCAGTGGCATAACTAGGGCCACATTGTGAAAAAAGGGGCCCTCACCACCTAGTGTAAGAAAACTAAAACAGCAGCATAACAAAAGGTATGCATAATAGCACTGTATATCAGAAGACCCACATTATTGCAGAATGCCGCCATATTGTTATCCCACAAAGAAGTACAATGTTTTTGCACCTGATAGGGCCCCCCAACCTTTGGGCCCCATAGCAAGTGCTGTGGCTGCTATTGCTATAGTTACACCCAAGTTCATTGGTGCTGCAGTGGATGCAAGGAAAATAAAATTTCAGGTGAGTAAATTTCATCTTTTTTCGGTGTATTTTAACCTCCTGGAGGAGAAAATGACAGAGAAAGAAAACAATATATTTTCCACTTTTTTTAGAAGTAGCTGCTGACTGCTACAAATTGGCTTCCATTTTCCAGCCTGATTGGCAGTGGAGGTTTGTAGCAGAGATTTTCTCATCATGTAGGTTCTTTATCCATCGAAGCAAGCATTCCTAGGCAATTGATGTAACGGTGCAAACTGAACGGACTCCGGCGTCCTTATTATTTACTGTTGTGATTGGATTGTCACATTGCAAAATAATTTCAGTATTTTCTAAAACCAAGTAGATTGTGGATTGATTTTGTATAGAATTCTCTTTATTTTCTTTTTTTTTCTAAAAGGTGGATAGAGCGGAGAGCCCCACACATGCCAAGAAGAAAAACCAAGCCACAAAGCAGCTAATTCACGAATCTCAAGAAAAAAAAAAGCAAAAAATTAACGGGGTGTTTGGGGAATAAACATTTATTTTCCATTAAAAAAGCCCTTTGCCACACTAACATATATATTTGTTTATACATCTAATATGATTTTATTACCTATTATGCCGTTCCCTTGTGTTACAAACCAGTTACACAGGAGCGGACTGGGAACTAAAAGTGGCCCTGGAAAGAAAAGCTAAAGTGGCCCCATGTTGTGTGTGTGTGTTTGTGTGAGGGCCACAGCAGTTGAATTCGGGAGGGCATGTGCCGCTGGCCTAGTACATGAGTACCTGATTCTCACAGCGTTAATTACCACTGAGAGATCATTATGTACCCGGCCAGCCACATAGAGTAGGGCTTGGGCGGCAAAGTTTCCCTGTAAGGTCTATGGGCAATCCACCCCTGCAGTCATGTGACCTGGTTTGTAGTCTTGCTGACATCACGTGGACAGGTTACTTGACCCCCCTCCCCACGCCCCCAAGCTGCGCTGCCCGTCGACGCGTCATCAGTATTGAGGGGCAGAGTTAGTGAGGGGTTGCCTCTGCGTGCATGCACTCCCCTCTCGTGTGTCCACACTTGGTGCCAAGCCCGGCACTGCCTATCCCCGCCTGCATTGATGCCCCTACACTGCCTCCTCCACCCTGAGCTAGCGCTACCTACTAGCGTTATGTGAAATCTTATACATCCGAATACAAATAACGCTAGTGCATAGTGGCGATATCCAGCTCAGGAATGAGGAGGCAGGCGGAGGAGACAGCAGAGGGGTGTCAATGCAGGTGGGGAAAGGTAGTGTCGCAATCTCAATAATTACCTATTCAATGTACACCTAGCTGTCAGCCCCCTATAGTTATATAACACCTGGGGGGCTGTCCTCTCAGATTGTCTACTAAATCACCCCTAAGGACCCAGCTACAGCTCACTTTAAAGGGATTCTCCAGGCTTGTACCTAAAAAGTCTCTTTCAGCTAACCTGAGTACGCAAGACACTTCTGGGGATAACACAATCTCAACTGGGATCATGTGACTGTCCGACTGGCTGCGGCAGAGGTGCTCATCTTTAATGCAGCATGAGGTAGAGGCATAACTTGAAACTTCTGGCTCCCAAATGCAAATTTTGTAACACCGACCATGTGCCATATGTAATACTGGAGTCTTCACACGTGTCAGAGGAACCTTTCAGCCCCCTAAGTCCCCTTGACACAAGAAAAATGCATCACCAGTGCCCTATATGAATGAAGACCAAAAATCTGACTTTTTTTTTACCCTTTTATACAAAGAAACTGTTTATGCCAAGACGTCTTCCACTATCAGCTTAAGATCTCTCCAAGGTGTGTCACCTTCTGCACCAGCAGGTTTCTATTTTGTACAATATTTATTTATTTCCTAGCAACAACAATGTAACAGGCGACTGGAATCTGCTCTCGGAGTGCATAAAAAGAACAATAAAATCCAGTAAATATATCAGGAGCACAATTCAGCATAAACTTGGCCAACTCACTAGGATTAATCCGCAGTCGGGGTAATGAGATGTCTGTCAGTTGACCATTAACTGCTGTTCAGGATATGACAATTAAGCCTGCGCTCCTGTGAGCCTGGCCAGAGAACATGCTCGTCTCATAAATGTAACAGCCTCATTACAATCAGAAGCTAAATCCCACCTTGATCATAACCGTTTGGCTGCGGTCTGTATTTTGTGGGATTTCTCTGTACACATTCACATTTCTCTAGATAATCCAAATAATTTATTTCTCTAGAAAATAAATAATAAAATGAAATAAACAAATAATCCAGGAAGTCATGTCATATTATTATCATCTAATAAAGGGACGCTCGATCTTCATACACAGGCCCCTTGCACCCTCTGTGCCTATGACATACTGACCAACATTTTAGGGCTCATGCACAAGACCATATGTATTTTGCGGTACGCAAAAAACGGATCCGCAAAAAATATCGATGACGTCTGTGTTCATTCTGTATTTTGCGGAACGGAACAGCTGGCCCCTAATAGAACAGTCCTATCCTTCTCCGTAATGTGGACAATAATAGGACATGTTCTATTTCTTTTGCAGAACGGACATACGGAAATGGAGTGCACACACAGTAACTTCGTTTTTTTTTTGCAGACCTATTGAAATCAATGGTTCCGCATATCGTCGGCAAAAAAAACGGAATGGACATGTCCAGATGATGTCTGTGTGCATTCAGTATTTTGTGGAACGGAACAACTGGCCCGTAATAGAACAGTCCTATCCTTGTCTGTAATGTGGACGATAATAGGACATGTTCTATTCTTTTGCGGAACGGACATATGGAAACAGAATGCACACGGAGTAACTTCCGTTTTTCAATGAATGGTTTCTCATACGGCCCGCAAAAAAACGGAACGGACGTGGAAAGAAAATACGTTTGTGCGCATGAGATCTTAGTTGGTAAATTCAGAGCATCCACGACCTGCCCTGAGAATGCCCAAACCACCCAGGTACGGTCATTTATGGGTGGAGTTATCATTAGTCCTGCCCACTTTTAGCCCAGGACATCGTGGATTTGCCAGGACTGTTTCTGAAAATCAGGGACAGTCCCTGCAAAATCAGAACGGTTGGCAACTAGGCTATGAGGGTCTAAGAACTTGGAAGGAAAAGAACAAGCATTCATCCATGATACCCAAGTCTATCTCACCAAACTCTTCTGGCCCTTACCTACAAAAATCAGGACTACTAGTAGGCATCACCTTCTCTGGATTTGTTCCTTAAAGTAACACTGCACTAGGAATAAACTTTTGATATGTCATAGGGTTTTGATCGAGTCAATCTCGATTCTTTCTCCTGCAGCGAGGAAAGACTCTCTCCTTGTTCTAGGAATTAGTGGAGTGTCAACACTTGGACCCTCACCAATCAAAACCTTTGATTTATCGCTAAGCTATGGCATATTTAAAGTTTGTTCAAAGTGCAGTGATACTTGAATGAATTCTTCTTTGAACAAAATGGGAGGAACATTTTAGACTAGGTTTTGTGCTAATTCAAACTTTAGTGATTTCCATCAGCAATTGTGGGCCAAAATCTAGAAAGGCTCCTCCACAGAGGTAAAGGTATAATGAAAAGATTTGCAATGGTTTTTGATCTGCACCTGGTTCTGGCTCACAAACACTGTTGAAAATGACTGACCAAACACTGACCAAATTACTGAAGTGTGAACTAGGCCTTATGCTCTGTCTCCTGAACAATGTATAATAAGACCCTACTCCTCACTCACAGACTGATCCTGGATAATACCCTGTGCACATGAATGTATCCATTTTGTGGGTCTCAAATCACAGATCTGCATAATATGGATGTTGTCCATGTGCTTTCCACATTTTATTATTGGACATAGTCTATCTTTTAAGGGAACGGACATACAGATGCGGAAAGCACACAGATGCTTGGAAAACATTACATAGAGCACTACAAAAGATACATGGTATTACAACGCCACATACCTCTTACATCCTGTGATGTCTCCTCTGATGTAGATATTCTCTTTCCTCATCTTCTTCATTCAGACCAGACCGCCATGATGATTTCTTTCAGCCATCTCTTGTCTCAGAGATCTGACAGAGTTTGACAAACAGACATCCTAATTTGCTGCTTTTCCATCATCCTCCAACCTTCTGAACACCCCATCCTGCCACCCCCAATACTGTACCCGCTGTGCCCCCAATACTATAGAATCAGTCCCCCTGAAAATACTAGTACCACACAGATAGTGCCCACTTCAATAATTACTGGCACACAGTGGCCTAAAAAATAACTGCGCCCAGCAAATGGTCTCCCTGACACTAATAGTGTACGCATAACGTTCCCAAAAAATAATTGTGCTAAGCTGATACTATGCCAGGGTGCCCCCTACAGTTATACTGCACCCCAAAGCCCCACCAACAGTAACAATTATCTTCCAGAGTGCATTTAGTGTTTAGGGCGCCTCCAATAGTAATAATGCCCCCATTGTGCTCATACTAGTTATCATGTTCCCCATAGTCCCTCAGTAGTAATAATTCTCCTTATAATGTGTGCCAGTAGAAAAATGCCCCCTAATATGTGCCATTACAAAAATACTCCTTTATAATGTGTGCCAGTACAAAAATACCCCCTTATGTGCACCAGTACAAAAATATCCCCTCATAATGTGCACCAGTACAAAAATATCCCCTCATAATGTGCACCAGTACAAAAATATCCTCTCATAATGTGCACCAGTACAAAAATATCCCCTCATAATGTGCACCAGTACAAAAATATCCCCTCATAATGTGCACCAGTACAAAAATATCCCCTCATAATGTGCACCAGTACAAAAATATCCCCTCATAATGTGCACCAGTACAAAAATATCCCCTTATAAAGTGTGCCAGTGCAAAATGCCCCTATTTAGTGCCACCAGTAGAAACAATGCCCGCATAGTGCGCCTCTCCACCCCTAATAGTGGATGACAGCATGGTACCAAATAAAAAATAATAAACTCAAATAGTTACCTCCATGTGGCTGTCATCGCTGTGGTGCAGGCCTCTTCTGTCCTGTTTCCTGAGCTGTATGCTGCCTGTCTCAGGCAGCGCGATGATGATCAAGTCACCACGCTGACTGCGCTGCCCTCTGCTAGGGGGAACCGTGGGGCAGGAAGACATCACTCCTATGCCTTGCTGCAGTATTCAACTGTATCGCCATCCGTCCTTGGATGTAGAGACATGAGCTCTTCCACAGTGGAAGCTCTCATCTCCCACAGCCCTGCCGCCACCCCCACTTGTCCTCAGGTCGTGGTGCCTGAGGCAATCATCTCACTTCGCCTAATTAGCAATGTCCCTTGTCTTAGAGGTCCAGTCGCTGCGACTGAGGGTTGCGACTGCTGCGACCCCTATAGTCATGCGACTGACGACAGCCCAGAACAGAGGATATGAGCAATAAAGGTAAAAGAAATACATTACAAAATCACAGTGACCTTCATACATGATTATTTTAAAGGATGTTCATGCAAACCTTAAAAACCCTTTACATTCATGAATAAATTGACAGCAGGAATTTGTGTCATCTAATACACTTTGTTGGTTCTGTACTACGCTGCGGCTTTTCTGCAGTCCATCGGCTTTTCTGCAGTCCATATTCCACATATTCCTATGGTGCAGGCAGCCATAGAAAGTAGGGTGCATCAGAACTAAAGTGGAGGGGAATCAGTAAGGTGCCCAGGCACAGCTTTTTCTTGCACAGGTATAGCTCGTCCAAATAGCACCAAATATTGAAAAAATATAGAAGTATATAAATATAAAATAAATATATAAACTGAGGTCTAATATAGAGGTAGAAATCAGACAGTTTCTGGAGCATGGGACACATGGGAGGCATGATCGATGGGGGCACTTCAGTCAATGTGGTTAAGCCCTACCCCCATTGAGAACTTCCTGTTCAGCGTGTGTGGTCAGACATATTCACCTAGCAGTTCTGGAGCAGAGTGGGGAAATGAAACGTTCATTCTCCTTATGTTTAGGACAGCAGTTTGGGGAGCACCTTGTAGACTTAGCTCTTTCTGCACTATGGATACAATGCATTTGTTCATGGTTTAGTTCCCCTTTAAGACCAGCCAATTAAGCAATTTGTATAAAATCTACTCTTACTTGGAGCAATGAAGAAAAAGAAGCCAAGAAGAGGATTATTATTGATGATATCAGTGTGGTCTATTTCTTTTCTGGTCTTCTGAAACCTGATCTGCTGCTCCTGCAGACTGCTGCGGCTTTAAAACTGCTCAGCATTGTAATTAAGTAATCCCTATCTGCAATCATCTCAGAAGCACCAGCAGACGTTTCGGAGCCGCCGCACACTGGATTACAGGGGGAAACCAGACTGTGCTCTTTCCAACTGCCCAGCTGGAGACATCAATGAAGGAATCTGGAAAATGATCTGGCTGACCCATAATTCACATCAGTTTTTAGAGGGAAGGATGAAAAACTCTTTACATCGGGAAGTACAAGTTGGTGCCTTCAGCCGAGATATCACAGCATCGCCATGATTTATGTAGTTTCCAAAAATGGCAAGTTTATAAATTACACTTTGGATTATTTTTTTCGCACAGTCAGCGGGGGACATTTATCAAGCTTGCCTGTTTTTGACCATAAAATTAGACAGGCACATTTTATTCGTCTGTCTTTCTTTTGCTGAGTATTTATTCAAAATGACTAAGTGCTCAATCACACGGCCGTTGTGTGGCTGTGCCCATGTGGCGGACCGCAAAATGCGGTCCACAGTGCACGGGCACCTACTGTGGTGTTTCTGCATGCGGATCACGGACCCACGATCTGCACCCAACTGTCCACAGCGCAAAAAAATAGAACAAGTTCTATGTTTTTGCTGTGCAGAGGCACGGACAGAAACCCCACGGAAGCACTCCGTAGTCTCCGTGATTGCGGACCCATTCAAGTGATCCGTGATGCGGGGTTCACACATCCAGTGCCCGTGTATTGCGGACCTGCTGTATGCGGGCCACAATATGGCCATGGCCACACAACGGCCGTGTGAACATGCCCTAAGAGTATTTTCATTAGGGCTCATGCACATGCCACCCGCAAAACACGGATGCCGGCCGCGTGCGTTCCGCAATTTGCTGATAGATATGCCTATTCTTGTCCAAAAAGATGGATAAGAATAGGAAATGTTCTACCTTTTAATTTTTTGTATTTTTGCGGGGACACGGAACGGAGCAATGGATGTGCACAGCACACGGAGTGAAGTGAATGGGTCCACATCCGAGCCGAAAAAATGTGCCTCGGATGCGGGCCCAAACAACGGTTGTGTGCATGAACCCTTAGGCCTCATGCACACGACCGTATGTATTTTGAAGTCCGCAAAAATGGATCCGCAAAAAATACGGACGTCCGTGTGCATTCCCTATTTTGCGGAATGGAACAGCTGGCCGCTAATAGAACAGTCCTATCCTTGTCCGTAATGCGGACAATAATAGGACATGTTCTATTTTTTGGCGGAACGGAAATACGGAAACGGAATGCATACGGAGTACCATCCTTTTTTTTTGCATTCCCATTGAATTGAATGGTTCCGCATACGGTCCTCAAAAAGAACGGAACGGACACGGAAAGAAACTATGTTCGTGTGCATGAGCCCTTAGATTGTTTTTCAGTTAGACAGGTTCATAGTCACTTAGACCAGTCTAATTTACTTGCGCATGAAAAAAGTTGCATCTTTGTGGAGAAAAGTTGTGTCTCCAGAAAAGTGTGACTTTTAATACAAAAAGGAGTGGATCCTACACAAAAATAAGGTATCAGGGTAAGATCTGCACCTGTGTTTTTGACCCACACCTGGTTTTGGCTCTCTATAACGGATGGAAATCAATGATCAACCACTGAACAAACACTGATTATGTTATTGGGCCTTAGGGCTCATGCACACAAACATATTTTTTTCCATGTCCGTTCCATTTTTTTTTTTTGCAGCCCATATGCAGAACCATTCACTTCAATGGGGCTGCAAAAAAATCCCCGAAATGACTTGCATTTAGTGTCCGTATGTCTGCATGGCCGTTTCACAAAAATATAGAACATGTCCTATTATTGTCCACATTACGGAGAAGGATAGAACTGTTCTATTAGGGGCCATTCCACAAAATGCGGAATGCACACGGCCAGTATCAAAACTACAAAAACAAAAATGCACATAAATTTGCACTATTTGTCCACCTGCACACTGTGAACTTACCATTCCACTCCCCCCATTTTGGGCAGAAGTGGGCTAATCCTGTTTTTTTGGTTCTCTGGATTTACTGAAAGGGAAACGGGAAAGAAGACACCCTACTCAAAAGGGCAGAGACCTGTAGGTAGCCATTTCAAATTATGTATATGGTAACAGAAACTAGTCAGCACTCTAACTTAAAAAGGGAACTTTGAAGCATACCCTAAGCACAAGCTGAGGTCGGCTTGATTTTAAGTTAGGGGGTATGTAGTACCCCAGAGCAGGCACTACCATTCCTACACGCTGTTACTGTCTCTAATGGCTACTAATAATGTCATCTGCGTATTTATTCCAGGTCCTCCTACACTGTGCACTCATAATATTATGATATTGAATGATATGATAATATGAATATTATGCAACTGTTATGTTCATGTAATGTGCATAGTCCACTAGCTGGTGGCAGTGTATCTGGCAGAGAGAGATCTTTGGTTAGAATGGAACTTACCATTCCATTTTCCCCCTTTTGGGCAGAAGTGGGCTAGTCCTGCTTCCTACCAAGGGAAAGGTTGCAAGAAGTGATAGTTGAGTTTAGTTGTAGTCTAGTGGAGTCTAGTGTTGGAAGCAGATAAATCAGGATGGTGCAGTTAGGGGAATGGCCACCCCTTGTGCAGCAGGAGTCCCTTAAGGGAAGAAGCTCATAGAGCACAATGACTCCTTACAGATACAGATAGAGTATCACAAGGGGGTCAACAGCCAAAAGCACCCTGTTAAAAAGTTACCAGAACAGTCCTAAAGTCCAGCTACCAGACTAAAGCCAGAGTCTAGCACACCAGTGAAAGATAGAGCAAGGTATTCAAGTTTGCCTGCCAGTTTACCTCAAAACCTGCTGGAACCAAGAGAAAGACCAAATATTGTCTGGATGCAACTTTATTCAAGTAAAGCTGTTGCACTTTATAAAGTCTGGACTCGGCTTATTCTCCACCTCCTACAACTCTCCCCTTTATTGCTTTGGAGCCTAACCCTGGAGAGCGATGGTATTCAGGTAGGAGCACCGTGACATACACAGAAACTATTAAGGCTGCACCACACCACTCGGCAATTGCTAAAAACCTGGGACACGATCGGGCCTGGTGTGGCCGCACGTTGCACATTCAGTAGGGTGAAATCTGCACAAGAAAAACGCAACAACAATTGACATGCTGCAGTCAAAATCCGCACAGCAGGTCAATTTCAGAATGTAAGAAAAAAGCAAATTGTACATGGGATCTGCCTAATCTCACACACTTTGCTGGTGCTGTATTACACTGTGCACTCTGCACGAAAATCCTCTGCAGCGCCACGACAGAGGAAATGAAGTATAAGGCCTCTCTCACACAGGCGTCACGGATTTAGTCCGGATGCATTGTGGAAAATCCGCACGCATCCACACCAATCTGCACGCAATCGAGTTTGACTGCGATTGTGTACATTCGTTCAGTTTTTTCTGCGCGGGTGCGATGCGTTTTGATGCGTTTTTCACGAGCGTGATAAAAAACTGAATGTTTACAAACAACATCCCTAAGCAACCATCAGTGAATCACGCATTGCATCCGCACTTGCTTCAGGGTGCAATGCACGATTCACGCAGACCCATTCACTTCAATGGGGCCAGGGCTGCGTGAAAAACGCAGAAAATAGAACATGCTGCGATTTTCATGCAACGGCGAACTGATGTGTGAAAAACATTGCTCATGTAAAAAGCCCAATTGAAATCAATGGGTCAGGATTCAGTGCGGGTGCAATGCGTTCGCATCACGCATTGCACCCGCGCGGGTCTTAGTGAAATCAATGGACTGTGCATACAAAGCTAGGTCTGCTCCAGAATTAGCAACTCTCTGCTCCAGTTTATTAAGAATTCATGCACATGGCCACAAAATACGGATAACTTCCATGAGCACTTTGCATTTTCCTCACAACCATCACTAGAAATGACTATTCTTGTCCAAAATGTGGACAAGAACAGGAACTGTTCTGTAAATTGCAGAATGGCAAGATGAGTGCATCGTCCCATAGAAATGAGTGGGTCAGTGTGCAATCCGCAAAAAATGCGGGTAGCACATGCATCAAAAAACGGCTGTGTGCAAGAGGCATAACCGAGGTTATGAAATAGAATGCTCATTGTCGCCCTAATATGGTATTTGTGAACATGTTTTCTAAATCATACGACCATTTTAAAAGGATTGCATGAGATTAGGAAGAAGGGTCTGCTATTTTTCTATAAACAGCGCCACTCTGGTCTATTGGCTGTGTCTGGTATTGCAGCTCAGCCCAATAATAGGAAATATAAATAGAGATCAGATATACAGGAGTTCTGTGTTGTCCCCCTCCACGTGACTATGGGACATCTCTTGAGTAATCCATGACTGAAGAGGACTCCTTATGACCGGTGACCTCATTTTCAGGTGCCGCAGAGCTGGACGGGCTTCTATATGAAAAGTGATTAAATTACCGTCCCTGTCTTCAATTCTGCCATTTCTCATGGAATAATTGAATATTGCACAGTTGCCAAGTCTCCAAGGGAACCATATCCATTGCAGCAGCCCGATATTTGCAGGTCCTCATCATGATCCCTCCGAAAAAGAAATTTCTTGCTTTGAAGGTTGAAACGTATTTTTTTCACTTTATGTTCATGTTATTTCTTCAAACTTGTCAGAACGATGCAGGAAGGGTACGGGGTTGTTTTCTGCAGAATCTGGCAGTCCTTCTATCTTACTACAGCAAAACAGTAGCGCAGTGTTGTGTCATCAGGTCTTTTATGATCAATGCTATATGCATGTCTATGCCAAGCATCAGTTATTCCGCCTGAATGAGTGCAATGGGCTATTTTAACGCCAAGGGCTTTGGCATCTCTACAGTGGGCGCTGTCATGAGCCGTCTTGGAAAGGAGCATTTCTGTAAAAAAGCGTAGATGCCAAACTTCAAAGCATCTAAATGTAATGTGCTCTACAAGCATCCAGTCTTGTGACTCGCAGCAACATTCTTTGGCTCCTGTAATAACGGAGATAAAGAAGTGTATTCACCTGAAAAAATACCAATTAAAAAAAACGTAAAATCGCCATTTAACCCCTTTTTCTGTAATACCAGTTTGTAGGGAAGCTGGGTGATAAAGTTATTGAGGCCGATGTACTGATCCTATAGATCAGGGGTCAGCAACCTCCGGCACTCCAGCTGTTGTGAAACTACAACTCCCAGCATGCTCCATCCACTTCTATGAGAGTTCTGAGAACAACCAAGCAAGTGTGCGTGCTGGGAGTTGTAGTTTCACCACACCTGGAGTGGCAAAGGTTGCTGATTCCTGCTATAGATGTTGTGAACGTTCGGCTGCATGTATGACCCTGTTTGACCCTCTTTTTCGGAGGGATCATGATGAGGACCTGCAAATATCGGGCTGCTGCAATGGATATGGTTCCCTTGGAGACTTGGCAACTGTGCAATATTCAATTATTCCATGAGAAATGGCAGAATTGAAGACAGGGACGGTAATTTAATCACTTTTCATATAGAAGCCCGTCCAGCTCTGCGGCACCTAAATATGTGGTCACCGGTCATAAGGAGTCCTCTTCAGTCATGGATTACTCAAGAGATGTCCCATAGTCACGTGGAGGGGGACAACACAGAACTCCTGTATATCTGATCTCTATTTATATTTCCTATTATTGGGCTGAGCTGCAATACCAGACACAGCCAGTAGACCAGAGTGGCGCTGTTTATAGAAAAAAAAGCAGACCCTTCTTCCTAACCTGTTCACAAATACCCTATTAGGGCGACAATGAGCATTCTATTTCATAACCTCGGTTATGCCTCTTGCACACAGACGTTTTTTGATGCATGCAGCTAATGGCCGACTGACGCTTGTACATGCTATTCGAAACACAATAGCATGTACAAGTTTGGCTCAGGCAAAGGGCCCATGCACACAAATGTTTTTTTTCCCCGCATCCGATCCGCATGTTTTGCTTGTCGGATGCGGACCCATTCACTTCAGTGTGCATGAGCCCTAAATGTGGTGCAGGGATAGATATTGTGTTGAACTCTATACCAAACATTAGTTGGCTTAGTTGGAGATAGAATTTTATGCCAGAATTTTGGTGCAAAATGACGTATATTAGGTCATGCCTTTTTCTTGGTGATCTACGTAGGCCCCTTTTTGTATTAGGCACAGATAATTTCTAGATACACTAGGTACACTCACATTACTAAATGTCACCCTTGTGTCCTTATAGGTAGCACTAGAATTTCACCCAACTTTCTTAAAGTCCTGAGCAGCAAATCTGTATAACTTGGAACCCGTTGCCCCAATGCAAAATCTACCAGCGCTGCCGCCAACCATGCGCCATTTAAATTATAAGAGTCTTCTATGTGGTACCAGGGCCTGGGGGTGACTGCCCTGTGCCCCCTATAGCTGCCCCAATGTGAAATAAATGTACCACTACATAACAAGGCAGATTTTCCATTCAGGAGTCAGTGAAGTTGATGTTGATGTGGCCATATAGGAGAATTAATTTGCCTTGTCCATAGCGGGCAGTGTGATTTCTAATTTAGTTTTTTTTTTCTTTGTTAGGCCTGAGGCTGGTTTGGGTTGTACTGTGAGAAACCAGGGAAATTATCACTTCTCTTCCACCACTACCATACCTCCCAACTTTAGAAAATCGTAAAGAGGGACACGCCTCTATCTCTGCCCTAGGCATAACTATGCACACCCAGTCCCCTTAATACCTTCACATAATTATTCACCCTTTGTACCAGCACACAGTAGTAATGCCCACACTGTGCCCCCTTCACAGTAGTAATGCCCACATGTCACAGAGTAGTCATGCCCATATGCGCCCCTTCACAGTAGTAATGCCCACATGTGCCCCCTTCACAACAGTTATGCCAGGTATGTGCTCTTCACAGTAGTTTTGGCCAGATATGTGCCCCTCACAATGGTTACACTCAGATATGGGATTCAAATTTTTAACAACAGGTTCCCTACTCAACTACGGACATGCGGCATCATGACACGTTTACATATACATCTCATATATGCAACGCACATACATAAATGCATCATATACATGGTACACATATATAAATACACCACATATACACTACACCCACCACCCAACTCCCAAAATCCTAAGGAGCTAAACTATGGAATGGAAGGGCTCACCTCCAGCTGTCAGCCGCTTCTGTAATTTTAACAACCGGTTCTGCAGAACCTGAGGGAATTGGCTGAATCCCATGTCTGCCCCTCACAGTAATTATCACCAGATATGTGCTCTTCACAGTAGTTATACCCAGATGTGCCCCTCACAGTAGTTATGCCCAGATATGTGCCCCCTCACAGTAGTTATGCCCAGGCATGTGCCCCCTTCACAGGAAGTAAAAAACAAACAAACAAACAAACAGTAAATACTCACCTAGTTCCTCTGGAGATCACAACTCCCCACAGCAGCAGCAAGATACTGTTACACATTGTGCTGCTGTGTAGGAGGAACAGAGGCTGATTCTGGGCTGGCATTGCTCCTCCTACACAGACCAGAAGAGGAATGTATGACATCGTTGCTGCTGCTGGGGAGTGTCGGCAGCTGAGAGGAATGGTGAAGCGGGGAGTGGACGGCTCCCTGCTTCACCATTACAATCAGTTGAGAGCAGGACATACCACCGAAATCCGGGACCGTCCCACCATTTCCGGGACAGTTGGGAGGTACGCCCTACTCTTGGCACATCCTAATAAATGCATTTTCTAACAAAAGGCTTTACAACGGGGCTCCTACTGTCCGGCAGCAGGAAACACCATCTGATGGAACAGTTCAATTTTGTTTTATACTTTATAGGAAAAGCAATTCAAGGAGGTGTACAATTCTCTGTAACTATATGGCTGTTGGATTCAGGCCAAGTCCAACACTAAAAGTGGGCAAATAAAAATAGTGAAAGCTAGTTATACATTAATATGCCACCAGAGGGCGCCCTCCACTATCAATGTTTCTGAATACACTGCAATGTGACAGAGAGTTGTAAGAAACTGTAGGAAGCTTTCCACATATTACAAACATGTTAGTTGCATATTACACTAAAGGCTCCTTCACATGTGCCTGCGATTGGAACGATAATTGCCACTGATCATCTGATGACAACCACTCATTCGTTGGGTGAATGCATCCAAAATCATCGTTTCTGGGCATCAGATCATACTGTGTAAACAGCTATCTACTGCCCAGAAACAACTGCACTGATTTACTAATCCTATAAATGGTGTAAGCTTAGCCCGGTTATCTAGACGTGCACTGGACTGGCTGGAGGAAAAAAGTAGGGCAGGGACAGGCACTTTTTTCAAACTCTCTACCAAATGTTGGTTAAGAAATAATTTTACGCCAATATTGTGGAGCAATTATGTTTCAAAATGTTGCACTTTAGGCCCCCCTTTTTTACTGCATGTAAACGCCGATGATCAGACGATTACCAGGAACAAACAAATCATTCCCAATAAATGGCACACAAGATAAGTACGAATGTTCACACAGTGAATTTTACGCACCAAAATCTGCATCGAATCTGTAGTACCCTGGAGCAAGGTTATTTTGGACTATGAACATTTTTCTGGACATTTGCTTATATTGCTACTATGCAAAGCCATCAACTCTCTACTTTATTGCACTTTGAAGCCTTAACTTAGGCTACTTTCACACTTACGTTTGCAGGATCCGTTTGTGAGATCCGTCCAGGTTCTCAAGAACGGATCAGTCATGATAATACAAACGTCTGTATCTGTTCTGAACGGATCCGTCTGTATTATCCTTTACATAGGAAAGACATTGAAAGTCAATGGAGGAAGGATCCGTTTTCTGTTGTGTCAGACAAAACTGATCCGTCCTTATTGACTTACATTGTGAATCATGACGGATCCGTTTGCATCAGTTTCTGTCAAGCGGACACCAAAATGCTGCAGGCAGCGTTTTAGTGTCCGCCTGCAAAATGGAATGGAGAATGAACTGAAGCAAAACTGAAGCATTCTGAATGGATCCTTTTCGATTCAGAATGCACTAGGGAAAAACTGATCAGTTTAGGACCGTTTGTGAGAGCCATGGGCGCAGGCAGCCGCTTCTGTCGGGTGAGGAGGACGGAAGCGGCTGCCTGCGCCCATGCGAACACAGTGGAGCCGAGCGGTACAGTCTACTGATGACCTATCCTCTGGATAGGTCAATAGTATCTGATCGGTGGGGGTCTGAAACCCGTGACTCCCGCTGATCAGCTGTTTGATAAGGCACTGGTTCTCCTGTGAGCACCGTGGCCTTCAATTATAGACATTTGAATGTCAAAATTGCACCAAATAATGAAAAGAAATATAAGGTGAGTTCTAATATACATGTAGGAACCACACAGTTTCTGGAGCAGTTTAATACATTTATTAATGCAAATTTTATTTCTTAGGTCACAAAGAGGCAGGGGCGGATTGGCCATAGACCTTACAGGGAAATTTCCCGGTGGGCCGATGCCCAGGGGGCCATCTGGGCCCTCCTAATTGCCAGCAAGTGGAAGTTTTTGGGGATGTATTTTGGGCTGCTGGCAGTATTCTGTGATGGACTGTGGTATTTGGCTCTGTTGGGGTGGTATAATGTGCCACAATATGGTATTGCTAGCCCTGCCTTCTATCAATTTGGACCCAACTACAAAATGGGGCCACTTTTAGTATTTTTTCCAGGGCCACTTTAAGTTCCCAGTCCGCCCCTGCAAAGAGGGACACAGGGACTTGGGTCCAAATGAGGCACTATCCCTCCAAAAGAGGTACAATTGGGAGGTATGCCGTACATTGTATAGCGGCTGTGCTTGGTGTAGCAGCTCAGCCCCATTTACATCTATGGGGCTGAGCTGCGCCTAGGCCATATGATCGATAAAGGTATCATCACTCGGCCTAGAAAAAGAAGCGAGAAGGCCGTGGCACTACTGCGAGCATTGGTGCCTTCTCGAACCACTGATCGCAGGGGTCCCAGGTGTCAGACCAGAGGATAGGTTTTGGAGGGAAAAAAACAGACACAGTGACCTCTGGCTGTCTAATTAAGCTCTGTCTAGACTGTTGTTTACATCTGAAAACTGCATAGTCATATCCACTGATTTTACAATTATATTGGCTCAATACAAGTCTATGGCAGACTGAAACCGCAACAATGTTTCTGTTAGGCTGTGCTTCTCCACTCTACCCCTTCCACTAGATGGTTCTAGTTCAATTTAAAGCTTTATTAAAGGAAAGCAGTCATCACCCTTAGTTGTCTGCAGATAGGGACCAGTGTTCAGTGGGAGGGACTCTGGAAGACTACACGAGTGACCTGAAGAAGACACTGAGATGGGGATACTCTGCCACAGATCCTGCGTCACCAGTTCTTTGACCAGGGAGCCAGCTGGATGACTGAGCCACAGACCCTGGGCCACCAGCCCTTTGTCCAGGGTACCAGCCTTCTAAGAGAGAGAGAACGACAGCTACAGTAGTTCAAGTCTTTTCTTAGCAAGAACCTTTTTCTACCAGTGGGGAGACTGGAAAAGTCAACACATTGCCTTGCCTGTATAGTTTTGCATTTGAGCTCCTCCAATTAAGAAGCACACTGGTTTACTGCAAACCCCGACTCTCTGGATTTATTTCCCATTGGTGTGCATCACATCTTATGCCCTCTGGAGAACTGCAACATGCGGCGACACCGCAAAAGTTTCCAGGGGACTCAGTGTAGCCCTGGCCACCCCAAACCCGGACATTATCTTCTCAATCCTTCTTCCATTGTTTTCATTGGAAAATCTGCTGTTTATAGAGTATTTTTTTGTTTACAAATGTGAATTAAAAATCTGCATTGCAGAAAAAATAAAGCAACATATTTATTATTGGTGTGGAAAATGAATGGAATTTTGATGTGGATTCAGTGACTAAATTTTCAGCAGCTGAACGTACCCTAAAACGACATTCTGCAGATCTAAAATCCATACTGCAGGTTAATTTAAGCTGCTGATTTATTTTTTTACAGCATGTGGATGACATTTCATAAAAGCTCATTCAGCTTTGCCGCTACTGTAAATTTCTGTTGAGTACAGAGAATATGAAGTTGTATTCTGCTAGATTTTCCTCCACCAAGTGCTCAAGAGATAGAACTTCACTGTGAACTGCTCTGTGTTGAGCCCCTTCCCTCTGCTCTGAGTAACAGCTGAATCTCTGCCTCCAGTGCACTTGCTGGATCAAAATCTAGCTGACTCAAACATCATATTCACACTACTCCTGAGAGTAAAACCTCCATAAAAGCTATGTTTGTACTGCTTTCGCCAGCCGCTACCTAGTACTGTCATCAGTTTAGCAAAGCCAGAGCTGCTGATAGAGACTCCCTTTAAACTTTAAAATTCTGTAAAAGCAGAATCTGCCTGTGTTAGTCACACTATAGCTACATTCATCCAGACGGGAAAATACTGCAAGGAGAATAATATAAAACTGACTAATGCCGCTTGTCTGCCTTTTCAGTAGTCATACAAGAGCAGCTTTTATAATGCAGATGACTCATGTCAGCGTGACACATATGGCTGCCAGGATGTTAATACAAACACCATAGTCAGTCTTTATTATAAACTGACTAATGTTGTGACGGGATAATAAACAGGGGCTTCAACGTAACTTGTACTTTATGCTTGTTTTAGACCCCCACACCCGAAATCCTGTAAGGTTCAATAATCATTAAACTCGCAGCTTCTATTTTCTAGCACCAATAATCCAGCAGAGTTGGCACTCCCAAAGTGCCTAATTATCAAAGTTGTCAGATTGTCATATGCTTATTTAATGGTCCTCACCAGTTAGCTCCAATGCATTGCTAGCCCTTCCAATTCAAATTGGAAATGCTCCCAACCCGGGGCAGACAATGCCAAACTATCGTGCTGGGGGGAAAAGTCAAAGCACATCTTTTCCAAGGACAAATTGATTTTATATGATTCTAAAGTGGTTGCTATATAATAAGCACATCACAAACCATACAGTGCCAAAATAAGCAGTGCTAAAACCCCCCCCCCAAAAAAAAGTCATAAATATTACCACTGCCGCTCTGGCCTCACAAACCACCAATGCTCCATTAGTGTAGAATTACACATTGGTCTCCAGTTCACATATACTACTCCTCCATCTAGGCCTACTCCCACAGGCCAATCATAGATCTGTTTGACATCAAATATGGATCATTTTCAATTGGCCCTAAAACACACCTGCTCCTTTTCTGACCTCTGCTGTGCTCCGGCATCACAGCAATTAGGCTCAAGACAGTGTCAGGCACCATGATGCATCTTTAGACCATGGCTGGGCCAGACTGATGGAGGACCTGTTGCAATTCTACTGTCCATGAGAGCAACAGATTGGCCATGCTGATATCCAAAATCGATCCTCCTTTCCCCTAACATCAGGAAAGTTTCAACTAGCCTCAAAGACATTAGATTGGCTGCAATGTATCTAATTCAGTATCCGTAACTGCTTTAGTATTGTTGCTCAGTGGGTGTGGAACCACTGTGTCAACTGAAGAGATTTGACTTGGGGCTACTACTAAGAACGTTATTCTGGAAGACCCCTAGTTTTCACCCTTTAAACCCCTATACAGATATCTGGACTTTGCTGCAGGGGAACCACTAGGCCTCTACCTCCTGGAGTAGTCTCTGTTTGTTTGGCAGCTGGCCCATAGGGGTAGACACTGGTGCACAGTACAGAGAGATCAGGCACAACCATAAGCAGGAACAGACAGAGGTCAGGGCTGGAAGCTCAGGATCAGTATGGATGTCAGGTCAGGTAGAGAAGTGTCAAAAGTGGAAAACGGGGAGAAGTTGTACAGAGATAAGGTGCATTTTTGCAGGGAACTAGCAGGCTAGCCATAGTGGAAGGTGCCTTAAAGGGAGTCAGTCAGCAGGATATGCTGTATAGAGATCATGACATCTCTGTATTGGTCTTAGTGCTGTCATTCGAAATATGTTATTCTTAATGTCATCAGAGCTGTACTTTCCACAAAAAAGCGTTTTAATTCATATTATAATTACCCACATAAGGAGCCTAAGGGGATGTCTTGGGGGCCGTTGGAGCCCAGTCACGCCGCATATTTTCGAGCCCAGCACCGCCCTCCCGCTAATTATTCACTCCCCTTCATTGCTGTGTTCTACTCCGGCTACGGCGTAATCCCGCGCATGCGCAGTACCTAGTAGGAGAAAACAGGGGTGAAGGGGAGTGAATAATTAGCAGGAGGGCGGTGCTGGGCTTGAAAATATGCGGCGTGACTGGGCTCCAACGGCCCCCAGGACATCCCCTTAGGCTCCTTATGTGGGTAATTATAATATGAATTAAAACGCTTTTTTGTGGAAAGTACAGTTCTGATGACATTAAGAATAACATATTTAGAATGACAGCACTAAGACCAATACAGAGATGTCATTATCTCTATACAGCATATCCTGCTGACTGACTCCCTTTAAGTACCCAAAGGTGGACAGCCATTGGCTGGAGTGAATTAAGGTGCATGCACGCTGGCCTTCTAAGAGCTGGAGGGAGCGAACATGCGTGCCCTACAGCAGAGGGGAGGAGGCCTTGCCAGTGATCAATCACAGGATGCGTGGAGGGACAGAGCTACCTTCACGGCCAGGACTGCTGGGAAGAAAAGGAGAGCGGGAGGGCAGGTTTGTGCTGTCAGGAACAGAAACACAGGGGAAGGTGAGTAAATCAGCAGTGGCCATGGGCTGCCGCTGTAACATGTTTTACACGCTCCATATGGCTTCTCCTGACATTGTGCAAACCTCCATGCTTTTTGCGAGTTCTTTTTCCACCAGAGACTTTTTAGTGACTCCCAGAGAGTTTAATCCTCTTTTATAAGTGTTTTCTCACTATATTAAATACATAAACATCCAAGCTTGTCGGGTGCATAATAAGTATTATTTCTGCATCATTTGAATTGTAATGGCTTGCTCAGTTAGAAATTACCGTCACTCAGCGATAGGCAATATAATGAGTAATTTACACTCTAAATTGTTGGTATGCATTTTCACAGCTCTGCTACGTGAATTTTCAAGACTCCTTCTTTTCTTCATCATTAGGAAAGACCAAACAAAAGATTACAAGGTAAATGAAAGATACTTGGGAGACAGCCAGCATCTTAAATACAGGAGGAGAACACGAATTCAAAGCGTAGCCCAGAACATGCACCCACCACACAACCCATGCTGAAGATAGAAGCAAGTCTATGCAAGTCAGGAACAAATCAAGATTTAATGATATTCTTGCAGAGGGACATGTACAATATCTAATAGCTACCAATCTGTCAATATATCATTTCATTGTAAATCTACCACAACATGAATAAGATGGGTGGTGAATAAGGTGAGCTGACAACTTATTTTTTTTGAAAACCAAGGGTGTGAAGTAGTCAGCTGGTTGTTGTGGGACCTGAAAGGAGGACAAACTTGGCTTTAAACCTCATTTGCAATTGTTGGTATGAACGTGTGCAAGGATTTGCAGATTCATAGTCTTCTCTAGAAAACAAGTCCTGGATGGACTGGTCTCAGGGTCACACTGGTTTTCTACAAAATATGTTAAGGGATATTAGCAAAAATAAATGCCAAGCCCTTTGCCTACAAATAGAGGGGTTTATGGGGTTATAGGGGTTGGCCCATCCAGTAGCGTAACTACCACAGGCAGACTATGCGACTGCTATGGGGCCCAAGGCAAGAGGGGGCCCAGCTGGGATCATCCCCTCTTCTATTGGGGGTGAAAACTTTGTCAGGACTTTACTCTCTAAAGGAACAACTTTTAGAAAACGAGGCAGTGGAAAAAATGGCCCAAGGATCAAAGAAAGGGGTTTAGGCGGAAACCCTTTTGTCCAGTGGGGGGGGGGGCAAGTTTGATCCTTGCCATGGGGCCCTTACTTCTCTATGTATGCTGCTGGGCCCATCTCATTCACTGGTGGCATATCGCTAGGATATGCCACCAATGTCTTATAGGTGCAGGTCCCACCTCTGGGAACCACACCTATCTCTAGAATGGAGCACGCAGAGGACCACGCATTCGTGGCTGCCCTCCATTCATTTCTATGGGACTGCCAAAAATAGCCAAGCACTGGCTTGGTTATTTCTGTTAGCCCCATAGAAGTGAATGGAGCCGTGGCCTCGCTTGCGTGGTTTGCTTCCCATTCATTGCTATAGGACTTCCGAAAATATCCAAGCTTGGCTATTCTTGGCACCCCATGAAATGAGGGGTGGTGACCATGCATGAACTTTACAATATCTTTCACTTTGCGGGCTCCGTTATAGAGATAGGTGCAGGTACCCCAGAGGTGGGACCCTCACCTATCAGACATAGCCTAGTGAAATGCCACCAGTGTATGAGATGGGCCAACAGGTCATCATAAAATGACCTATTGTTTAAAAGATGTTTTTATATTTAACATATTTAGAAAGGATACGATCTTTAATTTTCCATGTCAATATCTATATTTAAAGGGATTCTGTCAGCACGATTTTGCATATAAAGGTAATGCCACTACTGGATTCAGCTGAGCATGTTGAATTCAAAAATGTTATTATTACAGTTCCTAGTAGTAGATTTAATGCTGAAAAAACGTTTTTTATAATGTGTCAATCACTCACATAAGGAGCCCAAGGGGATGTGCCCAGCCACGTTCGAGCCCGGACTCGCCGAGACAGTTGGAGCCCAGGACTGCCCACCTCATTAATATTCACTTCACTGCTTCCAGCAGTGAAGCTCCGTCCTCGTTGTAATCCCGCGAATGCGCAGTACCTTCTCTGAGGACGATGCCCGCAGACCACTTGAGGTACTGTGCCTGCGCGGGATTACAACGATGACGGAGCTTCACTGCTGGAAGCAGTGAAGTGAATATTAATGAGGTGGGCGGTCCTGGGCTCCAAATGTCTCGGCGAGCCCGGGCTCGAACGCGGCTGGGCACATCCCCTTGGGCTCCTTATGTGAGTGATTGACACATTATAAAAAACGTTTTTTCAGCATTAAATCTACTACTAGGAACTGTAATAATAACATTTTTTAATTCAACATGCTCAGCTGAATCCAGTAGTGCCATTACCTTTATATGCAAAATCGTGCTGACAGAATCCCTTTAAACAAAAAACATACAATCCTGCAATTTTTTACACTGGCCACTAAAAGCTATTTTACACTGGCAGACAGAGCGGCTGATTGTCGGGAAGGAAGCATTCCGAACAGGAGCAGCAGGTGCAGCGAGGCCCTGTGGGAGCCGGTGTACAGGATGGGAGTGGTAGTGGCCCTGATGTAGTGTAGTACTTGTGTCATGGTATCCAACCTTAAGCCGTCCCTCCCTGGGGTCCGATGCTGTGAAAGGGTTGATGAAGATTAATAAGGTCACACTTGAAAATGTTATAGAGTTTTTTGACTAAGGCAGGATGAAGGTACAAATGGTTACAGCAAACTTTAGTGCAAATACTCTTTCAGGCACCAACAGAGGAAGGTATGGTGGCAGGCTGACTTGATGCTGATAACTTCTGCACTTATCTAACACTGGCCTGATAGTAGCTTGACGATGAGGATGTCCTTTGCCCATTTTCCCTCTATTTAAATACGATATCTGCAAAGGCTGAATATTGAGAGGAGTTGGTGCTCTATGAGCTGCTTCCCTACTGCTCCACGTCTATTCTCCTCTCAACTGACTAACACTCTCAGCCTCCGTCCTTGGCAGGAAGTCGTTCTAACCCACTTCTACCAAAGGGAGGGGGGAAGAATGGAATGATATGTTCCATTCCTGGCGGACAGCCATGCCAGCCATACTCTACCTGCTGGTAAACCAGGTGCATAGCATGTCATACATTAAGATTACATCCAACATTTGTGAAATACAATAAATCAGTGCAACAAAAATAATGCCTTTACTCTGGGGTATTACATAGGGCACAAGGGAAAATCCAAACACAAGTCAAAAGTCAGATCACCAGAAATGTCAGCATGCAGTCGCACAGTAAAGAACCTAGAACGCTAACTGCAAACTCAGGCATGGTTCATAGGAAACAGCTGTCTTAAATCCCTTGCCTCGCTCTGCGATTGGACACAGAGTCATAAACCTGATTGGTTCCATGGCTGGGACTTGTCTGGTAGGCCAAGCAAATAAGCTTTGAATTTCGGGTATATGCTGAACTGCATTATGGATTCCGTTACCATGGACCATAACCCAGTTCCGTGACAGAATGCATAACGGAATGCCTTTAAATGCATACTGTCATAGAAGTCTATGGCCAGTCATCTCCTGAATAACATAAATCGTACAGATCTTTTATGCTGGCCATGGACTTCTATTATGACAGAATGCATAATGAAAATGCCTCTAAAGGCATTCCGTTATGCATTCCGTCATGGAATTGCGTTATGGTCCATGGTAACGGAATCCATAACGCAATTCAGCATATACCTGGACCTGAACTTAAAGGGGTTCTCCGGGAATTAAGAAAATAAAAATACATAAATATTACTTTATTATAAATATATTTCCAAGTACCTTTCATTAGTTATAATGGCTCGTTTTGTCTGGGGAGCAATCATTAGGAGAAACAAAATGGCCGCCGTCCTATCAGTACACACAGAACCTGTCCTAATGACAGAGCAGGACACGTTACTTCACAACACTGAGGTAAAGAGCTGCCTCATCCTCCTCTCTGCTCTGCTTGTCAGGGATTATAAGGGAAGTAATATTTATGTATTTTCATTTTCTTAATTCCCGGAGAACCCCTTTAAAAACTTGAAGTTCGCTCATCCCTATTTACAATCCTCACACAGCAATTCACAGATATGTGACATGAACTCCTGACAGGCGAAAAAAGACCACTTATATGGACGTCTATTTTAGTGCTGCAGATTTCTGTTATATGGATTGGGATCGAGTGCTGCTGTATACTGTATCTATGCCCTAATTGTAGCCCTAAGTATGACAACCTACCCCTGTGATGGCTAACCTCCGGCACTCCAGCTGTGGTAAAACTACAACTCCCAAGATGTACACTTGCTTTGCTGTTTTTAGAACTCCATAGAAATGAATGGAGCATGCTGGGAGTTGTAGTTTCACCACAGCTGGAGTGCCGGAGGTTAGCCATCACTGCCCCACCCCATCTATAAATATCCATTACTTGTACCACCACCACTCAGTGATCTTGCATCCAGTTTATGAACATGGACGGACGCTCTTATTCCATGAAATGTTTTACTTCTACACATTGATGCTTGCAATATCCAAAGGTATATAAGCAAAACCATATTAACGGAATTTCCCCATGATCAGATGCAGCATCATTCTACCACCTGGAAATGCCACTGTGAAAAAGATTCTCGCACTTTCCAAAAACTCTGGGTGCTGTTGAGCAAATTTCATAAGCCCCATGGGAAATAAACTTTCTTTGCATTACTGAAAATGAGCTTTAATATGTTTTCCTCCCCTGGCATAATGATTCCACAAAAAGAAAGAAGATTGCTTGAAAAGTACACAGGAAAATAAAAGCTTAGTCTGCGCGATACTCACAGAACCTGAAGTCTATTTCCAGATTGCTGAACAAAGAGACAACATTTAGAAATCACTCACTGATGTCTGCAATGGATGTACAACATTATCACAGTCACAGTATGGAGCCTGTGGCTATTTACGTCCCCTAACCACCGAGCACCGATAAAACACGAGTACAGCTAGTGCCGAGCATTGCACACAGCAAAACGCCAGCATCTGCTCAGCCATTGTGCTAGATTGATCATTTTAATTATCGTATGCCTGATTAATGTGACCCTTGACCCTTCGAAGAGGGCCTGTCAGCTTTCTTGCCATTAGTTTTCGTAAAAAACTTGCAAGATAACAATTATGGAGCATCTTTGTGTTTTTCTTTTGTTGTTCCTTCTGAAAATGTATGACAAAATTGAAAATTGAGCAAAGGGAGGTGTCCTTCACTTCATTAGTAATGGTAACATAGAGTCTCTAATTTGTTTACACATTTCTAAGAGGAATAACTGAGGTAAGACACAACCCAGAGATCCCCAGGAGAGCTGACAGACCACTGTAATGACTTTTTACTTTACCTCTAACTTATCTGTATGACAGCTTGTTTTTTGTTTTTTTTCGCAGGATGAGTTGTACTTTCTCATTGGCAACATATTGGTGTATGCATAACTTAAAGGGCATCTGTCAGCAGTTTTGTACCTATGACACTGGCTGACCTGTTACATGTGCGCTTGGCAGCTGAAGGCATCTGTGTTGGTCCCATGTTCATATGTGCCCGCATTGCTGAGAAAAATTATGTTTTAATATATGCAAATGAGCCTCTAGGAGCAACGGGGGCGTTACCATTACACTTAGAGGCTCTGCTCTCTCTGCAGCTGCCGCACCCTTTGATTGACAGGGCTAGGCGTGATCACTTTTACACTGCCTGGCCCTGTACGTCAAGTGCAGATGGTCCAGCAATTGCGGAGAGAGCAGAGCCTCTAGGTGTAATGGTAACGCCCCCGTTGCTCCTAGAGGCTAATTTGCATATAATAAAACATAATTTTTCTCAGCAATGCGGGCACATATGCACATGGGACCAACACAGATGTCTTCAGCTGCCAAGCGCACATACAAAAAGGGGAATAGTTCATAGTTTTTTTGTTTCTTCTTTTACAACATTCCCTGTGCTGTATAAACATTATTTTAATTCTATGGGTCACTACAAGTGTGAAGATGGCAATTATGTAGTTATTTACTTCAGTGGCATTAAATTTTTTTATTCAATTTTTTATTTTACGTATGTGACTTTTTTTTATAATGTTCTGAAATGTATTATAATGTATAGAAAAAATGCATATGTTAATAGGACAAAGATATGACAGTCCTGGAAGGCTTTTGGGGTCAGCACTTTGGAGTCCTCAGCCTTTGTTTATATTCCACAGGTGCCAAAGGGCCAATTTACGTTGCCCGATACTCAAGACAATGATTGAGAATGAACCGTTCGTTCCTGATTTCTCAGCTCATTTAGCTGCAACAATCATTTGCTCTTTATGAGTAGTAGCGATCATTCATCCCCATACAGATTGTTTGTCAACAGCACATCCATGAGTATACGCAGTGATGTTCTGCCCACAAATGCTTGTTTTATCTGCTGCTTGAAAGATGCAATCAGGAAAATTGCTTTTAGGAAATTTCCAAATTTAAATATAATAAAATATGAATAATTTTACAAATATTTAGTTGATTTCAGTTCTGTTTCATCCTCACTTTACTTCCAGAGTGGCATTCAGAATTCAGCTTGATTTCATTAAGGGAGCTCAGATGACAATTACACAATTAAAGCCAAGTGGTCAGCTTCCTTGTCGGAGAGTGAAGTAAGGATAAACCACAGCCTATTTCCAAAGGACTTGGCAGAATTTGGAAAGCTGCTCTGAGTGACTGAGTGACAACATGTATTTTCGTTCCGGCCGCCTCTCAGCAGGGGTTGCCGTGCTGCGGCCGGATCCGCGGCTCCCCCTCTTATTACAGTGAATGGAGCCGGAGCTGCACGTGCACCTGCGGCAGCACGGATCCGGCGGGCTGTTCACCCACCGAACCGCAGGTGTGAAAGGGGCCTTAGACTGTGAAATTTTGTTAAAATGGGACATTTTGTTAAAATGGGACATTTACATGAACAGAAAAAAAAGCCTTTTAGCGCTTACTGCACATTGTTCATGCATTGATCTAAGGGTCAGTTTACCCTGTGGTGCATATGTGGCGCTCCTAGAATACAAGACACCAAAGCGAACTGTATTCGACATTGATTTAATAAAGAAAACTGTGGACAGACTGTATTAGTGATCAATGACTGTGTAACAGGTTTTCACCCTTTAACCCATATACAGGGATCTTGGCTTCGCTGCAGGTGACCCACCAGGCTGATATCTCTTACAAAAGTCCCAGTGTAGGTGGCAGTTCACCCACGGGGGTCAGAGACACTTGAGTGAAGCACTGATGGGTCAGGAAATGCTCATAGTCAGGAAACAGGCTGAGGTAAAGGCAGGCAGAGTTCAAGCGTATCTGTAAAACAAGTCCAAGCTTAGGGCAGGCAGCGGCGGATCAAAGTCGGTAAACAGGCAAAGTTCATACATGGGCAGACAGACAGAAAAAGCACACCGTCATTAGGAGTAGTAAACACTAGAATACCTAAAGCTCAAGCAAAGGGGTGGAACAAACAGCCTAGAGTAAATAGAAGGGTTGATCAGCACCTTAGCAGCTGAACATAACGCAAGAGGGAAGGTTAACCTCTGCAGTACTACAGAGAAATTTCACTGAAATACACTTTGCTGAAACCACTCCCAATACACAAAGGGTGAGTGGAGCGATGTCCGCTCTGCCTGGGATAGCGGAGCAGCAGTGAACACAGGTCATGAGCATAACACAGATGAATCATTTGACAGGCTCCAAGGTCACTAGTATCAAGATGAATCATTTGACAGGCTCCAAGACTCCATGATAACAAGCAAGCACATAACATATGCCCTATCATCCTTATCATGTGAGAATATATATATATATATATATATATATATATATATATATATATATATATATATAATAGAATTTTGTACTGAATATATATATATATATATATATATATATATATATATATATATATAGGGATCGCTCTCTCAAGCAGGGCGGCGATGACAGATCCTTGCTCAGACAATGGGGTTCAAGTCTAAATGGTGCTTCACACAGATCCGGCTTCACACAGCGTCATGGCCCCTCAGCGCTCCTGACTGAGATCAAACAGAGCTCTCTAGGGTCACTTCCTCTTCCCCAGACTCATACACTAAGGGTTGTTTTATCCCTCATTGATTACAGCTCAACTGACCTCACCTGTGATCTCCTCAGCTAAAGGCAATATGTGTACTGGAAGGGTGAGGACTGGCAGCTCCCACTACCAAACCTACCCACCAGTCCGAATAAAATCCAGCCCAGAACTGAATCTAGACAAACCTGTCTGAGCAAACTACACTTTGCTGAAACCACTGCAGCTTTGTGGATTTTAGTTATCTCACCCAGCTGAGGTGTCTGGGTGGGATATACACGACTTCCAGCACTATACTGTACACATTACCACAATATATATACACACACACACATAAACACACATTTTTTTGCAGTTAAAAGATCATTCTCAGCCATTTGTTGCACTCCATAACCCCTAATCTTCAGTGGTTCTCCTCAAAATTTCTATTTTATTTCTATGCAGTTATCAGATGAAGCACACTTCCTGACATTTCAAAAGAGAAATAAAACTTTGGAAAATTACATCTGTCCATGACTCTCGAGGGTACCGGTCTAATCTTATTATCTACATCCATATTCTCAAATACCATACATCGTATCGAGCTTCTTCTGGGCCCAAAAATGGTGATTGTCTCGTCTATCACAGTGTTTCAGTTCTCAAGTCCATTTATATACATCTTGAATACCAAGAACTCATTACAACATTCTAAAACCAAACATAGGTACAACCCCTATAGTCCAAGCAAGCAAAATAATTATATACACAGGTATGGAAAATATGCTGCAAAGTATGAATGCTTTTAAAAATAGAAGTGTTTATAGTTTATTTTTATCAATTAATAAAATGCAAAGTGAATTAACAAAATAGAAGCATTTGGTGTGACCGCCCTTTGTCTTCAGCCTCTGTTCTTCTATGTACACTTACACATAGTTTTTGAAGGAACTTGACAGGGAGGTTGTTCTAAACATCTTGGAGAAGAAGGCACAGATCTTCTGTGGATGTAGGCTTGCTCAAATCCTTCTGTCTCTTCATGTCATCCCAGATAGACTGGATGATGTTAAGACCTGGACTCTGAGGGGGCCGTATGATCTAAAGTCCAGTCTTTTACTACTGATGGCCTATCCTCAGGATCGGTGGGGGTCTGACACCTGGGACCCATGCCATCAGCTCCCGTGAGCGTAACTGCCATTTCGCAGCTTTCCAAGCACAGCGCCGTACATTGTATAGCGGTTGTGCTTGGTATCGTGCTCAGCCCTTGAATGGGGCTGAGCGGCTCCTAGGCCACGTGACCGAAAAACCCCCTTTAATGACATTGGCTGTAAGTGTACCTAGAAGAACTGATGCTGTTTTGAAAACAAAGGACTGTGACACCAAATATTGATCAGATTTCATTCATTAAAAAAAAAGTATTAATACTTCTATTTTTGAAGGCATTCTCAGATTGCAGCATTTTTTTGACACACACCTAAAACTTTTGCACACCATTGTATGTATAAAAATTATATATAGTGCACTGGAGTAGTGAAACCGCCGTATTGGCCACAGAAACACTAGCGCTGTAAAAAAAAAAAGTATTACTCCGGCACTCATCTGTTAAAATCCAATCTTTATTGCATACCAATTAAAATCGTTATGCAATCCAAAAAGAGACTGTTCTCTGATGAAATCACTGAGAAGAAGATCGCTGGTCTGCAAATGTACTGAAACTGAAAGATGTATTAGAAAAACTGTTGAAAATATTTGATAAAGACCTTTTGAAAAAAATGATTTTAGTCCAAAATGGGTAGAATGTAATAATAATAAAAAAAAAAAAATCCCTGAAGGCATCTATAGCCTTTACCATGAATGGAGACATACTAACTTTGGTGTGGTTCTCGGTGGACTGTGGGGAAATTCTAGGTTTTGCTGTGGGCTACTACAACTGAAATGAAGCCAGCAGTCGTGATCACTACGTTGTTATACGCAGTTTCACTGTCATATTTAGTTATTTTGTAGAAGACTTTGTGAGGCAATGCACTGGCTATGAACTATATTGGTTTGCAATATAGATGTAACTATGATGCAACAATGTTACAAACTATTTATTGGCAAACATCACTTGACCTTGCAATGATTGACATCTACTGAAAGACTGACTCCTACTGGTGCATAACTACAACTACAAGATGATTGTAAAGCATCAGATGCTTATAAATTCCCTATAATTTGCATTACCGAGTGATTTTTAAAAAACATTTTCCATTCTGATAGCCATATGAAGCTTGTTTTTTGAGGGATAAGATGTACTTTCTAACTGTATCATTTAATATTTCATACAATGTAGTGGGAAGCTAGAAAAACGTTCTAAATTGGGTGGAATCAAAATAAAATGCAATTTTATGTTTTTATGTTTTTTGTTTTTACATGATTACCTATGGGGTAAAAATATGTTCATGCTCCATTCTACAGATCAGAATGATTACAAGGATATCACATCTTTATAGTTTTTTTGTGTTTTAATACATAATACTAAAAAAAATATAGATTTTTTTAATTGCATCACCATCTTCTGAACCCCATAACTTTTTCATATGTATGTGAGGGCTCATTTTTTTGCAGGGTGATCGGTAGTTTTTATTGACAGCATTTTTGATTGCTTTTTGATCACTTTTTATTAAATATTTTTGATCAGGTGAAGTGACGAAAAAGCTCTAAATTGGCCATTTTGGTTTATTTTTGTACTGGATAAATATATTTCTTTTTAATAGTATGGCCAATTTGGGAAGCAGGAGATGCAAAGGATCTTTTTTTTTAATTATTGTCAATGGGAGATTTGCTATGTCCCTACAGAGCCCTGGTGCAGGCAGGGCTCCATAGGAATGGTTGTGGTAGCCTCTGATTCTTAAGAGCGTACCACAGAAAATGAAACAGGGAAGCTGGTCGGACCCCGAAAGTGCAGCGTTTCCAGGCAAAAGCCTGTCACATGCTGTGGTTGCAATTGACCATGGCATCTGAGGGCTTAAATATCTGCAATTGGCGTTACCACCAATCATTGACATGACATTAGCTCTGGGTGTCTGCTGTGTAAAACAGCAAGCAACCAGTGGCTTTAGCGCCCACTCAGCTCCTGAGCTGGCACCATATATAAAGACACTACTTCCGCCCTATATAGTTGTACTATAGTGGTTAGGCCACTAAAAATGGTTGCAATGGACATACTCTATCACTTAGCTGTAAGATTCCGTGTACATACTGTATATGGTGCAAAGAAAAATTAAAAAAGCACAAAAAAACAAAACAGAAAAATACCAAAAGAAGCCGATTAGTTTTTATTTCCATAAATCAAGCTAAATGCCGTCCATGGATGAAATACATTACAGTGCCCCAGTACATGTAAAATACACACAGGAACTACGCTGATGATAGGTCTCCTTTAAGAGTATAAACTTGGTATTACTTTCTATCCTTTATATATACAATGTATAAAAAGAGACACAAGTGGTCCTGAAAGTGAACATTGTTTCCCACTGAATAACTGGACTGAGTGACAGAAATAACGTGTCTGTTTAGGGGTTGGCTGGAAACGCTCCACTCGCTGTAAATCCCTATCTTCAGGACGGAGATGACTGACTGCATTGTGAACACACCCAAAAAAAAAAAAATCTTCCATTATCTTCTAAACTATGAATAGAAGAATGCAGATAGACACAGAAGGGACTCTGGCGGGCAGCTTTAGGTGGGGCGAGTTTCCGTTGACAAGATCGTATAGACAAATGGAACAGGAGTGAAGCTGTCACAGCAGCTTAGCCATGGCTGAAAGATAGATGAAGTCAATGGCCTCGACATCAAAGCCCTTTCCCTATTCTAAATTCTCCTATTGAAGGAATTGTGTTTTATGAAATGCCAGGTGATGGACTCCGCGTCCAAAGAAAGCATCCGTTTAATTAACTTTGTGCGGGGAATACCGATGAGCAGGCCAAGATCTTTAATGAGGGGAACAAAGAGGATGTCCAGCGCTCCTCACCATCACAGGATCAGTCAGACAAGACGAGAAACAGAAGTTTCTTGATATAATGAAGTTGGAAAAAGAACAATCCGTCGTCATTTATTTTCAGATACAATTAAAAGCGCCTCTAGGTACAATAATAAAATCTATGGAGGCTCCTGGAGGTTCCTCTTACCTTAAAGGGGTTGTCTCACTTCAGTAAATAGTGTGTATCATGTAGACCAGGGATGCCCAACCTGCGGCCCTCCAGCTGTTGCAAAACTCCCAGCATGCAACAAAAAGAAGAAACAAATACCGCATTTTTCGCTTTATAAGACGCACTTTCCCCCCCCCCCAAAAGTAGGGGGGAAATGGCCGTGCATCTTATAAAGCGAATACTAGTGAACACTTCCATTATGGAAGCACTAACTAGTATGTAATATGTGCCAGGAGCAGGGAAACATACTCACCCTCCTGCACTGCAGCTCCACTTCAGGTCCGGCACTCCTCTGTCTTCTCCCACCGGTGCTGCACTGTCCTGACCTCGTACAGCCTCAGGACGTAGTGCGCACACTCTGACCTGACGCGGCACGCAGTCAGGTAATAGTGCAGCGCCGGCAGGAGAAGACAGAGGAGTGCCGGACCCAGAGCGAGGCCGCAGCGCAGGAGAGGTAAGAGAGTTTGTTATTTTATTCTTATGGGGCTGATGGGCTGATCTGAGGTCTGATGAGGGCAGATTGGGCTGATCTGGGGGCACAGTGGGCTGATCTGAGGTCTTATGGGGGCACAGTAGGCTGATATGGGGGCACAGTGGGCTGATATGGGGGCACAGTGGGCTGATCTGAGGTCTGATGGGGCTGAGTGGGCTGATCTGAGGTCTGATGGGGGTCTGACATGGAGGGCTGATATGGGGGTCTGATGTGATGTCCTGAAATTTATAGGGAGTCTGATATGAAGTCTGATGAAAAATATTTTTTTCTTATTTTCCTACTCTAAAATCTGGGGTGCATCTTATCATCAGTTGCATCTTATAAAGTGAAAAATACGGTAGGTGGCACACACCAACAAATGAATGTTCTTTATTCCAGGTGTCACAAAAATTCTCCAGTACAGGCCTGGGGCAGACAAACACACAGCGCACATAGCTCGTGGCGACGGCCTGCAGTGGTCTGTGGCCTGAGGAAGCACTAAGGCGTGAAACAGCCGTCGCCACAAGCCACTTGCCTGCGCTGTGTGTTTGTCCGCCCCATGCCTGTACTGGTGAATTTTTGTGATACCTGGAATAGAGAACATCCATTTGTTGGTGAGTGCCGCCTAGTTGTTTCTTCTTTTTGTTGCATTTTTGAAAGACTTATGCCCCTTTCACACGAGCGGGAGACTCGCATGTCTCCCGCAACGCATCTACAGGGCTGGACTCCGGCACTGACTGGGATCGCGTTATACTGCCAGTCCAGCCCTGTAGATGCGTTGCGGGAGACATGCAAGTCTCCCGCTCGTGTGAAGGGGGCATTAGAGGCAAGAGGACTGCCACGTGTGGGAAGAAAAAAACAGTCCTGGGAGGCCAATCTTTTGATAGAAAAGGGATAAAAGAATAGTGCTACCCCTTCTTTGTTCTGGAATTTTCCGTTGTACAACTCCCAGCATGCCTGGACAGTCTACAGCAATTAGGGCATGCTGGGAGTTGTAGTTTTGCAACAGTTGGAGAGCCGCAGGTTGAGCATGCCTGAAGTAGACAAAGTGAATACAATGCATACTAATGTATTGTGATTGTCTATATTTCCTCCTTTGCTGGCTGGATTCATATTTCCATCACATTATACAGGGCAAATACAAATCCAGGCGTTAGGACCACCTTGCAATACAGCAGCGGTGGACGTTCTTGCACACTATGGCCATCTTCTATCCGCAAAACGAATACAGTCATGTGCATGGGGCCTAAAAGGGTTAAAAAACCCACATGGCTGCTTTCTTCCAGATATGGTGCCATAGGTGATGTCTGGTACTGCAGCTTAGCTCCAATGTAGTGAATAGGACATGCAACACCACATGCAACAGCCATGTTTTCATAATCTTGTCCAAACCATTTAAAGGGCATCTCCAGTGTTGATCCTGGCTAATTCTCCTGCCCAAAGTGATCATACCATGCATGGAACCTCTCCTACAATACATCGATGAAGAATAAGCTATGCTTGCATTGGCAACAGTGCTGTCTACTCTGCCAGCTGTATCTCAAGACATCGAATTACAATTTTTGACTGGAGACGTCATCAGGAGAAGTACCTTTTAAGCTGGTCATGGTTGTCAGCTACTAATGTTCACTATTGGTGTGCCCCTAGAAGTTGTCTGCCACTAATGATTACTAGTAGAGATGAGCGAGCACTAAAATGCTCGGGTGCTCGTTATTCAAGTCGAACTTTTCCCGATGCTCGAGTGCTCGTTTCGAATAACGAACCCCATTGAAGTCAATGGGAGACTCGAGCATTTTTGCGGGGGACCAAGGCTCTGCCTAGGGAAGGCTGGGTGAAAACCTGGAAACCTCAGAAAATGATGGAAACACCACGGAAATGGACAGGAAACAGCAGGGGCAGCATGCATGGATGCCTCTGAGGCTGCTTAATCCCACCATTACCCCAAATCCTCAGGCAACAGCCTGGTGGTTACCCTCATGGCAATTGTGCTCACCCAGACCAAGAAAGGCGAGGCAAATACCCATCACATGTTAGGGAAGCACCCAACTAGGTGCAACGAAGGTCCATCACCGCCTGCAGGTGACACCACTGCTCATGCTGGCACTGCAGCTGACATCAAGTTTAGTATCTGTTCTTATCAGTTGCTGTGCCTGCTGGTGGTATAGTGGTGAGCATAGCTACTTCCCAAGCAGTTGACCTGGCTTCGATTCCTGTCTATTGCAGGAGGCAATTCAGAATTAGAGTTAGAATGACGACGCAGGACCCCAACTTAAAAATTTAGCATCAACCGGTACAGTCGTAAATTATGAGCTTGATCAAGTGTGGTATGTCTTCTATGTATACTACTCAGTTTAATACCGTATATGGCAGCTATCCGGAAAAATAGTTTGGAGAGAAAGATAACACAAAGAAGTAAATTGTTTGGAGAGAAGGCCTGTAGGTGGGGTGGCAGGCTGGGGGGAAGGAGGTTTCGCTGGAAGAGCCAGAGGAGTGCCCCCTGGGCTAGCGTGTGTGGGGGTGACAACAGCCGGGTGTACTTAGAATGACGACGCAGGACCCCAACTTAAAAATTTAACATCAACCGGTACAATTGTCAATTATGAGCTACATCAAGTGTGGCATGACTTTTAAATGGATATTGTATGTGGTCACGTACTCCCTGGAACCCCATAGTCACCCCTTCCCTGATGTGCTAGCCCAGAACATTCTCTGCCCCAATTCGCAAGACCTTTTGCTGTTTCCGTGTGCTGACAGTGGGGATTTACCAGTGTTGTCTGAGGAGGTGGTGGACAATGGCGAGACACAGGTGTCGGGGGGGTGAGGTAGTTGTATGGGAAGCAAGTTACAGTGGGGACTCCTTGGGGGGGAATTTCTCAGGATGGGACAGATTCAACTTGGGTGGATCAGGCACAGGAACAGATGAATTTTTTGGGGGGTTTATTTAACTTTTATTTAGCAAAAATAACCACAGAGATATTTATTCGTTATCTTCTCTGCGCAGTCTGGCTTAGGGGTTCGTCACTTTGATGGCGAGCTGTGCCGCTCTCTCCACAATGGTCTGTAGGTTCTTAGATGGAGACTTTGTCGGCGATTTCAGTACAGAAGGACTTGTTGCTCATCAACAGAACCACGATCTCCTTGACATTGTGGACAAGGAATTTGCGGGTGGACCAGGAATTTGCGGAACCCTGTGGGCAGCATGTGTTTGGTCTTCTACTTGCTACCGTATCCAATGTTGGGCAATATAGATTCGCAAGTAATATTATTTTTCACACCTATCCCAAAAATAAAAATGTATGCAGTTTGCGCAAATAAAACTGGAAACTGGAATTGGAGAGAGGGCCTGTAGGTGGACCTCCGGAAAAATTGTTTGGAGAGAGGGCCTGTAGGTGGACCTCCGGAAAAATTGTTTGGAGAGAGGGCCTGTAGGTGGACCTCTGGAAAAATTGTTTGGAGAGAGGGCCTGTAGGTGGACCTCCGGAAAATTTTTTTGGAGAGAGGGCCTGTAGGTGGACCTCTGGAAAAATTGTTTGATTAAAGGGCCTGAAGGGGCCCTCCTGAAAGGTTACACACAGCTGAGTAAAATGGATTTGTATCACTGAGCTAAAACAACTGAAAAACTAATTTTTTTTTTATATTTGTTTTTTTTATATTTTTTTAAAAATTTTGTTTTTTTGGGAACGTGACGTGCAAGAACTATGGTAGAACTGACTGACACCCTGTTAACGGTGGCTATTTAGTCTGCAACCCAGACAAATGTCACACAGAGAATTTTCTGGATCAAGCGGTAGATGATATTGGTAGCAAATGACTTGGTTGTATTCTGTGACGTACAGAAAGTGTCACCTGGACAGTATATACGGATGGGAGCGAATGTGCTGAACTGTGACACACAGAAAGGTTACACGCAGCTGAGTAAAATGGATTTGTATCACTGAGCTAAAACAACTGAAAAAATAATTTTTTTTTTATATTTTGTTTTTTTGGGAACGTGACGTGCAGGAAATATGGTAGAACTGACTGACACCCTGTTAACGGTGACTATTTAGTCTGCGACCCAGACAAATGTCGCACAGAGAATTTTCTGGATCAAGCGGTAGATGATATTGGTAGCAAATGACTTGGTTGTATTGTGTGACGTACAGAAAATGTCACCTGGACAGTATATATGGATTGGAGTGAGTGTGCTGAACTGTGACACACAGAATGGTTCCACAGTGCTGTGTGCAATGGATTTGTATCACTGAGATAGAACAATAAAAAAAAAACAGGGTTCGATATGGCGATAGCTGCACTACTAGTGCCAGCCAGCCAAGTGACAAAAAAAAAATAAATAAAATGTCTTCTAGCCCTTAGAAGGGCTGTTGGGTTCTTTGTGGGTGATCCCTGCCTAACAGACAACTAAATGCAGGCCCTAACACTGTCCCTGAAAGGCAGCAGCTCTATCCCTAACGACATCCAGACGGCATCTGAGCCGAGCACCGCGGCCAGTAGGTAGTATATTCCAGGGTCACCTGATCAGGCCAGCCAACCCCTGCTATCGACATGTAAGGGCCCCACGTGATGCTGGGTGGTACGCAGAGTCTCCTGGCTTGTGATTGGCTGTGTTTTTAGGCGCCAAAAAAGCACGATGCGGAAGTTGCCATTTCCTCGAGCATGGCGAGATACTCGTCCGAGCAGCGAGCAGTTACGAGTACCCTAATGCTCGAACGAGCACCAAGCTCGGACGAGCATGTTCGCTCATCTCTAATTACTAGCATAGTACTCATAATAGTTGTCAGCCACTAGTAATCACCATTATTGTGCCCCTAGAAGTTGTCAACTATTGGCGATCACCAGTATAGCACTTATAGGAGTTGTCAGCTACTAGTGTTCACTATTGTAATGCCCATTAAAGTTGTCAGCCAGTAATGACCATCAGTATAGTATCCATAGGAGTTGTTAACCACTAATAGTCACCATTATAGAACTTGAAAAGTTGTTAGCTACTAATCAGGTCTTCTCCTGAGGAAGCAAACGCGAAACGCGCGTTGAGGAGGCAAGTTATCTGACACCTGCACTTGGTATGTGATGATAATCTTGACTTTGTGTTGTATTTCTAGCGCTGCAGTAGTTACTGATATTCAGATGGTTATGTATTGATATGATGATGTGCGGTGAGCTAGTTTGGCAAAAGACAAAGTATATAATGAGTATGTAATTGATACGGCAATAGGTGTCAGATCTATATTACTGGGTTTACCTGTACATTGTGTTCTACTTATATGTTTTTAGAATTGATATTAATAAAATTGGAAGCTTTATGAACTATTTATACTCCGTTGTTTTTGTGATATTAATAATCAGAATTTGTCAGCCATTAATGATTACCATTGTAGTGTCCATTAAAGTTGTCAACCACCTATAGTCACCATTATTATGTCACTCCACAAATCATGGTATTACATTATTACCCTAAACCAGTTTTCACTCTCTTATTCCTCTCTCTATTGAGGTGTCTGGTGTAGTAAACCCATTCTGAAAAACACTATTTAGAAATAATGAGCAAGGGGTTGTCACACGAAAAAATTTCTAGTTTTAAAACTAGCACCTGGATCTGAATACTTTTGTAATAGCATGTAATTAAAAATGTTGCATAGTCACTAAATTATTCAATAAAATGTATCTGTATAGCGCCACCTACTGTTTGTTTTTTCTTATTTCTTTGACCTGCTCACTGAGATGGCCGCACATGCTCAATTTTATCCTTCAACTGTCTCCTGAGCTGTGATAAGGACAGCTGAGACACGCCTCCTGAGCTGTGATAGGGAGAGCTGAGACACGCCTCCTGAATTGTGATAGGTAGAGCTGAGACACGCCCCCTTATCTGCAGCAGAAAAGACACTCCCCTTGAGCTGTCTGCCTGATATAAATCTAGCAGAACAATGAATGTGGAGATCTCTGGATCCATGTGAGGTACAGGGCTGGTTCTAGCTTTGTTAGAAAGAGATCATGGTCTATATGATGTCTGATTTTCATTTTTTACACTAGTCATGGGATAAACCCCTTTAATAAAAGAGCGCATTTAGGGCCTTCAGGTTTTAGCCAAAATCACCAGCTGTCCCAAAGATACCCTCACATTTTGGAAGACCTGACGTCTCATTGCATCACATTATCAGCCCTCTGATTTCACTGTAATGCTTCATTTCCCCTGTGGTGGCGCTCTAGAGGAACTGAACCCTTGCTACCAGGTACAACCACAGATTTCAATTGATTGCAGGGGTCCCACCAACTGAACATCCTCTGATCAGTTTACCTTTGGCATCTGAATAATGCACCAGAATATTCTGGATGAACTGAGCTATAGGTCCTCCTTAGATAGCTGAGTTTCTTATGTTTATCTTCATCTCCAAAAACACACATTCAAGAACTGCAATTCAATTCAAAGGTGTAAAAGGCATAAGGCATTTAAAATGTGCTTAGAGCCACACTCTAAGTACGTGATTGTGATTACATTTGGTTTTCTCACACGTTCAGCGATGTTGTGCAATCCAACAACCTCCGGTATTTCATGTTAATATTTTTATGAGCACCTTAATGTCTCTAAGTCATAGTGTTATAGAACTCTGCACGGACGCGCACAAACTTGTTGTCACCAATTTCTCCTTTCAAGTTAAGGCATACAGTAGTGGGTTACATAAAATAAGATTATTCTACAATACATGCCAGGTACGTCTCTAAGTACGCCCAAAACTAGACAAAAACACTGATATCACGGAATCGTAAGAGGATTGAATGACCACATTGCTGATGAATTCCATGGAACAGTTGGGTCTGCCAGAGCGATAGCCACTGTTTTCTATGGCATTCAACTGTGGTTAAAAGGGTTGTGTCATGAAACATATTCTACATTTTTCAAACCAGCACCTGGATCTGAATACTTTTGTAATTGCATGTAATAAAAAATTTAGTATAGCCAGTGAGATATTCAATAAAATGTATCTGTATAGCGCCACCTGCTGTTTGTTCTTACCCTTCATTTTTGTTCGTCCCACTGAGCTGGTCGAACATGCTCAGTTTAAATCACCAACCTTATGTTCTGTTAGAAGCTGTGGCAGTTACAAGGAGAGAGCTGCAGCAGAAAGAACATGCTCCCTAAGCTGCAAAGCGGAAGATAATCTAGCAGCTCAATTGGAGCAGTGAATGGGGAGATCTCTGGATCCATGTGAGGTAGAGGGCTGGTTCTAGCCTTAGTATATTCTATGTAGATGAGCAAATCAATTCTACACTAATCAAAATCAATAAGAATTTCCCACAATATTCTAATTTCAGTAAATCCCAAAGTGTTGTGATTCTTCCTGCACAATCTGTTTAAAATGGTGGCCACTATTAGTGTAGAAAGAACTGAAGTATCTGAAATGGACTTCGATCCGAATTTCAGGGAAAATTCGATTTGCCACAAAGCCAAATTACCTAAAATGACAGTAAAAAAAAACATAAAAAAAATACTCACTTTATCCATTGGAGTGAAAAGAGGCTGCTGCTGCCATCTTGATTGAAGATCCCACGCAAAATCTCATGCGCGGTGACGTACGACATCACCACACCGGCCCCGCTGGCCTCTTTGCGCTCCAATGGATAAGGTGCATATGATTTTTTTTTTTAAATCGCAATTTCAGGCAAAATGGATTAGTTACCATGAAGTACGAGGAAATTTGGTATAATTAGTATGATTTTTTAACCGATTAACCCCTGTAAGGCCTACATTTTGCATCTGAGAGATTCAATGACGGAGCTCAACTCAATCACCGCTCCCCCTCATTGTGCCCGCTAATTACAAAGAAATTACTTTGTCACAAAGCGAATTTCTTTGTGAAATTTGGAGAAGCAGCCAAATCTAAGTTTTTATAACTTCGCTCATCTCTAGTCACCATTTCACAGATCAGAAGAGAGAAGAAGGCATCTGTCAACAAAAACGATCATTTTTGGACCATTTTGAAATTTTACAAAACATAAATCCTCCACGCTGCTTGTTACCATTGCTTTACCCATAGCCATATATGTCGCTGTCACTTTGACATTACTAATGCCGTCTTGGCGTTAAAAAGCTTGAAAAGGGTTGGATCCAGTCCTAGGAGACCCCAGAGTGTCTTATATAAGTTTTCAGGGCAATTGGGGCAGTTTCGATTTGGACTGAATGTACTCAGTCAATTGAATCAGACCCCAAACAAATTTTGGGAAATTCGCTTATCTCTAATTTTATGCAATTTTTTTTAATTTAAAAAAAATGAGTGGATGGTTTTCTGGATATAACTTTTTTCGGCCTTATAAACCACGTTACTATGTTACTAAGTCGCTCCATGTATTCTGCTTCCTGTCTGGGCTCTTTAACTTCCTCCATAGTTTGCACAGCAGGCAGTCTCTCTTGACTCTGACCAAGGGGGATGAGGGACTCAATTAGATCACACATTACACTAAACAATGCAATTCTCTTCTAGGCCTATGAAGAGAACAATCGAGCTGTCATATTGTTATCCTAATTCTACTAATCTACTACTTTACTAATGGATAACATCCATTCCCCTTACAGCAGCAGTTTATTAATGGATAACATCTTCTCCTTACAGCAGCAGTAAACTAAACATAGATTCTCTATCTATATAGGAGTTTTATCTTTCTGTGTTGACTGCTACAGAAGGACTATATTTTGCCAAAATAAAAAAAAACGTGCAAAAATTGTTTCTATGAATAATGAATTAAAAAATATGACTTTCTGATGGAAGTGTCCCTTTAATAGATGAGGGTCCCGAGCTAGTGAATACCCCTGCCACATCCCAGGGCATGTAAGAAGGGAAGGGAATCATTCTTTCTTCATGGGAATTCCCTCCCGGTAAATACAATGATTACCACGGTAATATTTTATAGACAAGCTCTTTCAACTGCCAGGGGAGTGACCTCTGCTAATACGGTGACAAAAATATTCACTGAAGCTCCCCTAAATTAGAAAAGAAAGTTTCTTATATGTATTTTCAAATCTCTGCTCTGTTCTCTGCCACTATCTTCTATCGGTGCTGCCACTCTTAGGGTACGCCCATACGGGGAAGACACATTGCAGATTTTCCACAGCGGAATTGCTTTGAGAAAATCCACAGCTTATTACCGCAGCAGCAAAAGTGGATGACATTTTTTTAAAAAGCAGATCCACACACTGCAAAAAATTTCTGCACACAAAACTTGCAGATTTTAAATTTGCAGTCTGTCAATTTATATAGCGGGTTTTCAGTGCAGATTTCATGATTTGCAATGCACAGTGTGAAATCTGCAGAATACCTGCAGCATTTACACCCTCCCTTTGGTTCGCTTTCTAGCCACAAGGGTAAAAATCTGCAGCAAATCCGCCCTGTGTGACCATAAACTAATATTTACACTCCCCCCCGGCTTGTCGGCCATATTGACATCACATGGTCAAGTAGTTGACCTGGACAGCCAGCTGTTTGGGGCCGTACCTTACAATAGGCAGTACCTGGACAACTGAATCTTTTATAATGCCCACCCGGAAGATGAGCTGCTGTTACTTTTCCATCTTCTCATCCAGCTGCTTTACGATATCTTCTTTCTGGTTCTGATAAAGCTCTTAGCTTGCTATTTTCCATCTCGTCTTAGTTGTGTCTTCATCTGAGGAAGGAGCCCTATGTTGTGGCTAAACCCAGTGATCTCAGATGCCTCTTATCTTCTTATGGAAACATTTCATTTCCTTAAATGTCTATGTAATCTTTATTTTCCTCTTGTATAAGCCTACACATAGAAGAAGAAGAAATGAATGTAAATGTCACTGTTTAGCTGCCAAGATCACTAATGACCATCAACAGCAGCACCTGCAGTACATGAGGCGGATTTTCAGTACGGTCTCAGAGGGTGCACCAGGTAGGAGCAATAGGGAGGCAGAGAAAGGGCCATGGGCAATGAGCGCTTTCATTGTGGCAAAGGGGTTAGGTTAAGAAATTGGCATGGGGGGGCGCTGTTTCAGTTTTTGCCTCAGGCAGCAGAAAAGCTAGGTGCACCCCTGGGGGTGCAGGGAATCAGTTGCACACTGGGCATTGTAAAGGCACTTCTGGTACTGAAAGCAGCAGGCAATAGTAGTGTTCAGCCAATTGCTGCAGAGAATGAACAGATGTGAGAAAAGTGGGAGTGGTTTTGACAACTACTTCTGAAAGCCCAGTAATGTGCAGCACAAGATCCACGTAAAATATGTTCAGTAACTTCATCACCTGTATATCAGCCATGCCACCAAAATGGCAAATTAATTAACTTTGTATGTTAAATGTGGACACATTTTACATAAAAAAAAAATGTAAAATGAATGTCCAGCTTTTAAAACCATTTAATTTTATAATAATTATATTATTTATAACAATTTTATAATAATTTAATTTCCAATATACTTTGCAGAATTCATTCTTATTATATCTTTATCATATCTGTTGTGGAACTCCAAATTCCCTATATAGACATAAGAGTTACAGTATGTGATAAAATTCTGGCTGCCTGCGGTCACCACCAGGGGGAGCTAACAGTATACTGTTTTATCAATAATCAACATTTATGGCATATTGAAAGGAAACGCCACCAATGTCAGATAGTTGCGGGTCCCACCTTTAGGACAAGCGTCAGAACAAGACTTCTGAAGTGAAGGGAGAGCAGCTATCCATACGAGTACCCCATCATTCACTTGTATGGGAGTAAAGAGCATAGCCGATTAGAGACATTGCTCGGCTTTTTTCAGAATCTCATGGTGAATGGAGATGACACCCTTTATTTCAAGGGCCCAATTCTAGAGAGCGGAACTGGTCCCACAGGTGGGACCTGCACGTATTTGACATTTGCGGCATATTTTAGTGAAATGACACAAATGTTGAGATGGGAAATTTCCTTAAAGGAGTTATCCCTATAATGCCCCCCCCCAATGCCCAGGCCCCTCACATACATTATACTTACCTGCTCTCAAACACCCGCGTCGCTCCAGATCCCTGCACGGCCGCCGCCTCATCTCCATGTCGCTCTGATCAAAACATACGGCGAAGGGGGAGCAGCCAATAGCACTTTACGATGGGGACGAGCCTCCCTAGCATTGCGGGTGATGCTAGGGAGGCTCGTCCCTGTTGAGGCCTCCTATTCGCTGCCCCCACATAGGTAGATGTTTTGATCCGAGTGACGCAGAGATGGGGCGGCAGCCGTGTAGGAATCTGGAGCGACGCAGGTGTCGGGGAGCAGGTAAGTATATTGTATACAAATGGGCGGACACCAAAGATGCCTGATAGGCTCTACTTGCAATAATGGAGTCTTTCAGGTCTCAGTTATAGTGTTTGTCAATGTTGATGGAAGTGTCCCTGGGGTTTTTCCAGGATTTACATTTTGATGGCCTATCTGCAGGACAGGTCATCAATATCAGATCAGGGATGGCCGCTGATCACATGTACGCTCTGTGAGCCCTGCGGCCTCTTACTAGGCCAGTGATGTCACGTTCATCGGTCACATGACCTAGGAGCCATTCAAGGGACTGCGGCTGATCTGTGATCCCACACACAGCCGATATCAAATGAACAGTGCTGTGTCTGGAAAGCTGCGAGTAAGCTTACCAAGCACAGCACCGTCCATTGTATAGTGGCTGTGTTTGGTACTGCAGCACAGCCCCATTCACTTAGATGGGACTGAGCTGCTCTTAGGCCATGTGACTGATGAACATGACATCAGTGGCCTAGGAAGAGGCTGCAGCACTCACAAAGTGCTGCAGCCTCTTTAAAGAACTGAACGGCGGGGGTGACAGTAGTCGGACCCCCTGCCAATCTCATATTGATAACCTGTTCCCTATCCTGAGGATAGGTCATGAAAATGTAAGAACCTCTTTAAGAGTACAAAGTTACAAATTTTGAAACAAAGTCTCCAATCCATTACAACGCGGGATACATAGAAGTGGACAGCGCTGCGTTCAGGCTAGGATTACAGGATCGCAATTCCCTCGGTTCCTCTTCATTTTATTCTCCTGCACACCCGCTGTATATGAAGGATGTTATTTGTTTGTTCTGGCATCAGTTCGCATTGTTGGCTTGGTTTTACTGACTTCAGTCTGTTACTTTAACTTCCTGCCCCTGATTCCCCACAGATACTTACAGAGAAGCAGGACACTAAAAAAATTACGTTAATTAACCCTTTCCAACCCATAATTGTGATTTGTGACCTGTAAAGCAAATACACGTCCGTCGCAGCAGACGCCGCTGACTTATTACTCGATAGTTCTCCAGAAACTTTAATCCATTAGAGGTTGTAAAAATTCCGCCTTTACTGCGCTTTATTTCATGTCGGCTGTTGAAACGTGAATCATTGCTTTTTATGCAAATGCAATTTATATATGCAGCTTTACATGATGTGGTTGTATTTTACATGTCTTCGAGAACAAGGCCTGACAGGATTGCCATCTCTTGCTGCGGCTGATTACATATCTCAGCTAAAGCATCCGAATATAGAGGGTCTCATTTACAAAAGGCAGTGCCAATACCTTTTCGCATTTTACTCGATTTCTGTGGTGTCTTTAAGCAGTGGTATGAAAAAAACCCCTAACCTTCATTCTAGTGGCGGACAACATTTCTGGGGCCCCAAGCAAAGTTTTGTATGGGGGTTCAATCACATTGCTAATCTCCGTCCCGCCACACCCCTAACCTCCACCACTGCCGCCCCACTCTCAGCTTAGCGGTGCAACCTGGACACTTTCGCTACTCTGCTCTACAGCTGGGACAAGCCCCACCCCATAGAGCTAAAGTGGCTGCCCTGGTGGGAATTGTGCCCATTAATGTTTTTTTATCCAGGTAAGTGCTTGAGGCCAGCTGGGGCCCCCTTAACTCTGGGGCCCTAAGCATTTGCTTAGCTTATTTGGCGGTAAAGTCCGCCCCTGTCCTCAGCTACTTCCGAGAACAAAGCAGCCTCAGTTGCAAGCAGCTCAATGGACATATGGCTGTCTAATATAACATAATTTTTTTTAAAATTCATGTTCTTGATATACTGAGTAGATCACCCTTAAAGGGGTTATCTAATCCTAAAAAAGCCCCTTGCCCATATGCCGGTCCCCCCATGCTGAATATACTTACCCGGGTCCCCTCACTGCTGCTGCTGCTTCTCCCCGTGCACAAATGAAAACTTCTGGTGTCGGGGGGAGGAGCTAATGGCAGGCAGTGACGAGGGCGAGCATCCCCAGCGTCACCCGCGATGCTAGGGAGGCTCGTCCCCCCCTGTCATTGGCTGTTCCTTTCCCCCGAACTGGGTGTTTTCATTTGGGAACGGGGAGAAGCAGCAGCGGCGGTGCAAGGACCAGGAGCGGTGCAGGAACTGGGGACCCGGGTAAGTTTATTCAGATTGGGGGAGGCCTAGCATATGGGGGGACTTTCTTTAGGATTGGATAACCCCTTTAACCTTTTTCGAATTGTGTTAATGATAATTTCTCACAAAACAAAGTCAATACATTATAGCGATATGCTTGACAGGATGCAATTCCGATGACGACCACTGGGTGGACATAGACTTGTAAAGCATACACATCTCTTGAAAGAGTATCGCAAAATCATGGGAAACAAAAAGAGGCGGCTCACCTCATTTCTGGTCTATGGATAAATGTGGGTCTCTCACCCACTGATTGCCCAATATCAGAAAAATAGAAGTTATATATTAATTTTATTGGTTGGCACTGTCACTTGTTGGCAGCTTACATCAATAAATATTGCCATAAATTCATTAATGCGAATGTATTAAATGACCTAGCATCCTCCCACATATATGTGTAATTACATACAGAGTCATTTAGATAAATTCATAAGAAGCTACCTGGACTGGATACATTTGCATTAATACATTTATGGCAGTATTTACAGGATTGATGTATGCCGCCAACAAGTGAGAGTGCCAAACAATAATATTAATATATTGCAAAATCATGTTTTATGAGGTTTTTTTCAAAGCTGGCCGCCCCACCCCGCACCCCCTCATTTTGGAATATGTGGAGCTAAAAACTTACATACTCCACAGGACTATACATCCCCCACATGTCACAATCTCATTTCCTTAATGTATACACACACAAGGGAGAATCTGATAGGAGGAACCTTAAAGTGGTTATGTCATCTCACTCATTGGGGTCCCAAAGGCGAAGGAGAGAACCCTACACATGTGTGCTCTCCATTCACTTCTATGGGAGTTCCAAAACCAGCTGAGCGAAGGTGGCCATGCTTGTGTGGTGTGCTCTCCTTCACAGGGGCCCCGTTCTAGAGACAGGTGCAGGTCTCAAAGCTGTTTTGCTGCTTGCAGCTATCAGCCTACAGCAAGGCATGGTGGGAGTTGTAGTTTTACAATAGCCGGAGGGCCGCGGGTTGAGCATCCCTGACTTAGTCCATATGTTATGTTTGCATCTATTTCCATAGTGCATTATTTTCTGTGATTTCACGTCTGCATCTGCATCTGTTTAGCGGTAAGATGCTACTGTATGTGTTAATGTAATGCCAATGTAGTACCCCAGAGAAGGCACTACCCTCAGCCTTCTGTTTACATAACAGTGGAGATGCGTTGCTAAGGCTCAAAAAGGGCCACTTTAGAGCAATTTTTCTAATAGAAATGTACAATTTCTCTGTAACAGTTATGCATTGCATTACATATATGTGCCTGGTTGTCCAGTAGGTGGCAGTGTATGTGGCAGACAGTGTTTTAGATAGAATGGAACTTACCACTCCATTCTCCTCCCTTTTGGGCAGAAGTGGGCTAGTCCTGTTTCCTACCAAGGGAAAGGTTGCAGGAAATTGGTGAGAGTCCAAAAGGACCAGACATGCGAAGTGAGGGGGCTCTTGCAGCAGGAGCCCCGGGAAGCAGCTTGTAGAGCACCAGTACTCCAGGCAGTTCACAAATGGAGTATTACAAGGGTGTCAACGGCCAAAGGCACCCCACTCAAGGCTACTAGAACTGCTAGAAAGTCCAGTTACTAGACTGAAGCTAGAGATTAGCACAGCAGAGAAAGAGAAAGCAAGGTATTCAAGTTCACCTGCCAGTTTACCCATAGCCTGTTGGAGCCAAGAAAAAGATCAAGCATTGTTTGGATTACACAAGGTTATCAAGTTTATTCAAGTAAAAACCATTCACCTAGTCTGGACCTACTCCACCAACTACAACTCCTTTGTTGCTGCGGAGCCTAACTCTTGGCAGTGACAGTATCCAGGTAGGAGCACCATGGCACAAACTATTAGGGCCACAACATACCACTTGGCATTCCTAAACGCTGGGACATGATCGGCCCTGGCGGGCAGCACGACACACAAATGCAATATGCCTAAGGCATAGTTTTTCCATTACCATGCACAAGACTGCTAACATTAGTAGGCAATGCCATGTACTTCCTCAAAGCTTTGGCATATGACTTAGCCATGTTGACTTTTCGGCTGGATAAATAACGGTAAATCTTACTGTCTGTTTCGTGGCTTTGCTGTGCTATGCCAAAGAATAGGCCAGGCAAGATGTTGGAACCCGGCCCTGTCAATCAAGAAGATGAGGCAAGGGCTGGCAAAGAAAGCAGGAGGAACGAGGGTGCACAGAACGACTTGGTCCTGCCCTCGATACACTTAACTTCTCATTTGCATATGGATTAAAAGCACTTTTTCTCCAGAATAAGGCAAAGGATCGTTGAGTTAAAGGTATCATTCAGTTGAGTTAGACCGACAATGTATTGTGCCTGGTTTACCAGTGAATTTCCTAGTGACAGGCTCATGTTAATACTTACTTACTCTAAATCTGTATTCTTAGATTGCACAGATAGGTGAGCATATGAGATCTGTTCACATGGAGTAATGATGCAAGGCGGCAGGGGTGCACCACCAATGAGGCCAGGTGAGGCGATCGCCTCAGGCAGCACCAGGTACGGGCAAGAGAAGGGCAGACAAAGGGCCATGGGCTGAAGGGAAGGGGTTAGGTTAGGAAATTGGCATTGGAGGTTTCAGTTTTCACCTCAGGGAGCAGAAAGTCTAGGTGCACCCGGTATGGTGGCTGTAGGGTAGTTTGACCCAGAGTTCAGGGGTCTTAGGCTAGTCGCAGGAATGCTATTGGGATGATGGGTCTTTCCTCCCTGAGGGTGTTGTGTTGTGATGGTCACCATGCACTAATGTGCCAAATTAGTGCAGGGACTGAAGTTGAAAGAGTCTGCCGCAAAGTTGGCAAGTGGGCTTACATTTTGATCAAAACATATACTAAGAACCTCATGTTTAACTTTATGAATTGTGTTCAGCAGCAATAAAGCAATGTATCACATGCGGCTGTGCGATCCACTTCTTTTTCTCTACAGTTGATACATTTATCTATCTCCTGGACTGCACAGCCTGTGGTCACATTGGCACCACCCGAGCTCCACTGCGGCTGGGATAATTTATGGGCTCTACTGTATTTTCCGTTCACCACTATTTGGCCAGAGGTGTACACCGTTATTACAGGGCCCCTTAGCAAAGCTCAGAATGGGCCATACGTAGAGCACTATTGTACTCCATTCCATTTCTGGGTCCAAATTTCTCCATCGATTAACTTCATAAAACATCTTCATAAAGATCTGAGCTGTAATCCTTAAGCAGAGAACTTTAAATCCTTGAAGCTTTTTTTTACAGTCAATATGGGAAATGTATCAAGTCAATAATAGTGTCACAAAGTCGCATATTTTTGCACAAGCCCCTTTTTGCAGTGGGAAACACTGGGATACATTGTAATAGAAATCTATGCCAATTAGTATCTGGCCTAGATCTCAGCTTCTGACACACGGACCTCCCGAGATATGCCGAAAACAGTAAAAGATGTGAACTTAAAGGGAACCTGTCATCAACTTTATGCTGCCCATACTAATAGCAGATTAAAGTAGAGACAGGTGAGTTGATTTCATTGGTCTGTCATTTATAAGTTAAAAGTAAGTGGTTGCCGAGAACCAACATCACAATCATTGCAGACTGGGCCTGGAAAAGAGTCACGGTCACCTGAGAAGAGTCATGGTTATTCATGAATTCCTGCTCTCTCCGCCTACCTGCTGATGATTGACAGGATTCTACCTAGTTTTCTCCCTTTCTTTCTAGGAGAGAACTGACAATCATCAGCAGATGGGCGGGGAGAGCAGGAGATTAGGAATAACCATGACTCTTCTCAAGTAGATTTGACTCTTTTCAAGGCCTGTGCTGCAATGATTATGATGCTGGTTCTCAGCAACCACTTACTTTTAGCTCATAAGTGACATACCGCTGAAATCAGCATTTCTGTCACTATTTTATGCTGCTCTCAGTGAGGTCAGCATAAAGTTGATGACAGGTTCCCTTTAATAGCAACATATTTTTTTTATTAAAGAGAATCTGTTACCACATACCCCAGTAGTAAACCAAGTGAAATGGTATATGCCTTATGGTCTCCTGATTCCAACGTTGTCTCCTCATCCAGATTGGTGACTGCATTTCACAGATATGCAAATGATTTGTTGGTGCAACGAATACATCACAAGTGCTCTTCCTCGCACCAAAGCTCTGGTCTTTAACGCTGCCCATTCTCCAGCTTTGAGGGACAGGGACAGGCAGTGGCTATGTAATCTCGCCTGGCCCTGTGTTCTTGTGCATGCGTCGTGCACGCAAAGTACAACCCTAATACTTGCCAGTGCTGAAGTCACCTGTATTGTGCAGCCCTAGCAAGCATTAGAGCTGCACTGCACATGAGCAGACTTCCGGAGAACACAGGGTCAGGTGAGGTTACTTTACCACTAATTGCTCCTCAGCCATAAGGAGCTGAGCTTTTGGTGCAGCGAATTGCAAATGTGTCACCCTAGTTGCACCAAACAGCTCATTTACATATCACTAAATCTAAGATTTCCCTGGAATGCAGGAAGTGATCTGGATGAGGACAAAAACATTGGAATCCAAGAGACCATAATGCATCTAACACTACCACTGCTGAGGTAAGCAAAAGCAAAATCTGGCAGAATAAAAGTTCATATTCTCACTACTCCTACTCTACAAAAGGTATCTTTGTACTGCTCTCCCAAACCTTACCTAGTGCTGTCAGTTTAGCATCAGACCTGTTGAGATGCTTATCTAACCCCCCTACTTCCTCTCAGACTCATGTGAGACCCCTTCTTCTTCCTCCCTAGTGTTTTTTTCCTGCAGATATGCCCTTAGCGATATTTTAGTGGATTAGTCTAAAACAAATTTGAAAATATTTGGGTTTGTCTGCCGTCTGAAAACCCTATTCGGTCCCTACAGGTTTAGACCCTCTACCAAAACACAGGTGGTAATAGGGGATCTGGCAATGGGATGATGTCTCCTTCACCAACAGACAAGTCACCATGTAAGGAAAAATACCAGATTTCAGATTACAGAAGATACAACCTTTCGTTTTCAGTGTTTTCGTCTTCGCTGTCTTTCCTTGTCTGGTAATAAAGGAAATGAGTTTTAGAAGGAGGAGAGGGAGTCTCCTGTATAAATAGCCCTGTGTTATTTAATAGTTTATGAGCCTTTCATAGAACTTCTTGTGACTTTGGAACAGGAACCTCATGTGAGATCCTGTCTGTGTGGTACAAGAGAAACAAGTGGCATTCTGATCCAAGGATAAAACACAAAGGATCATTATTCTTTATTAGCAACATACCTGTCTGGTAACCCTCATCCAGAAATGCAGTCTTAGGAAAACAATGGGGTCAGTAGTGAATCTTCTGAAATGTATGCATAGATTTTTATGGATTCTTTATGAATTGATCAAAGAGATCACCTGGAACGAGCCACTGGTTGTGGAACGTTGGTTTAGATATTCAGGCAATTCAAATGTCAGACGACTAAAATATGGCCTTACCCTATCAAGAAGAGTCATTTATAGAAGATTTATGACATACAAGAAATCAACTGTGAGAGACATTTTTATACTTCTCTATATATTAACTCTTTCCTGATGCAGTGATTTTCCGTTTTTAGCATTTTCGTTTTTCGCTCCCTGCCTTCCTGGACCCATAACTTTTTTATTTTTCCGTTCACATAGCCGTATGAGGACTTTTTGCAGAACAAATTGTACTTTCTAATTGCAATATTTAATATTGCATAGAATGTAATGGGAAGCTGGAAAAAAAATTCCAAATGCGGTGGAATTGGAAAAAAAATGAAATTCCACCACAGTTTTATGGGTTTTGTTTTTACGACATTCACTAGGCAGTAAAACTGACTGGTCCTCTTCATTCTCCATACACTTGTATAATGTTTCTTTTCCATTTTTTTTCGGAGTCAAAGTGATATAAAAAATAATGAATCAGCCATTTTTATTTTTTTCCGTTATGTCATTCACTGTATGGGATACTTTTTAAAAAATATTTTAACAGTACAGGCGTTTTCATATGTGGCAATGACCATGATGTTGTTTTTTTTAATATTTATGTATTTTGATTTTGGGGAAAGGGTGGTGATTTGAATTTTTATATGTTTTAAAAGTTTTTTCACTTTTTTTTAGGTCTCGAAGTGGACCCCAACATGCAATAATTAGATTGCAATTTGTATAGAGTAATGGAATTTTCCCCGTTACCCTATATATAGATCACTATATTACAATTCAGTGCTATCTAGTATTGGATCTGGCTCATTATTTATAAGGAACAACTTCCCCGATCTCCGCTGGGGGAGGCGTTCCTGCCCACAAAGTGCGCGCTTCTAGGTTTTCAGCCTCTCAGATGGTCACATTTGTCCACGGCATCTGAGGTGTTAAATGTCCACGATCAGCATTACGGCATTAATGGACATTAGCTGTGGGTGTCTGCTTTTTATAACATCAAGCACCCGATAGCTTTGGCACTTGGTCCGCTCTGGAGCGGGCCCCATCTTTAAAGACCCGACATCTGCCATACATGTACGGGGGATGTCAGGAAGGGGTTAAGGTATTTCACTAGTTATCTAGTATCACTAGTTTGATGGGAAATATCACAATAGACTTTTTAGCCTGACAACCACATGCTTGGCACCTGGTGTTGGGCTTTAATCTGGAGTGCCGTACATATATGGAAGAGATTAAAGCTCCTGCTCCTGCAGTTTATCAGGGGCTGGGGCAGTTTGAGTCCACGGCTGTCAGCATGGGTGGACTGGGAACTTAAAGTGGCCCTGGGAAAAAAAAGCTGTCCCTTGTTGTCGGAGAGTCCAAATTGACAGAAGGCGGGGAAACACAAGTAGGCAGGGATAACAGAAGTAGGTTGGGCCTGGAATATTGTAGTGCAGCATAATACACCTCCCCAGAAGAGCCAGATACCACAGCGCAGCACAAAATACTAGCGCCTACACCACAGTATTCAACTGTATCACCGTCCTGAGGACAGTGATACAGGTGAGTTCAGGAGGGCTTCTCTAGGTATTGGCCAGGTGCAAAAGTACCTGATACTCCTAGCATTAATTAATACCTGCAGCATCAGATAATTATGTACCTGGCTGTAAGGAGTCCTTAGACGGCCCCTGGGCATCGGCCCACCAGGAAATTTCCCTGTAAGGTCTATGGCCAGTCTGCCTCTGGCTGTTAGTGACAGGGCTGGTTTATTACTGCTTCTGCCTTCTTCTTTTCTCTGAACATAGAGCTCTATGACTGCTGTGCAGTGAATAGAGGAAGGGGCTATGACGATTCCTTTATTGGACCCAGTAATCTGCTGTTTTTCCCTAGAACTGGGGCTCCTTTAAATGCCCCAATTATAGTGGAAAAGTGCAAAAAATAAAGTGTAACTATGCAAAAAAATATCACAAATTAAGTTAAAAAAAAGCAAACAAATAAGAGGGAACAAAAACCCTATGCCAACCTATGTCTCTATATGTAAAATTATATGTATTGTATATTAAAATAACTGACAAAAATAGAGATAATTAATTCTGGTATCAGTTTACATATTTTAAATGATCCCCTATGCACAGGATAGGAGATATCTAACTGATCGCTGGGGGTCCAACTGCTAGGACCCCACCAATCCTAAGAACGGGGGTCCAATGTCCCTGTCCTGATGGAGCATGCATCCTGCCACAGCCTACAGCACACAGCTATTTATGACTGTCCCATACACAATAAATAAGGCAGGAACATGGGGCTTGGGATCGGTGAGGGTCCTAGCAGTTGGACCCCCAGTGATCAGTCAGGACCTTCATACATTTATGCACTAATTTTCAGACCCCCAAATGCTGCCTCCACTCTGTATGTGATCTTCTTCTGACCTCTAGTTTCGACTGGGCAGAGGGTGCATGTGTTCTCTATGGGCAGAGGGAAGAAAGCTGTTACCAGAACCTCTGGCTGCAGCTTATCTCCGGTAAGAACAATAGGATTGGGTACGTTAAAATTCAACATACCTGATCCATTCTTTCCTAAACATCTGCTGGATAGTCAGGACACCCACATACACATTAGAGGACACCCACACACACATCACAGCATCTCTTTAAACAGCTGATCGTAGGGGTGCTGGGAGTCGGACCTTTACTGATGTGATATTGATGACCTATTCTGAAGGCCATTCAAACAGAACCTTAAAGGGGTATTCTCATCTTGGACATTGAGGGCATATTGCTAGGATATGCCCCCAATGTCTGATAGGCGTGAGTCCCACCTCTGGGACTGACATCTATAGATCTATAGACATTTAGAACGGAGAATACAAAGTGCAGGAGAGCACATCATGAATGAGTGGTCACCCACTGTTCATTTCTAAATGAATGGGGAAACCCACCACACCAGAATGGCCACAGCTCCATTCACTTCTATGGGGCTTTCAGCAGTCTCATAGAAATTAATGGAGGGCGGCTACGCATGCGTGGTGCGCCCTCCGGCACTTTGCTGGTTCCATTCATGGAACCCACAACTATCAGACTTTGGGGGCGCATCCTAGGCTAGGGATCAGCAACCTTCTGCACTCCAGCTGTTGTGAAACTACAAATCCCAGCATGCTCTATTCATTTCTATTTGAGTTCTAAGAAGAGCAGAGCAAATATGCATGCTGGGAGTTGTAGTTTCACAACTGCTGGAGTACCAGAGGTTGCCTACCCCTGTCCTAGGCTATCTGATTGTCATCACTGGCTTAGGCTTTATGCACACGCCCATTGCTCAGCTGAGCCATGCATTGGGGACCGCAATTTGCGCTCCCCAATGCACGGGCACCATCTGTGCGGTTGCCACAGACTAATCCAGCCCCATTTAACTTGAACACGTTCTATTTATTTGCAGTGCGGAGGCACGAAGACAAACTCCACAGAAGCACTACGTAGTGCTTCCGTGGGGTACCGTGCCTCCGTTCCACAGCACACCTGGCAGATTATGGAATGGGTCCACATTCGTGATGCGATGCACAAATGGCCGGTGCCCATATATTGCGGACCCACTGCTTGTGGGCCACAATATGGGCACGGCTGTGTGCATGAGGCTTCAGGAAGAGTCCGCAGCAGTATGTCGGACCCTCACTGATCAGAAACCTACGACCTATCCCGATGACAACCACTTTAATGGAGCGTCTTTGGTTATAACACTGTGTGAACAGAGCTCTATTTATATAGCTCACAAAGTTATGAGACAAGCGATACCACCAACTTTACAACTCGCCCTGCTTGACCAGGGTTCTGAGAGGAGCATTTGCCCTAGTTATGCAGCACTCTTGGAAATATCTCTTAGGGTTCATGCACACGGCCGTTGTGAGGCTGTTCCATTCACTAGGGACTGCAATTTGCGGTCCCCAATGCACAGGCAACATCCGTGCGGTGGGCGGGACGGATCGAGACCCATTCAACTTGAATGGGTCTGTGATCCATCTGCACCACAAAAAAATAGAACATGTTCTATCTTTTTGTGGTGCGGAGGCACGGACAGAAACACAACAGAGTGCTTCCGTGGGCTTCTGATCCGTACCTCCGTTCTGCACTGCACCGCATCTCCCGGATTGAAGACCCATTCAGGTGAATGGGTCCGCGATCCGTGCTGTGGGGTGCACATGGCCGGTGCCCGTGTATTGCGGACCGGCTGTATGTGGGCCACAATACGGCCATGGCTGGCCAACTGCTGTGTGCATGAGCCCTTAGATTGTAAGCCCTCACAGGAAGGGCCCTCTCTCCTTCTGTACCAGTCTGTAACTCGTCTTGTTCATGCTTAGTGTAATTGTCTGTATTATGTATGTGCACCCCTTATCCTATGTACAGTGCCAGGGGATGAAGGGTGCTTTAATAAATAAATAAATAATAATAATATATTGCTATATACCTATCACCCCCACAAAGGTTGTGGGGGATGTAGCTGCAGGGGTTGCGGTTACATCTGGTTCTTGAGGGGCCCAAAGGAGACACATAAGAAGACAGCAGTTATGTCTGTTGTTGTGGATTTTCCATTTCAGGGGAGTGTAGTTACATCTCTGTTAGCCATCACCCAGCTTTCCCAAGAACAGATAGAAACAGCAGAGTCCAGGGACTTCTATTGACTTTTGTAATGAGGGGAAGTGACCTCCATTAGCATGCACTCTATCCCATTACTCCAGCACAAGACCCAATCAACATCTCCTATTAGTATTGTAATGAATATGCAAGGAAGGTGGCTGAACCTGTCCCCGTGTCCCTCCAGCCTCCCCTCACCTGCCCTCCTCCTCCAGCCCTGCCTCATTCATGGAGCCAATTCCCTTCCCCTCTGCCTGGTCCCTCCCTCTCCTCTGTGGAGGAAATGATGTGTAATGCCTGGTTAATTACAGCTCCAGACACCCATTGGAGCAGCCAGCCACTTCCTCCTCTCTCAGACACAGTGTCCCGGGCTCTGGCTGTTTGCATAGAACTTTTGCACAGTCCTTCCCCTTGGATCCCCAGGGTGATTGTATCTGTTCCCCCAGTGAGTGGTGGTGGTGGGGGGAGGCGGGAGGTCTTCTCCTCCTTGTCCTGGGTGCAGGGGGAGGTGTCCTGCCTGGAAGATGAGGATTGCTGCAGGGGAAAACCTCCTTCCCATCCGCTGTTGCTGCTGTGATTGCTCAGCCCCATCCATGGCCGGTCTATGGGATTGCTAGGAGGACAGAACGCCTGATCAGCTGCACGACCGGCGTCAACACCGAGAAGGCAACACTGTATCAACCAGAAGGTAAGATATACAAACCGGGGCTGCAACAATGTATCCAGGGCAGGAACACAATAGGACGGAGCCGGGCATCCAGCCCTCCTGCAGGGATCCTCTGCAGAGCTGGGCAATGAGGTTCTGCAGCAGCTGAAGCATGTATTTACTGAGCTGTGTGGATAGGTGGGAACTTAATTGGCTTTTTTAGAGGGTATGACAGTCACTTATTCCATGGGAGACCCTAGTGGTCACTTGTACCATGCTTATGAGGTCTTTCCAGATGGTGTGGGCTTGTAGCTGTGACCCAAGACCATGGACACCACTTATTGCTGAAGAAGGTCTCCTGGTCTAAGTCCTATACTAATATGTAGATAGCGTATGTGACTGCTTCAATATATATAGACTCCTGTGAGATTGAGTGGTTAGTGGGTTAAGTGGTGGCAGGGTCACACTGAGGTTCCTTGGTCCCACCAGAAGAAATTATTCTTGGGGTCCAACCCTTATATCATCTAAATAGACCTGAGTGGCTAGTGATTATCTCAAAAGGCAGCTCCAAATGTAGTTGTTTTTTTTTAATTAATATTGAGGACCCTTGGGGCCCACCATTTCATCAGAGCATGAGCCCACCAAAGGATCTTCTGGTGGGTCAGTCAAACCCTGAGAAGTGGGGTCATGTATGTGTTGTCTGAGGCCTAGAACATTATTGTTGCATAGTCACTTTAACTACATATGACTGTAGTGCACCCCTAGGATATTGCTAGACCTTGTTTATAGGGCCCTGTGACCTCTTTAGGACCCTGAGGTGGAGGTGTTTTGGACTCTATGGAGCCTGGGGCTGAAGCAGACATAGACTCTTGCAGTAGGCTAGCCTCCTGACATATAGACAAGGTTTTGTGCCATGGTTGTGTGGCCCCTGGGCAAAGTTTCTACTGGTCTGCTGTGATATTTTTAAGGGGGGTCTTTTCAGGTTGGTAAAAGTCACATATGTTCTTAGGAGAGAGGGAGAGACTGTGCATGGTATCTTGCAGCACAGCAAAAGCCCCAGCTAGCTGGAATACTATACAAACATATTGTGGGAAGAGAGCCAGCGTTCCTCCCGGGAATTTCTTCTTCGTCTGCTGCTTGCTATGTTTATCTGTGTGGGTGGATGGAGGTCTATGAACTACTAGGCAAATATATTTCTGTTGCTGTCTTTTTTTATTTAAAGAGCTGGGGAGATGTGATGGAGGGTGGGAACACTGGAGGCAAACATCCATGAAATCTGATGCTTCCCAGACCTCATATATTATGCTGTGCTAGTGTCAGTCTACTCCAATAAGACAGGAATGTAACTTTCATCTGCACAGGGCAGTAGGCCTGTCCCCATCAGACACTGGGAACTTGCACAATCCCTTTGATACGACTGCAGTTTCTATTATAGCTTGCTGGGAACTGTGGTTCATTCATGTGGTGTCGAAAATATGGACTCTATAATAGTGCACATAGACCGTTATGGGCCCACACTGTACGTCTGCGTGCTTTCTGGTTTTAAAGTTGTGCCATTTTCCATTACTTACTATTTTATGGAGGTATTTTGCCCTAGAAGCAATGTTCTATATTATAATGTGGTGCCACATGGAGGTACGATGTAAAAGCACATGGAGTGGAGGGCTTATGGCATTGAAGTAGGATCCACAAGGACTTGGTATGTCTCTGTACAGGCTTCAGATCGACCTATTTTCAGTCTGTGGTAGCACATGCTCTAAATGGAGCTACCGACACCTGCCCCCTAGACCATGAGTTCCTAGAAAGTGCTATTCCTCAGCGGCATTCTGGTAGCACAATGGCACAGGTTACAGCAGCGGCAAAGTGGATGAGACTTCCACAAATCTCATCCACGCGCTTTAGACATTTTCTGCAACAAAATCCACACACAACTTGACATGGTGCAGATTTCGTATCTGCAGCACGTCAATTTTTGTTGTGGATTTCACCCGTGGTAATATTAAGCATGAAATCTGTGGCACGTTTGCAGTAATTCCACGCTGAAATCTGCAGAAAAATCTATTCCATTTGCTGCAGATTTCGCCAGATACTCTGCATACCTCTGGCTCTACTGTAGGGGTATGTATTTGGATGCAGTTTTTGATCCTGTGCGTTTAAATGGAAAGTTTCGGATGCGGAATCTGCACCAAGAATCAACGTCTCTTCTTTTTTCCCACATCATGTTTTTTTTTTAAAATGGGGGTGGAAAAACATTGCTATGTAAATTAACAAATTAACAAGTGTTTTCCCCCATTGAAACAGATGTAAATGATTTGCAAGAGTTTTCGGGGAAAGTTTTGGGTGCAGAATTTGCACCAAAATCCATGTAGAAAAAAACTGTATAAACGTACACTAAGGGCTCATGCACACAAAGGTAGTTTTCTTTTTTTTTTTTTTTTTTTTGCGGACTGTTTGTGAAGCCATTCATTCCAATGGGTCTGCGTGGAAAAAAAAAACGAAAGTTACTCCCTGTGCATTCCGTTTCCCTATGTCTGTTCTGCAAAAAATAGAGCATATCCTATTGTCTGCATAACGGACAAGGATAGGACTGTTCTATTAGGGGCCAGCTGTTCCGTTCCGCAAAATACGGAATGCACATAGACGTCTTATGTATTGCTTAGTGTGCATGAGCCCTAAAGCTGACCTTCAACATTAGACCCTTTAATTGGTGAATCCTGGCTGACAGGTCTTTGTGGTCCACAAACCACAGTTGCAGTCCATGTGCCCATATCCATTTTTTTGCAGAACCGTTGACTTTAATGGGTCTGTGGTCCGCATTTTCCGGAAATGTTCTAATCTATTTTTTTTTTTTTTTTTTTTTTATGCAGAAAGGACAAAAAGATGCAAAAAGCGCATGGGTGATCTGTGTGCTTCCCACATCCATATGCCCTTATGCAAACAGACAGAACTTAGCACAAAATGCGGAGCAAAAAAGTGAATGCAAAACAGACAGTATCCGTGTTTTGTGGTTCCGCAATGTACCTACGGTCGTGTGCATGAGGACTTATGCTGTGACCTCCTTTAGTCTTCATGATTTCCATATAGTGCCACATCTTCTTGCAGACCTGAGCCTTTATGCCAACTTGCGCTTTTGGAGGCACATATAACTGGCAAGTTTACAGCCAGCTGCTGAAGACTTGATCAGCCAGCAGATGTCTCGATTTGGTATCCAGAGGACACAAAGGGGTTAAATCAATTAATGTCCATACTAATAGGGGTGGGAAGACCACTCGGCAGCCCTCTGTCAGACAGCCACCTCCCATACCCCCTGATGATGAGCGTTAGACATTTACATTTTAATTACTCTTACAGCCATTTCATGTGGATAAGCCCATCCTTTTTGGAAGCAGATTGGTTTCCCATAAAAGGTGTCTGAGGGGTGCTGGGCGCAGAGGTGATCAGCGTGCAAAAACCTTGCTCTTTGTCATGCAGAATGGGCTGCGAACGTGACTTGCACTTTCCTGTTGATTTGAGCTCAGACATGCTTGGAGATAAGCGCAGTACAATAGACAGTGTGTCTGGGTCTCTTCACTTCTCCTTTGAAGTAACCCACCGCTAACTGGTCTGAAACCAGGGCATTAATTGATTTCAGATAAAAGTTTTTTGGCTCATGCTGTGCATTGTGAAGTCGAGGACTGCAGCTATTGGAAGGTCACAGCACAGACAGCCTTTTTTTTGGCAGACAACTGTTCATTTTGCTTTGTTGTTGGTTCCTGACTTTAATATTTAAAAAAAAAAAAAAAATTCATATGGTCAATTTTATTTAGTATTCCGCAACTTCTGAAAAACATAGATTACTGTGGTCATAGACTTAAAGGGATTGTCCATGATTTTCTTTCTTTCCTTCACCCCCCCCCCCCTTTCTCCTCCATGCCAGCTCCCGGTCCATGTTCACTGGGCTTCCAGTCCCTGCTTGTCACATGTGCTGCTTCATCAATAACTGGCCAGAGTGGTGACATGTCCCTGACTGCATGTGACCAGCAGCGATGTGCTGCTTGGGGACACGTCTCCACTGAGGCCGGTTGTTGTTTGCAGCCGCATACGTGGGCCTATTTGTGCGGAAGTTGACAGACGGGGACCGGACGTCCAGTTGGAGAGAGTCCTGGAGCCAGAACAGAGGCGCCAGGAGCACGAGAATATAGATTTCCCCACAGGTACAGCCGGCTAGGAAGCAAAAAAAAAAAGAAATCTGGTCAACTGCTTGAAAAGTCTAAAATGATTGGATGAAAGATTTGAGCTAGTGAAAAATTGGTAAAAATTTGGAAAAATATTAATCCTTACGTTTTGTCTAAAGGCTCATTGCCCGGCCGTGGCCGTATTGCGGCCCGCATAGGGCTCGTCCACAATACACGAGCACCGGCCATGTGTACCCCGCATCACGGATCACGGACCCATTCACTTGAATGGATCCGCAATCCAGGAGGTGCGGTGCAGAACAGAGGCACGGATTGGAAGCACTACGGAGTGTTTCTGTGGTATTTATGTTCGTGCAGACAATCAGATGCGGATCGCGGACCCCATTGAAGTGAAGTCCGCGATCCGTGTGGAAGCACCGCAGTCAGCCGGCGCACGTTCGTGTGCATGAGGCCTAACTCAGAGTTAAAGTTTTTTTTTTTTTGTAAATTTTAAAGGGGATCTGCTAAAAATATAATGGGACAGATTGGTGTAAAGGTACCTTGACATGAGCTGATTATTGTGTAAGATTACGGTTATGGCAATGTAAAAGCATTGAACGAAAGAGCAGCAACCGACAATCTGTAGATTTCTCTTTGGTTCGATCATTTACGTTAACGATTTCATACGTGTTAACAGGAATCGTTCAATGCACGCCACTCAAATTTCGCTTTGTGTAAATGCAACAGTCTGCTTTACAAAACAATGGAATATGTGATCGAAATTACGATTTTGTGAACGATAATCTGCGCGTCTGAAAGGGTCATTGTTGAAATGTTCACTACACCAAGAAACGACTCGTTCCTCGCTCAGTTGTACTGATCATCGCCTCGTGTAAAGATACTTTAAAGCCTGTATTACATCTGCCGATTTTTTTTATTTATTTATTTTTTCTCCAGCAGATGATCGCTAACAAGCGTTAGTATGAATGCTCGTTAGCGATCACCTTGCAGTGTAATACTGTCGCCGATTGCCCAATGAACGAGCACTTGCCAAATCTTTTGACATTTAAAAAAAAAAAAAATTATCGTGCGCAGGCGGCAGATCATGGTGTCTAATAACAAACTGCTGCCGGTAAACCCCTATACAGCATGGGGATGAGCGATGGCATAGCGATTGCTCCTTTCCATGCTGCGAAGGAGATCCCTCCCAACAATTGTCTGCCACATACATTTGTCTTTCACGGTCAGTGTTTAGGCCTCTTTCACACTAGCGGCAGCACAGATCCGGCACCTAAAGGGTGCCAACGGATCGGTACTGCCGCTGATACATGTGTGGAGCCGGAGCAGCGGTCCGGCCCCATACATGTTGACACAGACATTGGGACAAGACACAGAGAACATACATACACATAGATACTTACATACTCCAGGCAGGGACGCCGGCAGCAAGTCTTCACTGGGCGCAGTGGGGAAACGTCATAGCTGCGCGCAGGAGGCGCGTGAAGACATGCTGCCAGCGTCCCTGCCTGGAGTATGTGAGTATGAGTATGTCTGTATGTATCTCTGTATATGTGTAGCCGAATCCGGAATGAACCCCCCCACCCCCCCATTGCAAGTCAATGGAGGACAGATCCGGATTACTGGTGTGTCACACCAAACGGATCCGTCCCCATTGACTTGCATTGGGGGTCATTCTGGATCCATCTTGGTGCGGATGCCTGGACCGGAGAGAAAACCGCAGCATGCTGCGGTTTGTTCTCCGGTCTGAAGCTCCTGAAAGCATTCTGTTGTCTTCAGTTCAGTTTTGTCCCCATTGACAATGAATGGGGACAAAACTGAAGCGTTTTTTTCCGGTATTGAGCCCCTATGACGGAACTCAATACCGGAATTTAAAAACGCTAGTGTGAAAGTAGCCTTAGTCAGTGACTTCCATCAGTGATTGTGAGCCAAAACCAGAAGTGGAGCCCTTGAATAGATAACGTATAATGCCCCTTTCACACGAGCGGGAGACTTGTATGTCTCCCGCAACGCATCTACAGGGCTGGACTCGGCACTGACTGGGATCGCATATAATGCTATGCGATCCCTGTCAGTGCAGAGTCCAGCCCTGTAGATGCGTTGCGGGAGACATGCGAGTCTCCCGCTCGTGTGAAAGGGGCATAAAGGTGCTTTTACATAACAATATTTTCGGTCCACGCCCAATCCACATTTTTGCAGATTGCACATGAACCCATTCATTTGCGCCGAGCTGCAATTCATAGAACGTGTCCTATTCTTGTCCATTTTGTGGGAAAGAATAGGCATTTTTTCAATGTGGCCCATGAAAAATGCGGGTTGCACATGGACCACATTCATATTTTGTTGATCTGCGATTTGTGGACCACAAAACAGATATTTTTCCTCATGGAAAGATTTGCACTTGGGCTGTTTTTTTGACCCGCTCCTGGTTTTGGCTCGCAGTCACTAATGGAAACTGCACCACACTTATCATGGTGGATGATAAATCTATCACATCTTTAGGGCTCATGCACACAACTGTATGTATTTTGCGGGCTGCATCCATGTGCATTCCGTATTTTGTGGAAAGGAACAGCTGGCCCCAAATACAACAGTCCTATCCTTGTCTGTAATGTGGACAATAATTGGACATGTTCTATTGTTTTGCGGAACGGACATACGGAATGCACATGGAGTAACTTATGTTTTTTTTGCAGACCCATTGAAATTAATGGTTCCGCAAAAAACCAGAATGGACACAGAAAGAAAATACGTTCGTGTGCTGCCCAGCCTGCCTTTACACTACCTATTTGTTGGCCTAGTTATACTAAAAAGAAAAATGTGCCAAAGGTCACATTTAAACCATATTCCCTTTCCCGTGAAGCCATACCCATTTGTCAAATGAGTCACAAAAAGTATCAAAAACATTAAAAAAAATGGTGCAAAGCATTTTACGGCAGTTTTTTGGTGAAAATTTTGACTAATAAATTTCCCGCAATGAGTGGCCTGTGGGCCCATGCGTGCAATGGTGTTCCAGATCTGTATTATGGCAGCCATAGCTTGCTGGCAGGCTCCCACATTTTACCCTTTTTGTGCCCCAATATTGTATGGAGGAAATGAGTTGAGATGTGATGCATTGCGCCAGGTTCATACAGGTCCACAACTCGGATACGTTCGGCTGCTGTTTATGATTAGTGAACACAGGACTCCCACGTGAATGAGCCTTGGCATTTGCCGGATCAAACTGCTTGGGTTGAACCATCTTGGACATTGGGGGCATATCGCTAGGATATGCTCCCCAATGTCTGATAGGTGCAGGTCCCACCTCTGAGACCCGCACCTATCTTTAGAACGGAGCCTACAAAGTGAAGGAGGGCGCACTGCGTATGTGCATCCGCCCTTCATTCATTTCTATGGGCGCGTTGCTAAATAGCCGTGAGGTTAGCTGCTTCTGGAACCTGACAGGGCTCACAAGATCCCTCTGAACATGTTACTGGAGGTAGAGTTGGGGGCGTCCTGTGACTTGTTTGACATGATATCATAAGTAAAGTATTACTTTGACCCGTGTAATGGTGGCATCCATAGTCCATGTCCGTTTATTTATTACCTGGACCCACACCTATCATACATTAAGGGGAAATCCTAGTGATATGCCCCCAATGGCTGACATGGGAATAACCCTTTAATATCCGATCATTGAAGGTCTGACACCTCACACCCCCACCGATCAGCCGCTCACTGCAGCCTCTGGCTGTGGAATTATTACTATGAATGGAACAGGAAGCACAGCTCCGTTCAAACTATAGTGGCCATGCTGGGTACTGCAGCTCAGTTACCATTCACTTCAACAGGAAATGAGCTGCAGTACCCGGAGTGGCCACTACACTTTGAATGGAGCTATACTTCCTGTTAAATTCACTGCACCAGAGGCTGTGGGGAGCATCTGATCAGTGGGTGTGTGGGGGTTTCGGACCCTCACTGATTAGATATTAATGACCTGTCCTGACAATAGGTCACCAATATCAATAGCTTTAAAAACTACTTTAATGAAGGTTATCAACCTTGGATAATGCCTTTGTTAGAACGACTTCAGGACAATAAGCTGATGTACGGCTGTTCTACTTAGGACCCCCCAAAACTCAGCTGTAATCTGTGGGGGATTTCTGGAAATGAGGCATTCCTTGTTGTGTGCGACCTCTTCTTCTCTGTTAGCTTACAGCTTGTTGACCAGTTTGGTCGCAGCATTGTAGCACATGTGGAATTAATGAGTTAACGTTTTAGCCATAATCTTGCAGCTGGAATGGGCAGATTGTTGTGTCCTTATCCTGAGCTGCTGCTGGGTAGGTTATCATGTATGCTTTTCAAGCTTACATGACTGCTGAAGCCACTTATGGCTGCAGTGGTCATGGGACCAAGCCACTCCTGGTGCTGCAGGGGTACAATGGAATCTCACTGGGGCACAGGTTAGAAGCATCAAAGTTGTTGGCTCCTAAACTGCACAACCCCTTTAAAGGCTTATTTACATAGGTCAATGATTAGTGAGTGACCACAGTTTTGTGCACTCGTTTCTGATCATGGCCCCGTGTCAACATGTCCTATCAGCGGATCATCGAGCAAACGCTTTTTGTCAGCTAATCATTTCTTCTATGTGGATAGTAAAATCATCATTTGTCAGCAGGGCATCACCCCATATAAATGAGCATGTGCTGCCTACAGTGATGAGTCTTTGTGTGAACGAAGTATTAGCACATACTCGGTCACATGGAGTCACGATGACTGCTCCACGTAAACGGAGTTAGAGCAGCGCCAATCAGCTTGCTGTATTGTTGATTGACATTAGTTCCTGGCAGATCAGATGTCATTGGAAACGAGCTCTTAGTTCATGCAACAACCTGGTATGATGTCATCAGTGACCTGAAAGTACCGCTGGTTACTAATGGTCCCGACTGCCCCCCCCCCCAAAAAAAAAGCAGAACTTATTTATTTTAAAGCATTCTAGGTGTTTTAGAAACCTAACTTTAAAAAAAAAAATGCTCAATAAGTGCGAATATGCTCTAACATGGTGGCTCAGTGATTAGCACTGGTGACTTGCAGCACTGGGGTCCTAGGTTCGAATCTGACCAAGGGCAACATCTGCATGGAGTTTGTATGTTCTCCCCGTGTTTGTGTGGGTTTCCTCCCACACTCCAAAGACATACTGATAGGGAACATAGATCGTGAGCCCCATTGGGAACAGCCTGATGCTAATGCCTGTAAAGCTCTGTGGAATATGTCAGCGCTATATAAGTGCATAAATAAATAAATAAAATAAGTAAATAACACTCGGATATGGGTCAGCAAATGAATGCCAAAAGTTTGTATTTAAATCGGTTCCTCGTTTTGGTTCCATCTACACGTGTTAAGTAGATAATGGGGAGGGGGTAATGGCTATACCTCAAGAGTGGCAAGAGCTTGACATGTTAACCATTATTATTTTGTAAACCATATTTGAAAGTGTAGCTGTGTGACATATGGAAGAGAAGTGCGCCTTGGGCTCTGGTGCGTGCCTATATTAGATCATTTCTCCTTCAATTTACTTGGTGGGGTCCAAAGATGTTCCGGATCCTTGAGCCCATTTGACTGATCTATAGAATATCATGGAAACCATGAATCTGGTAAAACATTTTGCTCCTGTTTAGTGCCTTACCTTGCCATATTTGCTTTGATTGGGTGCATCCAGTTGTATCCTCAGCAAAGTTGGCATACGTGTGTGGATTTGCAAATGGGGAAACTACACACGTTACGGGGGTCATTTATAAAATCTGCTACGCCAGTTTTTGGGGCTTAAAAAGGTTGCAAGCTTGCATCATTTTGTGCATTTTTGCCACTTTTGGTGACATTTTGCGACGTTTGATGAGCTTCACCACTTGAAGTGAAAAGTTAGTTGTGATTACAACACTTTTTTGTGTCTCATTTAGAGTCACATCTCCACACCAGGGTAACTTTTTACATCTCACTAGCTCCAAATTCATTATGACTGTGCTCCATTTTAGGCCCACTCGCACAACATAAAAAAAAGGTGTATAACTGAAACAAAAAAACAGAAAATTTCCCCCCAATTTCTTGAAGTTTTTGGCCAACTTTGATGTGCTATGAATGGTCAGTTTTAAGCTATCTATCTTTACTCTCATTCTTCACAACTATAGTAGGCTGAGCGTGCATGTCGGGGGAGGTAAAGGGGAGTAAGCTCAAACAAGCCTGATTGGTAGGGTGCTGGGAGTTGGACCTCTACTAATCTGATATTGATGACCTATCCTGAGGATTGGTCATCAATATTGGAAACTGGACAACCCCTTTAATCCAGTGTGTATGGCCAGAATACCTTCATCCCAATATCTTGGAGGAACTTTTTGGTTCCCCTACCATCTGTCATTGTTCCGGCAGGGAACTAGAAACCACCGCCTGCCTGTCACTGAGTAGAACTGCTTTTGCTTTCTTGTTTGGTATCGATTTTATTCCATGGCTGGATGATTTGTCGGCTCTGCTGCGATTGCGGCATGTTTCTGGCTTGCCTTATATGAGAAATTCATTCACAGGCCCTTGTTGGGCTGATGTTATGGTTTCTCCATTAACTATTCTTTGTGGCACTTCATCTCTGAAATACCTTTTAGCACTCTGGAAAAAAGGCAGTAAAAAATGGATTCATTCCACAACAGGAAAAGATGTGTGAACCCACTCAGCTCATAAAAGTGCACAGAAAGCTCCAGGATTTCTACATCAGAACATGTCAGCGTTTTGGAAAAGTGCCTGGAAAGTATTACTAATGGAGATTTGTGTCCCCCTTCTCCATTTATAAGATAGGAGGGAAGCTGAAGGTGTTTGAAGTGCAACATTCCTTTACTAATGCGTTGGCTTAGATGCTGTGCCATAGGAGGAGATTGGGATGATTTTTCTATTCTTTTTGTCAAAATTAAAGGGATTTTTTGGGCCTTTTTAAAAATCCATGCCTTCTTCTGGGCTGTGGAAGAAAGATAGTTTAGTTAGTATACACCCGTCCATCGCTTACCTGACACTGTGGTATCTACTGCATTCTCTTGACCATGACACTCCAATAGTTGGCTCATTGCTTTACCAAGACATATAAAAAGGGGTGGTCTACAGAAGAGAACCCATTTTAAGTGGAAACTATTTGATTAGGAAGATTTTTTTTTTTTTTTCCTCCTCTACATCTTACTAGGTAAATGTCTCATGGTTGGCGCCCTGATAAATGAGTCCATGGTTTGGTGTCTCCTAGGTGGCGTTCTGATAAATTAGTCTACAGGTAGATGTCTCCTTGTTGGCACTCTGCTAAATTAGTCAATGGGTCTCCTAGTTGGTCCATGGACAAGTGTCTCCTAGTTGGTGCCCTAAATGAGCCCACAGGTAGGTGTCTATTAGTTGATGCCCTAAAAGAGCCCACAGGAAGGGTTCTCCTAGTTGGTGCCCTAAATCAGCCCACAGGGAGGGGTCTCCTAGTTGGTGCCCTAAATGAGCCCACAGGTAGGTGTCTATTAGTTGATGCCCTAAAAGAGCCCACAGGAAGGGTTCTCCTAGTTGGTGCCCTAAATCAGCCCACAGGGAGGGGTCTCCTAGTTGGTGCCCTAAATGAGCCCACAGGTAGGTGTCTATTAGTTGATGCCCTAAATGAGCCCACAGGTAGGGGGTCTCCTAGTTGGTGCCCTAAATCAGCCCACAGGGAGGGGTCTCCTAGTTGGTGCCCTAAATCAGCCCACAGGGAGGGGTCTCCTAGTTGGTGCCCTAAATCAGCCCACAGGGAGGGGTCTCCTAGTTGGTGCCCTAAATCAGCCCACAGGGAGGGGTCTCCTAGTTGGTGCCCTAAATCAGCCCACAGGGAGGGGTCTCCTAGTTGGTGCCCTAAATCAGCCCACAGGGAGGGGTCTCCTAGTTGGTGCCCTAAATCAGCCCACAGGGAGGGGTCTCCTAGTTGGTGCCCTAAATCAGCCCACAGGGAGGGGTCTCCTAGTTGGTGCCCTAAATCAGCCCACAGGGAGGGGCCTCCTAGTCGCCGCTGTAAATCAGCCCACAGGGAGGGGCCTCCTAGTCGCCGCTGTAAATCAGCCCACAGGTAGGCATCTCTTAGGTGGTGCTCTAGTTGAGTCCATGGGTAGGGGGTCACATAATAAATGAGTCCACAGGTGCCTTCTAGTTGGCACTCTGATAAATGTAGTATGTAGATAAATATTTTGGAGCACAAGAACCAGCCCGTAGCTGTACACTTTCTGATTTTGACTATTGGTCCATGGTCGCTCAGTTCTAGACCTGTGGAAATATTAAAAATATTTATAGTTCTGTCTAAACCAGTGGTTCTCAACTCCAGTCCTCGGGACCCACCTGCCAGTCAGGATTTAGGAATATCCCACAGAATGAATACCTGTGGTAAGTCCTGATGGATGGACGCTAATTATATCAGCTGGTCTAAACTAAGGAAATCCTGAAAACCTGACTGGCAGGTGGGTCCCGAGGACTGGAGTTGAGAACCACTGGTCTAAACAAAACCTTCTGGGTATACCATACAGTTATCAAACTGAAAACAGCCCCAAGCAGATCTGGGTTTTCGATACTGACATAATTTCACCTATACATTTGTCAAAGAGTACTGCCAATTGTGCTGTCTATTCTAAAGGTGGCCATACACATTAGATGAATATCTGCAGGACCTGTCAATTTTGTCAAGACCAACCACCTACTGTGTATGTATGGTGGGGTCCTCACTTTTCCCTAACAACACATGTTGGGAATGTTCCCTAAGGAATCTGCCTCTTACTACTCTCCCCCTGCTGTGAACATGCATGCTCAGCCAAGCGTAATTTGTGTATGGGAAAGTCGGGAGTAACAACTGAAGGCTAATGGCTATCCATAGTGTATTGCCAGCTTGACATATCCAGCCTCCATTTTAGTGATGCCATTAGCCGTATCATGAAACAAGTTTAATTCTTTACCATGAGAAATCAATGTAACCCTCCCACTCCCCCAATCAAACACAGACAGACACCAGTTAAAATCCATCTGGAACTGGGAAGTAGTTTGTTGCATCAGGAACCTACCACCTTCTGCATGTAGTAAACAAGCCTAGCCACAACTGTTTAGGCAACCCTCCGCCTGGCCTTCCTCAGGGCAAATGGAGGGGATTGGGAAAAAATGGACCCCAGATATTGTCTAGCTGGAGGATAATGAAAGTATGTGATATTTTGTTTTCAAAGGTTTAGCATCCTCAAGGTTGGGGATCTATGGGAATGAACAGCCTTAGGGAACCTGCATACGTTCCGGATTTTAGTGCAGAAAAAAATGCAGGGTAATATAGTACCAGCAAAGGGAATGAGATTTGACAAATCTCTTGTACACTTTGCTTTCTTTTCCATTGCGGAAATTGTCTTGCCATGTGGATTTAGCAATCCAGAGAATGTTAATTGTTTGTGCAATTTTGCACCTTATGTCGAGTGGTTTTTGCAATAGACTTAAAGGGGTTGTCTCACTTCAGTAAGTGGCATTTATTATGTAGATGGTGAATACAAGCCACTTACTAATGTATTGTGATTGTCCATATTGTCTCCTTTGCTGGCTGGATTCATTTTTCCATCACATTATACACTGCTCGTTTCCATGGTTACAGACCGCCCTGCAATATATCAGTGGTGGTCGTGCTTGCACACTATAGGAAAAATCACCAGCCTATGTGCGCTCCCATGGTCTCGGCCACCAGAGAGGCTGGTGCTTTTTCCTATAATGTGCAAGCACGACCACCACTGATGGGTTGCAGGGTGGTCTGTAACCATGGAAACAAGCAGTGTATAATGTGATGAAAAATTGAATCCAACCAGCAAAGGAGGCAATATGGACAATCACAATACATTAGTAAGTGTCTTGTATTAACTTCCTCTACATAATAAATGCTATTTACTGAAGTGAGACAACCCTTTAAATGGGGTTGTTAACATAAACAGAAAACGTGAATTAAAAAGCACACAAATGCGCTAAAACAGCAATAAATAGTGCATATTTATGTGTGTGTGCACAGATTTTTTTTGCATTCAAATCTGCAACGTCTACAATTACCCTTAGATCTTTTTTGTGTAGAACTGCCTTGGTATTCTGAATCATTTGCTGGTGACCTAGGAGAAATAATATAATATAAATTTTACCTAGAAATATAGTTGGTAAGAAAATGCAAAATAAAATTTCCCAGGATCCAGGAATCAATCAGGACTGGTCAGTCTCCGTGAATTCCTGACTTGTCTGCTACTTTGAGGTCAAGTGTTGATTTGTATCAAAATTGCTTTACGCAAATATTTGTTTTATGGCTTCTTTTTCTTTTCCCTAAGCTCTGCTGGGGGATGGAGGTAATTGCTGTCATATGATGCTTGGAAGGCAAGAAATCACCGACTGGAAAGTGGAATTAGATGCTATAATATCTTCAGTGGTTTCTTAGAATGTCTGGATTGTGTCATGACATGAAAATAGATTCCAATCAAGTGGCAGGTTAGGCTGATTAAAAGAAGTGCGCTTTCAGAGCTTTTTTGGAATATAATCTTTTTCATTATAAAATTTATTGTAATTCTACCTTTTTACACATTTACATATTTTTCTTTTTTTTTTGTTGTGATTTTATTCAGACATCAGCAGACACTGAAAAGACACAGGGGGCATTACTACTACTATTGTTCATTTTTGTTTGGCTTCCTTTATGTGTTCCCGAATTTGCATGAGTTCTAATTGGTGGTTGCGTTTTAATGTTCATCACTGACTGTAATTTATCAGAAGTTATCATTTTCCATTGATGATATTTGCTTTCATTACAATTGAATGTGTGAATCATTGCAGAATTGTAGTTTGCAGCCCCCACTATTACTTTCCCTCAAGAGAATTTGGACCCGTCGTTTGGTACCATATTAATTCCTGTTATAGATTATTATATTTATGCTGTATGGTATTTGGTTGATATGATAAAATAGTTTACAGATTTCTTTAACGTGCTTGTTTATGGGGAAGTTTAGATTGATACATTATTTGCTCCTCAGCAAAGCTGCCTATATACAATACATGGGTATGGACCAGGGGCGTAACTACCATAGTGACAGACCATGAGACTCCTATGGGGCCCAGGACAAGAGGGGGCCCAGTCGTAGTTAGGATCATCGCCTCTTCTACTGGAGGTGAAAACTTGGTCAGGACTCTACCCTCTAAAGGAACAACTTTTAGCAAATGAAGCAGTGGAAAAATGGCCCAAGGGTCATTGAAAGGAGTTTAGGCGGAAACCCTTCTGTCCTGTGTGGGGGGCCTGGTCTGATCCTTGCTATGGGGCCCTTACTTCTCTATGTATGCCACTGGCACGGACTTAAAAAATTTTTTAAACATATTTTTAACCAGTTTGGATAACTTTTGTCTAGAAATATTGATTTGACATCCAGCAGAAATCTACTAAACCATTGGTCGTTCAGTTGTATTTTTTGGGCTGTATGACACCAGCAATGGTAAGTGAATGGAGTTGCCAGAAGGAACTCATCCTAGATATTGAGAGATCAGTTATACACCTTCTATCAAATACGTATGGTCAATGGTGAAGCAACTTTGCCTTTGGTAACTTTTCAAGGTCGGAGGCATCATTCATTTCTATGGGGCCCCAAAAATGTAGACAGCACACGGATATCATCCATGGGCTCTCCGCATCGGCGCAGACGTGCCGCAAAAGTAGAACGTGTCCTATTCTTGTCCATTTTGCAAACAAGAATAGGCATTTTGACAATGGGGTCCGTGGAAAGGACCACAAAATGGATACGGCCATGTGCCTGAGGCTTTAGTGAACTGTCGGCATACTTTTGCCACAGAGAAGGAACAGCGAGCCAGTACTTTAGCTGATCTGATGTAATAATCACAGACGTCCCCATAGCACAGGACTCGGAGCATTGGCCAAAAAATAGGCAGAGCATTGGGTTCTCAGACAGCAAATGCCTAGCGCCCAGTCTTCCTTCAGTATAGTGACAATTTGTCCTTGATCTAAAGAAATGGTAAATAAAGGGCTAATGCGGCCTCCCAAAATGTAGAGGTTTTCCGATACTTAGGTATTGATGGACTATCCTCAGGATAGGTCATCAGTGTCAGGTTGGTTGGGGTCCAGCACCCCGCATGATCAGCTATTTTGTGACACGAGTCTATACAGAAGATGGAACTGGAAGTATAAGGTTCCATCCAATGTGATGGGGTAGTGCAGCTCAACTTCCATTCAAGTGACTGGCGGTTGCTGCATGTTGCACACCCACTGATCTGATATTGGGTACCTATCCTGAGGATAGGCCATCAGTATCTAAGCCCCAGAAAACACCTGTAATGGGATTGTCTGATATTTACCTGCTTTCTTTTGTTCCAGAAACTGCGTCACTCTGGTCCATAGGCTGTGTCTGGTATTAGGCACCTTTCACACAAGCGAGTTTTCCACGCGGGTGCAATGCGTGACGTGAACGCACAGCACCCGCACTGAATCATTCATTTCAATGGGTCTGTGCACATGAGAATTTTTTTTCACGCATCAGTTCTGCGTTGCATGAACAACGCAGAATGTTCTATATTCTGTGTTTTTCACGCAGCCCTGGCCCCATAGAAGTGAAAAACGCATTGCATCTGCAAGCAATGCGGATACAATGCGTTTTTCACTGATGGTTGCTAAGTAGAGATGAGCGAGCATGCTCGAGTGCCATTTTCGCGTATTTGCGTATGCATTTTAAAATTGGTACGCTAATCATATGCATGTTTTAATCTGTACACTAATGCGTACACATTTTAACAATTTGTACACTATGCGTACGCATTTGTGTACAGATTAAAATATGCGTATGATTAGCGTACCGATTTTAAAATGCGTACGCAAATACGCGAAAATGGCACTCGAGCATGCGCGCTCATCTCTATTGCTAAGGGATGTTGTTTGTAAACCTTCAGTTTTTTATCACGCGCATGAAAAACGCATCAAAACGCATTGCACCCGCGCGGAAAAAACTGAACGCAATCGCAGACAAAACTGACTGAACTTGCTTGCAAAATGGTGCGAGTTTCCCTGAACTAATCCTGAATCCGCATCCGGACCTAATCTGTCATGCTCGTGTGAAAGGGGCCTTATACTTCAGTTACATTTGCCTGTGCAAATTATACAAATGAAGGAATGATCTGTAGACAATAAAAGTTTGCTCAGGAACCCCTAAGGCTATGTTCACATCTGCATACAGCAATGCAGAAGTCTGTACCCAGCAGAGGAGCTGGAGCTGGGGGACATTCACTATAATAAGATCCATTGGGTTTCTGGCTTGGATTGGATGCAAATAAGGCTAGTTTCGCACTAGCGTTTCCTTTTTCCTGTATTGACATCTGTCATGGGGCTCAATACCAGAAAAAAACGCTTCAGTTTTGTCCCCATTCATTGTCAATGGGGACAAAACTGAACTGAGGAGAATAGAGTGCTCCTAAGTGCATTCCGTTCAGTTCACTTGCGTCTCCAGACCGGATAGCAAACCACAACATGCTGCAGTTTGCTTACCATCCTGGGGATCCGCACCAAGACGGATCTGTCATGACCCACAATGCAAGTCAATGGGGACGGATCCGTTTGGTGTGACACAATGGTAAACGGATCCGTCCTCCATTGGCTTTCAATGGAGTTCATGACGGATCCGTCCCAGCGATGTTAAAGATAATACAACCGGATCCGTTCATTACGGATCCACATGGTTGTATTATCAGTAACTGAAGCGTTTTTGCTGAACCCTGCCGGCTAATGTGAAAGAAGCCTTAAAATACAGCTTTATGCAAGAATAGAATACCACAATCCCGTAAACAGATGTGAACGTAGCCTAAGGCTTCTTTCACATTAGCGTTATTGCTGGATCCGGCAGGGTTCAGCAATAACGCTTCAGTTACTGATAATACAACCATGTGGATCCGTAATGAACGGATCCGGTTGTATTATCTTTAACATCGCTGGAACAGATCCGTCATAAACTCCATTGAAAGTCAATGGAGGACGGATCCGTTTACCATTGTGTCACACCAAACGGATCCGTCCCCATTGACTTGCATTGGGGATAATGACAGATCCGTGTTGGTGCGGATGCCCAGGACGGAGAGCAAACCGTAGCATGTTGCACTTTGCTCTCCGGTCTGGAGACGGAACGGAATGCATTTAGGAGCACTCCGTTCTCTTCAGTTCAGTTTTGTCCCCATTGACAATGAATGGGGGCAAAACTGAAGCGTTTTTTTCCGGTATTGAGCCCCTATGACGGAACTCAATACCGGAAAAAGGAAACGCTAGTGTGAAAGTAGCCTAATGGGGTTAACTCTTTTCTCCTATGGTCAGCCCAGGCCTTTAGACATTTAAGGTGGTTGTCTGATCCTGCAAAAAATGGATCTGATGACTACAAATTTATGAGCATTTTCTGTGCCTTTTTATGTAAATATTTGTTTTTTTTTAGCTGCTTTTTTCATTCTGCAAATGTTCTTTCCATGACAACCATTTTGACACAGAACTGTCCCTGTATTTTTGTAACAACTTTCTTTTTTCTTTTTTTTAAAATATATTTCTGCATATAAAAGGAGCGTCTAATGTGGTTTGAGTTAAAACATCTTCCAGTCTTTGTTTGTTCGCATGGACGGCCAATGTGAAATTGTTTATTAATTTGCATGGCATTCAGGATGATGGCCACGGATGGAGTTGTCTAGACACAAGTAGCCGTCTGTGATTAAGCACATGCACTGTTTGTTCAGGTGAATTTTACAGTGTAATTATTTGCTCGTATGGGAGGTGGACTATCAGAAAGCCGTGTTCTCAGCTTGTTTTTATCTGGACATGTCTGGGGTGAGCTTTTCCTCCTATTGATTCTCGTGATCTGTGGCATACGATAAAAAGCTTACTTAAATGACACCAGAGACAGCTGTCTATCTCACCAGAACATATCTCTGCCTGGTTAATGGCGCCAGGACGCTTCTACCCCCCTTTTCTTCCTGTGTTACAAGACCTCGATAATATTTAAAAAAAAAAATAAATCTGAATGTGCAATTTCTTTCTATAAATTCTGTTATTTTCTAGAAAATGTCATGATCCTGTTTCCGTTTTATACGCCTTGTAAAATATCTGCAAATTTTAAGATGTCATTTACACCTTTTCTATAGGCAGTGCAGTAATAAAAGGTAAATTGTCTAGTTTTACAAAGTTTCCTGCAGAGGAGATTGTGCAGTAACTTCAATCATTTCCTATGAGCAGGGAAAAAGTGGCGAGCCACCTTGTAACTACTGCACAATTTTACTTATAAAGTTGCATCGTAATGATAAAAATGTCCCATAATTTTTATTCTGCCATGTAGCCTTTCTGCTGCCTGAGGTGAAAACCGAAACATGCCCCCCTCAATGCCAATTTCTTAATCTAATCCCTTTGCCCCAATGAAAGCGCTCATTGCCCATGGCCCTTCCGCTGCCCCCCTCTTGCCCCTACCTGGTGCTGTCTGAGGCGACCGCCTCACCTGGCCTCATTGGTGGTGCACCCCTGCTGAAGAAACATCTTCATACAGTTGATGGGTGGTGCACCCCGGCCTCACCTGGCCTCATTGGTGGTGCACCCCGGAGTGTTGCCTGTATTCCCAGGGCTCATGCTCATGAGCATTACGAAACCATGTTGTATGGACCCCTAATACAGTATCCATAGAAAGCTGGGAACCCAGCGGTGGTTTTCTAGAGCAGAATCCTGTGCCAAACAGAGGTATCATTTGGTAGCACACCACATCTTGTCTTCCGGACCTGTGGACACTCCACAGAGGCTCCATTCATTTCTATGGGGCTGCAGAAAATAGCTGAGCGCTCGCTCCGCTATTTCTGTAGGCTCCATAGAAATGAATGGGAGAGGTGGCCGCGCAGGCCCGGTGCGCTCCATGTAGGTCAGACTCATGAGCTCTTAAAAAGGTTGGTCCCATCTCAGATAGTCTGATAGTGTCAGGTCCTACCGAGGTAGCTTGGGGGTCCTCAAACATTTGACCCACCTGATGAAGAAGTAGTAGTAGTAGTCTAATCCGGACAATGACAAGGAAGCGAGTTGCAGAAACAATGGCCACTCCATGTAGGTGGGACCAGCACCCATCAGACATTTATGGCATATCCGGCCATGAGTGTCTGAAATTGAATTCCCCTTTAAATTTGTTGAATCCTTGCTGGCGCAGTGGTAACAAGCAAATAAGCAAACAGGGTTTATTTATTTGCAGCTATATCTGCGCAGCTCAGAATAATATTTGTTGCCACATTAAGATTTCTTTTTCTGACTTGAATTGTTGCTTGTAGTAACCGAACAAGTTCCTATTTTGACGTCCAGCACAGCTGTCCCCAGGAATTGGAAAGTTAATATTCAGAGTATATAAACCACAGAGGGTACCAAGCTATCTATGTCTCAAACGTTTGTGTGTTGCTACAAATATCCCCATTTTTAGACTCTCCGAATTACAGCGGCTTCTGGTGCCGGGTGCCTCAGCCGCTCGTATCAGTGTTTTTTGGCCCGAATTATTTAAATGAGCAGCTGTGCATTTGTTCCTTCGCCAAGGCGTGATTACTTTTTGATTCTGCTTCAACAAAACGCACAAGAAAAACATGTTTTAGGCTGAGTAATAGTTCTTTCCATTGAATGGATTCCAGATATGTTGGGGAGAGAAGCTCAGATCCTGACAATAGAATTTTACATTGTATTCAACTAGAAGATCATGAAAATGTCAGAGTTCGATCCTTTGACAATGGTTCATCATTAACGGTTTGCTAAAACTTTTTTTTAAGCCTAAGAAAGGAGGGAAATGGCAAAGTTTATAGAAACTCTAAACTCAAATAGTTTGTAGTAAAGGTCAATCTCACAAATCCTTTATGGCAGGATTGTAGGGAGTGTGTTGTCCAGACGTGTGTAAAGAGGTTATCCCATGATTTGTATAAAAAAAATGACATCATATAGTAGATGACAACCTCTTTCTAACAAACCTAGTACCAGCCCTGCACCTCACATGGATCCAGAGATTTCAGTTTAGGGACTGTGTCCTTTCTCCGAGGGCATGTCCTGTCTGCTGCAGCTAGTGACAGTTGAAGGACTGAACTGAGCATGTGCTTCTGTCTCAGTGAGCTGGGCACAGAAATGAGAAAAAGAGTAAACAGCAGGTGGCGCTATACAGATTCATTGAATAACTCAGTAGCTATAATAAATTACATGCATTTACAAAAGTATTTAGATCCAGGTGCTGGTTTGAAAACTGTAGAATATTATTCGTGGGACAACCCCTTTAAGATTTTTGGTGTTGTGTTTTTTTTTTTTTTTTTTTTTCTTTCCATGTCACAAGCTATATTTAAAAAAAAAAAAAAAAAAGTTTTCACAATGGCAGTTGAGCCTCATAATAGACTGACACTTCCTGTAGAGGTCATTTAGAGATGAGCGAAGTTCTCAAAAATTCTGTTATATGTATTGGGAGCAATGATGGGGATCAGTGATCACGCCGCCCCCTGTCATTGAACCTCTCAGATGCTGTGTTCACAGTCATATTGAGGCCTTTCAGGGGTAAAAAAAAGCATACTCCCCTCATCCATTTGCTTGTGGAAAGGCCATCACAACCACCTTGATTGAAGAAAACGTGCAAAATCTCACGCGCGCTGACACGATGACATCACCACATCATCACTCAGGCCGGGCACGCTGATGTCATCACTGACGTCCGGCCAGCGTGGTGACTTCACACCCTTTATGGGGAAAAAAGTTGTAATGTGGTTCAACTTTTTGTAATATATACACATTCCAGGCACAACTTCTTCTTGCCATGGTGGACTTGCCTGAATAACAAGAAGTCCTTTTTTTGTCTTGCATACGAAATCACATTTTTGTTCTATGTAGTTATAAGCATTTGTTCCTAGAAATCAGTGTGTTCCTATCAAACACTCGCATTAAGTCTACAAAATGAATGTAGACATTCCAGTTTGATGTCAGCAATCTCCTGACGTTCCTTTCTCAGATCTCCGTAACCCTAAAGCCCCGTATGTTGAGGGTAACGCCACATCTGAGGAGACATTCATACTTTTCGCTGTCACCCTCCGTTCTATGACTGCAACGTACAAGCTGAAAATCTCCCCCCTCTATTAATAGACGGCGACATCTTCTAATTTAGACCTGACCATAACTCTTGTGTTCTTGTTGGTGTGTCTGCAGATTGTGAAACAGGACAACACATATCTAGTCGCTAGGAAATAGTTTAATGACAACTCAGGTGCTATGCATGACTAGACACATTGATCCCGGCTCACGTCAAAGACGAGGAGCGAAAGACGAGAGTCTCGGGATGGTCGGGGTTGATGTGAGCTGTTGGTCAAAAGACTTTTTAGGTTTGAAGGTAAACGACCTCTGCTACTGTGTGTATACTGTAGTAGTGGAGTATTTCTAGGACTTGTTACCATGAAGAGCCTAGGTGGATTGTAGGCCTTGTTTGTGTTGAATGGAAATTAAACATTTCATTGAGGCGCGGTGTACTCTTACTACGTATGCAAATATCACATGGGATTCTTGATGGATCAATGAATGGAAATGAGGATAATTTGCCTAAAATATATATTTTTTCATGCTATAGAGAATGATTAAAAAAATAAATGTTCTCTTTACCTACACTGCCCAAGTACAGAGCTGTCTCCAGGTGCATGCAGGTCCTTGGAGGACAGTAACCATAGGTGCCCTATCTCACCCTTAAAGGGTTTGTGTCATCGTGGACAATGGGGGCATATTGCTAGGATATGCCCCTATTGTTTTATAGGTGTGGTTCCCACCGCTGGGACCCACACCTATATCCAGAACAGAGCCCCGAAAGTGAAGGAGGGTGCACTGTGTATGCGCAGCTGCCCTTCATTCATTTTCTATGGGGCCACCGAAAACAGACAAGCGCTGGCTCGGCTGTTTCCGCCGGCTCCATAGAAATGAATGGGAGCGGGGACCTCGCATGCGAGGTACACTCCCATTCATTTCTATGGGGAGCCACCTTGGTGGTGGCCGGACCGGAGTCCTCCAGCCTACACGTTGCGAGGCTCTGTTCTGGATATAAGTGGGACCTGCACCTATAATTCTAGCAGTATGCCCCCATTGTCCATCATGAGACAACCCCTTTAAAGCCTCTTTCACACTAGCGGCAGCACGGATCCGGCACCTAAAGGGTGCCAACGGATCCGTGCTGCCGCTGATACATGTGTGGAGCCGGAGCAGCGCTCCGGCCACACACATGTTGACACAGACATTGGGACAGAAATACATACAAGCATACAGACATACATATACATACACATACATACTTACATACTCCAGCCAGGGACGCCGGCAGCATGTCTTCACGCGCCTCATGCGCGCAGTGATGACGATTCCCCACAGCGCCCTCTGCTGGGCGCAGTGGGGAAACGTCATAGCTGCGCGCAGGAGGCGCGTGAAGACATGCTGCCGGCGTCCCTGGCTGGAGTATGTAAGTATGTGTGTATGTATGTAATTCTGTGTAGCCGGATCCGGAATGACCCCCCCCCCCCCCATTGCAAGTCAATGGAGGACAGATCCGGATTACTGGTGTGTCACACCAAACGGATCCGTCCCCATTGACTTGCATTGGGGGTCATTCCGGATCCGTCTTGGTGCGGATGCCTGGACCGGAGAGAAAACCGCAACATGCTGCGGTTTGTTCTCCGGTCTGAAGACAGAACGGAATGCTTTCAGGAGCATTCCGTTGTCTTCAGTTCAGTTTTGTCCCCATTGACAATGAATGGGGACAAAACTGAAGCGTTTTTTTCCGGTATTGAGCCCCTATGACAGAACTCAATACCGGAATTTAAAAACGCTAGTGTGAAAGTAGCCTAATATTGCAGATCAGGATACTGGACCAATAAGGAGCTCTGATCAATTATATACGAGTTGATCAGCACTCATTTAAAGCATTTAGCCCATCTGGGACATTGATGGCATGTCACTAGGATATGTCATCAGTGTCAGGTGTAGGTCCCACCTCTGAGAACCTCTCCTTTCTGCAGAACAAGGTTTCCATGTACTGTTGGTCAAAAGACTCTTTTAGGTTTAAAGATAAATGGCCCCTGAAGTAAAGGAAAGCACACTGCACATACATGGCCACTTCTCTATTCACTATTATGGGAGTTATGAATATAGCAGAACAATTGTGCTTGGCTGTTTTTGAAAGTGCCATTGGGGTCAATGGAGGCCGCACCACGCAAGCTCGGGCTTGTCTCCATTCACTGGTATGGGACTACTGGAAATAACCGAGCCAGAGTTTGTGTATTTGTGGAACTCCCATAGCGGTGAAAGGAGCCAAGCATGTGTGGTCACCAGAGGTGGGACCCGCACCTATCTGACATTGATGGCATATCCTAGCAGTATGCCATTGATGTCCCAGATGGGTCAAACTCTTTAAAGCAGTATGAAAGAGGGCATACTATCATTATGAAGAGCGGTCATTCTCTATTCACTTTGCATATCATCAGCAGCATAACTTATATGTACCCAGTGCGCTGGTGCTGACAATTTTTTTTTTTTTTATTTATGTGACACTGTGCCCATTTTGTGACACTCTTAAATGTCTCAGTTATTGGGAATGAGTGTTTGTACTAATGTTCATTCCCAATACCTGGCCTGACCCTTGTCCGGTTTAAGAGGACCTTTAGCTGTATTCGTTTTAATGGAGCTGAGCTGCCATACCAGATTAAACCTATGGATCGCTGTGTGCAAGGGTGGGCTGGAAACTTAGAGTGGCCCTGGAAAAAATACTAGAAGTGGCCCCGTTTTGTAATTTGCGTCCAAATTAATGGTAGGCAGGGGCAACAATACCATATTTTGGCACATTATACTATGCCAACAGAGCCGGCCAGGAGAAGGGCTCAGGCAGCCCCCTGGGTCCAAGGTCTATGGCCAATCCGCCCCTGGGTATGTGGCACTGTTTCAGGAAGAAAGCAGCCCTTTTTTTTCTAATCCTAAACCTTTATCATGGCATAATGCTGGACATACAAACGTCAAACTCGGTAAATAAAACTATTATATAGGCTGACTCCTTTACTTGATGATTGCTATGTATTGTATGTGAAACAAGGTTGAACAGAATGCATATAAATAACCTATTAGTATTTTTAGACTTAAACCTTTGTCTGAATACAGCAAGAAAGACGTAAGTTTGTCTTTATTTCCCTTCCGTTGGTTTTAAAGATTACCTATGTGTGCCAAGAGGAAGCTAAAATATTGATTCTGAAGCCAGAAGACGGTTAAGTAGTCGGTCAGGAATATAGGCGGTGTGTAGACAAAAAATATTATTACTATTGTGTCCAAATGGATTAACGGAAAGAAAAACACTTTTGTGATGACTCCTACAAAAGGGGACTATTATTGTGCTGGACAGAATTGCCCTTTAAGGCTGTGAAAATATCTGTCAAGACCGTCCATTCCCTGTTCCTGCAGCTAAGAAAACACTGCAATGGAGATCTTACTGTTACTTTTGTGTAATCGTCTTGTTTCACCTACACATTTTTTGGATGACTAATCCTAGAACTTTATTCATTTTTATAATCTCTTCCAGCTTCTGTTGTTCTAGGCAGATGTACGACCCATGATAACTCATTCTGTGACTTACCAGATCTTGCTAAGAAAGATGAAAAATGATCCTCAAAATCAGTAATAAATAAGCTATGCTGTAAGTTTAAACGGGTTTCCAAAAATAAATCCTTTAAAATAATCGTTTATGAAGATCGCTGTAATTTTGTAATGTATTTCTGTTACCTTTATTGTCCTTACCTCCCGTTCTGGGCTGTGGTCACATGACCGCGTCCATGCCACCCTTTCTTATTTCCTGTAATAAGTCTATGGGTGGGGCAGTGATAGGGGAGTGTCTCTGTAACTAGCTGGTGGGAGGAGCTATAAACTAGCTGGGTGGTGTTAGGGACAGTGATAGGGGAGTGTCTATGTAACTAGCTGGTGGGAGGAGCTATAAACTAGCTGGGTGGTGTTAGGGACAGTGATAGGGGAGTGTCTATGTAACTAGCTGGTGGGAGGAGCTATAAACTAGCTGGTCGTTGTTAGGGGCAGTGAAAATGGGTCAGGAGAGCCCAAATTGAAAAGCGAGAGCATGGGGAAGATGTACATGAGATAAGCAACTACACGAGTTTCTGTTAAAAACCATTGTAATTACAGAAAACCCCTTTAATGAATGTCCGCTTCCTTTTTGGGAGAAAATGCTTCCATAAACGGGAAAAAAAATTGTAAGAATCAGTTGACTAAGGCTACTTTCACACTAGCGTTAGCACGGATCCGGCACCTAAAGGGTGCCGACGGATCCGTGCTAACGCTATACATGTGTGGAGCCGGAGCAGCGCTCCGGCCCCACACATGACACACATTAAAACAACACACAGACTACATACAAACAAACATACAGACATACATACAAACATACAGACATACATACATACTCACATACTCCCGGGACGCCGGCAGAACGTCTTCACGCGCCTCCTGCGCGCAGTGATGACGATTCCCCACAGCGCCCTCTGCTGGGCGCAGTGGGGAAACGTCATCGCAGCGTGCAGGAGGCGCGTGAAGACCTGCTGCCGGCGTCCCGGGAGTATGTGAGTATGTATGTATGTCTGTATGTTTGTATGTATGTCTGTATGTTTGTTTGTATGTAGTCTGTGTGTATGTATGCCGGATCCGGAATGACCCCCCATTGGAAATCAATGGAGGACAGATCCGGATTACTGGTGTGTCCACACCAAACGGATCCGTCCCCATTGACTTCCATTGGGGGTCATTCCGGATCCGTCTTGGTGCGGATGCCTGGACCGGAGAGCAAACCGCAGCATGCTGCGGTTTGTTCTCCGGTCTGAAGACGGAACGGAATGCTTTCAGGAGCATTCCGTTGTCTTCAGTTCAGTTTTGTCCCCATTGACAATGAATGGGGACAAAACTGAAGCGTTTTTTTCCGGTATTGAGCCCCTTTGACGGAACTCAATACCGGAATTTAAAAACGCTAGTGTGAAAGTAGCCTAACAATAATATCTTCTGGATAGGCCATTACTATCTGGTTGGTGTGGGTCTGACCCCTTTAACCTTTGCTGATTAGCTGTTCTACATTAGCTGTAGGACTACACAGCTCTATCCATTGTTCAGTGCTGATCCCTTTGAAGTAAATGGAAGCAGTACTGGGGTAACCAGCTCTGTCCACTACACCAAGGACAGCTGTGTAGTTCCAGCACTGGGACTACTGCGAAACAGCTGATTGTCTGCTGTGTGGGGTGTCGGACTCCCGATGATCCTATAGTGATGGCCTAACCTGAGGATAGGCCATCACTTGTAAAGGGTTGCGCAACTAGGACTGTAATTTGTACAAGTTTCTGCTGCAAAGTATAGTGAATCTTTTGGGCGCCCTCCAGTAAACCATGACTACTTTTGGCAACACATTTTAATATGGTCAAGAAATTTGAAAAGTCGCAAATCATAGTTCAAATTTGTGACGTAACTGCCCCATAACGTGTCTACCTTTAAAACTGAAGTCATATGGAGGTACATGGTATACGGGTCCGTATAGGGTTCTGGAATGGTAACAGGGACGGATTGGCCATAGACCTTACAGGGAACTCTCCCGGTGGGCCGAAGCCCAGGGGGCCATCTGGGCCCTCCTTACGGCCGACCAGTGAATGTATGATGGACTGTGGTATATGGCTCTGTTGGAATGGTATAATGTGCCACAATATGGTATTGCTGGCCCTGCCTTCCATCAATTTGGACCCAACTACAAAATGGGGCCACTCTTAGCATTTTTTTCCGGGGCCACTTTAAGTTCCCAGTCCGCCCCTGAATTGGAAGCTGGAAGGGGATGTTTCAAAGTATTCAGTATTATTTTGTTTTTGTCTTTTACATATTTTTGCCTCCAAAAGGCTGGCTTCAAAGCAGACAAGTCTCCCTATTGGCGTGTCCCTTTAAATAAGCTCATTCCATTTGACAGACCATTATGATTTCTTAAAAGAAATAGTACTTCTTCTCTTTCATATATTCAGTTTTCAGAACCGAGCCTCCTACTCGTTGCGAAAATATTTTTAGCAGGTTCTGTACCTTTTTCAGATTGTGAGTTGTTGTTTTTATTCTTTTTAGTGAGTGCATCGCTATGTGACGCATGGACTGCATTGACACCGCGTCTTAAACATGTTTGAAATGGTCCTCTGTTTGTATTTACTGTACATACACCATCTAAAAAAGAAAAAAAAAGACAATAGGCTGCCATGTAATCCCTTTGCAGATGTACAGCTGTGGGAGTGAGCTGTGATTCATTCTGTTGGAGGGTGTAGTTTTTGTCAGCTAGAACCGCAGATGTGGAGTTAAACCACAAAAATGTCTAATCCTTCCAGGTGAGAAGAAATAGAGTGCTTCTGCTTCGCTCCCCCTCGCCATGTGCTTTCCCTCTCGCGGTGCCAAAGACTAGTTAACTTCAAACAAGTGGGGCTTTTTGTGACGGTTATCTAGCAGCAGGCAATGTGTAATCTTCGGGAAAAAGACGTCACTTGGAAACTTAAGTTGGTGAAGAATAGAAAGCGGCTGGTGAGAGGTTCTTATCAGTCGATGGGCCTGACGTTGTTGGGAGATAATTTCAATGGAAAAATCACAAGGGGCTAACTTTCGCTGGGCCTCATTTTTGGAACCGTGCCCTTTTGCTGCTTTCTTAACTAGTGAGCCGATCTATAGGACAAGCTGTGGCGGAGCCGGCATGTCTGAGAGGATACGATAGGACTTGTGGTTCCTTAGCGAGGCCCATGTTGTCCACATCTGTCCTACAACCTGCACTGGTTATCTTTGTGTTGTATGTCTAGAAAAAAAAATCTTAGGAATGTTCTAGTCACGTTCAGAAGTTCCACAGTCATGTATGTAACCAAAGGGTGGCCTCTACATTTTAAGACACAGGAAATTGCGCTTGTTACCAGATGAAAAGCCGCTATGGCCCTCTGAAATATTTACGCAAGCTGTCTCTATTCCTGGACAGAATGTCAGGCATTTACAGTTCTGGCCGCTGCCATGGAAGAGGGGCTCATTTGTTTCAGAGGAGCAGTTTACGAGCAACTTGAGTGTGGAAATAACCAAGGGAAGAATAAGGAAAACTGATTTTACACAAGGTTTTTTGATGTTGAGGTCATTTCATCATCACAGACATTAACATCAAACTGTCCCCCATGGAGCTCACAGTCTAAGTTCCCTATAAGCAGTAGGTCTTGGTGTGTGTGAGGAAACCTGAGAATCCAGAGGAAACCCACACAAACATGGGGAGAACATACAAACTTCATGCAGATGTGGGACACTGCAAAAGGTCAAATACTGCTGAATTAGTTAAGACCAAGTTGAGTTATGGGTAAAGCAGTTATTGTTTTTGCACAGTGTAAACTCAGTGGCAAATTTATAGGAAGTTACATGGTTAACCTTACATGGTTATGTTGCTGAGGTGATGGACCAAAGTTTGCCCCCTGGTTAGCGAGTCTAGCCTGAGCAGATGTGTGAGAGAGTCTCTGTAGACTAGGACTCCAGCTCAGAGAACCCTTATCTCTCAGGCTTCATTTGACTAGTAAACAACCTTTAAAGGGACACTATCGCGAAGAAAAAAATTTTGATATGTTTTACAACATAACAAAAGCAGGTTTTAACAGAATATATTTTTTTTAAATTGTGTAAATGTTTTTTTTTATTTTTTATTTTATTCAGTTTTCTTGCCTTACATGGGGGCTGCCATGTTGGAAGTAAAGTGTGACAGTCTGGGTTCACAACACAACGGCACCTCACTTACGGCAGGCATGTACATAGGTTTCCTCAGTCGCTGCCGACCCTATAGAGAATGAATGGAAGATGTGAGCCCGCCCCTGTGATGACACCAGTAACACACAGCCAGGTCCTCCCTCCTTGCTGCTGGGGGAAGCCCACTGTGCCTGCTCCTCACTCCTGCAGCAGCGTCCTTGTCTTCATTAGGCTGCCTGTTCTAAATTCTATGGCAGCTCACCCCAGCAGTGCAGACAATTTTTGCTGAGTGAACTGCTGGGGTGGGTGGCCCAGGACTCAAACAGAGTAGATGGAGGTTCTTGGGGCTGTAGGACCTTAGTGATGTAAAATTACATTACAAATATATAATAGATTTTTTTAGCATAAATAAAATATAGAACAGGTTTTTGTGATAGATTCCCTTTAATACCGGAGTATAACACTCCTGAGAGGAGACAAGCCATCTTAGGCTAGTTTCACACTAGCAGCAGCACGGATCCGGCGGGTGAAGGGGCCCACCGGATCCGTGCTGATAATACAACCATGTGGATCCGTAATGAACGGATCCGGTTGTATTATCTTTAACATCTCTTAAACGGATCCGTCATGAACTCCATTGAAAGTCAATGGAGGACGGATCCGTTTACTAGTGTGTCACACCGAACGGATCCGTCCCCCATTGACTTGCATTGGGGTCCGGATCCGTCTTTGTGCGGATGCCCAGACCAGAGAGGAAACCGCAGCATGTTGCGGTTTGCTCTTCGGTCTGGAGACTGAAGAGAACTGAACGGAATGCTTTCAGGAGCGCTCCGTTCTCTTCAGTTCAGTTTTGTCCCCATTCATTGTCAATGGGGACCAAACTGAAACATTTTATTCTGGTATTGAGCCCCTATTCCGGAGCTCAATACCAGAATATATAAACGCTAGTGTGAAAATACCCTTAGAAGGTCTAACACTGCATCAAGACCCTGCAAGATAATGTCAGTGAGGTACAGCCCGTTTATGGCAAGGGACTTTGGTGCTGCGGACAAGGAATATTGCTCAAGCACCTGCCACACTTTGATACAAATTGGCCATCCAGGTCTTAAATCTGCACCCCTCAGCTTGGGAACTGCAAGGGTTAATAAGAACAGGATAGCGTGTCTATGGTTATTTGGAGTGTCTTTAGTTAGAGATATAGACTGGGAGTAATACAACTACAATAATTGTTGCTGCCTATATAGGGCCGTTGGGGAACTACTATTTGTGAAATAACCCTGACGGTCTTATTGCTACTACCTGTACTTCAACTCTCATAATCAACTTGGTAAATGGATTTAATTTGTTGCAACTGATAGGGTTATTCCACAATCTGCCTGCCTTGCATCCATATTCCTGCCTTACACCCTGCCAACTGATTACGCTACATCAAGGGGACCCCCAACTACCACCAGGCAGGAGCCTGTTGCTTCGAGGGAAGAAAGGGTGCACCCTCCTATCATTGCTTGGCCCCAGAGAGCCTCCCCGAGGGTGGAGATTGTCACCGTCAATTGTAAGTACTACTACTACTGCTGTCTTAGTCACTAGCACTCCTCCTGTCCTTACATCCCCTCATGTGCAGATGTAAAGAAGGAGGTAGATAAGCTGTGATGCCACCTTTTGTGAATTATGGATCCTGTGTTATCTATATATAGATGATATCTGTCATTCTAATCCTGCCTATAATGATAAGGAGGTGACTGTACAGACCAAGAAGTGGTGGCTATTTTTGGGATGTGTCCATTGTGAAAATGGCAGGGGTTTAAGATATTAAAGGTTTTTAATATAGATAGTGACATGGAAAATTAAAAATAACCCAAAATTTTTTAAAAAAAATGTTTGAAGCAAAAACTTAAAGATTTTACAACCTCTTCAAACCGGCCATGGATATAAGATAAAAGCCTTCCAATTTTAATAGGTTTAAGGGCTTCCACTGGGGGCATAGAAGGTGCAAAGGCAGCAGTTCTATAGGTCCTGCAGCCACATAAGATGCCAATATTCTAACTAGCATGTGGTATGGCATTTTAAATTTTCATTGGTACCCAGCAACTTCACCCCCCAAGGTGGGATGAGGTAACTTCAAGTGACGAGCACCCAGAACGAAAAATCCCTATTGAAGACGTGTGCTGTGGTCATCCATATAAATTCAATACCCAGCAACTTCACGTTATGCTTTGGAGCCCCCTGAAATCTCCATCAACAATGGAGACTGGACATGTTGGTTTCCAAAATGGCCAATTCCTCGTCATGAGGAAGATATTCCGCTGCTTTAAGATCTGGTAGTCACCGGCCCCCAATAAAAACAAGAACTACACATTTAGTTGAGCTGGATACACAGGTCTGTGGTGGAGTTTGGTCAAATAGCTTTCAGCCAAAGTGTTTCCATCTTGCATCACACTTGTAAGCCACGCGGCCAAAAGCCACATTACAATGCCATGGTCATTTTCAGTAAAACTAAAAACATTTCATAAAAATATTCTCCATTTTTTTAAAATGCTCTCATAAGGCTCTGGCTCTTTGAAATTTTTTATTTTAAAGTAGTTCTCTGTCCCCCAGACCTTAAAAAAAAAAATCCAGCCTAATGCCTTCCTAAATAGCGGTGTGGATGCTTTAATTGGCCTCCATTTGTAGCATTTTCTCGAAGCTCTGTGCAACACTATGAAAAGATTTAAAAATCATCATTGGGCGTCAGGTTTGGTCCATTTTTATGCATCAAGCATTGGGACGCCCTCTTTTCTCGCCTGGTCAAACAGATTTTCTTTTCTCCTTGCTTCCTGAAAAAAATGAACTGATAAGCCTAAAGGGAAAACCCTCAGTACTCAGCCTTGCATTAATAGATTTAGACAATTATGGCTATTATGACTTCTCTCGTGTTATCATAGTCTCACACCTGCCCCTCATAGACCTGCCTGCACGTGTCCTGCAGCTGTTTGAGGAATTACTGAATGCCAGGGTTTTTTTTCTTTTTCTTTTTTTTTCAAGTCTGTCATAATGAACAAATTTGCAAGAAATGGAAATTTTGTATGAAGTGTCAGGGTTGGACTAGCCCACCAGAATACCAGAGGATCCTCTGATGGGCCCAAGCTCTGATACTTTTTCTTTTCGTTGATTCAGAACCTATTAGACTTTATAGATGATATATAAGAATTTACATGTTCTAGGACAGATATGATGGTAGCCGCTATATTTTGCAAAACTGAAATTTTTTGGGTTCCTGCACATGATCGTTTTAAGGATCTATGGGATATAGATTTGTAATACGGAACATAAACAAATCTTTTGGCCAATAATGGAACTCTGGATGCCTCTGAATTCCGTATGGAGACTCCATAAGATATTTTTTTTTGTCTTTTTTTTTTAATGCATCTATTAAGAGATAATCATGGCATGTGTGCCGTAATCTGGACTGGAGGGAAGCTACTTTAAAAGCATTGTTTCTGAGGCCTCATAAACACAACCATATATATTTTGCGGATCTACAAAATACAGATGACATCTCTGTGAAGTCCATGTTGCATCTTTATGTCCATTCTGCAAAAAGATTGAGTATGTCCAGAAAATGCTGATCATGGACCCACTGAAGTCAATGGGTCAGCAAAAAAAAAATGCACGTGGCACACAGGCCGTATCCCTGTTTTGTGTATCCGTGGACCCCAAAACAGATGCTGTCATGGCAGTGGCGTACATAGAGAAGTAAGGGCCCCATAGCAAGGATCAAACCAGGCCCCCCACACAGGACAGAAGGGTTTCTGCCTAAACCCCTTTCAATGACCCTTGGGCCATTTTTCCACTGCCTCATTTGCTAAAAGTTGTTCCTTTAGAGGGCAGAGTCCTGACCAAGTTTTCACCTCCAGTAGAAGAGGAGATAATCCCAACTAAGACTGGGCCCCCTCTTGTCCTGGGCCCCATAGCAGTCGCATAGTCTGTCACTATGGTAGCTACTCTCCTGGGTTGTGGGTATGAGGCCTAAAGATGGTGATCTGGAAAAAGCCAGGAGCTCCAGCATGCTGTGTTTTTGAAAAGAAGGGAGAAAGACAAAAAAAAAAGACTAATGAACAAAAATGCCAGGAGGAAAAAAAAAGGCTTATATGGTCCTGTGTTTTATATTTCCCATAGACTTTCAGCTGGTGCTGGCGATCATACCGCAACCCCCCCTCAAAAGAACAGCACTAAAAATGCAAGAGCAGAAAAATGCCAGCAAAAAAACTACACGTAAACCCACCCTTAATCAATATATGATGAGTTTTTCAGACCGTAAACCCAAGGATATGGAGAACATCAGATATGCCCTCAAATTCTAAGACAGGAAATCCCCCCTGGGACATTGCAGAACGTCTTTAGTCCAGTAACACGATGCCATTTCGGCCATTAAAAAAAAAAAAAAATATGAATAATCCAAAAATAAATAAACCAACAATCCAGAATTGCTGCTATGATGTCAGGGCTGCACTGAGCTGTTAAGTAGGATGCCGGTTATTGCAGTAGACAGCAGCGTTTTGTGGACTATCGTTATTTGCACATTAAAATGATTAAGGTTTATTTTTACCTCGGTGAATTACAGCAGGGCTCGAGGAAAATGGAGTCCGTCTGCAGAGGCAGACATCACTTAGAGCTTTCTTGGCAGGGATTCAGAGATCTGAACCATTTGGTACACGCCTAGAATAGCAGAGCTGGAAGAATTGATTTGTATTTTCTTGTTTATTCTGACAATAAAGAACTAAAGGTAGAAATGCTGAGCTCATGGTTTTAAATCTAGGTTTTTTTTATTTTTTATGGAGTATGTATCCCGACATTTGCTCATGTTTTCTCCATATATAATATTAACGGGTATGGCTATTACGGGTTACATTCCGGTATAGTTTTGTGTGTATTTATTTATTTATTTATTTATTTATTTATTTATTTATTTCAGCGTTTTTAATCTCTTTGCAATTTCCCTTTTAATTCTTTTTGACTGTCAGTATGCATAATTTATTACAAGCCAAAGCACCTGTGTCTGGATACTTTCCAGACTACTTATCTGGCCAAGCCGTCTTGGAGATGACAGCAATGCTGTGAATGATGATCAGTCCAGACGATATCTGTTTCTTGCACACCCAGGAGGCAGCCATTGTATTATTACATTACCGTTACGTTGTCTCGAGCAATATCTGGCTTCAACAGAATTTAATGACCTCCTTCAAAGGAATACTAAGGGAGTGGTGCAGGAGCCTGCAGGGTTATAACATTGGGCTCCATGATCCATTGAGACAACAATTCTCCCAACAGGATTTCTTAATCTCTAATTCATGGTAAGGCTATGTTTACACGTGCCTGAAAATACAGTGCAAAAACTGCAACAAAACCCTCATGTATTGCATACAGTTTTTGCTGCAGAAAACGGGGTGGATTTGCTGCATGAAAGCCTACCGTGGCAAACCCACAGCTATATGTCATGTGTGGATATAGCCAAAGGATGCTTTCACATGGGGCAGAAAAATTTGCTTCATAAAGACTTTCCCCGTATTATGCTATGGGGTTAAATGTCAATCACTTTGCATAGTGGCGCATTCACGAGACCCTAGTGTTTTGCATATCTGCAAAACACGGATACCGGGACGTGTGCTTTCCCCAATTTGCGGACCGCATATGGCCACTTGCTCTAGCTTTTAGCGAAACAGAACCACGGATGCCTCATACTGTTAACAGAGTGTAGGATAATAATTGGAGAGAATGAGTGCAGGGAGAGCGTAGGAGACTGCTGAACTACAGATTCTGCTACAATTTATCGCCGTGTACATAACTGTGCAGTGCGCTAATCCATTTTATTACTGTGCCGCCAGTATTATAGGCAGGTCTAAGTTATCGCCGCGTACAAAACTGTGCAGTGCGCCAATATTCATAGTTAATCCGTTCTGCTAGATGTAGAGTTACGGTAGTGTCAGTATTTCAGGTCACTGTTACTTTTAGGCAGATTGGCCTGGGTTTACCTAATTTATAGCCATTTGTGACAAATTGGTAACAAATCAAATTTCTTGTCGAACTTCGGCGAAGCTGCCGAATCAGAAACTTTGCTCATCTCTACTTGCCGTCAACACAACCCCATTCAAATGAATGGAACTGATTTCTACAACAAAATCTGCCATGTGTGAATGCCGCATCCAGGCACTGGTGGCAATTACTGCAGTGCCCTTTTGGCCAATAGCTGTGTCTCCTGACACATCAGCAGGGAGCGGGATATACAGCTGCACTCACTTCTCCAGGGGAACAAATGAAATCAAATACGCCTGCTTCTTCTTTCCTCCTGACAACAGAGGTGGGTGGGAATAGCCCCATATAGATACAGATCATCAACCGATCCCTCAAATCTGGTTTGCCCAACATTAATCTCTATGGCCAGCATTAGGCTCAGCTATCATGACTTTGTATGTTGTTATACTGTATGTGGATGACACTGTACCCTCTAGGGGAGCATATGTAATATGGCATTTATGGGAGCATGGACCGCCATATGAGACCAGAAGCATACAGAGGTATTAGAAAGGATTCCATGCACTTCCAGCTTAGTTGCCTACTCTATTGGAATGTCTGGGAGTCTCCTGGAAAAAGGGAAGACCTCCCCAATGAGCTGACAAGTTCATGAAGGGCTGCTAGCTCCTGAATATCAGTCCTCCTTGAGCTCTAACTCCATGGCGCCAGGATGCAGCGTCATTACTGGGCCCTGGTGCCTATACATGTTCTGATGGGGCTTGCATGTCATGAAAAGAGCGAAAAGGTCTTGGAAAATTGGTGGGGCTTATTGGAAAAAGGTGTGTCTATGCCCTGAAACATTTCAATGACTCGCCCACTCATCTCCAACAGGCCAACACTGGCCAGTATGACTTCTAAAGATGTCCTATTATTGCTCTGTACAAAAACGAGCTTTAATTTGACCTTGTCCTTGTGGCCTTTTCCTGTGCATTTACCTCCTTGCAAGGCACTATTGGCACATTGAGACCCTTACCTGCTGCAAAAATCAAGGATGGGGTGAAGGGAGTTGGGATGAGTATTTTTGAAGCAATCATAAAGGAGACTGTCTTGGGCCTCATGAACATGACCATATTTCATCCGATCTGCATTTTTTGCAGATCAGATGTGGACCCATTTATTTCAATGGGACCGCAAAAGATACGGACAGCACACCGTGTGCTGTCCGCCTCCATATGTCTTATCCACGGCCCCGCGAAAAAAGTATTTATTTCTACAGGAGTTTCCAAAAAATTGGTGGCATGCACGCTGCGGGGATCCGGATATGGTCTTGTGCTTGAGGCCTTACTGTAAGATTCCAGTATATGATTGTGTACTATGAGGTGGTAAAAATTGTATGTAAAATAATGGAGATTTTCTTTTTGATTTTTTTTTTTTTTACACTTCGATTGTTGGTTCTTCAAAAATAGATTATTAAAGAAAATAATGTTGTGTAAGAACATGTGCGTGCTCATGCGGTACGTTTCTTTAGCATCATTTATGTATATTTGTCTCGATTTGTTTGACTACATTTTTAGCTTTGGAAACATGTAATTACTAACACATTACATCCAAAGAAGCCTACAGGCCCCGACACATCCGTATTTACAGAGATGCCGTGAGTTGTGAATGATATGAAATGGTTTTAGTATTTCTCTGACTAATGACCTCGCTGGAAAATGGGGCTGAGAATGGAGCAGGGGTTCCATGTTCTGCCTTTTGTAGTTGGAATCAATGGAGAAGCTGGGAAAATTGATACCGGATGATCAGCCATATTGTCCCCCCCCACTTCCCCAACAAATACTCTTTCATATGTTTTGTATTCACTGTACACACAATTTATACAGTATATTGTTCCCTCTTATTAGCCAGCTCAGACTGGTGAGATACTGGCTATAAAGATGTTTGCCAACTCTCCTGGAAAAAGTGGAGACCTCCTGAAAATGCTGGCAAATATTCAGCACAGTTGATAGAAAGCTGCTTTCTCTTTGTACATGGTGGGATTCCGCGGTTAGATGCAACCCTAGCGCCCATACATGCTCTGAATAGATGTGATGAAAGAGAGAGAGTGTCTGAGAGAGGTGGGGCCAACCACAAAAGGGGCGAGTCCAGTGGCGTAGCTAAAGGCTCATGGGCCCTGGTGCAGAAGTTCAGCCTTCCTTCTCGACCTAACCCCTTCTCTCTACCAAGAGGTGTAACTTGACCAGCATGCACTTTCTATAATACTGATGTCTTCTTATGCACCACAAGGGACCTTGGGTCCTGACGGGCTCCTGGGCCCAGTAGTAACTGCCGCTGCCCCTGGGCATGTCCATTGCGTGAAAATAATTGGCGTCACACTTTCATGCCACACCCAGAGGTCGACAGCTACAAGTTGGCACGTTATGACTATAACTGCCATTATTATACGTTCTTATTCAAAAATTCAGAGCATTTAGGCCTCACCCTGAGAATGACCCCACACATGCAGGTTGGGACCACCACTGATAAACCAGGCTTACAAAGTTTGCCTGGACGGTCTCTAAAAATCGGGAACAATCCCTGCAAATTCGGGACTGTTAGCAATTACTGAAGGGATTTCTAGAACCATCCCTGCCACCATGATCTCTTTGTCTCCCTTCTTCAGATCCAAAACCTTTTGTAGAAATATTTGGGGTGTATTCATAAAGGACGGCTTAATCACAATTTAAAATTACCGGAGAATTTCTGTAAAAGAATGGAAAAGGTTGGGCATTAATATTAAAAACTCAACTCCAACCCCCTGCCTTCCAGAAAATAGATACTCCATGAAGGTGCTCTCTGTATGGTTTTATGAGCCATTGACCTTTTGAGCTATGGGAGGATAGTACCCTGTGGGAAGGCTAATTGCTTCCTCCCGGAATCAGAGTCTAGTTCCAGGAAGGAGCACATGTGTGTATTATTAGTGTCTTACAGTGTTAAAAGCCCAGCTCTACCCAAAACCAATGCAATTGCAGTACTACCCAAATCTGTTATACACTGGTGTCCAGTGAGCTGAGATATGGGGTGCTGTTTGTAGTGCCCTCATCTTGGAGAACTTGGATTGTGAGCCCCATTGGGGACAGGTTGATTCTGTCTGTAAAGTGCTGTGAAATATGTCAGCGCTATATAAGGAAGCAAAATAAAAAAAAAATATGCATTGCGTATGTAACTTGTAGGAAAATATTGGAGTCACTTTTTTACTCTTTTTACCCAAAGCTGCCCGTACATGTTCGATGTCAAGGTGAAAGAAGGGATACTTTGGTCCTGCTGAAGAAAACCCGCTTCTAAATCTTCCTGTTCGGGAATGCAGTCATTAATTTTTATGGTAGTCTGCTTAAATCTGGGCAACATGCATTAGGGGGGTTATGCCATAACTGATGTAAAAAAAAAAAACGAAAATCAGACATGATGTAGTACATGACAAAGCTAGAACCAGCCCTGTACCTCACATGGATCCAGAGATCTCCTCATTCATTGCTCCAGTTGCTCTGCTAGGTTCTCTTCAGGCTGGCTGCTCAGTGCTGTGTCCTTTCTGAGAGGGCATGTCCCTGTTGCGCTACGGCTTTCTTTCTATCACAGTTAAGTGTCCATGTCCTTTCTCAGGAGGTATGTCCTTTCTGGTGCAGTGCTTCCCCTGTTCAGTAGGAAAAATCCTCTGCTTGATGTCTACCCTAGACAAAGAAATTGCCAATATCTGCTGTCAAGTCTGTTGTCTACATGGCCAGCTTTGGTTCTTGGGTCCCCTTATTGTCTACATGGCCAGCTTTTGCTCTTGGGTCCTTTTTATTGTCTACACGGCCAGCTTTGGTTCTTAGGTCCCCTTATTTTCTACATGGCCAGCTTTGGCTCTTGTGTCCTTTTATTGTCTAAACGGCCAGCTTTGGTTCTTAGGTTTACTTATTGTCCACTTGACCAGCTTTGGTTCTTAACCCCCCCCTTATCGTTTACATGTCCAGCTTTTGCTCTCGGGTCCTTTTATTGTCTAAACGGCCAGCTTTGGTTCTTAGGTCCCCTTATTTTCTACATGGCCAGCTTTGGCTCTTGGGTCCGTTTGTCTACACGACCAGCTTTGGTTCTTAGGTCCCCTTATTGTCTACATGGCCAGCTTTGGTTCTTGGGTCCTTTTTTTTGTTTACATGGCCAGCTTTAGTTCTTAGGCTTCCTTTTACACTGAAAGCAAAGATGCAAGTCCTAAAAGACAAGAGTGTCGAAGATGGTATGTCTCTGTATTTATGAAATCCAAGACGTGTTGGATACTTTTGTAACTGGAGAAGCCTGCAGGACAGTGCGAGAGAGAGATCCTTTATATTATGCAGACGAGGGATGTTATGTTTTGTCTATGGAGCATACTTCAGTGGCGTGAGATTAAGTACAGCCTGAGCCTTTGTCATCTTCACTGGAAGTGTGGTCTGTCTGTGAGTGTTTGCGTCTGCTGCACAAAAAAAGGGCCTCTTTGTAACGTGTGCCAAGCTTCCTTCAAAGGGAAACCACAAACAAACGGTTCATTTATCCAGTGTCTCCGACCAGGTTAGTTGATTCGTGAATGAGAAGGGCAGGATATGAGCACAACATGAACATTGGAGGGGAAAAAATAATTTTTTTTTTTTTTTTTTTTGCTTGGCACCTATGAACTGTCTTTGCCTTGGCAAATTTTTACTCTCAGCGTGCACCACTTCTGAATCGGGAGGAGAAGTTCTTGCAGGGTCTACATAATAAACCTGCAATGCAGGTTCTGTTCACACTTGCGTCAGTTTCCGTTCATAACGAATACAATAAAATGCCGCCAGGTGCTACCAATGTTATCTTGTTGACTTCTATGTTACCCAGACTGGTTCCTGTTATTTTGACATGAAGAATAGTGCCAGGGCTGGTAAGGGAATGTTTACACAGTGGATTCCATGGCAGAAGCCGCCGCGGTTTTTCACTTTGAATGCAGTGGAGTTAAACCATAAGCTGGCACCTGCTGCGACTTCTAGCAACGTCTGTTTGGACACCACACCAAGAAGGGACATGCCCATTCTTGGTGCGGTTGCGGCTTTAAACCACCCACCACGCGAACAGCAGCACTGCCTTTATTCTTTGAGAACACAGGCAGAGTTTTGGCTCAAAATCTGCTCCAAAATTCCACCGTGTGAACTGGCCTCTGAAGGCAGTGTGAACACAGCCTAATACTTTCTGAATGTGTTTATGTTCCAATGTGCACTTGTAAAATGAAAACTTAATTCTGATTGGTTGCTATGAGTGGCAAGCACTATGTGAGACAATGTTTATGCACAGGTTGAGTTGTAACCTATCAGAGCTCACCTTTCATTTTGGCAGTGCAGTTTGCAAAATAAAAGCAAAGCTGTGACTGGTTGCTATGGGGCCATAGCAACAAGGTACATTGAGGCCTAATATATGACAGCTGTCTTAGACCATAGCAACCAATTACATCTTTGCTTTTATTTTCCAAACTGCACTGACGAGATGAAAGCTGAGCATTGATTGGTTGCTAAAGCAGCAGAGCAGCCTGGTGGCCATCTTCGTACAGGCCTATGTTAACTCCATGCTCCCCTTAAAGCTGTGGGTCTTTTGCTATGATTTTTTTTTTTTTGTCTTTAAGTTTTAAATTCCACCTTCCTATGTGTTTGTGTGTAACTTGAAAGAAATGTAATTTACTGGAAATCCTTGTTACATCCATGCACATGCATTGTATCATAAATTGTCATGGATTTTTGGTGCAGCATTTTCTGCCTGTCTAATATGGCAAACTCTGCAACAGAGGCTTTGAATGAAACCTCCGGGACAGATGTGAACAATGTCTTATAACGACAAGACTGCAATTTGAATATGACTGGAATATATAATATCTGATATAAAATATTTAATTAAGAGGAGGTTTCTGGCAGTTAAATATCAATGGTCTGTCCTCAGGATAGATCATCAATATCTGATCGGTAGGGGTCTGACACCTCGCACCGCCATCGACGGACTCCAGCGAGCGATGCAGCATACCAAGGACAGTGCCATACATCACACAGTGGCTGTGTTTGGTATTGCAGTCCAGGCCCATTCACTTAAATGGGAGTAAGCAGCACCTAGGCCATGTGATGATTGAACGTGATGTCACTGGCCTAGAAAGAGGCTGTGGGGCTTGCCAGAGTGCAGCGTTCTCTTTGAACATCCGATCGGCAGGGGTGTCGGGAACTGTTTCTCATTGGGTGTCACTGATTAGATATTGACATACTATCCTGAGGATTCTACCCCCAGGAAACCTCTTTATAGCACTATAGGTTCCTATGGCTATATACTGTGTGTTTCCAATATGGCATCCCTAATTTGCTATTTTCCTGAATGTTGTCTCTGTTTTTCCGTCTCGTTGGCTCAGCTTTGTGTGGTTGTGTTTGTTGTTCTATTGCTGGGCGCCTAGTGTGTTTTTTATTGAGCTCTTACTCAGATGAGTTTTCATGATTCACTTTGTGTAGGAGGGTTACTTAGCAATGTCATCTTTATTGGAGGATCTATAGGGGAAGGATGTTGGTGCTTGGCTCATCGTTGTGTCTCTAAGTGGAATAGGCAATCATTGTGAAGGAGATGATGGATTTATTGGGAAAATGTGTTCTAAGCAGGGGAGGGAGATGTGCCCCATAGAGAAGCGACAGCTACAGTGTAAGGAAAAAGAAGCATGCGCTCCATAGTGCACACCATATATTTCTACAGTAAGGTTATAATGAGCAATTGATATTGTGCTTTGGTACTTACAGTATATTCTTCTGGTTGAGGTCTTTGTCAATTACATTAATCAAAAACCGGGACACTTTCCATGCTGGTAGAAGCACTTCGGAGGGTCCATGAGATGAAATATTAAACACACGACCGTATGCATTTTGCGGTCAGCAAAAAAACACGGATGACGTTCATGTGCATTCTGTATTTTATGGAATGGAACAGCTAGCCCCTAATAGAACAGTCCTATGCTTTTACTAAATGTTTTTTGTGGATTGTACACATGCTAACTTCCGTGTTTTTTTTTTTTTTTTTTTTTTTTTTTTTTTTTTTTTTTTTTTTTTGTGGACCCATTGAAATTAATGGTTCCCCATATGATTTGCACAAAAAATGGAACTGACTCGGAAAGAAGATATATTTGTGTGCATGAGCCCTTACTGGCATACAGCAAACTCTGGCCTGTGCAGCCCAGTAGGTGTGGAAATGTTTCTGATCGGAGTGTGAGATCTTTTCTGCTCTTCTCTAGTATTATTTGGAATTCCTAAGCTATTGCATGAATGCTTATTCAGTTTAAAAGAATCTTGGCTAACGTGCAAGGTACTGAAATGTGAAGGGCCGGGACACGCTTTTCCAAGTTTCCTGAAGCATTGGTTAGAATCGCGTTCTACATCATGGGGTGTAATATCCTAGGAGAGTGGGAAGGGTGAAACTATTATTTTTACATTGTGCAAAGTATTGATATAAAATAACTATTGTAACAATCGGGCACAGTATCCATACAGAAAAGGCAGCGTGACTGCTACATAGTTACATTTTTAAAAGATTTTAAATATATTTTTTTCATCAGAAACAATCAAGACTTCATTTCTATAGAAGATTTTTGTAGCTCTTGATTTTGGTTTCTTTTGTAAGTCTAGAAGCAGCAAGTTATGCTTCATTATGTCTGCAAAAAATGAATATGCTTGAATGTAAGGGTTTTCTTTTTTTTTTTGTATCTTGAAGCTGCGAGGGGAGTTCACACCGTTTCTGACATATATTATTTTTTTTCTAGGGCTGTACAATGGTGGATGGTGGTGTAATTATTCCCATACTCATAATGGTCGCCTTTTCATCTTCTAGCATGGAAGGTGAGTAGAATAAAACTGGTATTGTGTTAATACAAGAAAATAGCTTTTCAGTTTTATGTCACTATTCCATTGTATAGAACATAGAACTTTGCTATTGGGGGAAAAAATGATTACGCCATATGCAAAAAAATTTGTATTTTTCGCTTTATAAGACTCATCCTATAATGACGCACCCCAGATTTTAGAGTAGGAAAATAAGAAAAAAATATTTTTCATCAGACACACACATCACACCCCCAATAAATTCCAGGACATCACATCAGACCCCCATATCAGCCCACTTAGCCCCCATCAGACCTCTTACCTCTCCTGCTCCGTGTCCGGCTGTCACGCTACGGTGTGGGAGGGGAACACCACACCGAGCATACTCCGATACACTACAGAGAGATGAAAACCGATCAGCAGGCAAGAAGCCAGTGGCAAGGAAAACCACTGAACCAAGTGCACCGGAAACACCAGAAACCAAACCCAGAGGGCAGAAACCCAGTGAGCCCCGTTCTTCACAGAGCCCCAGATGGTAGGGATGCACTTATCCAGAACTCACTGACTGCACCTCCAGGATGGTCCCGGTGCACCTGGCAACTTACCTGCTGATAGAAGCACCAGCAGTCCATACACCAAAGACAGGAGCCCAGGCACATGTACTGGAACCCGAACACCTAACAGGACTCAGTACACACAACACACCCAGGAACCAGCTCACCGGCAACAACTCACAGTATCGCTGTTCCCCCTCCGGGGAACCCTGGAGCCCTCTCACCGAAGGCACATACATACAGGAAATGTCTGGACTCCATGTCAGAAGACACATGGCAGTCACAGACCAAACACCCACCCGTACATAAACCAAATAACAGGAATAAGGGAAGGGGATGAGAGGACCACGGGAAGACCTCGATGACATATTAAGTGGCCACAAGGACTGGGCAGATGGAATCCCAGGAAAGGTGCATAGCTCCAGCACCAACGGAGGCTGGAGCACAACTAACCCACCAGGCTAGCAACAACAGAATAAAAGCACCTAGTGACCACACCCAGGTCAATATGTTAACCCCAAGAGAACCAGACAGGAAAGGAGGGAAGTATGCAATCAGGGAACATACCAGCAACCAAAACTACACGTTGCCCCTGGCAACCACGGCCTACTACCGCAGCCAGAATGCCAGGACACAAACATGAGCAACATGGAAGCCGTGTCACGGAGAACAACCGAGACACCACCAATTTACACGTTGCCCCTGGCAACCAGCATACAACCAAATCCGGAATACCAGGGCACAAACATGAGCAACATGGAACATGTGTCACGATAACCACACGGTACGTGACACCGGCGCTCCCTTGTCTTCTCCTGCCGGGGCCAGGACAGTGCAGCGCCGGCAGGAGAAGACAAGGGAGTGCTGGACCCAGGAGCGGAGCTGCAGCGCAGGAGTGTGAGTATCTTTCCCCGCTTACGGCACATATTACATACTAGTTAGCGCTTCCATAATGGAAGCGTTCGCTTTATAAGATGCATGGCAATTTTCCCCCTACTTTTGGGATAGGTCCTCAATAGATGAATGAAGCAAGCTTCGGATGCTAGGATGCTACCCTAAAAAATTAGTTATAATACTGTACAGAGAATCTATGGGCTCCAATGAGCCGAAGTAAGTTATTCACAAAGTCGTGCGTGACTTCGTTGAATAACTTTGGTAATTGATTATTACAGTGAAAAACCACTTTAAAACATTGAACTGAACTCGGCTTCGGTTCAGAGTGGTTTTTCACTGTAATAATCAATTACCGAAGTTATTCAACGAAGTCACACATGACTTTGTGAATAACTGACTTCAGCGCATCAGAGCCCATACATTCTAATACTGTACGGAGACGAATCTCCTTATTATATCCAGTATTATAACAAATTTTTTAGTGGAGCGACTTCGGCTGAAGCATCTGAGTGGGGATCTGACACCCTGCACAGCCACATTCAGCTGTATGAAGAGTCCCCCGCTGCATTCTAGTGAATGCTGCAGACTCATCAGACCATGCCATGCACAGCGCCATACATTGTATGGTGGCTGTGCTTGGTATTGCAGCCTAGACCCATTCGCTTGGACAGGACAGAGCTACATATAGACCATGAGTCCTATGAATGTGACGTCATTGAACTACTCATTCAAACAAACTTCTCAGTCTCGCACACAAAGCTCTCGACAGTGCTGCACCCCTCCCACATCTCCTACCTCATCTCTACCTCTCACCCTACTCATGCTGTATGCTCTGCAAATGATTTATGATTTAACACCCACCATAATCCAAACCTCTCCTGTCTGCAAGACTTCTCCCAAACTGCACCAGTTCTCTGGAACATCTACCCCAAGCAATTGGGTTAGTTCCCAACATCCACAGTTTTAGATGCTCCCTAAAAACATGCACATCCCCTAATCTAACTCTTCTCCATTCAACCCTCCCCCTTCAACCTCATCCCTTAGAGCCGTGATGGCTAACCTCCGCAACTCCAGCTGTGGTAAAACTACGACTCCCAAGATGCCCCATTGCATGGCTGTTCTCAGAACTCCATAGAAATAAATGAAGCATGCTGGGAGTCGTAGTTTCACCACAGCTGGAGTGCCGGAGGTTAGCAACCATGGCCTTAGAGCCTGATCATCATCCTGCTGTATCCACCACACCTCATGCACTCAGAAGCACTAAAGATATCGGTTGTGACTGGCTCATGCAGCTTTATAAATATATATTTCCCTATTTTGTTAAAGAAGAACTCCTGCAAAAATTTGTATTCTCTGACCTGTTAGAAAGGTGCATGATATAATCTGTTTTTGCTGGAGTTCTTCTATAAGATGGCTGAACCATTGTACAAAACAGGCACCTATTACCCTTCGTGTCACCTCTATTTTCTCATAGATTGTAAGCTCTTGCGAGCAGGGCCCTCACTCCTCTTGTTTTAATTGTCAACTTGTTGATTCTAAAGCGCTGCGAAATATGTTGGCGCTCTACAAATAAAGATTGTTACTACTGACCAATATACAGGACATTACCGGAGCACTGCAGCCTCCAAGAGTCAGACCCCCACCAACCAATATTGATGTCCAATCCTAAAAAACCCAAAGTATGGTATGATCTGCAGGTAGTATAATGTACAGGAGGAGGAGCTGAGCAGATTGCTATATAGTTTTGCATGAAAAGATTCTGTATAACTTATAGCTATTTATTCCTTTTATATCCTTGCTGTTTCTATGCTTAGGAGTCCAATGGGTGGTCCATACGCTCTGTATGGTGATGACCGCCCACCGGACTCCTAAGCCCAGAGTTACAAGCTATACTGAATCTTTTCCCAGAAATCCATATCTTCTCGACGACTCCTGCTCTATCACATGTTCCTCAAAGATCAGACTACACTTGCAAAGTGACAGGTTACCCTTAAAGGGGATCTGTCAGCTCAAACTTTCCTCCCCCTTCCCCCAAACTAAAGTAGCGGTGTGAGTGGTGCGGAGTCCGGTAATTTTTATCTTCATACTTGCATTTTGCTCTGATAAACCAGCAGTAAAATGCATTGTGAGGACTCCTCTTTGAATCCTCTCCATTATGTGTGAGCTCGGGAGTCCTCTCAATTAATTTTACTGCTGGTTTGTTGGAGCACAGGGTCGAAACGCAAGTGATTATGAAGATAAAAATTACGTAATCAGATTCTACACCACTCACACTATACACCGCTTACTCTAGTTTGGGGAGTGTTTTGGAGCTGACAGGTTCCATTTAAGAGCTTTCTCCATACTGCCTTGAGTTCATCCGTACAAAGTAAGCACGTAAGCTCCCTCTAGTGGATGCAGGCAGCAAGCATTTTTTTTAAATGTGTGCCTAGGCAGTGGATTTGAACTTCAGAAAATAAAAATTAGATTTTAAATGAGGGCTTAAATTTGGGACTACCTAGCTTTATGTTCTAGTGCTCCTGCTATTTTTTTTTGTTTTTAGTGTTATTCTTTCATGCCTTTTGAATGCGGATTCGCCGCAGACATTGAAAATGGAGGCACTTTGTGCAGGGGATGCTGTCTGTACTCTGTAAAAAATAAAAATCTAGGTGATAACCTTGACATTGAACCTGGAACAGAGCCTCAGCTCCATAAAGGAACACTTCCAGCCGGTGTGCCACCATGTCTTACAGCCTGTCCGCTGGCTAATAGGGTTTTTTTGGCAGTCAACAAGTGTGATACATAATTCATTTGTCTCTTCAGAAACTAGTCTGAACATCTAAACGCTTCACACGCCCTTGTTACACGACAACCCCTAATACCCATCTGCAGTTCGTAAAGGTGCACATCTGAAAGAGTTTGTCTTTTACCAACTCCCTGCAGACAGCTAATGGCGGCCTTGTAAACATCGGGCCTCTTCTTTAGTGCTTTACATATCTTAAATGCTTTGTTACAAAGGTTTTAACGCCGTGCACAAGACGTAGATTTTTTTTTTTTATAAATAAGGATTGATAATAAGGTGAGGAATCTGCAGCATGAGATCTCCGCCCGCCTTCCCCCCGAGGCATGTTACGCACTGCTCGGTCTGCTGCCACTGTTGTGTCTGGCCTGGCTTGCCTGGAGAAAATAAGGGCCTTTTAAACTGATGAAAATACTTTTGTGATGTTTATTGAAAGCATTTTCTCACGTAAAGTAGTCTCGAGGTATGGTGGGAATAGACTTTTAAGGGTAATGAGAGATAATATAAAATAAATATACATAGAGTAAAAATGCTGCAATATAATACATGCTGTAAATGAATAAAGCCAAGTATATTTTAGAAGCCGGCTAAAGGTTACCTTTTTAGAGAAGGACAATTGATTCACTATCTGTTATAAACCTTTGGTCCATTGCATACAAAAAGAAAAAAGCCTCAGAAGACTAGAAAAAAATTGGCCATGACTTGTCAAGCTCTGATCACACAATTACCTATTGTTTAAATCACTTTTTTTAAGTTGAACTTATTTTTTAAGAATTTTTGGTGGTTATTTTTCATTTCCATGTTAATATCTATATTTAAAGAAAAAACAAAATCCTGCAGTTTTCACACTGGCCACAAAGCTTAAAGGGGTTGTTCGGGTTCAGATCTGAACCCGACATGCCCATAATTTCACCCAGGCAGCCCCCCTGATGTAAGCATGGAACATTTTAAACAATAGGTCATTGCTGTTTCTGGCAAAATGTCATACCCCCCTTTCTTTTTCCTAGTGCCGCTTGGTCTAGTCCTCACACCATTAAAATATCGTCTTGAAATCGACCTGTCCGTTGTAAAGGGGTAGATTTATTAAGACTGGTTTAAAGGAAAACTGGCTTAGTTGCCCATAGCAACCAATCAGATTCCACCTTTCATTTTCCAAAGGAGCTGAAAAATGTAAGGTGGATTCTGATTGGTTCCTACAGGCAACTAAGCCAGTTTCCCTTGCACCAGTATTGATAAACCTCACTCAAAGTGCACATAAGAGCAAATGATCTGTAGATCTGTGATCTACAGGCCAGGTGAAAACCAAATTCCCCTACAAATGGATATAAGAAATAAAATGATAGACTGCTAATATTATCGCTGCAAACTCGGGGAAATGCATGGATGAAGCATAATTCATAAATGCTTGTAAATATTCTTCAGATGGACGTCTCCTCCTGCAGTTCTGCGCATCAGAATGCGGCTCTGAAAATAAAATTGAAAATAAAATATTGCTGACGGCTTAGAAATTGGAAATTCAAAATCGGGCGTTATTACTGTTATCATCTGCTCAATCCAAGCTCTGGACCTTCACGATGACCGCTGTGGCTCAGCAGGACGTATATTTATACTGTTCTGACATCTTAAAAAAATAAATGCAAAAATTGAGTCTGTGTTCTCTCCATTTGCCATGCAATTGTATTCAATCCGTTTTTCAGTTATCGGCTATTTCAGTCTGAGCAGAGGTTGACTCTGATCTCTGACCCTCTATGATCACTACTTTTATTTCTTGCATTTCTCCAGTTTTCTCTGACTTGCTTAAATTTCCTTGAATTATGTTTGATTCTCTTATTATACAGTGCACTTCAATGAGATATGAGCTATAAGTGTAGTACTCCTTCAAAATGTGTTTCTTACACCACCTGTTAAAGGGCATCTGTCAGCAGATTTATACCTATGACACTGGCTGACCTGTTACATGTGCACTTGGCAGCTGAAGACATCTGTGTTGGTCCCATGTTCATATATGCCTGTATCGCTTAGAAGAATTAAGTTTTTATATATGCAAATTAGCTTCTAAGAGCAACGGGGGCGTTGCCATTACACCTAGAGGCTCTGCTCCCTCTGCTTTTTGACTGGACCAGGGAGTGAAAACGTTATCACACCTGGTCGTGTCCATCAAAATGCAGAGGGAGCGGCAGTTGCAGAGCTTCTAGGTGTAACGGTAATGCCCCCGTTGGTCGTAGAGGCTCATTTGTATGTAATAAAACTTAATTTTCCTCAGCAATGCGGGCACATATGAAGATTGGACCAACACAGATGCCTTCAGCTGCTAAGCGCACATGTAACAAGTCAGCCAGTGTCAGATACAAAACTGCTGACAGATGCCCTTTAAGGATATAGTATTTGTCAAATGTAGTACCCTTTATAGCGGTATCCTGTGTGGCTAATACCTTGCACTAATACAATGATTTCTGTCTACAGATGAGGAGGTTAAAGGGAATACCGTCCAATATAAATGCGTGTGCGAGGGGATTTCCTGTGGCAGCAGAGACCGCTGCTACGGACAGCAATGCTTCGCCTCCCTCAGTATGAACGATGGTCTCTTGGTTTCTCAGAAAGGCTGCTTCCAAGTCTACGAGCAAAGCAGAATGACCTGCAAGACCCCTCCTTCTGCCGACCAGGCCGTGGACTGCTGTCAGGGCGACCTCTGCAACATGAACATTACAGCGCACTTACAAAGTAACGGTTCTATTTCATTTTTACTCTATATATTGTTCTGTATTAAGCTTGTTATACAATCTAAATGGCTGTCTGATGAGAGGTGTTGTCTGAGTCGCTCCTAACCGAATATGGCTACCAGGCACTTTTGGCCACGCTGCAAGTTTGTGGTCGCATCCTCTGCTGTAAACATTTAAAGTGACCGATCAGGGAGTCGGCGCAGTGAAAACTAGAACCAGAGCCTGCATATATCTCGAAGCAGAGCAGAAGACTGGGTGTGCACAGAATGCTTCCTCCTGAGCAGGCCTGCACCTAGCCTTTCTGCTGCCTGAGGTGAAAACTGAAATAGCGCCAATCCCCAATGCCAGTTTCTTAACCTAACCCCTTCCCTTCAGCCCATGGCCCTTTGGCTGCCCCCTTCTTGCCCCTGCCTGGTGCTGCCCGAGGAGATCGCCTCACCTGGCCTCATTGGTGGTGCAACCCTGCTCCTGCATCTGCGCAGTACAAGTAATGCTTGATAGGACATGAGCAAGGGGAGTCGGATGATACGCATGCACAGTAAAAACTGGGAGCAGACCACCACCCATCTGGTATTGATGACCGGTCCTGTGGGGTAGCCTTGATTTTACTCCAGCTGGTGAGTGACCAAAAGGTGCCGTCGAGTCGTAACCTAACAGTAGCGCATGCGAGAACATCATAGGGGTCTGTGTTTTTTTATTTTTTTTCTCTTTAAAGACAAAATTATTCTTAAATTATATCAGTAACCTAAAAAAATCATAAGAAATGTTATTTTCATTTATTAGAAAATGTATATTTTCACTAGTTTTCATTTGACAGTCCGCTATTAATCATCATGTCCCGAATAGTGAGCTTTTTTTTTTTTTTTTTTTAACCAATATAGTACATGGGGTCATTTCCTGTGTTTACCGTGCAGTTGGTTACAATACAGCAGCTTCTGAAGTCTATATATTTTTTTTGCTCGTAAGATGATTATAGTTATTTGCATCCTTTGGCGCTAAAACATTTCCATAATTTGCTGTCTGACTTGTCAGTCCGGGTGGTAGCACAAATATATAATCTACACCGAGGAATAAAACATTCTTCAATTACTCTTCAGTATAAAACTGTCAGTTCTCGTTACGTAGATTATACTGTACTACAGAGTAGAAAATAATCATACATTAATCGGATAACCTCCATTTGTGTTTGTTCTTAAATGGCTGCTTCAACGCCTCTAATAAGAATGCCTTGAAGGGCTTTTCCTGTTTCCATCAACATCCTTTAAAATAATCATTTATGAAGGTCGTTGTAATTTTGTAATGTTTTTCTTTTCCCCTTATTGCTCCTACGGTATCTCCCGTTCTGGGCTGTGGTCACATGACGATGTCGATGCAGCTCTTTCTTATTTCCTGTGATGTTATGTCCATGGGTGGGGCAGTGATAGGGGAGTGTCTGTGTCTGGGTGGTGTTAGGGGCAGGGCTGGAGCTGTGGCGGAGGAAGGAGAAGTGCATGATGGGTTTGGTTGGATACAGGAACAGGAAGTGCTACATACAGGATGGAAACAAACCAGAGAGATTGGTTTACATGGTGAAAAAAAAAATGCATGGGGAAAGTATACATGAGCATATCTGTTGAAAACCATAGGGATTTTGAAAAACCCCTTTAAAGGACCCATCTCTCAAGCTAGTCATCCATTGTTTCCATTGCCAGAGTTAATGAAAAATAGCTGATGGCAGGGGTGTCTGGAATCAGATCTCTGACGGTTAGAAATTGATGACCTATCCTAAGTATAGACTGTCAGTATGAAAGTCCTTGTGACCCCTTTAAAGGGGTTTTCTGGGATTTTACTATTGATGACCTATCCTCAGGATAGGTCATCAGTATCCTGAACAGTGGGGGGTCTGACACCCAGGACCCCCGCCGATCAGCTGTTTGAAAAGGCACTGGTGCTCCTGTGAGAGCCGTGCCCTTCTCTCAGCTTTTACTAGGCCAGTGACCTCACGTTCATCAGTCACGTGGTCTAGGAGCAGCTCAGCCCCATTCAAGTGAGTGGGGCTGAGCGCGATACCAAGCACAGCCACTATACAATGTATATCAAACAGCTGATTGGCGTGGGTCCTGGGTGTCGAACCCCTGCCGATCAGATACTGATGACCTATCCAGAGGATAGGTCATCAGTAGTTAAATCCTGGAAAACCCCTTTAACTCCTATGAACAGACTTTCCGAATGCATTGTACATGTTGGCCATTCAAACAAATGACTGTTATACACTGTGTGCAGAATTATTAGGCAAGTTGTATTTGAGAGGATTCTTTTTATTATTGAACAACAACTATGTTCTCAATCAACCCAAAAGACTCCTAAATATCAAAGCTTAATATTTTTGGAAGTTGGAGTGTTGTTACGATCAACATTGCGTGCAGCAGCCACCACAGCCTCCCAGACACTGTTCCGAGAGGTGGACTGTTTTCCCTCCCTGTAGATCTCACATTTTATGAGGGACCACAGGTTCTCTATGGGGTTCAGATCAGGTGAACAAGGGGGCCATGTCATTATTTTTTCTTCTTTTAGACCTTTACTGGCCAGCCACGCTGTGGAGTATTTGGATGCATGTGATGGAGCATTGTTCTGCATGAAAATCATGTTTTTCTTGAACGATACCGACTTCTTCCTGTACCACTGCTTGAAGAAGGTGTCTTCCAGAAATTGGCTGTAGGTCTGGGAGTTGAGCTTCACTCCATCCTCAACCCGAAAAGGTCCCACAAGTTCATCTTTGATGCTACCAGCCCATACCAGTACCCCACCTCCACCTTGCTGTTGTCTGAGTCGGAGTGGAGCTCTCTGCCCTTTACTGATCCAGCCTCGGGCCCATCCATCTGGCCCATCAAGAGTCACTCTTGATGGGCCAGTCTTAAGATATTTCTTGGCCCAGTCTTGACGTTTTATCTTATGTTTCTTGTTTAAAGGTGGATGTTTTTCAGCATTCCTTACCTTGGCCATGTCCCTGAGTATCGCACACCTTGTGCTTTTTGATACTCCAGTAACGTTGCAGCTCTGAAATATGGCAAAACTGGTGGCAAATGGCATCTTGGCAGCTTCACACTTGATTTTCCTCAATTCATGGGCAGTTACTTTGCGCCTTTTTTTTTTCAACACGCTTCTTGCGACCCTGTTGGCTATTTGCCATGAAACACTTGATTGTTTGGTGATCACGCTTCAAAAGTTTGGCAATTTCAAGACTGCTGCATCCCTCTGCAAGACATCTCACAATTTTTGACTTTTCAGAGTCCGTCAAATCTCTCTTCTGACCCACTTTGCCAAATGAAAGAAAGTTGCCTAATAATTAAGCACACCTTATGTAGGGTGTTGATGTCATTAGACCACACCCCTCCTCATTACAGAGATGCACATCACCGGATTTACTTAATTGGTAGTTAGCTTTCAAGCCTACACAGCATGGAGTAGGACAACATGTATAAAAAGGACGATGTGATCAAAATACTCATTTGCCTAATAATTCTGCACACAGTGTAGATGCATTTATGGGCAGAGTCCAGCTGTTCTAACTCATGGAGCGAGGTCCTGAGTGGATCTGCAGTGATTTCCACCACCAAATCCGCATGTGACACATGCATATTTTTCAGAGGGTGAATTGATGATTTTACTCCTCCTAAATTCAGCATAAAAAAATCGAATGTTTTATTACTGAACTAGTTTCATAGCAATAAGGGATGGTTTTAGTGTGGAATTGTCATTCTTTACTGAATAAAGGAGAATTTGAAGTTACCTTAATGGGGTTATCCAATGTCTATAACATATGCCCGGGCCCTTCACTTAGATTATACTTACCCTGTTCACCGGCACCTGTGTCGCTCCTGATCTCTGCACGGCCACTACTGTGCCAGGGGGAGCAGCCAATAGCAGGCCGCAATGAGGACAAGCCTCCATAAAATTGCTGGTGACACTAGGTAGGCTTGTCCCTGTTTTGGCCTGCTGTTGGCTGCTCCCCCCTTTGCCGGATGTTTTGATCTGCGAGATGGGAAGATTCAGCAGCGGCCGTGCGGGGATCAGGAGTGACGCCGTTGCTGGGGAGCAGGGTAAGCATAATCTATATGAGGGGCCTGGGTATTTGGACACATGTTTTACATTAAAAGGGTTAGCCGATGTCTAAGAGTCCAGCCCCAGACACCCGAAACAGCTAACGTTGCCGGGGTAAGTTGCCATTGACTGTTCATATCCCCTGGATCACGCAGGGCAAGGGCTCTTTTGTTTATAAACACACACTGCCGGGCGTAGGCTTCCGCCCAGCAGAGTGTTCGGTGACATCACCGGCTCTGATGGGCCGGCTTAAGTGCTGCCCTAGCCGTTTTACTGGCTAGGACAGAGCTAAAGTCCGCCCATCAGTGCCGGTGATGTCACCGGGCTCACTGCTCCGTCTGGCAGAGCCCGGTTTGTCACTGGAACTGGGCAAAATGCCGCGATTTAGCGCAGGGCAAAGGAGAGCATCGGAGCATGAAATACTCCGACGCACTTGTCAGGGGGCTGCCTGGGTGAAATCCTGGGTATGTCCCAGTTCACCTCTGAACCCAGACAACCCCTTTAAGGAAGGCGGGTTACCAAGGCATCTGGGAAAGGTTTGCTACGGAGAGACACCTTTTTAAGTTTTTATTAAGGTGTATTCTTCTGTGGGATTTTTGAATACTGATGAACTGAAGTCAATGTGCCGGGCTGTGGATTTGAGCCCTTGTTTCTCTTTGGGAATAGCATTGCTTATGGAACTGAGTCATTAAACATTTGATTTAGCCATAAAATCCAGTGTCACAGCTCTTTAATGGATAATTGCGGTAACATAACGGAGGTGAAATCGTGTTCTTTCAAGGACTCTTAGCTGCTCTATAGAGATGTGAAATAAAAAGATCTTGTGCCCTCTGTCAGTTATTAAATATTCAATTCTCTTTTCATCTAGGCAAGTCGGGGAACGTCGAGTCGTTAAATTACAGTGTGGAAACCCTGGCAATATTTATCCTGGCTCCAGTAGTCGTACTAATAGTGCTTTCAGTTGTGGCCCTCCTGGTCTTCCGGAAAATTCAGCAGCGGCACATGGAGCGGTTGAGTACACGGGATGCGGAGTATGGGACTGTAGACGGGCTGATCGCGTCCAACGTGGGGGACAGTACACTTGCGGTAAGTGTTATTTTTCTGTATACTGGAAGGCGCCTGTAATCGTGTTGGTTTGGAGCTAAACAGTGGCGTACATAGAGTTGTAAGGGCCCCATAGCAAGGATCAAACCAGGCCCCTCACACAGGATGGAAGGGTTTCCGCCTCAGCCCCTTTCAATGACCCTTGGGCCATTTTTCCACTGCCTCATTTGCTAAAAGTTATTCCTTTAGAGGGTAAAGTCCTGACCAAGTTTTCACCTCCAGTAGAAGAATAGATGATCCCAACTAAGACTGGGCCCCCTCTTGTTCTGGGCCCCATAGCAGTCGCATGGCCTGCTGCTATGGTAGTTACGCCCCTGGAGCTAAGGAGGGTGGGCAAAGGGAAACGGCAACTGCTCGAAGCACATTTTTGAATATGAAAACATGGTTGTCACATGTCAATTTTGAATGTTCATAAAAATGAAGGAAAAAAAAATTGACCATTGACTGTAGTATTAAAGCTCAGACCAATTTTTGTGAACGAGCTGCAATGTCAGAAACAGCCCACTGACGAGAAACGAGCTGTTTTTAGGGAAAATGCAGGTTCTTCCTGACAACCCCATTTAAAGGGTCATTTGCTATTATAGACATTTTATGCTATGTCCATAACTTGGACCCTTGGGCCCACTCCATAGTGAAACTGCTTCCTCGGCTCTTTCCGTACCTTCACAGATTCAGTGCACGTGTCTACCTTTCCCTTAATGAGCATATAGAGTGTACCAGCCAGTAATCAGTGAGCGGGAGTCCCAGAGGTTGGACCTCTGTGGATATTCTATAAATGCCTAAGATGGAAATACCCCTTTAAGTAGTATTTTACCTACTGCCGTCATTATATAGACAAAAATGTTCCTGAAAGGGTAGAGGAATGTTGATATCTAACTACACCACCTTGTGAAACAGCATATGCATCCTCTCTTTAAACCGGACGTGCCCTCTGGTGTGGTATGAAATCTGTAATGTTTCATCTGCTGACCACACTAAATAAAAAGAGATAAGATAAAGTAAGAGATGTAATCAATTTTGTTGATTTAATCCGTCATTTCAATTTCTTGCCATTTCTACATATTTTTAACACATTTTTAAAAAATTTTTTTTAAATGTACAGTGCTGCCACCTAGTGGCAAGACTGAATATTTTCCATTTAGGATTTTGGAGTGCAAGTACACACTTGTGGTCAACTCATCTGGCTTCTTAATTGTAGTCTTCTAGGTGCACGGAAAATAGCTGGAAAGCTTCAAATATGAAGAAAGGAATATATGGCACTCCTGTAACTGGTATAAAATCTTCTATCCTTTTATTTCAAAACATCAACATGGATACATGTTCAATGTCTTTGCTTACATGTTTCGATCATAAGATTTTATGATCGAAATGCATAAGCGAAGAAATTGAAGATGTGTCCATGTTGATGTTTTGAACCAAAGGATAGAAGGTTGCCGGATATTCCTGTCTTCAGAATTCTTATTTTTTTTTTTTGTTAAAAACCTGTCAAATGCAGAAAAGTGAAGTTTGTCTTTCCTCCGTATTTCTCCAGGATCTGCTGGATCACACGTGCACATCAGGCAGTGGGTCTGGGCTTCCTTTCCTGGTGCAGAGAACAGTGGCCCGCCAGATCACCCTTGCAGAATGTGTCGGTGCGTATTGAATATGTTTATATGCAGTACTTGCAAATGAGTGTGAGTAATGTACACCACTTTCTTTGGTAGCCAATTAAAAATATTTAAAACGTGAAGGGGTCGAGTGTTTTGAACCATCTATTTTGCTAGAAGAGTTCCCCATCCATAAGCCATACCTCCCAACCGTCCCGGATTGCAGTGGCTGTCCCGCTGTCCCGATACAGGGGAGGTATGTCCTGCTTTCTGGCAGCTGTCTCTGCGTCCATAGGAATCAGAGACAGTTGTTATAATGATGCAGAGAGCCATCGTCGGCTCCCTGCTTTATCATTCCTGCCGTCTCTCCACACCTCTGGTTTGTGTGGGGGGGCAGGGCCCGCCGGCAGTGAGCCTCGGCTCTGCCTCCTTTACAGACTAGAGCAGCCGATGTCCTGCTGCTGCTAGGAAGGAGGTAAGTATGTGTTTTTTTTTTTTTTTTTTTACTGTCTGTGGGGGGCACAATGTGGCATATTACTGGGGGGCACAATGGGCATATTACTGGGGGGGCACAATGTGGGCATATTACTGGGGGGGCACAATGTGGGCATATTACTGGGGGGGGGCACAATGTGGGCATATTACTGGGGGGGGCACAATGTGGTGGGGCAATATATTACTGGGGGGGCACAATGTGGGCATATTACTGGGGGGCACAATGTGGGCATATACTGGGGGGGGCACAATGTGGGCATATTATTGGGGGGGCACAATGTGGGCATATTACTGGGGGGCACAATGTGGGCATATTACTGGGGGGGCACAATGTGGGCATATTACTTTAGATGCATTTCCACTATCTCTTCCACATTTTTCTTAATTTCTTGCACGTAGATGGCGCTATTTCCCATCCAGCTCTGACTCTTGCATTGTACATATGGAAGTGCGTTTTACAGACTGTGGAGAGAGTAATTTTATCCTCATCATATGTGTCCTTTTTAAAGTAAACTTTTCAACTAAGAAAGTGAATTTTAATAGGCAAACTTTTAGCCACATTCTGGATTTTTTAACACCTGAAAATTCATGACGCAGGTCCTAGTTTTGAGCAGATAAATTTAGCCTATCCAAGGTGCTTTTATCTGCTAGGCTGTTAAAGTCTGAACAACCGCTGACACAAAAGCTGCATTATATTCCACTGCTTTACGAAGGACGCACCGAGCAGCCAAGTCCTGGAACAAAGTGCTGGCATGGTCCTGCTTTTCTTTTACTACTGTATACCTGCAAGGATTTTCCTATTGTGCAAATCCCCGACATTTTAATGAGTGTCAGTTTATAAAATTCTTGGCAGAAGGGTTCACAGTTTACTGCACGGAGCGATAATGTAAGACGTATTACCATTCAGTGCCTTAAGAAATATGGGGCAGTGCCAAAGAGATTCCAATTACAATCCTGGAGCCCCATTAGTGCAGATTGTGTTTCGTCTGTTCCTGTTAAGCCGAGTTTTTATTTCATGTGTCCTCTGTGGATCATGGCCGATATGCACTTAGTGCTAGTATCGCCTGGTTCTTAAAAAGGAGACTAAATGACGGTGCCCTTAACCCCATTTTACCCCCTTGGCACTGTACAGCCACGCGGTGCTTCATCCTCTCTAGATGTCCGGGGATCCTTAGAATGATCCTTAATTCCTATAGGGAATGAACGATTACAAGTGGTGCCTGGCAGGGACTTATTCCCCTCCACTAGTGTTGACCGAACTTCTGTTTTAAAGATTGACATACAAGGTTCTGGTTATATAAGAATTACGTTATGGAATTCGCTACAACTGGTAGCGGAATCCATAACGGGATTTTTAGATATTCCGAACCTTGTACGCCGAACTTGAAAACAGAAGTTCGCTCATCCCAACCCTCCACCGTTTGAAATATATGTGAATGCTTGGCCGGGCATGCATGTTTATGGGGGTTTGGCAGAACTGCTGTGTGTATGGCCGGTTTATACCATCATGGGATGGCCACCTATAGACTGTACACGGGTACAGTACACCCACCTGAGTGCTGATGAAAATTTTGGCGAAACCTGCCAATTTCAACAGGACCAGGCTAATGTGAATGGGGGTATCGGGAATATTGGATGTCAACATGCATGATCTTTTTATTTTTAATTAAATTTTTTTTTTTTTTTTTTTTTTACTCAAAGGTTGGTAAGCTGCTGCCTGAAATGTCTGACAGCGCCTACTGCACTCTCCCTGTTGACAAGACGTGCAAGCTAGAGCAAGCCATGCATGCATGTGTATGGGAAAGGGGGTGGGAGGAATAGCAATTGGTATCTAAAATATATGGACATCTAAATTCTCTTTAAAATCAATGATGGAATTCACTTTTTATATTGGATAGGTATTATAGGGGGAGACTTATCAAAACTGGTATAAAGGAAAACTGTCTTAGTTGCCCAATCCAAATCCGCCTTTCATTTTCCAATGGAGCGCTGAAAAATGTAAGGTGGAATCTGGTTGGTTTCAACTAGGAGCAATGAAGCCAGTTTTCCTTTACATCAGTTTTGCAAAATCTCCTCCACTGTGACTGAGGACAAGTGCAATTGACACTTTATTAAACGTTTATTTATGGAAATTTTTTGATTATGCCTTAAAAGAGTTGTCCAGGGCAATTAAAAATGTCAGACAAGCCCTCGAAGGGTGTGAAATAAAAAATGATGCTATAATTACCTTCTTCCTCCTGCGGCTGCTTGTTTACCATGCAGGTATGGCACGTGACCACTGCAGCCAATCGCTGTCCTCAGCGGTATACTATGCCATACATCTCCACGCCACAGTTACTAATTGGGTTTTTTTTTATGAGAAAAAAAGTGTTTTTTTTTATCAAATTTAATTTTATTTAGTTAGTTATATTTTTTTTCTTTTTTGTCCAGGTAAGGGTCGGTACGGAGAAGTATGGCGTGGCCACTGGCAAGGAGAAAGCGTCGCTGTAAAGATCTTTTCATCCCGAGATGAGAAGTCCTGGTTCAGAGAGACTGAATTATACAACACAGTGCTGTTAAGACATGAAAACATCCTAGGTAAGCAACTCCCGGCGCGGCTACATACAGTACGTGCTTTTACGTAAGTGACCTGTCAGCTGCAGACTACAGGCATTGCTGCATTAAGTCCCTGACATCCGGAATTTTGGACGTATCCTAGCACGGTCTGTAGATGGAACGGGGCCTGGGTTATTGCGAGTGTCACAGAATTCTTGGCCTGCCCTTTGGGAACATGGTTGAAGGTTGGGTTCGGGAGAAGGGAGGATTTAATTAGCAGAAGCCTGTCCTGCATTCTCACCAGATGGTTATAGCTGATGGGAATGCGAGACAGCTACTTGTTTTAGTAACTGTTTAATAGCAACTACTGTTAATGGAAAAGTACCAATCTCCATCTCCCCAGGCCTTGGCTTTGTCAATCTGGTGTGCGTAACATTTCTTTTTAATTGATATGCATGGGCACTGCCAACTGTAAGCCTCATATTTCTTGATATTGTATCTCGGGAAAATAAAATTAGTTGTAGGAGCTTTAAAAGTCTTAATTTGATTTTTTTAACCTTTAAGGCTGGGCTCACAAGAGACTGAAAATCCAGCTGAAAAATCTGCTACAGTTTTTCCTGCGTTTCCACAGCAAAAACAGCAACAGGGCCACGTGTATTACATTCAGTTTTTGCAGTGACAAAATCCCAATGGATTTCACCCTCTCCGTTGCAAAGGGTGAAATCCGCAAGAAAAATCCACTGTATGAGGCCTCATGCACACGGCCGTTGCCTGGCTGTGCCTGTATAGTGGCCCACAAACAGCAGGTCCGCAATATACCGGCATGGGCTGTGTGCACCACGCATAACTGATGTGGGCCCAGAAGGTGTGGAGTGCTTCCGCGGTGTCTCTGTCTGTGCCTCTGCACCGCTAAAAAGTAGTGCATGCACTAATTTTTTGTGGTGCGGACGGATCATGGACCCATTCAAGTTGAATGGGTCTGGATCCATCTGCGGAATCCGCATGGATGTTGCACGTGCATTGGAGATTGCAAATTGCGGTCCCCAATGCACAGAGCGGCCGATCAAAGGCCGAAGGCTAGTTTCACACTAGTTGTAAATTCTTCTGAGAGGCTGTTCCCGCTTGGAGCTCCTTGACTATAATGGGACTGCCACGGATCCAGCCAGTGTCCGGCATTAGTGCCGAGATTTCGCCAGACAAATACCGCTGCTTGTGCGCCACTGATGGAGTTTCCAGCTCTGTATCAGAGAAACAAAACTTTCACCACTATAAAGAACTATTACTAAATTTTCTTTCTTTGGCCAAACATTGACATGACAGTAAGACATGGGGAATGCCTTCAAGGGCATGTTCACTCTTACAACACCTGTTTACACTGTGTGGCTGAAAATTGCCTGTTTGTAGGGTATGCAGCAATTATTTCCTGGATTGCTATATAATTCTCCAATGAGCCTGAAAAGCATCATGCAAAAACTGCACAACAGTTTTCTAAAATCATACATCTCAACAACAATATCCTACTCCTGTTGTCCGCAACTTTATAACTTTACAGTAGTGGCATTTGGGCCACAAAAGATATTTCGATTTGTATCTGGCCGATTAGTAGAATGTGGCCTCCGAATCTGGAGACCCAGACTTTAATATTACGCACACGTGTGACAGATCACATATGTACTCTGTCACAACCATCCCACCAGTGTATCGAAAATTAAAATTTGGAGCAAATTTTCAAACAGGAAATTTTTAATCAAGACTATGATTTGGATGAGGATCCAGCTCTGAGGCATCTCCTTGGTAACAGATTACAAAGGAATTCTGTGTAGTCGTCAGATCGTGCAGTCATGCTATCTTCCATATGTTAGCAAGAAGTAGAGGATTGGTGCAAGGGAGTATGACTGCAGAGTCTGACTACACAGGGTTTTTTTTGTAGTCTGTTTCCATAATGGTACATGGATCTGCATAGGGGCGGTAGAAATTAAGTTTTTAAATGATGACCTATTTCAGATTTGCTTCATTTTCATGTTGACAGTTCTGCAGTGACGCGCCTTCTCCCTGCTGTCTATTACGCTAGGTTTCTCCTTGCTCGGGTTCTGCCTGCTGAACTGTCTCACTCCCAGTCTTCCATTTTCTATCAACCTTTTGTTTTTCAAGGCCCCGCATTCCTGGCGTTATGTTTTCTTTTCCTTCTCATTAGTTTTGGCTTTTCTTCCTAAGTATCTTTGCATGTTCAGACAGCAGTGCAGCAAAGCAAGAAATTGTTGCCTGCACTTAGGTTCCGGAAACGCAGCATCCCTCTAGAAAATATGTTCAGCAATGTGCACATCCCCAGCGCCTTGGGCTTAGTCGTAGCGTTCATTATGATCTCCACTCCACCTTGTCCTGTTTTATAAGCAGGTTCTTGCTGTCTGGGCAAGCTCGTCTATTGCTGCGTGTTCTCACTTTTTATTAGTGGGATTAGGTTTTAACGCCACGTGTACCAGTAAACAGAAGGCGAGGTGCAGAATGAGTCTGTACTTGAGAAACATCACACAAGTCTCTGAAATATGCCACACTTGGTTACAGAGATTAGCTTTGGGATTAGCTGTCTACGGAATAAAGTGCTTCCTCTGTCAAGGATTTATTATTTTTCTTATACATTTGTCTTTACTTTTTCATGACATGAAAAATCTTGCTTGTATTATTGCACTTTTGTGTTTGCTTACTGTGGTGTCTGTCTTCTGCTTTGTTGGGGGTAGTTTTTTTATATGCAAGTTTATTGTAAATGTTTGCTGTCTGACTTCGGTAATGACCCCTTGCTGCCTGTCCTGACCTTGGACTGTTTATCAGCTTGCTTGTACTTGGCCTGTCCCTGACTATGATATTACCTGACACCTCAGTGCCCTGCACAAGTGTCTCCTGACCCATGGATTAACTGTAAATCGTACAGAGACTACTCTAGGAGGTAGCAACCTGGTGTTTCCCCTGCAGTGAAGTCCAGATCCCTGCATAAGGGTTAAAGGGTGAATACAAGAGGATTACCAGCATAATGCCCTGAGGAGTAGGCCAAAGCCAAATCCATTGGTTGACACGACATCTCCAGACCCACTGCTGTAACAGTTTCAGTTCAATATATTTTTTTTCTTTACTAATTAAAAACCGATATTGACACGAATTCCTTTTTAATAATGTTGTAAAAGTAAAAATCTGTGCTTTTAAATCCAGCCTTTTCACTGCCCGATATGCTGGATTTTCCCGGCAAGTATGGTACATGCTGAGCCATCTTGTCTGCGCTTCTGCTCTGCCCTGTTCAAAGATATGATTTGAATTAGCCACATGGACAGTAAGAAACTGTAGACTGGAGATGACTCATTGACTTTTATGGGAGAGGACATAGTTGTGCTTACAACTGAGGTCACTCTGGAGGTGACTTGTAGGGGACGTATCTTCCCTCTCAGCCTACAGTTACCAGTTTTGCAGTGTCTAATGTCCCCCCACCTCCACGCAGAAGGTCAAGCTCGCTCCCCAAGATGACCAAGCTGCTTGCACGGACCTCAAACACTGACATGGATTGTCTGCACTTACTGGTCGTAGAATGCAAAATGGCCGTAGGGTGCAAATCTCAGACTACTTGATGCACATTGTGCATTTGGTATCCAAGATCATGTTCTGTTGCCCTCAGATTGGCCAGCGCTGCTGATTTGAGCGGCGATGGCCAATCCAAGAGCAGGGCTGGACAAGGAGAAAGTAATGCCCAGTCAGCCTTAGGTGGGGTGAAAAGCAGTGCAGCCATCTTGGATGACAGAAGAGGATCCCGGTAATGAATGGATCAGCAGCTGAAAAGTTAAAAAGCGTTCTGTTCATTCCCTTGTTTCTGCTAACTTTTTTTTTTTCTTGAATCGGAGGGTCGCTTTAAAGCTTTTCCTGTCCATGGCTGCAGATGATTTAATGGAATTGGGAGGGTGGGTGGGATGGGAAACAAAGGTTGCAAAATTGCTACACAGCCCTTTGCAAAATGATTCTGATGTACGATTGGTTTGCAGTGGCATACATGGCCAAAAGTTTCTAAGTGTAGAAAATATTTCATGCTTCCCAACCCATTAAAGAAATTAAAGTCTAGGAGTAAACAGGTCTTTATCAGAGGCAGCAGAGGCCACCCATATACATTGGTTGTTTCTGATACTGCAGCTCACTTACATTTTAGTCAGTGCTGCCATATCAGACAGCCTGTGAACAAGACGCTGCTGCTTCAGGAAAAGCAGGCATTTTTTTTCTAACCCTGGACAAACCATATACAGTATATTTTAAATGTTATATAAAATCCTATTCGATAATCTGATTTTTCTCTGCTGATATCTCTGCTTTTCTCTTCCCAGGTTTCATTGCCTCCGATATGACTTCAAGAAACTCCAGCACACAGTTGTGGCTTATTACGCACTACCATGAAATGGGATCCCTCTACGATTACTTACAAGTAACCACATTAGACACGGTGACCTGTCTCAGGATTGTCCTTTCCATAGCCAGCGGGCTAGCACATTTACATGTGGAGATTTTTGGTACGCAGGGGAAACCTGCGATTGCTCACCGGGATTTAAAGAGCAAGAACATTCTAGTTAAGAAAAACGGACAGTGCTGCATTGCTGATCTAGGTAACGTTCTCCGTCACATCTACTAATCTAGGAAAATAGGAGCAATATAAGTAAAATGTGGGATTGTGTATTTTTTGATGAAACTTTTTGGGTGGCTGCAACAAAACTCATTGCACGGGAATGTACCTAGAATCTTTTGGTTCAGGCACACAGATTACATGGCTAAAGTGAAAAAAATGAAAATCTGACATTGTAGAGTACATGACAATCTCTTTCTAAGGCTACTTTCACACATGCATTTTTGCTGTCCAGTTTTGAGATGCGACATGGGATCTGAAAACCACAGCAAAACACATCATACATAATACAACCGCCTACATCCGTTCAGAATGGTTCTGGTTGTAGGGGTACGCCTAGGTTTTCTGCTGCCTGAGGCAAAAATTGAAACTGCAACCCTTCCCATGCCAGATTATCAACCTAACCCCCTCCCTATGGCCCTACTGTTGAAGACATATTTGGAAAACATTGCATACAGCACTAAAAAATATACACGCTAATACAGTGAAATACAACTCCAGTGCCACATACCTCTTACATTCAATGATGTAGATGTTCTTTTTCCTCATGTTCTCCGTTTAAACCATACCACCATGATGATTTCGTTCAGCCATCTTTTGTCTCTGCAGAGTTTGACACACAGACTTCTTAGTTTCGTACTTTTCCATCATCTTCCCAACTTCTGAACACCCAATCCTGCTACCCCGCTGTCCTCCCCAATAGTTTACTGCAGAAACAGATAATTTAGTTGATACTAGTACCCCCTTCAATAATTATTGCCACACAGTACTAAAAATAACTGGGCCCAATAAAGTCACTGTGACACTAATAGTGTGGTAGCCATAATGTCTGCCAAAAATAATAGTGCTCCCAAAAGTCCCACCAGTAGGTATAATTCTCTGCCAGAGTGCCCTTAGTGCTAAAAGTGCCCCGTTGTGCCTCAGAAGTAATAACTCCCCCAAAGTGCCCATGTTAGTTATCATGTTCCCCCCAGTCCCCCAAACCCACCATAATGCCCCGGTAGTAATAATTCCCCTTACAATGCGTCAATACATCTGCCAGTAGTAAAAATACCTTCTTATGTGTGCCAGTAAAAAAAAATACCCAGTTATAAATAACACCCCCCCAACCATTGTGCCCCAACAGCATTCAATATTTACATCCATGTGGCTGTCAGTGATGTGGTGCAGGACACAGGTCTCTTCCGGTCTGTACCCTGAGCTGTATGCAGCCTGACTCGGGCAGTGTGATGATGATATCATTGCGTCGCTTGCACTGGCCTATTATAGGCTTCAGGCCTAGTGCCTGAAGCCCATCACAGTAAATGATGGGGCAGAGAGATATCGTCCCCATGCCCCATTGCAGCATTCAACTATATCGCCGTCCTGAGGACAGTAATACAGTTGAATATGCAGTTGAATACCCCCTTTTGATGAAAGTATCCCCTTAACTGACAGATAAGTGTCCACTTTTTTTTCTCACTTATTTTCACGTTGAAATGCAACAAGTGTCCACCAGATGGCAGTGTTTGTAACAGTTATTCTGGTCTGTACGTTTTCATGGCATACAAGGCTAAGGCTAAAGACCAGTGACTGCATAAAAGGGGGAATTTATCATGAAGTGGTCCATTTTGCTTTGAGTCTGCGTTGCTGTAATTTGCGCCAAATTTATCAAATGGCTCACGATGTTTTGCGGTAGAATTGATACCAGAATTACACAGCTTTGTCCATTGTGCATTGGATGTTGCTGGTTACTGAAGGATTCACTTCAGTCAGATCAGCGCTGCAGTAACCAGTTCCATGCACTAAACAATGGACGGAGCTGATTGGTGGAGTTGCGGAGTGTTGGACCACCGCCGATTAGATCTTAAGGATAGCCCATATGTAGGAAAGCCCCTTTAATTGGTTATCTATGGTCAGGTCCCAATTTTATAGTAATTGCATAGGTATTTTTTGCATTTATAACTATTTCCTAATCCTACTTTATAAGTGAAATTTCTTTAAAGGGAGTCAAAATATTCATTAAATGTATTAGAAGGGAATCTGTCACCAGCGCCTTCCCTATCCAACTGTTTGCATAGACACAGCTCTGGTTCACCTGATTAAAACACTACTTTTCTTTTGTTGATCCAATGCTCCATTCCAGAGTTGTGATACTTGTTCTTAATATGCAAATTAGGCCTTTGGTGCAAGGAGGGCGTCACCCTTGCTCTTGGTGCACCCAAGCTTTACTCCTTTCTGCGGCCAGCCCCTCCTTTGCCGCTTTACCACTGCCTGGCTCTGTCAATAAAAACCGCCAGGGAGTGGCCGGTCACAGAAATGATTGGAGCTAGGGTGCAACAAGAGCAACGGTGACTCCCTCATTGCACCAAAAGCCTAATTTGAAAAAAGTATCATAACTCTATAACGGAGTTTCGGATCAACAAAAGAAAAACAGCATTTTAATCAGGTGAACCAGAGCTATGCGTCTATGCAAACCTTTTGATAGAGAGGTTACTGGTGACAGATTCCTATTAGGCTAGTTTCACACTAGCGTTACTACGGATCCGGTGGGTGAAGGGGCCCGCCGGATCCGTAGTGATAATACAACCTTGTGGATCCGTAATGAACGGATCCGGTTGTATTATCTTTAACATCTTTTGAACGGATCCGGAATGAACTCCATTGAAAGTCAATGGAGGACGGATCAGTTTACTATTGTGTCACACCAAACGGATCCGTCCCCATTGACTTGCATTAGGGGTCATTCCGGATCAGTCTTGGTGCGGATGCCGGGACTGGAGAGAAAACCGCAACATTGACAATGAATGGGAACAAAACTGAAGCGTTTTATTCCGGTATTGAGCCCCTATGACTGAGCTCAATACCGGAATTCAAAAACGCTAGTGTGAAAGTAGCCTAAATCGGAGTTTGATAGTCTGGCGTTTGTTTCCAGTGCAGAACTGCAATATAATGTGAAATTTCACCAAATAATATATATTCTCTGCAATTACAAGTGCGTTTTAAACACTTTCCAGTGACCGTCCACTAATCCAAACGACTTGATAATTGGGCACCTGTCAGGGCCCATCTCATTGAATGTTAATTGTCCGGCTCTAACTCCGAACTCTTCCAATTTCAGGATTGGCCGTGATGCACTCACAATCAACCAATCAGCTCGATGTCGGGAATAACCCCCGTGTAGGAACCAAGAGGTACATGGCTCCCGAAGTCCTCGATGAGACGATCCAAGTGGATTGTTTTGACTCTTACAAAAGAGTTGATATTTGGGCTTTTGGCCTGGTCCTCTGGGAGGTCGCCAGACGCATGGTTAGCAACGGTAAGCTGTTTGTGTTTTCCGTCTCGTACCACGTGTTCACACTTTTTTTTCCTCCCTCTGCTAGCTCAGACATTCTCAGAAGCGTTGGCTCAGACAGCTATTTTGAACGTTTATAAAATGTTCCTTATGTTTTATTTGGGGTCGAACTATCACCCAGTTTTAAGGATCGTGTTACTGTTTTTGTTTTGTTGTGTAGTGTTTGTCTGGCGTGTCGATCCTGCCAACTTGTAGAAGATGGGCATTAAATGAATCCCATAGATCTATCTAATAGAAAAGAAATTTCAGAAAAAGTAATTTAAAAAAAAAAATTGCATTTTTTTTACAATTTTAGAAATGCAATTTGTTATATTGATTGGTCCTTTTTGTACTTTGTGTCCAAGTACTTTTTGTACTGAATGTACAAGTTTAGGATTAGAACCTGCAGTGTCTATTATAAATCAATAGTGTTATCTATATTGAATGGTGTTTTCACACACTTGATAGTAGAGGTGAACTTTGCCTCCAATTGTTTATGAATGTTTGTTCAGCTAGGAAAAAAAACTAGGAATAAATTCCGTTTCTTAAAGGGTTTTTCCGGTAGTTTACTATCCTCAGGATAGGTCATCAGTATCTGATTGTTGGGGGTCCGACACCCAGGTCCCCCGCCAATCAGCTGTTTGAGAAGGCATCAGCGCTCCTGTGAGCACCGCGGCCTTCTCTCAGCTTTTCCTAGGCCAGTGACGTCACGTTTATCGGTCACGTGGTCTAGGAGTGGCTCAGCCTCATTCAAATGAATGGGGCTGAGCGCGATACCAAGCACAGCTGCTATACAATGTACAGCTCTGTGCTTGCCGGTACCTTCTCAAACAGCTGATCGGCGGGGGTCCCGGGTGTCGGACCCCAGAGGATAGGTCATCAGTAGTTAAATGCTGGAAAACCCCCTTTAAAGGGGTTGGCCCATTACAGAATTCATAGCATATCACTAGGGTATGACATAAATGTCGTATAGGTGCAGGTCCCGGATCCTATCTTCAGAACGGAGCGAAGTGAAAAGAGAGAAGCCACACATACACGTCCACCCTCCATTCACCCCTATAGAAGTCCTGAAAATAGCTAAGCGGCTTGGCTGTTTTTGTCAGTCCCATATCAGTAAATAGAGTGTAGGCTGGACTTGTGCGGTGCAGTCTCCGTTCACCTCTACAGGATTTGCGAAAATACCCGAGCACACATGCTCCTCTATTTTGGAACTCCTATAGCCATAAATGGAGAGCATGCTAAGCATGTGCGGTGTGCTCTCCTCCACTTTGCGGGCCCTATGGGTGGTACCCGCACCTATGTGATATTGATGGTATATCCTGGTAGGTAGTTGTAGATGGGAGCTGATCTAATGCATCCAGATATACTGTATGTGTGGCCTGCATATATGGGGTCTCTCCATCCCCTCCAGGGGCGTAGCTATAGCGGAAGCAGGGGAAGCAGCTGCTTTGGGGCCCAGACCCACAAGGGGGCCCCTCAAGAGGGAGACTAAAAGATTTTATTGTCAGGGCCCCCTCAACAGTATTATACAATGACATTATATACAGTGACACTATAGGAAACGGATGGAGAGGCTGTCAGGCCTTGTCTGGGAGAGCTCAATCTTGACTAGCCACAAGAGTGAGGGTTGCATGTGAGTTGGGGGTTGCGAAGAAGTTTCTGGGGGCCCCGTTCAAAAATTTGCTGTGGGGCCCAGTTAGTTGTAGTTACGCCACTGATCCCCTCTGCTGCTTTCTGTAAAAGTCATATTTCATTCTCCATGCTTGCTGAGTGGGCAGGCCCCTCCTGGCATGCTGTGTACTCTGAGCCAATCAGATCTCTCCCCAGCTTCTCCTCCCTTCTCACACCAAGGAAGATGTACTGCTGCAGCATCCCCCTCCTCCCCCTCTCTATTGTTTGATTTACACTAGACTAGATTTTTTATTTTTTTTTGGTCACTGCAGACAGGGCTACATGTTCCTGGGAGGGGGAATAAAATAAAAATGCTGAAATGAAACAAAAAAAAATTGTTGCATTGTGAAGGTCAGAATCGGACGTGTTCATAAGAGGTTAATGAGCCGTGTCGCATTTTACCTTTCAAATTGCTTAACAAGTGAATTTGATTATATAGTTAATAATATTATATGCTAATCATAAAATTATATTTTCCCGTGGGTACAGAATAAGAATGTTTGATTATAGTTTACTTCTTGGTTTAAGTTGTTTCCATTTTTGGTGGGAACAAGTTGTGCCGACTGCCTTCCTAGGAATTGATTATAATGATGCCTTCAGGCTCAGTTGTAAGTGCGCTACCCAGGCTGAAGAACATGGCGAACACAAATTCCTTCCTACAGTAGTTCCCTGTGTGTGAAATATTATAGACACGCGGTGGGTAACAGTGGAACCTGGACCGGTGTATATAAGAAACCTTTCATGAATAGGGATGAGCAAACCTGTGTAAGGTGACCCGAACTAGACCCCGAACCCAGACCCCATTGAAGTCAATGGGGACGCAAACTTCACTTTATTATTTTCTGTTATAACATGGATATAGTTGAAAAGTACAGTGGCCCCTCAAGATACAATATTTAATTGGTTCCAGGACGACCATTGTACATTGAAACCATTGTAAGTTGAGTAATTGGTTCCAAAGCCCCAAAATGTCATCCAAGATAAGAGAAAATGAAGATTTAAGAAAAATAAGCAGATAACTAAGAGAGATAAAACACATCCTTACATATAACAGTCAGGAATAGCTGCTAACTAGCAACTAATACAGATATTTACCAGAGAAGTGGCCTTGATTGGTTGGATCTGAGACATTGTATGTTGAGTCTGGGTTCAACTTAGGATGAGTCGGAAAAGACCATTGTATGTTGAAAATTATTGTATCCTGAGGCCATTGCATCTTGAGGGATCACTGTAATAGCATTCTTAAGATAGAATGCAAAAGAATATGACAATTTAGGGGTTAAAAAAAAAAAATCACTTCATCCACTTGATCTTCTGTCAGCAGGACCTGCGATGACATCACTGCGCTCACCATGTGGTAATGGGTCCTTCTATCTTCAGTCAGCAGGACCTGCGATGACGTCACCACAGGTCCTTTGTCAGGTCCTGCTGAAAAAAGACACTGCAGCAGCGCCATCAAGTGTGTTTTTTATTTTTTTAGCCCCTATATTGCCATACTCTTTTGCATTCTGTCTAAAGAATGCTACTATTTTTCTGCTATAACCATGTTATAATGGAAAATAATAAAATATCCCAAACACCGAACCCGATGCCAGACTCCAGTAAAAAAAGTCCGGGTTCAGGTGCGGGTAACTGAACTCGCAAAGTTTGGTACGAACCCAAACTTTGCAGTTCGGGTTCACTCATTCCTATTCGTGATGTTTCTCTGATCTCCAAGTACATGGGTCCTTATAGTTTAATTATATATGATAGACAGTGTCGCTTTGTATATGAAATTTAATGTATTTGTTCTATACATATCTAGTGATTAATGTTTATATTGTATTCACTGAACTTTGATTTATATGGCTCTGTCTCTACAGAACTAATATAGGGAATGGACCTGCACTGGTCTGCTCATTATATGCTTGGGCCTCATACACATGAAAATATTATGGAGCTATAATTGGGGTCTTATAGCCATAAAGCACATCCGTAAGCATTACCGCTGCAATATGGCGAGCCATACGGCATCACACGGAATGCATAAAATTCAACATGCCGCTACACAGCCTCCTGCATGAGTACTCTATGTGCATGGGGATGGAGAAACACATTTAACATGGATTTTATCTAGTAGTGTACAGTTTATAGAAAAATGTCTTGCTCTTGCCACTTCAAAGGACTCTGGCTAATAAGTAACAGTAAATCCACAATGTGTAATCCCCAGACTGTCTCATTAATGAGAATCCTCCATATCACTGATAGCACTCATACTTATCTGCCTCACATTATGCATGTCCTTGGGAAGTCCATATTTTTTTTTTTTACTTTCCAGTTAAAGGGGCCGTTCACTGCGGCAGCTGGAATAAACAGTTTTGTCACTTAAAGTGGTTGTGTCACGTAGACAAAGGGGTTGTCCACGTGTTAAAGCAGCTCCTGTTCTGGAGGACATGAGACCTTCTTGTATTTTGAACCGACATTCATCTGAATGGCCACCATGTAATTCTCCATTTACTCTACATCGGCTGCGGCAGGGGAAATGTCTGGCTGACCACGGCTTCCTCTGCCATAATCACCTGATTGTCAGGCAAGCTGGCTGCTCTTTGAGAGGGGTTGTCTCTCTGATGAGATCAGTTCTTAATGGATTGCATGGCTCGCCTGCCTGCAAAATGATTGAAGAAGTTCTTAAATTTGTAATTTTGTACCCGATGAATGTATCTCCATAGTGTATATTCAAAGTAGACCAAACCATTTGGTGAGAGATCGTTGACTGCTATCAGTATAGAAGCCACCAGTTGACATCAGTCTAGAAGCCACCAAAATAAAGTGCCCTCTTAATTGTGTGTACAGGCTCCCTGCAGTGTTCCCACAGGGGAGATAAGGCATTACATAGGACATATTGAAATCAATGGATTGTCTTTGTACAGGATCTTCTTTCCACTACAGCTACCTGATTCTGGTTCTGCTGTAGGGATTTCGGGTTTTCCGAGACCCAGAAGGTTCTGCAAAGCCATGATAACTATGTATAACTTATAAATTTTATAAAATACTCACCGTTCCAAACTTGCATGAATCAGCCTTCCGGGAACCCAGTCCCATGACTTTTCTGAAAATCTGGCTGATGTTATGTCCTTTACCAGTTTTCCGACCTGGGTTATGGACGGGAGGTCACTTCCGCTGTGGATGGGACCAGATCTATAGCTCTCCGTGGAACATGCGTAAACTCTTGAATCCACGTACTCCAGGAAGAGGGATAGGTTTGGGCCCATTCAAAGCGGAAGTGACTTCCCGTCCATAAATCCCTGGAAAAATGGTAAAGGACGTGATGTCGGTGGAAGCTGGATTTTCAGAAGAGGACCATCACGTGGCTGGGTTCCCAAGAGGCTCCTCCAGGCAACTTCGGAACCGTAAGTATATTACAAACTTTCTCCTACTATGTGTAATTATGGTGGCTTTGCAGGACCTGCTAGGTACTGGAAAATCCACCTAACTCATAGTGCCTTAATGGGGTGTTTCAGATTGGGTTGTATATGTATGCATCATAAAATAATTGAGTATACTGTGTTATGCCTACCGTCTAGCCTAAAGGTGTTGTGCATGACACAGATTCATCAGAGTAAATCCCTGTGTCATGCATGAACACTAAGGGCCTCTGTTAGTTATAACACATTGGGGCATCTTTACTAATAAAAAATTACGAGAGTTCTGGTGCGCCATTTATTAAGTGCCTTGCTCAGCAAGGGGGCATGACTTGGCTGCACAGGAGGCACGGCTTATCTGAAAGGGGCATGGCTTAAAGAGGACCTTTCACCACCCATGACATACCTGTTTTAATAGCTTCATGTATTCCCCATGTGATAACATTTCTGGAACATCTATTCTTATGTCTGTATGTTGTGCCATTCCTTTATTATTTATTATTGCTAGCAGTCTGCAGTAAGGGTACAGAGGGGTGGTAACAAGTTGGGGGTGTGTACCTGTACAGACTGAAAATTGCAGCACTGATTGGATAGAGTCAGTCTGTGCAGGTACACACCCCCAACTGGTCACCTCCCCTCTGTACCCTTACTGCAGACTGCTAGTAATTCATTCATAACTTCTAGTAGAAATAATAAAGGAATGGGCCATAAGAATAGATTCTCCAGAATTGTTATTACATGCATGAAGCTATTAAAACAGGCATGTCAGTAGTGGTGACAGGTCATCTTTAAGTTGCGTTCCCTTGCACCCAGATTTCTTCAAAGTAATCTAGCCAACTGTTGTCATTGACTAGAACCACTGTCTGGTCCCAGATTATAGGGCGAAGGGGAGTATCATCAGGAGCTAAAGACGCTGCATCACTGACTATAAGGAGAGCATGTGTTTTATGTGTTTCTTCTTATATGAAGAGTTAGAGGGACACTGGAATTATATATTCCTCTCCTGGGATGTTTCTGGTCTACCTGATTCTTCATTACCACAGATAGTCAACCTGTGATCTTTTTTTTTTTATCTACTTTTCTAGGTATTGTTGAGGATTACAAACCTCCCTTTTATGACGTTGTTCCTAATGATCCTAGTTTTGAAGACATGAAGAAAGTTGTGTGTGTGGATCAACAAAGACCAAACATTCCTAATAGATGGTTTTCAGACCCAGTAAGTATTTGCACCACCGGGGCATAGTCACCTGAGATTTGTGGTAAAATCATAGTGTTACCTAAGGGAGTATGTGGGGAAAATGTAGAGGGGGTGCTAGTAGGCTATGTGCTGGGCCCTGGGCCTGATTTGGCCAATGTATTCAGGACCAGGACAGTCTACTGAATACTTGCCAAGTTGAATGGCTTCCTTGTCATGACTGTGTTACCACAATTCATGGGCAATTTAGTTTCCCAGTAGAAAAGAAAGTTGCAAGCAGACTTGTAAAAGTCCCAAAAATTAACCTGGGTAGACTCTTGAGATTTATTTCCCTCATATGGAAACCTTGAAGCTGCTCATAAGATGTAGTGATTTTACCACATATTATGGATGATGCTGGGTTGCCAAAGCCCAATGCTTTCTTAATATGACACTAATCACAGTAGTGCTGGCAAATATACCAGGACATCCTGCAACCACATGTGTTGCCTCTCATGGCAGGGCTTTCAGCTGGATAATACTCACCCACACACAGCAAGGGTTTCCCAGGAATGTCTTTACCACATTACAATGCTTCCTTGAGCTGCCCATTCACCAGATTTATTGTCAATTGAGCATTTATGGTACCAGCAGAGACACCAGCTTTGGCAAACCTTGAGTGTGCAGGCTCTAGAAGCCCAGCTGTAACATCTGTGGGCAAATGTACTGCATGGTACCAGGAACCTGTATGCCTCCATGCCCAACGGTATCTCATCTTATTTCCAAGCTAGAGGCGGTACCACAGGGTCCTAAAGCCTGCTTTCAATTGTTTTCTCCAATAAACTTCACCTTTTGCTGTAATACTGTAGTCAATTACACATATCATCATTACATTCACACACAGCTGCATTCCATTCCAACAACCACTTCTTGATGCTCTGTTTTTCTTTGGTCAATGAGTGTATTTAAAGGCTATATACACTTATGCAACATGTTATTCTTTGTATGTATCTAAAATGGAAAATATAACAATTTTTGCAATAGGTATAACTAAAAAAAATTTCCTATCATTTTGTGTCTATGCAGACTGGGTCTCCATGGTAACAGACAACAAACAAACTCTTTGTGGTCTGATCCTGCAGTCACATTCTACTCTGTCCCCTCCTTTTTTTTAATATCCTACTAAATGTCACAAAGTTTCACAAAGTAGGTGACAGATGGGAAGTAATACACAAAGTAGAATTTTTTTTTTTTTTTTTTGCCTGCTATGTGAAAGCATAATATGCACAACAGCTGTAGAAACAAACAAAAACATTTTATATTTTGAAGGGTTTTCAGTTTTTATTTTAGACTTATTTAGATACTAAAAATTCTTTTGTAAAATTGCACCTAGCTCCATACGGATCACTCTTGGGAATGGGCGCACCTTACGGTATGCTAGTATACCATGAGTCTGCATCTTCCAAGGCAATGCAGCAGCGGTGTGCATATTAGGGACTCGGCAGAGGTTCTAGGGGTATGTCTATCAGCATAAGGGCTCATTCACACGGCCCTTCTGTACATTGGGGACTGCAATTGGTGGTTGACCTAAATGGGTCTCATCCGTTCCGCAAAAAAAAAGGCACATGTTCTATTTTTTTTGCAGTGGGGAGGCAAGAACAGAAACCCCATGGAAGCACTACGTAGTGGTTCCATGGGGTTCCGTGCCTCTGTTCCGCACCTTCCGGAATATGGACCCATTCACATTCAACGACGTGAGCCCTAATTGTGACAGATTCCAAGCAGGGGTTATAATGTGCAGTTCATACTTTGCACTGGGATGCAGTTCACCTTGCTAAGGGTGGACAGAGACCTTAGGCCAGGACAAAGAAAGGCAAGTATTTGCAAAGCTATTCACGAACTAACTTTTCACTACCTATAGATTCTGCTAGAGCCCCAGTGGGGTTCCCAGTGATCTAAATTTTAGCATTGAAGGATAGGTGGGTGAAAAATGTTCTTTTTTTTTTTTTTTTTTTTAATTTATCTTTATTCATTTTCACCTATACTTTTTGTCAACTTTATTTCTATAATGTCTCTTGTTGCAAATAAATTGTAAAATCATAGCATTTTTTGTACAAAAACTTGAATGTGAAGAATGTGATTTTATTCAATGTTATGCTATCCATCGTATGTGTTTTTTTTTTTTTTTTTTCCCGTCATTCTCATCCCCATTTTTTTTCCCCCTCCTCAGACGCTAACATCCCTGGCTAAATTGATGAAGGAATGCTGGTATCACAATCCATCGGCAAGACTCACAGCCTTGCGCATCAAAAAGACTTTAACCAAAATTGACAATTCCTTAGATAAACTGAAATCGGACTGCTGAAAGTCAGCGAAAAGGAATCGGACACAGTGCTTGCTTGCCGAGGTGTAGACTTTTATTTCTTCTTTTTTGCAAACTGTAACTGTAAAAGCCGAACTTCTTAACACATAACCTGCCTTTTGAAGACAATCCTGCTATGGGTGTCTCGAGATATGGCCTACTATAGCAGCAACATGGCAGGATCCCGGCTACAACAGTCCATATGCAAAGATTTAGACCCATGCAAATGACCATGGGAGTGGAGGGGGGAGGAATTATGGACATATTTGGGCATTAAAAGCTAAATTTTTGGAAGCGGAAGAAGAAACAGTTTTCATCATATTCCCCCGAAGCCCTCGGCCGTTCCCAAGAAATTCACATGGATCTTGGCAGATTTTAATTAGCAATATTTCGTGTGCGTCTCCGTTCTATTGCACTAGAAATTCTTTGCATTCCTTGCTTGCACTGTAAAGGTTTAATTTAATGACAGATGCCAAATATATGGTTGCCCGTGTACGGATCTGTGTTACGAATTACACCAATTCAGTTCTGGGGAATGATCTAAAAAGCCTGAAATACAAGTCGTCAGCATTAGCTGGATTTTACATGTGTACTGATGTTTACAATAATGCTGAACATAAGAATTTTTTTTTTTTGTAATCTATAAAAACTTCAATTTTATTTATTATATGTGCACTTAAGTTTTCAAAAAAACAAAAAAAAAACTGAACAGTGCAAATGGCTACCGCTATATATTGTTTTCTTCCAGCTCTTCACAACTCCTTTTGTATCACACGACGATGAGGAATAGTCTGTTTTCTGTACGATCACATTGCAATTTCACATTATTATTTCTTCTCCATCTTGAGAAGCGAGTGGTCTCGTAATCTGTTGTCACTCTCCTCATTCCCGCCCGCATTTTACTGACATAGGAAATGGGACGACATTGTGTTTGAATTTCCAGAGACAAATTCTGGAGGTGGGAATTGGGGGAGGAGCGCGGGAGATGCCTTTCTTTTAAGTGATATGATATGTTGCATTGTAAACTCTGCCAGAAGATAACTATTTTGTTTTAATCTACTTTTTGTATTTAGTAGTTATTTGTATAAATTAAATAGAATGTTTTGAAGACTAAATTAGTTTTTTTATTTGCTGTATTAAATAAGGATATGGTATTCATATTTTCAGCTGTTTTGTGTCACTATAAAGGTTCATTTCCTTTCCTCAATCAGGCTTCCCATTTTGTAGTTTCTGTACTCCTTTCAATTGTCCAGCTAAGGCTACTTTCACACTAGCGGCAGCATGGATCCGGCGGGTGAAGGGTCCCGCCGGATCTGTGCTGCCGCAGGTGCACGTGTGGGGCCGGAACCGCGCTCCGGCCCCACACGTGTCAGACTGTCTCTTACCTGTCCCAGCAGCTCCGGACACCACAGGAGGAGGAGGACGGCGCGAACAATGGAAGGGAAGGTAAGATTCCCCACAGCGCCCCCTGCTGGAGGGAGGAGGGAGCTGTGGGAAAAGTGCAAGGTGACGGATCCGTCATGAACTCCATTGAAAGTCAATGGAGGACAGATCCGTTTACTATTGTGTCACACCGAACGGATCCGTCCCCATTGACTTGCATTGGGGTCATTCCGGATCCGTCTTGGTGCGAATGCCCAGACCGGAGAGGAAACCGCAGCATGTTGCGGTTTGCTCTCCGGTCTGGAGACTGAAGGGAACTGAATGGAATGCATTGCCAATGAATTGGGACAAAACTGAAGTGTTTTATTCCAGTATTGAGCCCCTATGACGGAGCTTATATAAGAAGAGTCCACTGAGTGCATTTTACTTCTGGTTTGTGGGAGCACAGCGTCGGAATAGAAGTGAGTATGAAGATGGAACTTACATATTCGGATTCAGCATCACTTACACTATACACCGCTTACTCTAGTTCAGGGGGTGTTTCGGAGATGACAGGTTCCCTTTTAATACTGGAATTTGTAAACATTAGTGTGAAAGTACCCTAAGCTTCACATTATGGTATATTGTCAACACAAAATATGTTGATATACAGACTGGTTCTTTTTTTAATCTATCTGTCTATCTATCCTATTCTATTGTCTCTGTCCTAATCTCATGTTTATCTGTCTCCCCCTGTCTGTCTCCTCATCTCATATCTGGCTATGCGTCATATTGTCACCAAACTGAGCCTTAAAGGGGTCTCCAAGAATTAAAAAAATTAAAATACTTAAATATTACTTTATTATAAACTTTATATTCCCAAATACCTTTCAATAGTTATAATGGCTAGTTATAATCACATAGGAGGACAAGTTACTTCACAGCACTGAGGAAAAGAGCTGCCTCATCCTCCTCTGCTTGTCAGGGATTATGATCCTGAATACAGGTGATAAGAACTTTGGCAGAATCTGCCGGAATGTAGTTCATGAGTAGATGTGGCTAAAGAACCACAGAACTTGTCTGCAGTCTCCATTACTGTAGCCCTACATTACTAAAGTCTGCCCTGTCCGTCCTCACTGTACTTCATGTCTCCTCATGGAGTCTACTCCCACAGAGATTCAGCTGAAGATCTTATCAGCTGTATACAGGATCATAATCCCTGAGAAGCAGAGCAGAGAGGAGGATGAGGCGGCTCCTGAAGTAACTTGTCTTGCTGTGTGTGTACTAATAGAACGGCAGCCATTTTGTTTCTCCTAATCTTTGCTCCCTAAACAAAATGAGCCATTATAACTAATGTAATGTATTTGAGAATATTTATAATAAAGTGATATTTTACGGATTTTCGTTTTCTTAATTCCCGGAGAACCCCTTTAAGATGGATTTAGATGGGCAGATTATCGGGAGAGAAAATTCCTGTGAACACCCATTCCCGACAATCTGCCCTTCTAAATGTGCCTCAAATCCCCCGATGAACAAGTGAAATAATCAGGTGAAACTGTCCTTCGTGCAGGCAACTAAATTATCTTTTTTGGGCAGCAGATCGTGTGGTCTAAACAGCCACAAACAATCCAGCAGTATGGAGAGGAGTAGAGATGATGAGCCAAGTATTGGAAAATTCGATTTTGCTGCTTCGCTGAAAAAAAAAAAAAAAGCTTTGTGACGAATGACCTTCATCATGAAGCGCATTCTTTGTAAGTAGTGGATGCAATGACAGGAAGTGTACCCAGTCACTGTACCCCTCAGATGCCGTGTTCATACATGATTGCTGCATCTGATATAAATAAGTGTAAAATAAAAATACAAAAATCATACATACTTGACCCATTTGCTCGTGACGGGCCGACTGCCACCATCTTGCTTGAAGATCTGGCACGAAATCTCACGCAGCCCGAGATGACGTCATCACGCCAGCCAGCGTGGCGTATGGGATTTCGTTTGAGATCTACAAGCAAGATGGCGGTGTCCGACTCGTCGCAAGCAAATGGAAGAGGTAAGTATGATATATATATTTTTTTTTACACTACACTATTTCAGGTTAAATCGATTCGCTACCACTGAGCACAAGTAAATTCAACTAGAGATGAGCAATCACAATAGTGATCCCTCGTTCTCATACTGTGGAGGTGATCACAGCATCTAAATGCGCTGCTTCGGCTCCACTTAAAGAGCAGCCGACTGTCGGGAAGGAACGCTTCCTTTCTGACAATCTGATGCTCATCGGCCTGTCTAAATGCACCTTTAGTTGTCTATTGACACACAGTTACAGAGTGACACAATTTATACATGGTCCTCAATAAGGTGGTTTCACTGTTCCACAATCTCCTACGTAGACATGGAATTAAAAGATACTCGGGGAGATTTATTATACCCTCTGCCCAGAATTGTGGTGCCAAAAAGTTGCAAATTTTATACAAGCCATGCTTTGAACAAAAATTGGTGACTTTTTTTTGTTGTTTTTCTCCACCACTCTTGCCACTTTTGTTAAATGTGCGTATGGTACGGTAGTAGGCGATTTGGTTTAAAGAGCCCAGCACAATTATCATTACTTATGCCTGTTTTCTGACGCAAGTAATGCTTGAAACCTATGCTAGCTCCTAGTTGGCGTAGCTTTCAGATTCTAATGCATCACCACAGTCAAGATCAAGACTGGAGTCAGAAAGGCCAGTCCTTATAAATGTCCCCCCACTGTGCTGTCTCGTAGCTGCCACCACTAGAGGGAGCTCATTGCATACTAGTTAATTATGGAGTTTGCAGAAAGCTCCATCTAGTGATGAAGACTCTGCTGATTTTTGTGGAATGGGCCAAAACTTGAATGTGTATGGAGGTGCCATAGTAATGGCCGTGTTATAGTGCACCCCTGCCGAATCAATTGTTTGCAGTTGAGTAATAGTGGTTAAGTGCAAATATTGTGTCTTCACATTCAAAAAACGTGCAGAGTGTTTATATATTAATAGAATAAAGAATATATGAACTTGGCTTTCCTAAGGACCTACGAAGTGTAGGAGAACACTTGGCTTGAAATTCTTTGTTTTTATGTGGTCAAATATTCTATGACACTTGATCTGCTTCAACATGATTTTGGCTTCATCCTATTACACGGTATGCAGTAATGTTCTCCAGGAATCAAGCTCCTCAAGGGACTGGTGAATTTTGGATCAACACCTAGACAAGAGGCTGCAGACATTTCCTATGTTGTCATCGATTTGATGTATTTCCCTGGAAACCGTGTTCACTCCGTTGGTGTAAAGCTTGACTGGTCATTAAAACGTGTTTTTCACGTAAGAAAAAGGAGTTGAGGGGTGAGGAGAACATATTGGCACGGGAAACCTTTTCCATACATTAGTAAAAATAGTCATTACTTCAGGTATAGGCTTCAGCGATGATCAATTTTATGCTCTACATAGGAACATAGTAGTGAGGGACATATGTATAAAGAACCATCTATGAAGATCCTTTTACATGGACTGATAATCGGGCCAATTATCAGGGATGAGCGTTTGTAAAATAACTTATTACCCATAACCGGCCTGTGTAAAAGGAGCCTGCTATCTCCCAATGAATGAGCAAAATACTACGGGTGATTGTGTCTTTGGCCCAGAACATAGTCATTGGGGGACATTCATTAAAGGGGTTCAGCTCTGAACCCGGACATACGCTTAATTTCACCCAGGCAGCCTGCCTGATGTTAGCATCTCATGCTCCGATGCCCTCCTTTGCCCTGCGATAAATCGCGCAGGGCAAAGGCATTTTGCCCGGTTGCGGTGACGAACTGGGCTCTGCCAGGCGGAGGCTTCTGCCCAGCAGTTAGCCCGGTGCCACCACCAGCACTGATGGGCGGGCTTTAGCGCTGCCCTAGCCAGTAAAACGGCTAGGGCAGCGCTAAAGCTGGCCCATCAGAGCCGGTGATGTCACCGAACACACTGCCGGGTGGAAGCTGACCGTGCCCTTGTCCTGCGCGATTTAGTGCAGGGCAAGGGAGGGCATCGGAGCATCTCAGGCAGGCTGCCTGGGTGAAATTAAGGGTATGTCCGGTTTCAGCTCGACCATTTCTTGACCCCTATAACTTTTTGGTATTTATGTGTACGGAGCTGTATTGCGGGGCGATCTGAACTTTTTATTGATACCATTTTGGGGTGGGTATGACTTTTTGATCGCTTTTTATTAAATTTTTTATTTTTATTTTTTAAAAGCGACAAAAAATATCGAATCGACCATTTTGATGCTTTTTTTCCATTTTGCTGTTTTTTTTTTATATTTTATGTTTATTATAATTTTTTATATTTTTATAATATGGGCATTTTCGCACATGGCGATACCCATAATGTGTATTTTTTTAAAAATATTTTTATTTTTGGGAAAGGTGGGTGATTTGAACTTTTAAGTTTTTTTATTTTATTTTTTTTTTAAAAACTTTATTTTTTTCCATTTTTTTTTATAGTTCCCATAGGGAACTATAACTAGCAATCATTTGATTGCTTATATCATAGACTCCAATGCACTTGCATTGGAGTTTATGATGATTTTAGTGCTTTCCTATGGAGCCCTATTACAGGCAAAGGGCTCCATAGGAAAGCCTATGCAGCAGCCTCCTGTCATTTACTATGACAGGGGCTGCTGCAGGCACGCTCCGGCTCCTCCGATCGCCACACGGGGGAGCCGGAGCAACACCGGAAGCGTGCGAGGGGTTAAATGTCTGCGATCGGCATTACTGCCGGTTGCGGACATTAGCTGCGGGTGTCTGCTAGTGGGAAAAGCAGGTTACCTGCGGCCATCATGCCCGCTCCGGGCGGGCGCGGGCGCCATCTTTAAAGTCCCGGCCAGCGCTGTACTAGTACGGCGATGGAAGGGTTTAAGGCATAAAGATGCAACTTTTTGTCAAAAAGTCCCATTTATGAAAAGAAAAACCAACTCGTCATGGGTAAGTAATAAAACAGGATGATTTTAATGCGATAAACAGGATTTTTTTTCCGTTAAATTGTCATTCAACAAAAACAAAACAATGACAAAAGCCGCAATTTGCCAATGGAAATGTCGCAAGTACCTTTCAAAAGTTGCAAGTGTGGTCTGGACAAGGGTGGCTGAAAAAAAGAGTCTCATTTTACTGCTATTGGTGTTAAAATGTTGCAAATCAAGAGAAATAGGTGAATAATCAAGTTGATATTTAAACAAAAGTCACATTTTACATGCGGTGTGTGCCTTGTGAAATACGAGGTGAAACAAATCAGTACTTTTGATTTGTAACCGCCATTATTGATAAATGTCCCCCACTGTGTCTGTGCTACAGATTGGCAGGTGTAAAAAGGGATCTACTGCCCAAAAACAATGATTTTCTCATAGTGGAGTTGAGCATGTAAATACCGCTTCATTTTTGCGGATGATCAGGCAAGCACTGGGAATGTTTGGTTCCCGATAATTGCCTGAAACATCAGTCTGTGTAAACTCCAAATATGGAAATTTACCAAAGGGAATAAGCTAATCAACCTCCACAATTGCTGATATTCTATTCTGCATTCTTCTACTTATTCCCCGAGTGTTCAATTTTATGGAGCCACGACACTGATGGTTAAATGTGTCTGTGCTGCAATTTAATACTGTAAGTCTTAAAAGGGTTAACCAATACTAAAAAAAAAAAAGTATATTCAGCATGGGGGATGGGGGGCTTTTTTAGGATTGGATCACCCCTTTAAAAAAATGAGTAAACTTTAGAAATTCTTGGCAAAAGAAGCTCATGTGAATTTGTTTTAGTTGCATAGCGCCAACATATTCTGAAGAGCTTACAGACACTATCATCATTTGCCGTCCCCGGAGGAGCCCAGTCTAGATTTCCTACCAGTATGTTTTTGGAGTGTGAGAGTAAACCCATACAAACTCCGTGCAGATGTTGTACTTGGTTGGACTTGAAGCTAAGACCCCAGCGCTGCAATACACCAGTGCTAATCGCAACCTCTAATGACATCCCAGCCACGACTGCAATCAGGGTTGCCAACTGTCCAGAACTTTCTGGACAGTCTGTAAAAATAGGCAACTTTTTTTTTTCCTGTGTCCGTGATTTTTTTTTATTAGGCTGGTAGTACTTGGCTAAATTGTTTTGGTGGTAATTATCCTAATTTTACAGCTCACAGAAAATGCTGGTGTGAGTTCTTATCAGTGTAATGAGCTAGAGACATGCATAATCTTTAGCACTCATTATGGTTTTCCAATTTGTCCGTAAAATTTGTTGGCTGTCTGTTTGGCAATTCTGGTTGGCAACCCTGATCATAACACCCAGAGTCCCCTCGGTACTACTCAGACCTTAGATTACCATAACGTTCTGTAGAACAAATTGCCAGCCATTTGCAATGAAGGACTAGATGGGTGTTACCAGTTTGGAGGGTGTCCCTGCACACAGGAGTGCACCTAGCCTTTCTGCTGCCTGAGATGAAACCTTGCTCCCCCCCTCCCAATGCCATTTTCTTACCCTAACCCCTTCCCTTCAGCCCATGGCCCTTTGGCTGCCCCTCCTCTTGCCCCTACCTGGCGCTGCCTGAGGCGATCGCCTCGCCTGGCCTCATTGGTGGTGCACTCCTGCCTGCGCAGTCTGACGCTAGCAGCACTGATAATGTCAGGTTGTGCAGGGACACGTCCCCAACTGGTGACACCCCTGTGCACCTTCATTGCAAACTGTTAGCAATTTATTCATAACTTCTAGCAGCAATCAGAGGAATTGCACAACATATCAGTCCTAAGAATAGATGTTCAAGAATTGTTATTACATGGGGGGATGCCATGGGGAAGTAGTTACTAAAAACAGACATTTCGGGAGGAGTGACAGGTCCTTTTTAGGCATTTGTATTATGGTAATTAGTTCAACTAAGCGGAACTGTTGTTCCACAAAAAATATTCAATAATTTTCAAACCAGCCCCTGGATATGAATACTTTTGTAATTGCATGTAATGAAAAATTTAGAATAGCCACTGAGTTACTCAATAGAATGTATCTGTATAGCGCCACCTGCTGCTTGTTTTTTTTCTTATTTCTTTGACCTGTTCACTGAGAAGGCCGCACATGCTCAGTTTAATCCTTCAACTGTCTCCTGAGCTGTGATAGGGAGAGCTGAGACACGCCCTCTGAGCTGTGATAGGGAGAGCTGAGACACGCCTCCTGATCTGCAGCAGAAAAGACACTCTCCCTGAGCCGTCAGCTTGATATAAATCTAGCAGAACAATGAACGGGGAGATCTCTGGATCCATGTGAGGTACAGGGCTGGTTCTAGCTTTGTTATAAAGAGATTGGCATGTACTATATGATGTCTGATGTTCATTTTTTACATTAGTCATGCTATAACCCCTTTAAATCATGGGAAGTCCATGTATTGCAACCATAAACAGAACAGATTCTAAACGGCGACTGTCTTTGGCCTGGGTAGGCTCGATTCCCACTACATTTGACCATACAGTAGGCAATATACATCTGCTGCTTTAACAAGTTTATGTCTGTATGACTTTTTTATTGCTTTACAATTCTGGAAAACACATGATTTTTCATCTACTACAACAAAGTGTAGACTTTCATTTCTATTTTCTTGCTAGACATAATCCTGATAATATTTTTATGTGTTGGATAATACATTTAGTGCCTTGCTTACTTGGCGATCTGCTTTTTACCCGAAAAGATGTTCCACCACTTCACTGAATTGCCATACTTTTTATTGTAAAGGTCGGGTCAAGATACAATTGAACATTTACCCAGCGTCTTGGCAGACCGCAAATGATTGCTAATAATGCAGGCGAAGATACCGTCTTAGGTTGTTGCAAAATAAAGAAACTTATGTTGTGTCCTTGGGTATTGGGAAATTCAGATTTTTATTCAGACAGTTTGTAAATGTTACTGGCTTGTCTTCCTTCATTGCAAAATGCAGCCGAAAAGTTATTCAGTCTGATCCCTTTGTTTGTATTTCTTCTAAAACGTAAGTTCACTAGAAGATTAATACCATACAATTAATTCTGCAACTTTATGTGCAAATTTATATTAGTATTTTACATTCTATGTTTATTTTACTTTTTATTAAAGGGGTTTTCCGGGAGTTAACTCAGGATAGGTTATCAGTATCTGATCTGTGGGGGTCCGACACCCGGGACCCCCACCGATCAGCTGTTTGAGAAGGTACCGGCACTCCCGAATGGGGCAGAGCCGCTCCTAGGCCACGTGACCAATGAACGTGACGTCACTGGCCTAGTAAAAGCTAAGAGAAGGCCGAGGCACTCACGGGAGTGCCGGTGCCTTCTCACACAGCTGATCAGCGGGGGTCCCGGGCGCTGGACCCCCACCAATCAGATACCGATGATCTATCCTGAGGATAGGTCATCAGTAGTTAACTCCCAGAAAACCCCTTTAAAATATTAAACAAAAAACTCCATAGTTATAGTGTAAGGTTGCACACTTGAGCTGAGGGAAAAAAATGTGCAATTATGTATTAAATGGTAAAACACCGGGAAAAATTCTGGGATATTGGTGCACTGTAAATTTAACGACCAATGCCAGGCAGCTGCTGCCAAGGCAAATTAAATGATGGGATGCATCAAAAGAGACATAGATATGTGTATAAGGCTACATTTACACTGTCGTTGTTTTCCCGGCCTCTGAGCTGCATATTTTGCGGCTCAGATCGGGACCCATTCATTTATACGGGGCAGCAAAAGATCCAGACAGCACACTGTGTGCGCTGTCTGCATCCGTTGCTCCGTACCGCGGCCCCGCAAAAAGAATAGAACATGTCCTATTCTTGTCCGCAATGAAAGATAGTAACCATGCCAGATTAAGGCCTAGTTCACACTTCAGTGTTTGGTCAGTGATTTCCATCAGTGAAAACCAGGTGCGGTTCAAAAACACAGAACAAATGTAGATCTTTCCATTGTACCTTATCTATGGAGGCTCCATTCCAGGTTTTGGTTTAAAAATCACTGATGTAAATCACTGAAGTGTGAACTAGGCCTAACCAAACACTGGCCATTGCACCGTTTCAAGCCCTGCTTTGCACCCACAAAGACATTTAACATCAAGGGCACCCCAAAACTACAATTGGGCAGGGGCCCTAGCTACAGGGAGTGCCCCGAGAGTATAGGTTGCCCCTCCTTCACTGCACCGACCCTAGGGAGTCACAGCCTGAAGAAGTACACCAGTGACACATCACCATCAGGGCCACGGCTACTCCTATTCTCTGCTCCAGCTCCTCAGGGGCTGGCTACACAGGTGAAGCACTTGTTTTTTATGAACACTACCTTCCCTCGTTTGAAACCCAGCTTGAAGAGGACAGAAGCCTCCTCATGTTCCTGTACAATACACACAAGCAGAAAAATAATATGGATTTGCCTTCACTTGGTACCAAAAGGAGCAGCTCATTAAGATATTGAGTAGTATAGAACATATAGTACCACCTTGTACTGTATAGGGTCCTACTAGACAGCCTGAATGAGTTTTCATTGATATTAATGACATATTGTTTAAAATGTATGAGAATTTGCTTTTTTCCCCACTACAGATCAGACAACTTTTTGGAAAGAGGCAGTGTGCCTTAAAAATGTGTCACCCTCACTTTATTTTAATATTGTATCTATGTTTTGATAATAAAAACTAGTTCTTTAGTGATCTGCTCCCCACAATCCTGTTTTTGTTAACCTATTTTTAATACTAGACAGACAAGATTTCCATAATACAGGTGTTTTACCAGTACAATGACGATGCTGATTGGTGGGATTGGTCATTGGTTGAATTGAATATTGAATCGGGTTTCAAGTTACACTGGCCCAGGAAAGATCACTGAAAATTTTGTAACCTGAGGTCATTGTAACTTACTGTAGCCCAATAAGACAAGTGGACACTATTGTCCGTGGTCTGTGCCAGGTATTTCAGTTTAACCCATGGACATTCAAGTGAATGTATTTGAACTGCAATACCAGGGACAACAGTGGTGCTGTTTTTGGCCGGAATGGAAAAACACCTGAAAAACACCATTGTTTCAACATGTTACCATCAAATAAAAAAAAAAAACTGCAGTAAAAAATCCCCCAAATTTTCAGCAAAAACCCTCTCTAAAATGCCATCCACATCTTCTCGTCTTGGCCGTTCATGGCTGAGATTGGAATACCTGTTGTATGTGGCTCCCTGGGTTAAGAAAACAGCTGAGCGGCTGAGACTACCATGAATACCTGACATAGGAATACCGTGTTAAAAAGGGTTTTCCGGGATTTACATATTGATGACCTATCCTCAAGATCAGGTCATCAATGTGATATTGGTGGGGATCACCGCCGATCACCTGTACGAAGAGGCAGTGGTGGTCCTAGAGTGCCTAGGCCTTTTCCTAGTAAGCATTGCTTAGGCACAGTTCAGTCTCTTTTAAGTGAATGCTCCTGAGCTGCAATACCAATCACTTCCACTATACAAAGTATGGCGCTGTGCTTGTTAAGCTACGAGGAAGTTGCGACCTCCTCAAACAATTGATCAGTGGGAGTGCTGGGAGTCAGACCCAGCAATATATCTGTGAACTGAATAATCACACAGTATGCAGTAGCTCCCTCTAGTGGCCACTGCAGGTAGCAAGAATCTTACCTTTTAAAGGGGTTTTCCAGGATTTTGATACTAATAGCCTATCCTCAGGATAGGTCATCAATATGAGATCATTGGGGGGTCCGACTACAGGCACCCATGCCTATGAGCTGTTCAAACAGGCCACGGCGCTCCATGAGTCCTTAGGACTCTTCCCTGGCTATGTGACATGACAATCATCGGTCAGGTGGTCCTAGTTGCAGCTCAAGTGAACAGGGCTGAGCTGTGATACCAAGCATAGCCGCCATCAAATGGACAGTGCTGCCCTTAGCAAGCTTTGAGGAGACCGCGCCACTGATCAAAGCTTTGGTGAGAGCCGAGGCTTCCTCATGAGGCCTCTTTCACACTAGCGGCAGTACGGATCCGGCAGGTGAAGAGTGCCACCGGATCCGTGCTGCCGCAGAGACATGTGTGGGGCCAGAACCGCACGTCACACAGTACAGACATATACACATACATACATACTTACATGCTCCCGGCAGGTCTCCACAGGGCAGGAGGAGCAGGACGGCGCGCACATAGCATGATTCCCCACAGCGCCCTCTGCTGGGCGCTGGGTGGAATCATCCTATGTGTGCGCCGTCCTGCTCCTCCTGCTCTGTGGAGACCTGCCAGGAGCATGTAAGTGTGTATGTGTGTATGTGTGCAGGTGACGGATCCGTCATGAACTCCATTGAAAGTCAATGGAGGACGGATCCATTCACCATTGTGTCACACCAAACGGATATGTCCCCATTGACTTTCATTGGGGGTCATGACGGATCTGTCTTGGTGCGGATGCCTGGACCGGAGATGTGGTTTGCTCCGCGGTCTGAAGACGGAACGGAATGCTTTTAGGAGCACTCAGTTCTCTTCAGTTCAGTTTTGTCCCCATTGACAATGAATGGGGACAAAACTGAAGTGTTTTATTCCGGTATTGAGCCCCTATGACGGAGCTCAATACCGGAATTATAAAACGCTAGTGTGAAAGTAGCCTAAATCTGATTGATGAAAATCCTGGAAAACCCCTTTAAATCTATGTCTGTGTAAGGGATTAGGAGCTCTGTATCAGGAAAGCAAAATTCTGCCTATAGAATAAGTTTTTGTTGGGTATTCACATCTCAGGAGATATCAAAATGCGCCATACTAACCTTGATAGTCATGTTCTCCACATCAAGCACTGTGGTATAGTAGAAAACCAGCTATCTTCTCCGGTACAAGTCATAAAATAACAAGTCTGTCTACAATATATTGTCCTTGATCAAAATGTACCTTGCCCATAATATAATGGAGTTATTCTGTGAAATATCCGATGCACATTATCCACAAATTGACTCTAACAATACACAGTTACATATTTCACACTGTTGAAAAAAAAACATAAGTCTATCGAGTTCAATATAACAATATTCCAATTTAGAGAAAGAACATTAAGCTAGGAAACAGATTTTAACATAAGCCTCTCCAGCAGGTTCAATTAAGGCACAAAGAGGCAAAAACAATGCTAAAAAGTTGAAGTCTGAAAAGGTATAACCAGGACACAGAGAAACTGCAACAAAGGATAATATGACCAATCCAAGAGTCTGCAGCAACAGGACTGTGACTGTATCACCCCATGAATATTAACCAATGATAACTGGTACCCCTTCACACAGACACAGATTGCGCTGCATGCATTTTTGGGAGGAGCCTGCAGCCTGGGAATCTGCCTAAGCTACTCCCACACAGGACTGCAGAGTGATCTGTGTCTGTAGGGGAGAGAGGACTGTGAGCTTCAGGAACGGCACAAGGTGAGTAGGTACTGTGTTGTTGTTTTTTTTTTTTTTTAACACAGAGGGGCACAGAGGAGAGGGCATTACTACTAGAAAGGGGGAACGGAGGAGAGGGCATTACTACTACAAAGGTGGCACAGAGGAGAGGGCATTACTACCATAAAGGAGGCACAGTGGGCATTACTACTGTGAAGGGACAAAATGGTTATGGGGCACAGAGTGGGAATAACTACTGTGAGGAGGCTTAACTATTATGGAAGCATAGAGTGGACATTACTACTGTAAAGGGGGCACAATGGGCACTACTACGAAGGGGGGCCCAGAGTGCATTACTTGTGTGAAAGGGGTACAGAGAGGGCAAAATTATTGTGAGGAGGCATAACTATTATGGGGTCACAAAATGTGCTGAATCCAGCTCTTTTATTTTGTTGTTCTCCTCTAATGGTTGGGTCCCGGGGCGTAGCTATAGGGGGTGCAGAGGTAGCAGCCGCTACCGGGCCCAGGAGCCTGAGGGGGCCCAAAGACCCTTGTGCCGCATAAGAAGACACCAGTATTATAGAAAGTGCATGCTGGTCAAGTTACACCTCTGGCCGGAGGGAAGGGGTTAGGTCAAGAATTTGGCATGGGGGGGGGGGGGGTGCTGTTTTAATTTTGCCTCAGGCAGCACAAAGGCTATGTGCTCCCCTGCCCCTGGTCACAAAGCAATGACGTAAGGGGGGGCCCAAGCTGAACTCTTGCACCAGGGCCCATGAGCCTTTAGCTACGCCCCTGGTTGGGTCATGTTTTTCACCCACCAGCTATCATCCAGTCTGACTCAAGTAGTTCACCACTGTCCTTCTCTTTGACTTTTTACTAGAGGGATGCCTAGTCTTAACCATAGGAAAAGGTGGATGGCCAACAACAAGATAATGGGGACAATCACAGATCTGAAGAATATGTTATTGAGAGCCCTAAAGACCTAAATAGCAGAAAGGACCTTCTGGAGACTCTATATTCCTATGCTCACCAGGAGTTGACCTATTTATGATTGTATCACATGGTCATGATTGTTATGATTAGTAATGATACTAATATATACTATATACAGTCTACAACTTCTACAGTTTACTGTAAAGATATATAAAAAAATAATCAGAATAAAAATCTCCTAGCATTCTTTGCTAGGTCAAGGATTCCCAGAACTGGTTTGCATTCTGGGAAGTGGCATCTTTACACAAGGTGCAGTACAGTCATCAAACGTAAGAAAACATAATTGCTACAAAGCTGAGACAAGTTCAGCAGAATTGTGACTGCAGCTCTGGATTACAATACATAACTCAAGATGAGGGGAAGATAAGAAATGAAATCTAATGTCCTTCACAATTTTGAATACATACTATTTTTGAAGGCTAATGTCTTCAAAAGGTTGGTAGCAGATGACAACTCACTTCTATACTCATGAGTGCTGAAATCTACGATTTTATGAGTCCAAACTGTACCTCCGTGTGATCCAGTTTTATACAGAGACACACATAGGTGGTTCTCTTCTAAATTTTAGGGTAATCTATGAGGATAACGCTTATATTATGTGACTATTACACTAGCCTATTGTTGGCCAGATCATTGGTAACAAGAACTCTTAGGAATGGTCGTTAGCGATGATCTGTGACAATTGGCAGATAATTGTGCAGATCGTCGTTAAGAAGTCTTTATATTAATACTTATTAATGATGATCTGGCAGTATAATACTACTCGTTCATTGGGTAATTGGAATCTTTCAACAGGTTTAAAAACCATTGTTTGCTGGCAGAAGATCATGCAAGATGAGATACGGCCCCTCGAATGGATATAAGATGAGATATGGCTAGGCTCGGAGGCATACAGGTTCCTGGTATCCTGCAGTACATTTGGCCACAGATGTTACAGCTGGGCCTGTAGATCCTACACACTCATAGGTTACTGAAAGGGTTTCTGTCACCAGTTTTTTTCGGTATGAATCAGGCTGACATTAGAGATGTGCTAATGTCACCTGATTCCAAATATATATCTGTTTTATTTACTGGTGCCCCCATTTTTATATAAAATGAACTTTTATTTTATGCTAATAAGGCCTCTAGGTGCAAGGGGCGTTACCCCTGCTCCTAGAGGCTCTGTTGATTGACAGGACCAGGCAGAGAAGAAACACTCCATTCACCATAGCTTGCAAGGACCTTCAATGATGTCATGACCATGTGATCAGTCACATGGTTAGGATCACACAAACAGCCTGTCTCCTCCTAAACCATGTGACTGGTCACATGGTCATGACATCATTGAAGGTCCTTGCAAGCTATGGTGAATGGAGTGTTTCTTCTCTGCCTGGTCCTGTCAATCAACAGAGCCTCTAGGAGCAGGGGTAACGCCCCTTGCACCTAGAGGCCTTATTAGCATAAAATAAAAGTTCATTTTATATAAAAATGGGGGCACCAGTAAATAAAACAGATATATATTTGGAATCAGGTGACATTAGCACATCTCTAATGTCAGCTTGATTCATACCGAAAAAACTGGTGACAGAAACCCTTGAAGCAGGCATCGCAGTTGGTCCCGTAACTGCTCAATTGGCAATAATTCTGGCGACTGGCCAAGAAAAGGAAGTAGTTCAATCTGGTGGGTCTCTTGGGAAACCCTTGCTCTTTGTTGGCATGCATTATCCTGCTGAAAAATGCCATTTGGAAGCCTTCCCATGAGAGGAACACATGTGACCGTAGGATGTCCTGCACATATCACTGAGCTATTCCCAGATCATTGCACCCATAGTTGGGGCAGTGTGTCTGTCCACAGCAAAGACAGGATTGAAACAATCACAACTAAGCTTCCATACTCAAACCTGACTGTTGTCGGATCCCAAACAAAACCTGGATGGTAGACAAAGAGACTGGTGGGAGCTGTTTGTACTTTTCAGTCAATAAAATGATCCTCTCTACTGCTGGTCTATCTGGGCCGTCTGAAACCTGTTTGCCATGTTTGCATGCCCTCACGTAACCACTGCTCCCATCACTTCCTCACAGCTAACGACCTTGATGACCATCCTGCTTCTCTCAGTCCAATGATTTGTCCCCTCCAGGGGTTGCCTGGGAACTTAAAGTGGCCCTGAAAAAAAAAAAAAAACTAAAAGTGGCCCCATTTTGTAGGTAGGTCCAAATTAACACAAGGCGAGGCAACACAAGTAAGCGGAGTCAACAATACTATAGTGCAAAATACCATCCCAGCAGAACCAAATAACAGTGTAGCACAATATACTGGCCCAAAAGCTGTCCCTCTGTGGTGACCATCAATAGCTACCATCTTCTGTCCTCCTCCTCCAGTTATCTATGGAGCAGGGGGCTTAGGAGGTGAGGTGTGGGTCACACCAGTTGAATTCAAAAGGGCATATGAGCTGGGTGGGTACATGAGTACCTGAATCTTACAGCATCAATTACTGTTGAGAGCTCATTATTTACCTGGTCAGAGACAGACACGAGGACTTGGGTGGCCCCCTGGGGCATTGGCCCACCTGGAAATTTCCCTGCAGGGTCTATGGCCAATCCACCCCTGGTCCCCTCTCAAAGTCTGTCAACTGTGCAAAATGTTTTGGAGTGTGTCGCCGAGGCAGTGGCAGTCAACGATCTCTCATCAAGAGGTACACTAGCCAAAAGTAGCCTCTGGGAGCCTTTTTATAGGGCAGCAGGGGAAGAACATTTATGCCCTCTTGCGGCAAGACCCAGTATCTAATCAGACCACAACTGCATGGGGAGTTTTGCTGCAATCCGACATTTCTGTCTGGTGCGTGTTTTTTGTCGATGAGTGTATATCTTCCCAGCAGTCGAAGCTTTGCAAAACAAATATATCTCCTTAACTGCAATATTAAAGTACAAGTGTACTCCGGGAACTTTTGGTGTTTTGGAATAACACAGATAATTTATCTTAACAAATGAAGTAAAAGCTTTTCCATGAAGCTAATAGTTACCAGGGAAACAACCTTCTCCTAATACGTGTAAATTGCAAAAAAACAAACTAAGAAGCCTGTTTTTCTCGCTAAAAGAACCAATGACTTAAAAGAGCAATGCACAACACATGTAAAATCTAGGTCCAAATTAGCCAAAGATGTGAGTGAGAAGGTACACCAAGGATAAATCAATATATTTTCATACCCAAGATAAAAAGGAATGCTATTTCAAGCAATTTCAACCTATTTCCCTTCCAGCCTCCAACCTCTGACAAAAGAATATTTCTATGCTCTTGAAACTTTTTAATAAGGTTTTGGAAGTTTTCAAATTTTCTTATTAGGCTGAAAGTAGAAAACAAGTTTTCCGAGGCAAGAACTATGAAAGCATGATGTAAGAAAGATAATATGGAGACGTCAGCACAGAGAAGCAATAATAAAATACAATATTAACTTTTAGTCATTTGACAGTCTACAATGAGAAGTACAATAACCTGAAAACATGCAGGGATATTCTTCTCATGAAATCTTACAGAATGTGCCACAGAGGTAGATGTGAACAAAGCCTAACAGCCTGCAGCCTGGCCAGTCACTCTGTCTACAAGCCTGCTATCTCACATTTCACTTGTCACTTCCTCCACCCATTGTCACACTGCAGTGATTGCTTGTTTAAATTAATTGCCCATGCTGCTGTGATCACCGGACTATATTTAAGGAGTGCTCCCATTTGAACATTTTGGCATATACACAGGATATGCTATAAATGTCTGTTATGCATTTTGGAGTAGGGTACTTAAAAAAAAATCTTCAATTTAACCAGCCAGTTTTTATGCTCATATCGAGGACATCCCTCTCTGTGCACCCGAAGTGTGAAATCAGTAGCCCAGTGGCATTTAACTCTCCGAAAACACCTATTACTTATTCACATCAGTAAAAGTGGCCACCTGCCCATATTGATGCCACTTTTTGCACAGGACCGCTTTGCACCAGCTTGGACTGGCTAAATTTGATGTTGGGCACTAGAGATGAGTGATGTTTTAGAAAATTCGATTCGACTGCTTCCCTTAATTTTCCCTCAAAAATTTGCTTCGTGACAAATTACTTTTTGGAAGTAGCGGGTGCAATGACAGGGACTGCAGTAGCGCCGCCTCCCCATCATTGTACCCCTAAGATGGGAATCTGAGTGTAAAAACAGTGTGAAATTAACATAATAAAAAAACTAAAGGGGTTATCCAAGTTCTCAAACAGCCCCCCCATGTACCGGTCCCTCAGAGTGAATATACTTACCCCGCGCCGCTCCTGGTCCCCGCACCGCCGCTGCTGCTTCTCCCTGTACATGGATGAAAACATCTGGTGTCAGGGGAAGCAGCCAATGGCAGGTGGGGACGGGGATGAGGCTCCCTAGTATCAACCGCGATGCTAGGGAGGCTCATACCCGTCCCCGCCTGCCAAGATAAAAAGGAATGCTATTTCAGGCAATTTCAACCTATTTCCCTTCCAGCCTCCAACCTCTGACAAAAGAATATTTCTATGCTCTTGAAACTTTTTAATAAGGTTTTGGAAGTTTTCAAATTTTCCTATTAGGCTGAAAGTAGAAAACAAGTTTCCAAGGCAAGAACTATGAAAGCATGATGTAAGAAAGATAATATGGAGACGTCAGCGCAGAGAAGCAATAATAAAATACAATATTAACTCTTAGTCATATGACAGTCTACAATGAGAAGTACAATAACCTGAAAACATGCAGGGATATTTTTCTCATGAAATCTTACAGAATGTGCCACAGAGGTAGATGTGAACAAAGCCTAACAGCCTGCAGCCTGGCCAGACACTCTGTCTACAAGCCTGCTATCTCACATTTCACTTGTCACTTCCTCCACCCATTGTCACACTGCAGTGACTGCTTGTTTAAATTCATTGCCCATGCTGCTGTGATCACAGGACTATATTTAAGGAGTGCTCCCATTTGAACATTGTGGCATATACACAGGATATGCTATAAATGTCTGTTATGCATTTTGGAGTAGGGTACTTAAAAAATCTTCAAATTTACTGTAAGTACCCACCCAATCACTATATTACTTGTACTAATTGTGATATATATATATATATATATATATATATATATATATATATTTATTAAAAGTATATTAAATGTGTTTGGTTTCATGACTGACTAGTGGTGCTTCTGTATGTTTATTCACTAGCTGGGACCACCTAGTCAGTCACTCTGTCTACAAGCCTGCTATCTCACATTTCAGTTGTCACTTTCTCCAGCCATGTCACATTACAGTGACTGCTTGTTTCATTGCCCATGCTGCTGTGATCACAGGACTATATTTAAGGAGTGATCCCATTTGGACATTGATGACTGACTAGTGGTGCCTCCATATGTTTATCCACTAGTTAGGACCATCTACTGTAGAGACCCCCATCCCTGATTTATTTTTTTTGTTGAGTTTGTCATCATTACATTAAGAACTATATGCAGTTTACTCCCTTTGGAGATCAGTAATTTGTTATTGTGCACTTCAGCAGTCTGGAAAAGCTGGGTGATAATTTCTGCCATCCAATGTTATGGTGTTTGGTTTAGGAGAACTGTATGAGGTTTGGGTGTTGTGGCCGCCATATAGTAATATCACTGATCGATGATATTGCTGTCTGAAACCAGTGTTTTTATATGCTAGTCAAAGTGAGAAACATTTTTGTATATTTTGATTTTAGTGCATGCTGAGAGCTTGGAAGATATTGCTCATTATAAAGTTAAAACTTTATACACAAAGATCACTCCTATAAATGCATCACCTTACCAAATACTGGTCTCTGAACTGAACATAATTTACTGGACTGGTTGCGTGTATTCAGCAGTGAGGTGTCAGGTGTGGCTGTGAAAGGCTGCATGGTACTGATGGAAAGCTGCAGCAGCACATCTGATTAGTATGTCAGGCTGGAGTTGGGTCTGGCCAGCAAACCACGTTTGAGCCAGATGTCCTGTTGATTGGTAAACCGCCACCATGGTATTGCAACCTGCATCGAGCTATGACCTTGTTGGAAAAGCCTTAACCGGAGGTGTCCCTAGAATCACTGCAGACAGTTCCAGATGGTTTCTTTGAGAGTCCCTGCATGCTGATGGAAGCTTTTTCTAGTTTCTAAGTTTATCTATGAGGTCTTAGGCATTTTTTACACTTAAAGGAAACCTGTCATCTTCAAAACACCTCCTGAACTAGAGTAAGTGGTGTATAGTGTAAGTGATGCTGAATCCGAATATGTAAGTTTTATCTTCATACTCTCTTCCATTCCGACGCTGTGCTCCCACAAACTAGCAGCAAAATGCATTGACAGGACTCTTTGAGTCCTGTCCATTATGTGAGTGAGCACTGGAGTCCAGCGAGTGCATTTTACTGTAGGCTTGTGAGAGCACAACATCAGAATGGAAGTGAGTATGAAGGTAAAAGTTACATAACCAGACTCGACATCACTTAGACTATACACCGCTTACTCTAGTTTGAAGGGTGTTTCAGAGCTGACAGATTCCCTTTAAAGGGGTTCTCCCATGACTACTGTAAAAAATGAAAATCAGACACCATATAGGATATGACGGTCTCTTTCTAACAAATCTAGAACCAGCCCTGTACCTCACATGGATCCAGAGATCTCCACATTCATTGCTCTGCTAGATTTATATCAAGCTGACAGCTCAGCGGGAGTGTCTTTTGTGCTGTAGCTCAGGGGGCGTGTCTCAGTTCTCCCTATCACAGCTCAGAGAGTGTGTCTCAGCTCTGCCTATCACAGCTCAGGAGGCGTGTTTCAGCTCTCCCTATCACAGCTCAGGAGGCAGTTGGATGAAACTGAGCATGTGTGGTCATCTCAGTGAGCAGGTCAAAGAAATAAGAAATTATGTGGCACTATACAGATACATTTTATAGAATAACTCAGGGGCTATACAAAGTTTTTAATTACATGCAATAACTAAAGTATTCACATCCAGGTGCTGGTTTGAAAACTGTAGAATATTTTTCGTGGGACAACCCCATTAAGGAAGAAAGGTTTAGGGATGTGTTAGCATGTCTGGTGATCTGTCGTAGTCTTCTGTGTGGTTGCAATGGATAAAAAATAAAAACCATTGCCTGCAGCGTTTCCTTATCTGGCTATTTGACAGTTCTAGCGCCATACCCATAAGCCTACGGAGTACTGGGATGTACAATGTGAACACATACACCTTCTGGCAGTCAGCATTTCTATCTGGGGTGGCTTTAAAGAGGTTGTCTCACTTCCTGTAGAGAAAGTTAATGTATTGTGATTCTCCATATTGCCTCCTATTATCAGCATATTCATATCAACCTGTAACATAAAGGTACATTGTTGTTTATTATTATTTTTTTACTGTACACTAAACAGCAGGGGGGGAAATAGAAAAAAAAACTATTTTTTTGCATTACCCTCAAAAACAATTAAAAAGCTAATCAATAAGTTTTCTGAACATGAAAATGGTGCCATTGAAAACCTATCCTACACCTTCATACAGCTACACTGATGGAACAAAGTTATGGCTTTTGGAATGGGATGATGAAGGCCCAAAATAATAACAATAATAATAATAAACAAAATAATAATAATAATAAACATAATAATAATAATAATAAACTTTGTGTATATAGCCCAAAGACCCTTGAGGGGGCCCAAAGACCCCTGTGGCACATAAGAAAACACCAACTGTCAAGGTTGGGATAAACAGACAACAGAGGAGCGTGTGCCCTGAGCTTACCCAACCCTCTGTCCCTGCCTATTGCCTCACCCACGCTAAACCGTGGGGCGACAACCACGAGGACTGCGAAATACACTGTATAAGGTGCAGGGAACAGGGAACAACAAACAAGACAGACAAAACACCAAATGGATCGTCAGGAAGCCGCGTCAAAACCAGGAATAACAAAGTACAAAATCGGAAGACGGTAGAGAAGTCAGATACAAGCCAAGGGTCAAATCAGCAGTCAGGATACACAAAACAACGCAAGCAGGAATAGCAAGGAATTGCAAAAACCAGCAAGGAGCAGAGAGAAAGATAGGTATATAAGCAGGAAGATATCCCACCCCCAGGTTCTGAATGGACCAGATTCAGAGAAGCCACTCAGCCAGCACCTGAGTATTAACCCTGAGTAGACAAACCAAACATGAAGCTGGGTGTTGGCTCTAAAACAACCCACAGTGTGAACATGGTTCAAGGCAAGGCGTAGGCACTAAACAGAAACACACAAAAACTCAGAATACCAAGCAAAACATAGACCCTATGTTCTCCGATGACCAGACCTGACAGTACCCCCCCTCCACGAGGGGCCTCCGGACCCTTAGACCCTAAAGATGGTTTAGACGGATAGTCCCGATGAAAAGATTTAACCAATCGTGGAGCATGAACATCCCTAGCAGGGACCCAGGATCTATCCTTAGGACCGAAACCCTTCCAATGAATGAGGTTTTGAAGAGAGTTCCTGACCAGTCTGGAAACGACAATCCTCTCTACCTCATACTCGAGATCACCCTCCACCACTGATGGCGAGGGAGGGTCAGGGAGGGGTACCACAGGATCCACATAGCGTTTCAACAGACTCTTGTGAAACGTATTGTGAACCCGCCAGTCAGAGGGCAACGCCACCTTGAACGATACAGGATTAATAACGTGAGTTACGGTAAACGGACCAATGAACCTAGGAGCCAATTTCAGAGACGGAACTTTCAACTTAAGGTTCTTAGTAGACAATAGGACCTTGTCACCCACAACAAAAGTTTCTGAAACAGTACGCCTACTTCTGGATGAATGGACCATTAAACTTTGTGCTCTTTTCAAGTTCTGCTGAACTTGCGACCACACTGTGCACAGTTGGTTAGTTATGGACTCAGCACGAGGGGTATCCGAAACTGACGATGACGAGAAGGAAAACCTGGGATGGAATCCATAATTACAGAAGAAAGGAGATGTGAGTGTGGATGAACTAGTGTGATTGTTGATGGCAAACTCTGCTAACGGAAGATATGAGACCCACAGATGTTGACAGTCAGAAACAAAAAGACGAAGGTACTGGATGAGCTCTTGATTCATCCTCTCCGTCTGCCCATTAGTTTCGGGATGGAAGGCAGAGGAAAAGGACAATTTTACCTCAAGCTTAGAACAGAAAGCTCGCCAAAACTTAGCCACAAATTGTACCCCCCTGTCAGACACAACCTCATCAGGAATACCGTGGAGACGCACAATATGTTGAATAAATAGATCTGCCAATTCCTCTGCTGAAGGCAGCTTCTTTAGCGGAACAAAATGGCCCATCTTAGAGAAACGATCCACCACCACCCATATAACAGAGAACCCTTGAGAGAGTGGCAGATCGGTAACAAAATCCATAGACACGTTAGACCAAGGCCTGTCTGGCACTGGGAGCGGGAGAAGAGGTCCCTCAGGACGTCTCCTGGGGACCTTTCCTCGCGCACAGACCTGACAAGCTAAAACAAATGCATGAACGTCAGTATTCATATGTGGCCACCAGTAGTTTCTTTTCAATAGATCTAGTGTTCCCCGAACACCTGGATGACCTGCTAGTACGGAACAGTGTGTCTCCTCTAACACTCTCAATCGAAGGGACAAGGGAACAAACATTTTGCCTTCCGGAAGGTCTCTTGGGGCAGAATTTTGTTTGGAGCGAATTTGATCTGAGAGGTGAGAGGAGATGGCTGCCAAAACAATACCAGCAGGTAAGATGTTACCGGGTTCCGACTCAGGACCCTCAGGGACACCAAAACTCCGAGACAAGGCGTCAGCCCTGACATTCTTGGTACCAGGTCGGAAAGTGACCACAAAATTAAAATGAGAAAAAAACAACGCCCATCTAGCTTGACGGGCATTGAGACGTTTTGCATTCTCCAAGTACACAAGATTTTTGTGATCTGTGATCACTGTCACTGGGTGAAGAGCTCCTTCCAGGAAATGGCGCCACACTTCGAACGCCCATTTGATGGCAAGGAGCTCGCGATTCCCAATATCATAATTCCTTTCACAAGACGAGAATTTCTTGGAAAAGAATGCACATGGTCTGAGGTTAGTGGGAGCAGCTGACCCTTGAGATAAAACTGCCCCTACACCAACCTCGGAAGCATCTACCTCAACAATAAATGGCTGAGAGAGATCAGGTTGAATTAATACAGGCGCAGAGGAGAACACTTTCTTGAGATCCTCAAACGCAGAGTACGCAGCAGGAGACCAGTTACTGGGATCAGCCTCCTTGCGGGTAAGATCCGTGAGTGGCTTGGCAATTACGGAAAAGTGCTTGATAAAATTCCTGTAATAATTGGCAAAACCAAGAAAACGTTGAAGGGATTTTAAATCCGTGGGCCGAACCCAATCCGCGATTGCCTGAACCTTACACGGATCCATCTGAACCTCGGAAGGAGTGACCACATAACCCAAGAATGAAACTTTTTGTACACAAAAAATGCATTTTTCTAGTTTAGCAAACAGAGAGTGATTACGCAGACGGGACAACACCAGACGAAGATGTTTACGATGTGAATCAAGATCAGAAGAAAATATCAGGATATCATCCAGATAAACCACCAAAAAAAACCCAATACAGTCATGAAAGATATGATTCATAAAACCTTGGAATACAGCTGGGGCATTGCTTAAACCAAAAGGCATAACCAGATACTCGAAATGTCCCAGAGGCGTATTAAAAGCTGTCTTCCACTCATCCCCTTCCCGGATCCGAATCAGGTTATAAGCTCCCCGTAGATCTAACTTGGAGAACCAGTTGGCCCCCGGAACCTGATTCAAGAGGTCCGGGATGAGGGGAAGCAGTCCAGAGTTTTTAATAGGGATTTTATTAAGTTCACGGTAGTCAATACATGGTCTCAAACCCCCATCTTTTTTCTCAACAAAAAAGAAACCAGCCCCCGTAGGAGATTCGGAAGGCCGAATGTGTCCTATAGCCAAACTCTCATCGATGTATTGTTTTAGAGACTCTCTTTCTGGCACAGACAGATTATAAATCCGACCCTTAGGTAACTTGGCATCAGGTAATAGATCGATCTTACAATCAAAGTCTCTGTGTGGACGCAAGACTTGAGACAGAGGTTTCGAAAAAACGTCTGCAAAATCTGAAATAAACTCCGGGATCTCAGAATCACAGACATTGGTAGAACAAAGGGAAACCTGAGACATATGGGCCTTACACTGAGGGCCCCAGTGAACTAATTTCTGACTCACCCAATCAATAACCGGATTGTGCAGCTGAAGCCAAGGAAGACCCAGAATAATGTCCACAGACAAATCTTTCATTACAAGGAAAGAACAATATTCAATATGTAGTGCACCCACCACCAGTCTTATTTCAGGAGTACGAAATTTGACCAAACCGGCTTGCAGAGGGGTCATATCGACACTAGACACCTGGATAGGAGGGGACAGGGGAATCAAAGAAGGCAATATTTGGGAAACAAATTCAAAATCAATGAAGTTGGCGGCTGAACCAGAATCCAAGAAAGCCTGTCCAACACGTGAGGCTGACTGGAAAGAGACGGTGCAGGGCAAAAATACTCTAGAAACATTAGAGGGTACCTGAGCTCCTAGACAGTCCTCCCGCCCGATAACTGTCTAGGAGCGGAAGTTTTCCTGCTGAGGTTTTCTTCGGACAGGACTTCAGCAGATGATCCGGACTCCCGCAGTAGAAGCACAAATGATTCCTCGTACGATGTTCCCTTCTCTGCTTAGGCGTAATACTGCCGAGTTCCATCGGTTCCGGTCCGGATTGGCTGGAGACCGGATTGAGGATCGGCTGAGGAGCAGGAGACACCCGAGGAGGTCGCCTGGATCTTAGACGTCTATCTGCCCGGACGGCCAGGGTCATAGCTTCGTCAAGTGTTTTAGGTTCAGCATGGGCTAACAACAAATCCTTCACACGGTCAGACAGTCCAGTCATGAAAAGGTCTTTCAAAGCCCTATCATTCCACCCGGAATCGGTCACATATTGTCTAAAACTAGCACAGTAATTTTCTGCTATCTGTCCACCCTGACGTAGAGACAATAACTGGGATACAGCTAACGCTGGGCGATCTGGCTCATCATATATCTGACCCAGCGCAACAAAAAACTCGTCAAGGTGTGAGCGCAAAGGAGAGGCAGTGGGTAAAGAAAAGGCCCAGGTTTGGGGGTCTCCGCGCAGGAGAGACATAACCAAACCCACCTTTTGCGCTTCAGTTACGAACGACCGAGGTCGTAAAGAAAAATACAAAATACATCCTTCCCGAAACAGAAAAAATTTCTAACGGTCACCGTAAAAAAAATCAGGAAGGGGGACCTTAGGTTCAGGTGCAGGTGTGGGAACCTGGGGTGCAGACACAGGAGCCGAGGCCTGCATGTTTTCCTGAACCTGAAGGCGTATAGCAAGATCCTGAATCAAATTGGTCAAGGCCTGGACCTGAGCTACCACCACTGACATTTGCTCCATAGGTGGAATAAACGTAGCTGGCAGTACACAGGTTACAGGCAGGGGCGTAGCTATAGGGGAAGCAGGGGAAGCGGCTGCTTTGGGGCCCAGACTCTCAAGGGCCCCCTCAGGAGGAATACTAAAAGATTTTATTGTCAGGGCCCCCTCAATAATATTATACAATGACATTATATACAGTATATACGTGTAGGAAACGGACGGAGCGGCTGCCGGGCCTCGTCTGAGAGAACAGTTTTGACCAGCCACAGGAGTGGCGGATGCGTGAGTTTGGGGTTGCGAAGAAGTTGCTGAGGGGGGGGGCCCGTTCTAAAATTTGCTGTGGGGCCCGGTCAGTTGTAGTTACGCCACTGGTTACAGGTATTTTCTGGCTGGTTTTTCTGTCAAGGTTGGGATAAACAGACAACAGAGGAGCGTGTGCCCTGAGCTTACCCAACCCTCTGTCCCTGCCTATTGCCTCACCCACGCTAAAACCGTGGGGCGACAACCACGAGGACTGCGAAATACACTGTATAAGGTGCAGGGAACAGGGAACAACAAACAAGACAGACAAAACACCAAATGGATCGTCAGGAAGCCGCGTCAAAACCAGGAATAACAAAGTACAAAATCGGAAGACAGTAGAGAAGTCAGATACAAGCCAAGGGTCAAATCAGCAGTCAGGATACACAAAACAATGCAAGCAGGAATAGCAAGGAATTGCAAAAACCAGCAAGGAGCAGAGAAAAAGATAGGTATATAAGCAGGATGATATCCCACCCCCAGGTTCTGAATGGACCAGATTCAGAGAAGCCACTCAGCCAGCACCTGAGTATTAACCCTGAGTAGACAAACCAAACATGAAGCTGGGCGTTGGCTCTAAAACAACCCACAGTGTGAACATGGTTCAAGGCAAGGCGTAGGCACTAAACAGAAACACACAAAAACTCAGAATACCAAGCAAAACATAGACCCTATGTTCTCCGATGACCAGACCTGACACCAACATTATAGAAAGTGCATGCTGATCAAATTACAGATCTAGCTGGAGGGAAAGGGGGAGGGCAAGAATTTGGCATGGGGTGGTTGCAGTTTCAGTTTTTGCCTCAGGCAGCACTAAGGCTATGTGCTCCCCTGCCCCTGGCCACAAAGCACTGAGGGAAGGGGGGCCCCAAGCTGAACACTTAAACCAGGGACCATGAGCCTTTAGCTACGCCCCTGCATATTCCCCAGCACTTTACAAACACTTCAGTAATAAAAAACATAGCTACAGACAAGTCAATAATTACAACAAGAGGAATGAGGGCCCCGCTCGCAAGAGCTTACAATCTATGAGGTAGAAGTGCTTGTTTTGTACAATGATCCAGCCATGTTGGGAAAATAGGGGAGTAGATATAGTGGTGCGGTGGAGACTTTGGAAAAGGATCAGGAAATGATGATAGATGGTCTATATATGGAGAGGAGTTAGATCAGGGGAGGGGATAGGCCACCCTAAAAAGATGTGTTTTAGGGAGCACCTAAAACTGTGTATATTGTGATTTAACCTGATTTCTTGGGGTAGAGCATTCCAGAGAATCGGTGCAGCATGGGAGAAGTCTAGGAGAGTGAGAGGTTCAGATTATGGTAGAAATCAGTCGTAAGTCTTAGCTGAATGGCGAGCACGTGTGGGGTGGTAGACAAGGATGAGGGAAGAGACGTAGTGGGGTGCAGCACTGTGGAGAGCTGGGTGAGGACAAGCAGTTTAAATTGGATTCTATACTGTATGGGCAACCAGTGCAGTGACTGGCAAAGGGTGGAGGCATCGGAGTAGTGTTTGGACAGATAGGAGACTCTGGCTGCTGCGTTGAGAATAGATTGGAGAGGGGAGAGTCTGGTGAGGGGGAGGCCAATTAATAGTGAGTTACAGTAATCAAGGTGGGAATGGATCAGGTGTGCAGTGAGATATCATTTGACCCTTTGAAAACATCCATCTCTTATTTAAATCAGTAAAATGCGGCCATCTGCCCACTTTGATGTCTGCTTTTATAGCCACAAGCACTTTACGTTAGTCTGAACTCGAATTTAGCACTCTTGTACATGGCTGTAGAGGTTTTTGCAGTCCACAAATTGTGGATCCGCAAAACACAGACACGGACCATGTGCGTTCCACTTTTTGCGGAATGGAACATCCAGCTTGTAATAGAACAGTCCTATCCTTGTCTGTAATATGGACAAGGACAGGACATGCTCTATTTTTTTGCAGGGCTGCGGAACGGACATATGGATGCGGACAGCACCCCATTGAAGTGAATGGTTCAGCAGCCAACCCACAGAAAATGCGGATCGGATGCGGACAAAAACCATGGTCGTGTGCATGAGCCCTTAATGTGGAGCATCTCTCTCTCTGCCTGCCACGAGTATGAGATCAGTAGCTGAAATTAATTTAACCAGCCAGTTTTTATGCTCATATCGAGGACATCCCTCTCTGTGCACCCGAAGTGTGAAATCAGTAGCCCAGTGGCATTTAACTCTCCGAAAACACCTATTACTTATTCACATCAGTAAAAGTGGCCACCTGCCCATATTGATGCCACTTTTTATGCACAGGACCGCTTTGCACCAGCTTGGACTGGCTAAATTTGATGTTGGGCACTAGAGATGAGCGACGTTTTAGAAAATTCGATTTGACTGCTTCCCTTAATTTTCCCCCAAAAATTTGCTTTGTGACGAATTACTTTTTGGAAGTAGTGGGTGCAATGACAGGGACTGCAGTAGCGCCGCCTCCCCATCATTGTACCCCTAAGATGGGAATCTGAGTGTAAAAACAGTGTGAAATTAAGATAATAAAAAAACTAAAGGGGTTATCCAAGTTCTCAAACAGCCCCCCCATGTGCCAGTCCATCAGAGTGAATATACTTACCCCGCGCCCCGCGCTGCTCCTGGTCCCCGCACTGCCGCTGCTGCTTCTCCCTGTACATGGATGAAAACATCTGGTGTCGGGGGAGCAGCCAATGGCAGGTGGGGACGGGGATGAGGCTCCCTAGTATCAACCGCGATGCTAGGGAGGCTCATACCCGTCCCCGCCTGCCTTGGCTGCTCCCCCCCCCCCCGAGACCGGATACAGGCAGAAGCAGCAGCAGCGGTGCGGGGACCAGGAGCAGTGTGGGGAGCGGGCTAAATATATTACCTGTGAGGGGCCTGGCACATGGAGGGGGGTCTGTTTGAGAACTTGGATAACCCATTTAAATCATACTTTCTGCCTCCACTTGCTTGCAACGGGCTGGCTGCCGCCATCGTTGCTTGAAGGTCTAGCGCAAAATCTCATGTGGCCTGAGATGACGTCATCATGCCAGCCGGCGTGGTGACGTCCTACGTCACCGCGCACGGGATTTCGGCCGAGATCTTCAATCAAGATGGCCGGCCCGTCGCGAGCAAATGGAGGAGGTAAGTATGTTTTTGTGTTTTTTTTTTTTTTACACTATTTCAGGTAAAATTGATTCGCTACCACGAAGCACGACGAAATTCGGCTTTGCGGCGAAACGAATTTATCCTGAAATTTGGATAAAATTCCACTTCGGTGGATTCAATTCGCTCATCTCTATTGGGCATCCCTGTCCTTGTGTGGGTGGTGTGATATCTTCCCCAAAATCATTTAACATGTTGCTCAAATAAGTAAAAAGTTCTGTCCACTTTGACCACAAGTTTGGTGCCCAAGAAAAATTTGGGATACCGTGGATTTGACATAATTTGACGACGGATTCTCCTCTTTGTATGTTTCAAGTGTGAGTTCAGTGGCCCAGTCATTTAACCCTTTAAAAACAACTATCCCTTATTTAAATCAGTAAAAACTGTCCATCTGCCCACTTTGATGCCAGCTTTTATGCTCATAACCACTGTGTGCCAGCCGTGTGAGTCCAGTGGTCAAAAGGTATTTAACCCTTTGACACCTGTAACGTATTCATATCAGTAAAAACTGGTCGTGTACCCGCTTCAATGCCATCTTTTATGCCCAGAACTGCTTTGAGACAGACTGGACTTGACTGAATTTGGTGTGGGACATCACTGTCTGTATGTGGGTGCTGAATGGTACTCTTTGATGCCAGTTTTTTTTTTTTCTCCAGTCTGCTTTCAACGTTCCCCTCAGTCCTATGCTTGGTTATAAGTTCTCCATAGCTACTGAAGCAGTAAAATAGGAAAATAGATTTCTTATGAATAAGACGCCAACTTCAGCATGAGTGTGTGTGTCTGTAGTGAGCTGATGACAGGCAGGGGGTGACAAGTGACAGCCGGCCTCATGTGACAGTTCAGGCTTGA